>CM053026.1:593074160-593674160 GCA_028564925.1 Lithobates sylvaticus
AGCCACAAATCCCAGTGGATTGTATAGACTGTCCACCACTGACAGAACACCACGTTTGGTGAATGGCTTGTCTACAGAGCTGACTTGAAAGCCAAAAAGGTGTCTTTAAATAAGTTTCACAATAAGCCCAGACTTCTCTGAACAGAAGGCATGTCCATTCCCAGATCTAAATCTTTAAATACTGTGGCATGATCGCCAGGCTGAAAGGCTTTCATCACAACGGCACTGTTTGAGTCAATCTTATGAAGTCTGAGGTTGGCCTCAGAAAGCACACCTTGAGTCCTTTGGAGCAGGTCTATGGCTTCATCTGTGGGCAAGGACTTTAGTCCGTCATCCACAGTAGAAGTCTCTCAACGAAGTGTCGAGTATCTGCCATACTCTTTTGCCATCAAGAGCAGTCCTTCGTAAACCATATGTTGCAAAAGCAGGGGAGGGACTGTTTCCAAATACATGTACTTCCATGCGGTATTAAAATCACTTCATTGTTTATGTCATTGTCACAGTGCCACAGAAACCTTAGGCAGTTCCTATGGTCTTCTCTTGCTATAAAGCAATGGAACATTTGTTCAATGTCAGCAGTTATGGCAACCGGCTCTCTTCTGAACCTCATACATACTCCTACAAGGTTGTTGGTTAGGACCAGTAAGAAGAACATTATTCAGGGATATGCCTTAATGCTTGGCACTGGAGTCAAACACTACTCGGATTTGCTTTGGTTTATGTGGATGATACACTCCAAAGAAAGGGAGATACCAGCACTCGTCATGTTTGTGAAGTGGAGCTGGTTCAGTGTGATCATTGTCAAAGAGCCTTTACATAAATGCAATGAAATGTTCCTTCATTTCAGGCCTGTTTCTTAGTGTTCGTTGCAGTGTGTTGAATCTGGATAAAGCTTGTTCACGATTATTTGGAAGTCTGACTCTTGTAGCACGAAGATGTAATGGTGTAACGGCATCATCATCCATTGCACTGCTGGCACACTTTATGTACTCAGAGAATGTCTCTTACCAGTAAGACTAGTATTTCAGCATCCATGTCCATTGGAGGAATATCAGTAACCAGGTGCCTTAAGTGGGGATGGTGATACGCAGCCTCTGGAGTAGGAATTTCTTCCCTGCTGTCTGTTATTTGATCACACTCAACTAATGTTGGCAAGGGTATGCCCTTATTTGCCTTGATATGGGAGACCATGAACTCGTTGGCCCTTCTGCCAGAGGTTTCTACACGACCAGAGCAGGTGTTAAGAGTATATGGAGTATATGGAGTATATGGTGTTGCATGTCCCTTTATTCAGAGAATTTAGGCTTGACCAGGGATCTGTTGCTCATCTATTATGACATACATCCTGGTAGCTGTCTCAGGTTGATCCTTTGGATATATTTTGACTAGACATACCTTGGCACAGCATTTGTGGCTTGATCCTTCTCCACAGACTTTAGTACATGAAGAAGAGAAGTTTGTAGTAGCTGGAGCACGGCTTTGTTGCTCCTCGCCATGATTTGATACAGGGTTAAATGTAGATGGCTGCTGTGGATTGTCTGGAAGAGGACCAGTATGCATGGCTGTAACGTGTTTGTCACTACTGCATTCTGTGCACTTGATGGCAAACTTTACAGTTTTTATCAAAATGGTCATAGGAAGCACAGCACCTATAGCATATCACAAGTTTCTGGAGAACCTCCCTGCATTCTTGGACAGTCTTTGCCTTAAGACCACAACGCTTCTTTAGAGGGTGAGGTTTTTTTGTGAATAGGGCACTGACGATTTGGATCTTTATCTCTATCGTCCAAATCACTCAGATGAGCTGGAGAGAATACAGGAGGTGAGATATCTGTCATTTAAGCAGATACAGCTCTATTTAACCAGTTCAATACCGGGCCATAGTCATATGACGCCCACAAGGTGGATCTACCATCCTGGGTGGGCGTCATATGACGTCCTCGGATTCCCGGCCGCCTGGGGGGCGCGCGCGCGCGCGCCGCGGCATCGCTCGGGACCCGGTGTGAGTGCCCGGCGGCCGCGATGTCCGCCGGGCACCCGCGATTGCCCGTTAAAACAACGGGACCGGGCGGGACCGTGGAGCTGTGTGTGTAAACACACAGCTCCACGTCCTGTCAGCGGGGAGGAGACCGATCATGTGATCCCAGTACAGAGGATCACATGATCGGTCTCCTCCCCTTAAGTCCCCTCCCCCTACAGTTAGAATCACTCCTATTAGGGACACACATTAACCCCTCCAGCGCCCTCTAGTGTTAACCCCTTCCCTGACAGTCACATTTACACAGTAATCATTGCAATTTTATAGCAACGATCGCTGTGTAAATGTGAATGGTTCCAAAAATGTGTCAAAAGTGTCCGAAGTGTCCGCCGCAATGTCGCAGTCACGAAAAAAAAAAAATCGCAAATCGCCGCCATTACTAGTAAAAAAAAAAAAAAAAAAATTCAATAAATCTATCCCCTATTTTGTAGACGCTATAACTTTTGCGCAAACCGATCAATATACGCTTATTGCGATTTTTTTTTTACCAAAAATATGTAGAAGAATACGTATCGGCCTAAACTGAGGGAAAAAATTGTTTTTTTTTAAAAAAATGGGATATTTATTATAGCAAAAAGTAAAAAATATTGTGTTTTTTTTTCAAAATTGTCGCTCTTCTTTTGTTTATAGCGCAAAAAATAAAAACCGCAGGGGCGATCAAATACCACCAAAAGAAAGCTCTATTTGTGGGAAAAAAAGGACGTCAATTTTGTTTGGGTGTAACGTCGCACGACTGCGCAATTATTAGTTAAAGCGACGCAGTGCCGAATCGCAAAAAGTGCTCTGGTAAGGAAGGGTGTTTAAAAGCCCTGTATTGAAGCGGTTAAGTCTCTATAGTTTGCTGCTTTATCATACCTTGAAGATGATGATGAAGCAGGCAAGCTAGACTCACTGAAGCTGAGATCATTTCTCGTCCAGGCTTGTTCACTGATGAACCTGCAAAAATACGAGAATGGGGGGAAAGATGCATTATAGTCCGTTTTATATCTTGAGCCCTGCTGTGCCCATTTCTCTTGCAGGTGGTATGGCAGTTTAGACACTACTGGATTTACACAATGGGTGGTTTTCAGGTAGCTCAGCCAAGGTAGACGGGGGTCTGCCTTTGTCAATTCTAAATCCATGAGGAGGTCGCTTCGTTCTTTAAGCTTGTAATGATCTTTGCTACCTATTTTTGGAAAGTTGTGCAGTCTCTTGAATAGAGCACATTCTATGGCTTCAGAGCTACCACAGGTTTACACGAGTCTTGCCCATGCAGCAACAAGACCTGCATCTGGGTAGTCAACATGTACTGCTCTTAGTCTTAACACAATCTGCAGATTCTGGCCCCAGCCACTTTGAGGAAATCACGTTCCTCCTTGGCAGTAAGGTTGAGATCAACAATAGCAGATTTGAAGGTTGATCTCCAAGCCCTATAGTTTTCTGGACAGTCGTCGAACCTTGAGAGGCTAATTTTAATGAGCTCAAGGCAAATCATATCTGGCGAATTTAGACAGGTCTAATTTCTCACTCTTTGGTGTCAAAGTAACTTGTGGGACCCCTTGGTCATGAAAGTTCTCTGGTGAATAAGGGTGAGGTTTACCAGGACAAAATGACGTTGCAAGTGCATTTAGCTTAGGGACTAAGGCTTCTGCTGGCCATTGCTTGAACTGTGGCTTGCCGCTGGCAGGAGGTAATGTGGTTTGCTGTTTGAATACACTTGCTTTGTGGACTCAAAGAGGCTCAGGCTTGTGCAGGTTGGAGGTCTCTGTATTGAGAGTTCGAACAGTAATGTTAGTAGGTTGTACAGGAGATGATTCTGTATCATTGCAATCACTATGCCTTAGCACATATTCACTGGTGCGCTTAATTGGATTTTCCATTTCTGCTGGAATAGAACAATCCGAGTTAGTACTTTCTCCCATTGCTTGTTCAAGGACCTTTAGCCTTGCTAGGGCAGCTGCTTCCTCCCTTTTGATTTGCAGAATCTTTACTTGGGATTCTGCCTTTGCTTGGCGAGCTGCCATCTCTGCTTGAAGAGCTTTGTTCTGAGCTTCTATCTCTACTTGGTGAACTGTCATCTCTGCTTGGTGAGCTGCTATCTCAACTTCCATTCTGGCAAATGAGCTTCGCACTTTATTTACTTCCAGACTTGCACAGGCCTCTATTAGCTTGTCACTTAATTTCGAGCTTCTAGAGCCAGAAGATCTAGAAGAACATGCTGTGAGCTTAGTAGAGTAGTGGATTTATGAGATCTTGTGTCCTGCAGTTGAGCAATGCGGGGTTCCGCCTTATCCTTGGCATCTTGCACTAAGAGATCTCTGTTGGTTTAGTTCATCAGTATTAGTTCCACTAAAGAGCCCTCTATATAAGAGTCCCTTAAGAAAGAAGTGTATTTAGCAGACAGCTGCTGGTAGCATTGGTACGCTATAGAAAGGTGATCTCTTAATTCAGCCGGATTATCACTGAAGTGTGGCAAAACTGACATGCAGTATGTTGTTCTGTCAGATTGCTGGAGAACTCGTCTCTAGTGGTTTCGTAGTTTTCTCCAAGTTTCTGTGTTGGCATTATAGTCCGTTTGGTTCTTACACTCTGATATTTACGGAATCTGCTCCGTGTACATCTGTGTGGTCAGAGGCATGATGTATCTGTGTTGATTCAGCGATACGAGTGGTCAGAGGCTTGTCTAGACATTTTTTTAAAGTTTTGCAGTGCACGCGATTGCTACAAGGTAGTTGGGCAATTAAAGGTTTAACTCGGGTGTGAGGAGGCGACACTGTGCTCCTCCGGTGTTGTTCCGGTAGATCTCCACCTCTTTAAGATTGCCTATCCCTGGGCATATCATCTTCCACATTTTACAAAAAAAAGGGAATATTTTACGTTTTTTTTTTTTTTATGAATTAAAAAAACGAGTATTTTTTCCCACAAAAATTGTGTTTGCTGCACAAATACCATGTGACATAAAAAATTGCAACCATTGCCATTTTATTCCCTAGGGTCTCTGCTGGTTATAAGTAGTTTTCTAGCAAAAAATACTGATTTAAACTTGTAAACAAAAAGTGTCAGAATAGACCAGGTTATCAAGTGGTTAAGACAGAGCAGGGAAGGGTCAGAATCATTAACAGGTCTTTACTGTTCTCTAAAACCTCTTGGGAGGATATTCTTTAACTTTCTAGCCAGGCACAATGTGTCACCAGTATAGAAAGGAAAGGGGAAGCTCAAAAATTAATACACAGCAATATATTTATATATTTTTTCCCTAGTAGAGCATGGGTAGTCTACAACCCCTACCAGCTTTTTTTCTCATGGTCTATACCAGTGTTTATCAACTCCAGTCCTCAAGGCACCCCAACACATCATGTTTTTCGGATTTCCCTCAGATGAAACGGCTGTGGTAATTACCAAGGCAGTGAAACTGATCAAATCACCTGTGCAAAATAATGTAAAGCCTAAAAACATGACCTGTTGAAGCGCCTTGAGGACTAGCATTGAACAACACGGTCTATACCACAGCTGGAGATTTCCCCACACTTTTTGGGTGACAATGTTGTACTCAGGACAGGAAATAATGGGGAAATCTATCCAACCTAGTCTCTAATAGCCATAGTATTTGAAAACTTAAAAACGGTTTGGCTTCTTTTACTTTTTTGATAAAATATGAAAACAAACTGAAAAAAACAAAAATGAACCCCAAAAAAAAAAAACGCGTTTGAACATCATGCATTCTGCCTATGCCAACCATCTCTCGCTAGCAATATGAAGCACACATCTCCAGACACCTCTAAGTAGAATCCATTACTTTTTTGTGCTCATGTCGACACACAAAAAAAAAATAAAAATTACATTTTCGGTGAAACAAAAGCCCTGCAGGAAAACAGATATTTTTAAGACCTTACTAAGCAATAGAGGTGCATCATCTAAGGATCTTTTTCACATTAAGAATCCTATTAGAAAGAAAACACTAAAAGGTAATTGAATTTCCCTCAGTTATCTTCATCTCTGTCAGCTTCTGCTACAATAACTTACTCTCTAGAGCAGAGATAACTCAATTCCATACGGCTAGCATATGTTATGAATCTCTAAAGCAAACTTGTCTAAATCATTCTGATCTTCTATCAAGGTTGGCTCTGGATATGAACTCTGACAGAGAGCAAGCATAAATTTATGTTTATCTTTTTAATAATTCACTTCTCCCTGTTTTGATGGCCAAATTGAACGGCACTCTCTGAAATTCTATATTCACAGGTAACAGGTGCAGATGACCAGATATGTGAGAATTATTTGGACTGATGCTCACTATGAGAAAAGAGATATGTTTGGCAAAATACTCATAGGACTGAAGAAAAAGCCGCCTGAACTTACACAAAAGACAGTCAGGTACCTTCCCTTCCTTTTTAGTGCAAATTGTTAAACAGTGTAATTATCTAATAGACCCCAGATCTCTCAGTTAAGTACCTGTCACTGCCCATGCTGTTCATCCCCTTTTATAGCAATAACGTAGTCTCAAAAGAATAACATTTCAAGAAACTCTATAAAAAAAAAATCTAAAAAAAAAGAAAAGAAAAGATTAAAGCACCCCTATACCCCTGTGTTCATGCGCAATATGTAAATAGTGAACACACCACACATGCAAGGTGTCAGAGAATTTCAGAGTGAGAGCAATAATTCTAGGACCAGACCTCCTGTTTAACTTTAACTGGTAACCTGTAAAGGCTTCTGAAGTGTCACCTATAATGATTTTTAGGTACCATAGTTTGTTGCCAATTCTATGGGCATGCACAATTCTAAAGCGTGACATGTTGGACATCTATTTACTTGGCATATGATCATCTTTTATATTTTACAAAAAAATGGGTATTGCATTATGTTTACGTGCACTAAGACTTATTAAAATTTATTTTCTTCCTGAAATATTGCATTTGATAAAAGGTTGCGCAAAACTTGTGACAAATTACAGTAACCACCATGTAATTCTCCAAGGCCTTGGCTTTCAGAAAATAAAGAATATAAAGTAATTTTGTGCAAAAAAATGCTGTTTTTTACATGAATGAGAGAAATGTCAGACTAAAGGCTCAAGGTTTTTTTTTTTTTTTTCCCTTCATGCATCTATGCATCTATCCCCAAATCTCTCTTCTAACCTTAGAAGCAAAATAAAAAAAATTCTATATATATATATATATATATATATATATATATATATATATACATATATATATACACATACATACACACATACATATACACACACTATATATATATATACATATATATACACACACACACACACACACACACACACACACACACACATACACACACACATATATATATATATATATATATACACATACACACATATATCTTTTGCATTAAAAAAAAAAATGCTCTCGTTTACATGGGGTCGGAACCAGAAGTGCCGTCATGACATCACTCCAGTCCTCCAGTGCTGGATCGGTTTTCGTGTTTCCCGATTCACCAGGCAAGCTGAAAACCACCGTAAAGTGGCTGGGTGAGGGGCACAACCCCTCCCACCGCTTCTAAAAGTGACACAGTGCTTCTAAAAGTGATCCAGCGGCGAAAGACCAGTGAGACTGAGACTGAGGGAAAAAGTAATAATGGGGTTATGGCATCTAGCTGGTATTAAATGTCAAAGTAATGACGTATTTAACCAGTTAGGTGGTCAGCTAGTCTCTAGTCACTACAAGGACTGGCCCTATGAAATATGGCTTAGACCTAAAAAAGTAAGTAAAATTAAAGTGTCTATACCAAAATAAAAATGCTAATTAATTGTAAACATTACAATCAAAGTGATCCACAAATATAACTAGCAAAAAAAATAAATAATCCCCATTTCTTAAAAGACAGGAATATGGAAGGAGCCAAATGTATGTGATAACTAAAGTTCATTAGTTTGTTCCGAAACCTATAAGCACTGGGTAGACTTTACATTGAGACATTGGGGTTTATTTACTAAAGCTGGGGAGTGCAAAATCAGGCTCACTTCTGCAAAGAAACCAATGTGTTTCCAGTTTTTTTTTGCCAAAGCTTAATTGAACAAACTGAGATTAGGAAGATGGTTGGTTTCTAAGCAGAAGTGAGTCTGATTTTGCACTCTTCAGCTTTAGTAAATCTACCCCAGTGTTCTCACAGCCTTTTCTTGGGTTTCTCTCAGATACTCAAAACTTTGAAACAGCACTAGGGTTAAAATATATAATATGAACTAATGTACAAGTGGGAAGCCTGCGTAATGCTTTGGAGCTGGCATAGCGTGCTGGAACAGGCACTTCACCTTCTGAACTAGGAAAGCTCAACTTGGCCTAATAAGTCCTAGTCAGCAGTGACTAAAAATCTCAGTCTGAAATATAATGGTAATAGATGTACAATGTGTGAATGCGTTATACACACACACACACACAAATATATATAATAGATATATATATATATAATATATTATATACATATATATATATATATATATATATATATATATAAACACACACACACACACACACAAAAATGTATACACACTGCAACAGTTGAGTCGGGCAATGCAAGACCATTTTGAAGTGGCATTGTAAACTTGAAAATGTGTGTAAAGTTCAATGACAATGGCAACGTGAGTTTGAAACAGAACCACCAACACAACTAAAGCCCCATACACACGGTCGGAAAATCCGACCACCAAATCCATCGGATTTGGTCCGTCGGATTTAGTCCGACACTGGTGTTGCATACACACGGTCGGACAAAGTTGTCGGAAAATCCGATCATTCTGAACGTGGTGACGTTTGTTGCCTACGACGGGACTACGTAGAGGCTAGTAGCCAAAAGCTTTGGTCTTGTAATGTGATCTGAGCATGCGTGGCACTTTGTCCGTCGGAATTCGCCACACACGATCGGAATTGGTGTGATCGGACTTTGTTGTCGGAAAAATTTATAGAGCAGGAGATACAACTTTGTCCGTCGGACAATCCGATGGAAAATGTCCGCTGGTGCCTACACACGGTCGGAATTTCCGACAACATTGTCCGATAGGACAGAATCCATCAGAAAATCCGACCGTGTGTATGGGGCTTAACAATGGTACAAATTTGTGATCATCTTGAAACCGATGGCACAGTGTGTGATGTGCACAAGCAAAGATCAGGGAGGTGTCGCACAGCAACGAGTTCTGTTTCTTCGGATATGGTGTTGCAGTAGGTTATATGCTTAGAGCAAAAAAGTGTGTCAATGTGCATGTAAATTCCCTCCACGTTCCCCAGATTTACCACCCCTCTATTTCTATCTGTGGGGAACGCTAAAGTATGTAGTGTACCATAGAAAACTACCTACACTGACTGCATTATGGGAAGGAATTGAAACATCAAGCAGAGCAGTTCCTGGGGACACTCTAGTCAATGTTCATACTTTAAATTAAAAAGAAACTATAATAGATTTGGGTCAGTTGTTTTTTAAACAGATTTTCTTTTAACGAAAATCAAAAACACAAATTTTACAGAGCATACTGGGTTTTAAGAAAATGCACACAAGTAGCTTCTGCTTCTTTGATAGTGCCTCTCTAATTGCCATAGGGAGCTGTGGAAAGGTGGGTTGAGTGCAGGCAGAGAATTGGCTCAGTAAAAAGGAAGAAAGATTCCCAAAATCTTTGGCAAAGCTGACATAGATTTTTAATAAGGGTTTTCTCTCAAAGGAAGAGCTACAGGACAGTAAACTGTACAAGTCCCTGCATGATTTCCCTTGAGAAAAAAGCCTTATTAAAATCCATGGCAGCTTTGTTCAACCTGAAAACCTAACTCACTTGTGCCTGCAACTTTACACAGATCTGCAGAGAGTTTGCACCTACCACCCTTTCTCCAATCTTGCTTTTTTTTTGATCAGGAAACACATTTTTATTGAGCATAATGAAAAAGACATACAAATACAGGGTGCAACAGGCATTGTGCATAAGGTGGATGCATTGACATATTCATAGTGAATGTAAAAACATTTAAGATCAGAGTAACAGAAAGTACCTGATTTGAATAGAACAGAATATGTTACACACAATGGGGGGGGGGGGGGTGGGGGTCATCGAACAGCCCAGCACATGTCTGCATAACCAGGGAGGATAACGTACACAATGTTCTATGGGGGAAGTTTCCATTGTAGGGTGAGGATTCAGTCCACAGCAATGCAGGTGGAGGAATCAACCAACCACCTGTCCCAAATATTGTGGCATTTATTCAGGCAGTCCCTATGCAAGTAGATTACTTTTTTTTATAGAAGAGGGTAACATTGACGGTCCTAATCCATTGTTCGATAGTTGGGGCAACTCTTTGATCCAGGTCCTGGCCATTTGCATTCTAGCCAGAAAAAAGGATTCTTGCAAAAAGGTATTTAAGTGTTTGTCCTCCTCAGAGATGGAGAGGAGGCCCAGTAGACACTGGTGGGGGCATAGTCAGGGGGGATCCCATGCTGGCATGGAAGAATTTTACCACCTGTGACCAGTATCTTTGGAGAGGGACAGGACCATAGCAGGTGATAGAATGTGCCCCTTGGATCTCCACACTTGGGACATGCTGGACTGTGCTCTGGACAATATTTAGAGAGACAAATTGGTGTTGGATAGGACCTATGGATAATGTAGAGATGAGTGAGATGGTCAGACAACTTAGGGGACACTAATTTGCAAGAAGCTAGCACCTTTTCCCAGTCTTCATCCGTCTTGTCTCCCAAATCCGTCTCCCATCGGGACTTCAATTGATAAGCCAGGGCAGTGGCAGAGGGTAACTTGAGGTGGTTGTAAAACAGGTAGACAATCCCAACCCGCGACTACACCCACCAGAATTCAAGACTGGGGATAGAGTCACGGAATTGGGAGTTGAGCACATGGCGGAGCTGGAGGTAACGAAAAAACATGTAGTTGGGCACACCAAAACCATCTTTCCTCCAATCTTGATTTTACCATTGCCAGGAGACTGCCATGTTTCAGGATAAAACTGGCATATGACATGTGATGTTACACACAAAGAAGCTCAAATGTTACAAATATGCCTGGTAATAAGAAACATCCTGGAGACTAACAATATGCTAGAAAAAATCTAAGCGATCAAATTAAAAAATACTGCCTGTGACTACCAACTAATTATCTAAGAATACTAGAGACAGCTGCTATGTTGCTAATGATTTGAACAAAACATGCTTGTCTGCATGGTAAATAGAAGCCTTCCTCTGCTCCTGATTATGCCCGGAGAAGTAATGTACCAAAACTTGACCTTTTCTTATTTAACATGTTCCACTTGAATTTGTCTGCAGAGTTGCAGGTACCCGACCCACCTGGCACACTACCCCATGCCTCCCCTTGGATGAAAAAAACCCCCAAAAAACTGCAATGGCTTTTGCAAACTTAACTAAACTTTTCAGGATTTCCAGCAACAAGGGGTGAGGATTCTGAAAGAACCTGTCTAAAAAAAAATAAAAAAAAAAAAAAAAAAAAGACAATATGACTGCATGACACAAATTAGATTTTGTAGCACTTATAAAAAATAATGGCCAGTTAAAGGTTGAAAAGAAATGGTAACAAATGTAAAAACTATTTGTAATGCAAGTATACTGAGTGAATGTTCAGATTTTTAAATCAAACCTTTCCTTAGGCCCCTTTCACACTGGGGCAGTGTGGGCGCCGGCGGTAAAATTGCGATATTTGTAGGGCCACTTAACCGTCGCTTTAAGGGCGCTATTTGGCCGCTAGAGGGGGGGGGGGGTTTAATCCCCCACTAGTGGCCGAAAAGGGGTTAAAGCCGCCCGCAAAATGCGGCCAGAGCATCGTTTTTGCCGGCGATATTGCAGCGCTGCCCCATTGATTTCAATGGGGAGCAGTGGGGGAACAGCAGTGGAGGAGCGGTGAGTTCACCGTTCCTTCACCAATCCAAAGAAGCTGCTGGCAGGACTTTTTGTGACGCCCTGCCAGCGCACCACTACAGTGTGAAAGCCCTCAGGCTTTCACACTGGTGTATGGAGCAGCTTTTTTCAGGCGCTATTTTTAGCGCCGTAGCGCCTGAAAAACGCTGCCAGTGTGAAAGGGGTCTTACTGGCACTTTTTAGAATCACATTTTCTTTTCAGAAAGCATTTTTCTATTTTACAAAGTCAAATCATAGACAGACAGGTCTTAACATCAAACAATATTTGAATTATTTGAAAATACAAATACAGGCACGACATCTCCAAAAATTCGACATATCAGCCAGGATCTGTAATGTTACTCAAAATGATATGGTTTTCAACAAGAGGCTGGCATTACGTGTGCATAGAGTGTATAGCCAGGAGATGGCTATTGTGCCTGCAATTCAGAGACAGTATGCAGCGCTATTAATGTGGAGCTGTCTCCCCCTAGTGTTGGCTAGAACTCCATGTGTCATTTCCTAAAAACAGAACTTAGAGCAGAGCAAAGCATCATGGGATATGTAGTTCAGAATGCTGGGGTTTCAATTTCAGCAGGGCTGGCCTTAACTATCACAACCAGATTGCTGAGGGGAGGAGAACAGAATGCTGGGAGAGAATATAAAAAAGGCTGGCTCAAGCCTAGGTTGCTCTCTTGGGACATCGGCCTGGATCTGCCAGCAGGAGCTCTGTGCCAGTGTGAACTGCGGCCGAGTCGCAGCCTGCATAGGAGAGAGTTATCTACAGTTGCATACTGAGGGACATCTGCGGACAGCATCGCTTCCTAATTACAGCAGTCCGGAGGCTGTTGCTGATCCCTGAGTGTTACCTGCACTTCAGATCTGGGTAAGCCGCAGCACGGTGTGATGGAGGTCAGAGGCCATCCCCTGAACCAGGACCCAAAGGGTGTTCCTGAAAGTCTATCATCATCTGCATTGCTACCAGCAACATCTGTTGTGCTTTGGGTGAGTGGGCACCTGTCTATTAATACCATAGACACTGCATATAGACATCATTGTCCCTACTCGCATTCCTGATACTTGCAGTGCTACTGATAAAAGTTCAGTCAATCCCATAGACACTGTATGCAGACATCTGTGCTTTGCTCATACCCCTGTCATCAGTAGTTACACTGAATACTAGTGAAACGGCCAACATGGTGACCGCCACTTGTGTTTAGGTCACGTAGAAGAATTCTGCATTCTTAAAGGGGCCAATTATGTATTAGTTAACCACTTCAGCACCGGAAGGATTTGACCCTTAATGACAGAGCATTTTTTGCGATACAGCACTGCGTCATTTTAACTGACAATTGTGTGGTCTTACGACGTTGTACCCAAAAAAAATTTACGTATTTTTTCCCCACAAATAGAGCTTTCTTTTGGTGGCATTTGAAAACCCCTGTGCTTTTTATTTTTTGCGCTATAAACAAAAAAATATCAACAATTTAAACAAAAAATATATTTATTTTTTACTTTCTGCTACAATACATATCCCCCAAAAATATATAAAAAAAATGAATTTATTCATCAGGTTGAGACCGATATATATTCTTCTACATTTTTTTTACAAAAAAAATAACACAATAGGCGTATATTGATTGGTTTGTGCAAAAGTTATTGCATCTACAAACTTTTTACAATGTAAAAATAGCACTGGCAGGGAATGGGCTAACACTAGGGGGCAAGCAAGGTGTAAACTGTGTTCCCTCAGCATGTTTTAACTGTAGGGGGGATGGGCTTACTGAAACATGACAGATCACTGCTCCCGATCACTGGGAGCAGTAGATCCCCATCATGTCACTAGGCAGAATGGGGAAATGCCTTGTTTACATAGGCAGTCCTCCTTTCTGCCTCTCCTCGCCATGATCACGGGCCGCCAGCGGACGATTCTGCAGGGTTGCCAATAACCTCTTTTATCCACTCCTTAGTGTCACAATTAAGTGTTGTCCAACACAAGAGAACCTGCTCTCATCCTCTGGAACTCTACTTAAAGGAGCCAGACAATTTAACAACAGTTTGTGAATGTTTGTTAATTGTTTAATGTTAAGTGCCTGTGGGCTAAGGAGATAGAAGGGAGTGGCCTGACAAAGTTGTATTAAGTATCAGTCCCCTGCTTCTCTGTTGCCTGTTCAAATAGGCTTCTGTGATTAGACTAGGGTGTGATTGAACTTAGTCGCACTGTGTTCTTTGCACTTTACCTTAGCATAGCATACATTTCTAAACTGCAAAACAGACTTGCATATTAGTGCTATATTGTTCAGATAAAATATCCTCATTACCTATGGTGTTATGTTGTGCCATTCTTATCACAGTAAACAAATCTGAACTGCTTCACTAATAATGTGTAGGTTTCTTGATATTGGTGTCAACGGTAAAAATGACTGAACCCAGGGTGTCAGAGGTATCGGAGGACTTGCAGAGTCGGGCAACCAGTGGGATACAGATTTTATCAGCAGCCCTCACGAGGGTAGCGCTACAGGTTTATAGAATAGCTTGTGCTACACGTAGAGAGTACCTATTAAAGGATGGTTTGCGGGATAGAGGACAACAGAGAATCCCAGTTTTCTCCATCAGGATTGTAGAAAGGTATGTTCCAGTACTATATAGGGATGAAATCTATGTCAAAGTACTATCTAAGGGGGTCAGAATGGTTTCTAAACAAGCTCTGTCTTTGAGTCAGTACCTTGCACCAAGTTATTTCGCCGCCTCTGGGATATGCACCCATAACTGGTTGCAGTTCAGTGGGAACTATAGATGTGGGGAGAACAGTTGCCCCTGCTGCTTCAGAATTATTAAGAATTAGAAATTTGGATCGCCAGGGAATGGTAGGGAACACTTTTATCCACATATTTATAAATTGTAATATCAGAAATGTGTTCTATTTGATCACATGGGTTATTTGTGCAAAGCAGTATGTTGGAATGGCGACAAAAAGGTTGTGGGATCGCCTTTGAGACCATGTATATGATATAATCAATGGTACTAGTGTGGCCGTCATTTTAACGAATGCCAAGGGGGTGATAGGGCATCTGTATGGATACATTACCCTAGGAGAGGTGGTGACAATTTAAGGTTACTATGTAGACAGGAATTTACATTAGGTTTTTTATTTGAAAACTAGGATTCCAAGAGGGCCTAAATTTTGAGTGATATTTGACACACACAGACATACACAGTAGCTGGGTTATGGTACTATACTGATAGGACCACAATAATGGTGAAAGAATATCATGTATCTTTTGTATGGACGCCTACCTAAATCCTACAATACCCTGTGAGTTGTCTACCATTCATGGGTTGTTCTGGTGCATTTATGTCCTAGAGCCTGTCATTTAATAGATTCCCGCCACACTGACCTGCTAGGTAAAGAAAGGGTAGTTTTACTTGAAATGTTGAGGATAAGGGGGCCTCTAGACCAACTAGAAGATTTCATATGTGTAATACCAAGAGCAAATGAGCTTCTGCCCCTGATGGCAAATCTCTGAATACCCAGGGTTAAAGGTTTTTCAACTGACCCCATGGATAATACAAATAGATATCAGGCAACGCAATGCAAGCATCAGTCTTGGGCCTCTGTAAAGTAGACCATTTTAATTTAAATCTGGAGTTTGCCCAAATAAAAGGGGTAAATAAAGAATTCAATGTTTTGAAAAATGTCTTGGGGGCAATTACAGTTAAGTATATACAGACACTTGGGCAAGAACACTATTTTAAAAGAGAAGTATGTGAACCAGGGTTATTGCAGATTTATACTTAACTAGCGCCTCTACACTGAGAAACTCGGTTCTCACAACTCCCTGAGCAAACTGCGCTCTGCTCCCTCCTCACGCACTGGAGCGCTAAGCTGTGGAGGGGCAGGAGCGGCTTAGGCTCTCAGTCCAGGGATCTAGGCGAATTCTGACTATGTTTTTGGACCAACTCTGACGTCAGCAGAGAGCGAGTCACAAAAGGGCAAAAACGAGTTGCACTACTTTGATCCACAGGAGAAGTACAGCCAAGCGAGCTTTGGCTGTACTTCTCCTTTAATTACTTTTTTAAGGTTATATGGTATAATTTCTGTTTAAAATTTATATAAAAAACTAAAATAGAACATTGTACCATGTTTTTCATTGCACCATGTTTCTCATTGCTATGCTTAGTGTCTGAATAGGAACTTTGAATATTTACCATATGCATGCATTTGATATTGTAAATTGAAAACGGTCCTCCGTAATCAGTCATGTCTCTCTGCAAGACTTAGATTTCTATTTGCTGTTATCCTTTTCGCCATGAAGCCTGATACCTTTTGTCTTATCTATGTGGTCATCTGGATGCATAATGTTTAAAAGCCGGTTGTATTTTCTAGGGATACACAAGCTTAGAAGAACACACTTATGCATACAGAGCACATCCTCTGCACAAGGAAGGTATATTTATAAGGAATGCTCGGTGTCCTCTGATATTCCTTCGTACAAATGTGCATTTTTATAGGCTTAAAAGGTTACTGGATGTTTTATTTTTGATTTATTGTTTCCAAAGACAAAGCTGAATTCATGAAAAAACAAAGTAACCTAAGGTCCATAGATCAGCATGAAAAGAATCTAGCCTGTATTTACCACATTGCAAGAACAGAATATAAAGCAGAATGGAATAAGATTAACATTGAGGAGAATCCTTGAATTTTACGCATGACAAAACTTAACTGCAGAGAAAAAAAGGGCAAATTTCACGCACCTTGCAAATGTTACATTTAATTATGGTAGAGAAATCATGCATAGAACTTTTCTGCTCACCACGATTTATAACAAATGGGGATAAGATATGAGGCATTTTCAAATGTTGATAAAATAAAATATGCACGCCAGCTTCCAAACGGAACTTCAGACAGAAGTGGAATACAACGGTATTTACATAATTACTGCCTAGGGAAAATGTATTAAAATCAAAACCAGGTGCTACCTTACAACCATGCTTAAAAAAAAAAACACTAGGTTTTCTATCATATTTTCAAAAGTAAATATGTGTGACGCTCAAATGCAATCTCTTTAAAGGCTTCTGTGCGGCCCTACTAGACCTGCGGTGAGTAGTATTCATTTAATTGTCTCAGTTCATTCTGAGGACCTCTGCAAGCATGCAGAGGAGAACAAAGCCCGAGTGTAAAACAGTGCTGCACTGACACTTTATTTAGAATTACTTGTGCACACTAGGCATTTCCTACCCCTTAGTGTCAAGACGTCAGGTTTTTTTTGGTGGTTACAACATACTGAGAAGAATTTATTAAAACTGAAGCAGACAATCTGCAGCTATTGTGTATAGCAACCACTCTTCATAATGGCCATATGCATGAACACCGAGCAGCTGCATATATGCGGCCCTGTGTAAACCACTTATGACGCAGAGAGCCCGCTCCGAGCATGGTAGCTGGAGGGGGATCGGTAAGCTCCTGTTCCTTTTTTGTGATCGGCCAATTATAGCGGTCACATAAATGCTTGCCTCCGAGCGTCAAGAACTCTTAAAGGGACAGGAGGCGATCAGCGTGAAGTGGTTAATGAACTGAATTTAGCCCACTACTTTCAGTGGGCCTGTATACACAAACGCATACATTTCAGTAAACTAGCAATGCATAAATCAGTAAAAAAAAAATACAAACCTCCCTTATATTATTTAGCATTCTGGGAGCTAGAATGGTTTTTAATGTGCACATATATACATGCACATTATACAGACCATACTCTGTATACCGTGTTTTTTGGGCAGGATCTTTCTGCCAGAAATATCCTGCATCTATACATCAGTATGGCACGCAAGGACCCTTCTTTTTTAGCCATAATTATCTCCATATTTGTAAGTCTAATATCGGAAATGAAGGAACATTAAATATACATTTAGAAAAAGGATTGTCAAAAGGTCTCCTGCACTGGTAACGGCAAATCTAATCTAAGAGTCAAAAAGAAAGTGTAGGTTTAAGATTTGCCCATATCAGCAATTAAGCAAGGAATAAAGAGAACAGGATGTTTTTATCTCTGCTGGGCTGTCATCAAACCACTTGATGTAGCAAGTAAAACAAGCAGCCCATTTCTTTATAACAAAGCTAGACACTGGAAACATTTCACCACATTTGTGTCTGGCAATGGAGAAAAACTTACAGGGGGTTTCACTATACAATAGACAGTATGAAACCTCTGCAAGTACTGGCTATGAAACCTGGGGCGCTTTTCTTCCTTTATTCTAAAATGCAGTTAGAAGTACATCTAAAGCAAATGCAGATAAAAGCTAACAAACAATTTGCTGCATTCTTGGAAAACCTATCATCCAAAATAAAGGGACTGTCAGTTCATCACAAGCACAACTTTCAAACATTCATGGGATACTGTATATCTTATTTTTTTTAGTAGGATGACAGGTACTTAAAGTGATATTAAAGTCTCGTTTTTTTTTTTTGGTTAAAAATAACAAACATGTTATACTTACCTGCTCTGTGTAATAGTTTTTTACAGAGCAGCCCAGATCCTCCTCATCTGGGGTCTCCCGCCAGCACTCCTGGCCCCTCCCCCCTGCCTAGTACCCCCACAGCACGCAGCTTGCTATGGGGGCACTGAAGCCGGAGCTCTGTTTCCATTCAGACACAGCGCTGCAGCTGGACCCCACCCCTTCGCTTGCCTCATTGGTTTACCGACTTTGATTGTGTCTCAGACAATCAGGAGGGAGAGTCTAGGACAGTGGCAATTCCGTTGACGAAATGAATACTATTTTAGTCTACTAAAACACGACTAAAACTTCAGATGACTAAAATACAACTAAAACAAAATTTTTGTGAAAAGACTAACTAAAACTAAACTGAATTTATATCACAGCTGCTAAATCGGTGTCTGTAGTGCATGTTCAAACCTTAATACCATAAATAATAAACATGTCATTAGAATTTTAATCCAGGAGTGTATAATGTTTGGCAGGTCTAACGAAATAATGCATTAAAATTAAAAACTAAACCCAGTCCATTTTACTTAACTAAAATGTACTGGAGATTTTAGTCGACTAAAACAACTAAGATGAGTAAAATACAACCAAAGTGGCATTTTAGTCAAAAGACTAACTATAACTAATTTGAAATTTAATGTCAAAATTAACAATGGTCCCGGACAGCCGAGTCTCTCGTGCAACATTGCTGGATCAGCATGGGGCTCAGGTAAGTATAAGGGGGCGCTGCTGCACACAGAAGGTTATCTTAATGCATAGAATAAAAAATAAAAAAAATAAAAAACACTGAGCAGTCACACAACTGTAATTTTCTAATGAAGAGGTCAGCTATTACAATAACCAAATTTCTCTCAGTACAGTTTTTAATATACAAATATAAAAAAAAAGTACATCGCAAATTGTATTTTTCTATACAGTCATCAATTAGGTAGGGGTGAAAATAATGTAGAACAAGTGCATCCAATAAAATTGGCACAGTTCCAGCTCAGCAGCTTCTTTCATTTTCTTCAGTCTGCAAAATATGTTTGTAACCATACAAACGCTTCACCTTGATTTATTACATTTAGTGGGGAAAGACAGAGCCTGAGTTCACACTAGATACGGTGCAAATTCGCAACAAATTTGCACTGCATCTAAATTGCAACATGTCCATGCAAACCGATTGCGGAGTGTATGGTAAGTTACCAACACCCCACAAACGGTTTGCAAAACATAGCACAATTTGCGGAATCGAACACCTATGTGCTCCGATTCTGGTGCAGACAAAAAAATTTGAGCCATAAAAACCCATGGCTCAAATCGCACCCCAGAGACGCCACATGTAATTTGCTGTGGTGTCTCGCATCGCAGCAGTGTGAACCCAGGCTGAAGTGCAAAACACAAGTCCTATAATTTACTCTAAAAACCAAGACTTCATGCATGTTACCCCATCATTTTATATTCCTGATATGTGTCTGTTGTACCATGTACTTATATTATAAACTATCCTGGTCTCTTTGCTAAAGCACTCTTTGTGATATACCTGGTGATCCAGATAGTCCAACTTTCTTTCATATTTAAAACTCGAGGCGATTCAGTTCGCAGTTGCAGCGCTATACAGATCATTCATTCATTCATTCAGTCATTCATTCAAACTGACCACACCAGGGCATGGAAGCACATCCATCCCAGTGTTGTCGGTATGGTTCTTTGCATTCTACGTGGGAGCACAGCATACCTGCTGTTTCTTCTGCTTTGCTGCTACCCCGCCCCCCTCCAACTCCCTACAGTCTCCACTGCTCCTATGTTCTGCCTTGCTTTTCTATTTGAATTAAATGGATTGTTTTACACGGTAAGGGTTCAAATACAAATTAAGATGAGGCTCAGATACACAGGCAGAGTGTACAACTTATTCACTACATTTACCCCAAAACTTTCTCCTCAACTAACACCCACAATGGAGATTTTCAGGGAGCTACCCTTTAACCCCTTACCAACCGCCACATGCCGATATACGTCGGCAGAATGGCACGGGTGGGCAAAAGGGCGAAACATTTTTTTTGCCTTCATACCATTTTTAAAAACGTATCAGTTGTAAATTAACCACATGCCGACCGCGCTATAGTCGAAAGACGGCCACAGCGCGGTCGGCTTGTTCTAAGTGGACGTCCTACGGACGTCCTCCCAGAAACATGCTCCCGCGCGCCCCCTGGGGCGCGCACTCGGGAACATCCGTGACCGCCGGGTCCCGAGGACCCGGCGCATCACGGATCACGGTAAACAGCCGCTGATAGCGGCCGTTTACCACGTGATCGCTCCGTCAAATGACGGAGCGATCACATGTACACAAACCGGCGTCACGTCATGACGCCGGTTCCTCCCTCCCCTCTCTGTACCGATCGGTACAGAGAGGGGAGAAGCGGAGAGGGGGAGAGATGGGGCCAGCGCTGTGGGCTGGATGTGTAGTGCCCACAGCGCTGGCCAATACAATGCCACCGCTGTGCAATGCTCTGCAATCACTGTGTAATGCTCTGCCACCACTGTGCAATGCTCTGCCACCACTGTGCAATGCTCTGCCCCCACTGTGCAATGCTCTGCCCCCACTGTGCAATGCTCTGCCCCCACTGTGCAATGCTCTGCCCCACTGTGCAATGCTCTGCCCCCACTGTGCAATGCTCTGCCCCCACTGTGCAATGCTCTGCCCCCACTGTGCAATACTCTGCCACCACTGTGCAATGCTCTGCCACCACTGTGCAATACTCTGCCCCCACTGTGCAATACTCTGCCACCACTGTGCAATGCTCTGCCCCCACTGTGCAATACTCTGCCACCACTGTGCAATGCTCTGCCCCCACTGTGCAATGCTCTGCCACCACTGTGCAACGCTCTGCCACCACTGTGCAACGCTCTGCAACCACTGTGCAACGCTCTGCCACCACTGTGCAATACTCTGCCACCACTGTGCAACGCTCTGCAACCACTGTGCAATGCTCTGCCACCACTGTGCAATGCTCTGCCACCACTGTGCAATGCTCTGCCACCACTGTGCAACGCTCTGCCACCACTGTGCAACGCTCTGCCACCACTGTGCAATGCTCTGCCACCACTGTGCAACGCTCTGCCACCACTGTGCAATGCTCTGCCACCACTGTGCAACACTGTAATACTCTGCCAATACTCGCCAATACTCTGCAATAATTTTTAATAGAAACAAAGAATTTTTATTTATTTTTTACCGAATTTTCAGTATTTTTTGATTTATAGCGCAAAAAATAAAAAACCCAGCGGTGATTAAATACCACCAAAAGAAAGCTCCATTTGTGTGAAAAAAAGGACACAAAATTCATTTGGGTACAGTGTTGCATGACGGAGTAATTGTCATTCAAAGTGTGAGAGCACCGAAAGCTGAAAATTGGTCTGGTTAGGAAGGGGGTTTAACTGCCCAGTGGGTATGTGGTTAAGCAAGATTACTACCACTACAATAAATCTACCTACTTTACAACAAAAAAAGTAATTTGCCTTAATAGATGCATATATTAAATACACTAAAAACTAGGCAGATAAAAAAAAATAAAAAAATTTAATAAAAAAACTAGGCAGATGGAATTGTTAAAATATACCTGTTGGGACAGAGCAAGTGTAGTCAAAGACAGTTCCTTCTCCCTATACTTTTTTCAGGTCAATGACTAGGGGAGGGTCATTCACCAAGATGAAAGCGCAGCTCCAGTTCATACATTAATTGGTGCGCCGGAAAAATTGTAATTGAACATGCGAACCGTCACATGTTGCAGCGCAAAAAGCGACAATAAATACCTGCATATCTAAACTGCAACTGTTGCTATGGTAACTGTGTTTTTCTCATCGATAATAGCGCACGTTCTCAGTTAATTAACCATTTTGATGCTAATCTCATTCTCATTACTTCTAATATATCTTTGAAATATGTTTTTTTTTTTTTTTAACCCAAATCTTTCAATACATTACAAAGAACAGAGAAGTGTTTCTAAACCCAATAAACTCCTATTTTCAGACCTTAATCTTTATCTTTCAATAGTATTTATTGGTTTTAAATAGGTAGAAAATACAAGATACATTTTGAAAACACTGAAAATAGAAACAGTTTGGCCAACACCAGTATCACATTGGTTAACCGCTTCCCGACCGCCTAACGCAGATATACTGCGGCAAAATGGCACTGGCGGGCAAAATCACGTACCTGTACGTGACCCTGTAATTGCCTGCCCGGTCGGGAGCTCAGTGACCCCAGCCGCGGGACCAGTGGACCCGATCGCCGCTGGTGTCCAGCGATCGGGTCACGGAGCTGAAGAACGGGGAGAGGTATGTGTAAACAAACCTCTCCCCGCACTTCCTACTCTGCCTGTCATTGATTGGCTGTTCCCGGTCATAGGGAAAGCCGATCAATGACGTCAGCCCCGCCCCCTAATGTAAAAAAACACACGTCACAGCCCATAACTCCTCTCCTCCCCCTAGTGGTTAACTCTTTCACTACAACTGTCATTTATACAGGAATCAATGCATTTAAATAGCATTGATTGCTGTATAAATAACAATGGTCCCAAAAATGTCCGATGTGTCCGCCATAATGTCGCAGTCACAATAAAAATCGCTGATCGCCGCCATTACTAGTAAAAATAAATATATTAATAAAAATGCTATAAAACTATCCCCTATTTTGTAAACGCTATAACTTTTGCGCAAACCAATCAATAATCGCTAATTGCGATTTTTTTTACCAAAAATATTTAGAAGAATACGTATCGGCCTAAACTGAGGAAAAAAAAATGTTTTTTTATATATTTTTTTGGGGATATTTATTATAGCAAAAAGCAAAAAATATTGCATTGTTTTCAAAATTGTCGCTCTATTTTTGTTTATAGCGCAAAAAATTAAAACCGCAGGGGCGATCAAATACCACCAAAAGAAAGCTCTATTTGTGGGGAAAAAAGGACGCCAATTTTGTTTTGGAGCCACGTCGCACGACCGCGCAATTGTCTGTTAAAGCAACGCAGTGCCGAATCGCAAAAAGGGGCCTGGTCCTTTGGCTGACAATTGGTCCGGGGCTGAAGTGGTTAATGTACCATGGGTTATTAGGTAACTACGTCCGAATTTGACTGAACACAACCTATATGTGATTAGGCATCGTAAGACCTTGATCTTTAAAAGGTGACCATACACTGTGATCAGTTAGATCTTAAATAAATTTGATTTAGTGCAAGAGCCTGTTTGATTTCCTATAATTTGAAATAATTGTTCAAGTACGTCTTCCTATTACCTATTTTGCCTAAATATCGAGTTGTACAGAGATTGACCAATCAAATTGCATAGTGCATGACCATCTTAAGTGCAAAATTTGGAATGTACCATGACCCACTTGTTTGTTCCAAATGATATTTTTTGGGCATTATACAAGGCACATGAGAACACAAGATATGCTAGTCCAGGAATCTTCAAACTATATCCCTCAAACTGTTGCGGAACTACATGTCCCATGAGGCATTGTAAAACTCTGACATTTACAGACATGACTAGGTATGATGGGAATTGTAGTTCCTGAACAACTGGAGGGCCATAGTTTGAAGATCCCTGTGCTAGACCATTATTTTTCAAGCCTGTGCTTTTTTCATACATCACAGATTAGGGACAGGGCTGAAACCATTTTTATGCCTCCAGAATTGGGAGTGTGGCATCTACCCAATGTCTCCCTGCTGATGGACACAAGAACCTACATCTATAGAGAATATATATATATATATATATATATATATATATATATATATATATATATATATATATATAGACATACACAAAAGACCCACACAAACCCCCACATGTAAAAAATTATCTTAATTTGCAAATGAGGATTACCTCTTCCTCAGAAAACAGTGAGTGGGGCAAGGTGTTGGAAAGAAATTAGCACCAGGACAAGCAACTTCCTGGAGGGGCGTGATGTCATTCCTGTGTGCTGGCCACCGCATGCGGGAACATACATATGCGCACACAGCGCGTGCGCATCTAGCTGCAGGCCTATAACTTAATTGGCGAATAATAGGAAAGCAAATGCAGAGTTCCAGGACTGGACTAACAAATGTTTCTAGTGAAAGGCAACTGGTGTTTTCTATTAAACAAGGTCTAAATAGGCCTTTGACATGCATCACAGTTGAACTTAAGAATGTCTTTGCAAAGGTAAACTAAATTAAATACTTTCTTATTTTTGCTTGGGGGTAGAGTGCAGAGGGATTTGAAGTCTTGTCAGTTTTTGGGGATGTCTGCACCCCTGAGGGTGAAGGCACCTCACAAATGTTGCGGGTTTCTCCTTCAAATTTATTCACTTACTGTCACACAGCCAAACAGGAAGTGAGTTTTACCCTACCCTACCAATGTCTTTCCTTGGGGACATACAGGTCAATCTAACTAGTGTCCCCATTAGGCAAATCGCACTTTTGCACTTTGCTGTGAACACCACAAATAATTATGCATCTTGGACTTTGGGGTTTATTTACTAAACTTGGAAGTGCAGTCGCTGGAGATCTGAGGGAGACATGCAAGGAAAATAAAAAACTGCATTTTTGCTTCTACGTGATTGGATGATAAAATCAGCAGAGCTTCCCATCATTTCAGGTCTTCCCCTCAGATTTACAGCGAGTGCACTTGCAGTGCAAAGTGTATTTGCCGTTAGTAAATAGACCCCAAAGTCCAATATACCTAATAATTTGGGGTTTCCACAGCGAAGTGCTAGAGTGCCATTTGCCTAATGGGGACACTAGTTAGATTGACCTGTGTGCCCCCAAGGAAAGACATTGGTAGGTTTTACCCTCACTTCCTGTTTGGCTATGTGACAGGAAGTGAAGCCAATTTTCAGAAAAGGTACACAAAGCCCAACCTAAAAAAGACAAGCAGGGGTTCCAACACCCACTTGGTTTCCCTCAAATGCCCACAATTAGAATAATAGCATTGTCTTAAGCTAGATTTTATTTAGCTCAGTGCTCTAAAGCAGTGGTTCTCAACCCTGTCCTCAAGTATCCCCAACAAGCCAGGTTTGCAGGTGCTTTAAATCTGAGTCAATGGGTTGTTTTTTTTTTTTTGGCCCAGGTATTTTAGCTAAGATAAATTACCAAAACATAGCCTGTTGGAGGTACTTGACTGAGGTTGAGAACCACTGCTCTAACGTAGCTTTATTTTAGACAAATCCCAATTTTATTTATTTTGCCATGACAATCAGCCTATTTAAGCTGCAGCTGGGAAATCTGTTGCTGGCAAATTGTTTAGGAGGGAGTGTAAAATGCATTACTTGGATTGAGCATGCATCTGCAAAACAAAAAATACAAAAACAAACAAAACAAGTAAAACAAAAAAAAATTGCTTCACATTTTATTGGTCAACAAAACAGGACTAGGGTGAGAGCAAGGAAAGCAAGTTAAAAGGATTGCTATCACAAGCGGACAGTCTCTTAAGGATTTAAACATTCATTAGTCACAACATCTTGAGGAAGATTTTGCAAAATAATGCAGCACAGACAATTAAATCAAAGTAAAAACTAACAGTCTACAAAACACACATTGACATCAAAAATATTTCATGGAAAAATAAACTTTTTTTCGCCCCCCCCCCCCCCCCCCCAATTACAAACATAAGTAAAAAGTACTTGCTTTAAAATTCCTGTTTTGCAAATACATACACAAAATACAAACAGAAATACATGCGTTACAAACTATACAAGGACTCCCAAATGTACTCTCTTGGCACACACACCATCAAGCAATCTGGCCTATTTTCAGGGCAAGGTAAAGAATGCTATTTGCAAACTTAGCACAATCTAGGCTTGTGTGCTAATGAGGAAATTCAAAACACATGCACAGTCCAGGAAACACACAAAATGCAAGTTCACCCAGTGTTGAGACATTACTTCAAAGTGGCTACACCTGTTAAGGATGTCCTTAACCACTTCAGTACCAGGCACTCCCCCCACCCTTCCTGCCCAAGCCAATTTTCAGCTTTCTGAACTGTCGCTGTTTAACCACTTTCAGACCGGACCATTTTGCTGGCTTAAGATCAGACCACTTTTTGCCATTCGGCACTGCGTCGCTTTAACTGACAATTGCGCGGTCGTGCGACGTGGCTCCCAAACAAAATTGACGTCCTTTTTTTCCCACAAATAGAGCTTTCTTTTGGTGGTATTTGATCGCCCCTGCGTTTTTTTATTTTTTGTGCTATAAACAAAAAAAGAGCGACAATTTTGAAAAAAATGCATTTTTTACTTTTTGCTATAATAAATATCCCCCCAAAAATATATAAAAAATATTTTTTTTCTTCAGTTTAGGCCAATACGTATTCTTCTACATATTTTTGGTAAAAAAAAAACGCAATAAGCGATTATTGCTTGGTTTGCGCAGAAGTTATAGAGTTTACAAAGTAGGGGATAGTTTTATGGAATTTTTATTAATCATTTTTTTTTACTAGTAATGGCGGCGATCAGCGATTTTTATTGTGACTGCGACATTATGGCGGACACATCGGACATTTTTGACACATTTTTGGGACCATTGTCATTTATACAGCAATCAGTGCTATTTAAATGCACTGATTCCTGTGTAAATGACACTGGCAGTGAAGGGGTTAACCACTAGGTGGCAGTGTAGGGGTTAAGTGTTCCTAGGGGCGTGTTACTAACTTTGGGGGGGCATGGCTGTGATTTAGTGAACACTGATCTATGCTCCAATCACAGGGAGCAGAGATCAGTGTCACTAGTTGCTAGGCAGAACGGGGAGATGCTGTTTACTTCCGCATCTCCCCGTTCAGCCTTCCCGTGAGATGATCGTGGGTATCCCCACGGCGATCGAGTCTGTGGGACCCGCAACTGGACTCGCACGCAATGGCACGGCGGAAATCTTAAAGGGGATGTACCTGTACACCCTTTTGCCTGCCCGTGCCATTCTGCCGACGTACATCGCCGTGCGCCGGTCGGGAAATGGTTAAATGACAATTGCGTGGTCATGCTACACTGTACCCAAAACAATTTTTTTATCATTTCATTCCCACAAAGAGAGCTTTCTTTTGGTGGTACTTGATCACTTCTGCGGTTTTTATTTTTTGCTAAAATAAAAAAAGACCGAAAATTTTGAAAAGAAATTAAAGTTTTGCTTTTGTTTCTGTTATAAAATTTTGTAAATAAGTATGTTTTCTCCTTCACTGATGGGCACTGATAAGGCAATGCCGATGAAGTGGCACCAATGAGCTGGCACTGACGGGCACCGATAGGTGGCACAGATATGCAGCATTGATGGGCACTGATAGGCGACACTGATAGGCACTGAGAGGTTGCAAAGATGGGTACTTATGGGTGGCACTGCTGGGCACTGATATGCTGAACTGATAGGCATCCCTGGTGGCAATGGCAGTGGTAGGCATTGTGAGTGGGCACTGATTGGCAGCTGCCTGGGCACAGATTTGCATTTCCCTGTTGGTCTAGGGGGTGCATACCTGGTGGTCCAGTGTGGATGGGCGGCATGATGGTGGTCCTGGGCGGGATCCAAAGGGGGGGCTGCGCTGATAAACAATCAGCATATACCCCCCCGTCTGGAGAGCAGCTGATTGGCTCTCCTACTCGCATCTGTCAGACGCGAGTGAGGAAAAGCCGATCAACGGCTCTTCCTGTTAACGTCGTGATTGGACATGGCTGATCACCTGGTAATGAGCCTCCATCGGAGGCTCCCACGTGCATGCGATGGCTGTTATCCTGCTGGACGTCATATGACGCCCAGTCAGGATAACTGAACCACCGCCCGGCCGTCATTCTGCTATAGGCCGGACGGGAAGTGATTCAATTACTAAGGCCCCTTTCACACTGGGGCGGTTTGCAAGCGCTATTGCGCTAAGAATAGCGCCTGCAAACCGACCCGAAACAGCTGTTGCTGTTCCTTCAGTGTGAAAGCCCGAGGGCTTTCACACTGAAGCGGTGCGCTTGCAGGACGCTCAAAAATGTCCTGCAAGCCGCATCTTTGGCTCGCTATAGGAGCGGTATATTTACCGCTCCTATAGCGCCCGGTCCCATTGAAAACAATGGGGGGAGCGCGCCGAACCCGCCCGCAAAACGCCGCAATAGCGGCGGTTTGCGGGCGGTATTGACCCTTTTTCGGCCGCTCGCGGGGGGTAAAAACACCCCGCGAGCGGCCGCAATGCGCCGCTAAAACGCCGGTAAAGCGGCGCTAAATATAGCGCCGCTTTACCGCCAGCGCCCCCACCGCTCCAGTGTGAAAGTAGCCTAACCCAAAAAACACACTCTCTGAGCATGCCCATAAAAATCCAAGTGCTGTTCACACACCAATCTGACATTCGTGTGGGTGTGGGTACATGACCCCGAATGCAGACAGTGTGAGCTCAGGGACATGCATGCGGACCTACATGGATGTAAAATTAGGGGCAACGGTTCTGTTCGTGCAGGTGCTACATTCCAAATTACATCAATAGGACTATTTGCACAGAGAAGCACGGAACACCCGTGCATTGAAAAAAAAAAAAAAAAAAAAAAAAAACACACACAAATCCCGGTTCTTTCAAGGGAGAGGAGACAGATCGTGTGTTCATACAAAGTATGAAAACCGATCTCTCGCTTCTCCTAGTCAGTCCCATCCACCCCCACAGTTAGAACACACCTAGGGAACACAGTTAACCCCTTGATAGCCCCCTAGTGTTAATCCTTTCCCTACCAGTGACATTTAAACAGTAATCAGTGCATTTTTATAGAACTTATCGCTGCATAATTGTCAATGTTCCAAAAAATTTGTCAAAAATGTCCAATTTATCTGCCGCAATATCGCAGTCCCGATAAAAATAAAAACGCAGATTGCCATTACTAGTAAAAAAAAATAAAAAATTAAAAACTATTCCCCATTTTGTAAACGCTATAACTTTTGCGCAAATTAATCAATATACCCTTATTGCAATTTTTATTACCAAAAATATGTAGAAGAATACACATCCGCCTAAAATGATGAAAAAATTTGTTTTTGAAAAAAAAATGTGGGATATTTATTATAGCAAAAAGTCAAAAAAATTGTCACTCTTGTTTAGAGCACAAAAAAATAAAGAAAAACGCAGAGGTGATCAAATACCACCAAAAGAAAGCTCTATTTGTGGGAAAAAAGGACGTCAATTTTGTTTGGGTCTGCCACAACCGAGATATCCATCTCTTCAGGTGCCGGTAGTAATTCCAATAATGGTGGTTATCGCGGCAGATTCGCCGCGAGATCACCGTTAATCGGCGTAGGGAGAGGTGCCCCCCCTCTCGCCGCTTTCCCGCGCCTTCCGCCGCTTACCGGAGCCGTCGGCAGCGGCGGAGGTGATCGGGACCTGTCCGTGGCTGGGTATAGAGACGAGTGAGGCTAAGATGACCACCACCCGTCTCTATACCATAGCAGGGCGGAAGCGAAGTCAAAATGTCACTTCCGCCCATACGTCTTAAAGGCACATTTTCCAAATGTAATTTTTTTAAATGACATTTTTTTTTTTTTTTTTTTGCATTGAAGTCCAAATATGAGATCTGAGGACTTTTTGACCCCAGATCTCATATTTAAGAGGACCTGTCATGCTTTTTTTCCTATTACAAGGGATGTTTACATTCCTTGTAATAGGAATAAAAGTGAGCCAATTTATTTTTATTTTTTAAAAACAGTGTAAAAATAAATAAAATCAAGAAAAATAAATAAGAATTTTTTTTTTTTAAAGCGCTCCGTCCCGACTAGCTCGCGCGCAGAAGCGAACGCATACGTGAGTAGCGCCCGCATATGAAAACGGTGGTCAAACCACACATGTGAGGTATCGCCGCGATCGGTAGAGCGAGAGCAATAATTATAGCCGTAGAACTCTTCTGTAAACGCAAAACATGCAACCTGTAGAATTTTTTAAATGTCGCTTATGGAGATTTTTGAGGGTAAAAGTTTGATGCCATTCCATGAGCGGGCGCAATTTTGAAGCGTGACAGGTTAGGTATCAATTTACTCGGCGTAACATTATCTTTCACAAAATATAAAAAAATTGGACTAACTTTACTGTTGTCTTATTTTTTTTATTCAAAAGTGTGAATTTTTTCCAAAAAAAAGTGCGCTTGCAAGACCGCTGCGCAAATACGGTGTGAAAAAAAGTAGTGCAACGACCGCCATTTTATTCTCTAGGGTGTTCGAAAAAAAACAATATATAATGTTTAGGGGTTCTAAGTTTTTTTTCTAGCAAAAAAAACCTGTTTTAACCACATGCCGACCGGCGCACGACGATATACGTCGACAGAATGGCACGTACAGGCAGGAGGGCGTATATATACGTCCCTCCTTTCGCCTGTCCGTGCCATCGGGAGCGCGCCGGGAGCGGCGCGCTCCCGCGCCGGTCGGGACCCCCGTGAGTCCGGCCGCGGTCCCCGCGGACTCGATCGCCGCGGGGGACTCCCGCGATCGTCTCACGGAGCGGCTGAACGGGGAGATGCCGAGATAAACAGCATCTCCCTGTTCTGCCTAGCAACTAGTGACGCCGATCTCTGCTCCCTGTGATTGGAGCAGAGATCAGCATTCACTAGCTGACAGCCACGCCCCCCCACAGTAAAAAACACACCCCTAGGCCTACTTAACCCCTACACTGCCACCTTGTGGTTAACCCCTAAACTGCTAGTGTCATTTATACAGAAATCAATGCATTTAAATGCATTAATTGCTGTAAAAATGACAATGGTCCCAAAAATGTGTCAAAAATGTCCGATGTGTCCGCCATAATGTCGCAGTCACAAAAAAAAAAAATCGCAGATCTCCGCCATTAATAATAAAAAAAAAAATTATTAATAAAAAATGCTATAAAACTATCCCCTATCTTGTAAAAGCTATAACTTCTGCGCAAACCGATCAATAATCGCTTATTGCGATTTTTTTTACCAAAAATATGTAGAAGAATACGTATCGGCCTAAACTGAGGAAAAAAAATGTTTTTTTATATATTTTTTGGGGATATTTATTATAGCAAAAAATAAAAAATAATGCATTTTTTTCAAAATTGTCGCTCTATTTTTGTTTATAGCGCAAAAAATAAAAACCGCAGGGGCGATCAAATACCACCAAAAGAAAGCTCTATTTGTGGGAAAAAAAGGACGTCAATTTTGTTTGGGAGCCACGTCGCACGACCGCGCAATTGTCAGTTAAAGCGACGCAGTGCCGAATCGCAAAAAGGGGCCTGGTCCTTTGGCTGCAAATTGGTCCGGTCTGAAAGTGGTTAAACATGTAAACACCTAAAATCCAAAACGAGGCTGCTCTTAGAGTGGTTAATATGAAAAGGAGAAATTTTCCTCTGTAACCTCCTCGCGACCGCCGGCCGTCTATTGACGGCCAGGCGGCGCAGCTCTCAGGGCGGGAGGACGTCATATGACTTCCTCCCCTTCACGGCCCTACGATGCGCGTGCCCAGCGGCCACGATGTCCGCCGGGCACCAGCGATTGCCCGGTAACACAGCGGGACCGTGGATCTGTGTGTGTAAACACAGATCCACGGTCCTGTCAGGGGGGGAAGCCGATGGTGTGTTCTCTGTACAAAGAAACACTGATCGGTCGCCTCCCCTTTTGAGTCCCCTCCCCCCACAGTAAGACTCACTCCCAGGGAACATGTTAACCCCTCCCCGCCCCCTAGTGGTTAACTCCTTCACTGCCAGTGTCATTTACACAGGAATCAGTGCATTTAAATAGCACCGATTGCTGTATAAATGACAATGGTCCCAAAAATGTCCGATGTGTCCGCCATAATGTCTCAGTCACAATAAAAATCGATGATCGCCGCCATTACTAGTAAAAAAAAAAAAATATTAATAAAAATGCTATAAAACTATCCCCTATTTTGTAAACGCTATAACTTTTGCACAAACCAATCAATAATCGCTAATTGCGATTTTTTTACCAAAAATATGTAGAGGAAGAATACGTATCGGCCTAAACTGAGGAAAAAACATTTTTTTTTATATATTTTTTGGGGATATTTAGTATAGCAAAAAGTTAAAAATATTGTTTTTTTTTTTAAACTTGTCCCTCTTTTTTATAGCGCAAAAAATAAAAACTGCAGAGGTGATCAAATACCTCCAAAAGAAAGCTCTATTTGTGGGGACAAAATGATAATTTAATTTGGGTACAGTGTTGTATGACCGCGCATTTGTCATTCAAAGTGTAACAGCGCTGAAAGCTGAAAAATTGCTTGGGCAGGAAGGGGGTAAAAATGCACTGTACTGAGGTGGTTAAACCATAAGCTTGAACAACACTTTCAAATAGACCATGACCGCTCTCACATCAAGAGAATGTAGTGACTTTTCTTACACAGAACGAGGTTCCGGAAAAAATTAAGGCAGAACAATATCCTGGTTTAAATGAAAACCTGATACTACCTTTGGTAGGAAATTAGGATGAAGTTGCAATACAACCTTGAAAAAATAGAAAAAAGCTGCGCCAGTAGAAATAGTTAAAATGTCATTGGCAGAAAATGTTTTAACTATTTCTACTGGCGCAGCTTTTTTCAATTTTTTCTGGTATTATTGTGTGCATCCCACATTGAGTTGCTGCCTATTGTTTTTCATATTCCTATAGTCTAGCGCGGTTTCTTTTTTCCTTACGCAATACAACCTTATGAATAATCAAATATGGCTCTTTACAAGAAAGAGCAGACAACTCTGATAGTCTTCTTGCAGAAGATTTGGCAACCAAGAAAACCATTTTCCTCGTCAAGAGGACCAAGGGAATATATCGAATAGGCTCAAAAGGCTGTTTTTGTAAAGCCGACAGGACTAAATTTAAGTCCCAAGGGTTCAGAGGTGATCTAACTGGGGGATTAATCCATGTTACCCCCTGAATAAAGTTACGAACCAGAGAGTGTGAAGCAAGTGAACGTTGAAAAAATACAGATAAGGCCGACACCTGGCCCTTGGTAGTACTCAAGGCCAGCTTCCTCTCTAATCCCATCTGTAGGAATTCAAGGATCCTACCTATGACATATTTCCTGGGGTGCCAACCCCTGGATTTACACCAGGAGACATATGCCTTCCAGACTTTATAGTATATGATTCTGGAGGCTGGCTTCCTAGCATTAACCAAGTAGAAACTACTGAAGCCGACAGCCCACGGTCCTTTAGAAAGTGGGTCTCAATAACCAAACCGTTAAATTTAGCATTTGTAAGGTAGGATGGAATACCGGACCTTGCGAGAGAAGGTCTGGCCACAGTGGTAGGGTCCAAGGGTCCCCTACCGCCATTTTTATGATCTCGGCAAACCAAGATCTCCAGGGCCACAAGAATTAGCTCCTTCTCTTCTTGCTTGATCCTGAGAAGAAGATGCGGAAGCAGCAGAACAGGTGGAAACGCATAGATCAGTGAAAACTGATCCCACGGAAAGACTAAGGCATCTGTTCCGCATGCCATCGGATCCCTTGTCCTTGACACAAAGTTGTCGATCTTGTTGTTGAACCTGGACGCAAACAGATCCACGTCCGGAACTCCCCATTTTTTGATCTATTGACAGAAAGATGTCGGGATTAAGGGATCATTCTCTTGGGAACAATTGTTGACGACTCAAGAAGTCCGCCTGCCAATTCTCTATCCCTGGAATGAAAATTGCAGATAGGCAAGGAATGTTGCTTTCTGTCCAAGAAAGAATATGATTCACCTCTCTGGGCCGCAAAACTTCTCTTGCCCCCTTGGCGATTGATATAGGCCACTGCTGCGGCATTGTCGGATTGAATTCTGACAGGACAAGTCCGTAGTCTGAGCGTCCAGGCCTCCAGGGCCAGGCATACTGCCCGAATCTCTAGAATATTTATGAGTAAGGTCCTCTCCGATTTGGACCATTTCCCTTGGACAGACGCTTCTTCCAGGACTGCTCCCCAGCCCAGAAGGCTGGCATCTGTTACCACCTTCAAGGTAACTGGTAGAAAGGATTTTCCCTTTTGAAGATGCTTGGATATCAACCACCAATTGAGGCTCTGACGCACATTGGGGGATAAATGCATTGGGAAGTCCAGAGCTAGGACCTTCTTGTTCCAAGTTGACATGATACTGTTTTGTAGCAGTCTTGAATGAAACGTCGCATAAGGAACGGCCTCGAAAGAAGCCACCATCTTTCCCAACAACTTAATGCAAAGTCGAATAGAAGGATTCTTCTTTGTTTTGACCAACTGGCTCAGTTCCTTTATGGAACTGATCCTTTCCTGGGGCAGAAACACCCTCTTCTGAGCTGTATCTATGATCAGCCCCAAGTACTGCAATCTCCTTGATGGTTTTAAGGAGGATTTCTCATGGTTGAAAATCGAACCTAGGTCTTCCAGGTAGCTGAATGCGGTGACCAAAGTTTAGTTTAAGCCGGCTACCGATTGATCTATCAAGAGTAGATTGTCCAAGTAGGCTAGTATTGTTATACCTTGGGCACTTAACCTGGCTAAAAGAGTAGCCAGGACCTTTGTAAACACTCAAGGTGCAGTAGCCAGACCGAAAGGTAGAGCTATAAACTGAAAATTAAGATTTTCTACCTCGACGCGTAGAAATTTCTGGTGATCGGGGAAAGTCGGTACATGGAGATGAGCATCCTTGATGTCGATTGACGGTTTAGATCTTTGAGATCTAAAATGGGTCTGACATCCCCGTTTGGTTTTGGAACCCTGAACAGGTTTGAATAAAAACAAGCCACGCTCTTCCAAGGGGACCTCCGATATCACTCTTTGAGACAAGAGATGATCCAGAGCTAGAAAGAGAGACTTCTTTTTCACTGGATCTCTGGGAACGTTTGATTTGAGAAAACGAGGAGACGGGAACTCTTGGCACTCTAGTTTGTAACCTAGAGAAATTGAGGAAGCCACCCATCTGTCTTGACATTGTTCCTGCCAGACCCTTGAAAACCGTAGAAGCATTCCCCCCACTAGAGCGAGGGGGGGCTTCATAAGGAGGCTTTAAAAATCTGATTTGTGGGTTTCTTCCCCCAAGTCCTCTTTTGACCCTGGGACTGACCCAGTGGTTTACCCCTTGAATCGGACGGTGGAGGCAGTCGTGCCTGCCTGGAGACTGCTGCCCCTGAAGAAGTTTAAAAGAAAAATGCTTAAACTTCTTAACCGGTAAAAGGGAACTTTTCCCATTAGAAATTCTTTGGATATACTAATGCAGATCATCGCCGAACAACCGTTCACCATGAAAAGGGAAACCGGGCCAAGAGCTTTTTGCATGGCGCTTCGGCTGACCAATTTTTCAACCATAGGATTCTACGCACATGTACTAGCATGAGCTGTGAGGCCTGGAGAATAGAATCTTTCATAGCATCTACTGTAAAACACAACGCTTCTGATATTCCGGCCAAATTCTGGGCCTGCTGATCAGGAATAACTGAGTACATCTATAAACTGTTCCTTTAAGGACTGAGATACTCCGATCGCTGCCAGCGCAGGTTGAACGCCTGAACCCGCAAGCAAAATATTATTATTAGTTGGATCCTTTAGAATATGAGCCTTGTCAACTGGACAAGTCAGGTTTTTATTTACAGAGGATATAGCAGCGTCAATTGCTGGAATTTCCCATCCTCTGACCCCTCCTCCATTTACACTTCCTCCCTTGGTCAATTAATAAACTCCCATGGCTTCCAGTACCATCTCTATGCTGACGACACAAATCTTTCTCTCTACTCCTCACCTCACTCCTTCAGTCTCCTCTCGCATTACTAACTTATTAACTGACATATCAGCATGGATTAACCATTTCCACAAACTCAATCTTTTTAAAACTGAGCTCATAATTTTTCCTCCGGGCATGCCCTGAATTCTACATCAAGATTAATAACACAACCATCAGTCCCTCCCCTCATGCCAGGGTGCTAGGTGTAATCCTGGACTCTGACCTGTCCTTTCAGCCCTAAAACCAATTGCTGTCCAAATCTTGCAGCCTTTACCTCCATAACATCTCCAAAATAAAACCCCTTTTTAATTGTTGAATGAATGAATGAATGAATAATTTGTATAGCGCTACAATGCGAACTGAATCGCCTCAAGGCGCTGTATTCGTGCTTTGTTGTCAAGCTTCTTAGAAGAGGTAGGTCTTTATTTTTTTCCTGAAGGCCTGATGGTTTTCTTCCATGCGGATATCGTTCGGTAGAGTGTTCCATAGCCGCGGTCCTTGGACAGCGAATCTCCGTTCCCCCTTAGATTTGTAGCGGGATTTGGGAATGAGGAGGAGGTTTTGGTTAGACGATCAGAGACTGCGATTGGGTGTATAGTGTTTTATTTTCTCGAGACGGTATTGGGGAGCGTCTCCATGGGTGAATTTGTGGGTGAGGCAGAGGGTCTTGAATATGACCCGAATTGTTGAAACCACTAAGCAACTTATTCACTTCTTTGTTATCTCTCACCTTGACTACTGTAACTCCCTCCTCTTTGGCCTACCTCTCCGCAAGCTATCCCCTCTTTAGTCTATCATGAATGCCGCTGCCAGACACATCCACCTTACCAACCTATCGGTGTCCACCTCCCCTTTCTGCCAATCCCTCCACTTACTTCCCATTGCCCAATAAATAAAACACAAACAAACAAAAACATACAAAGCCATTTACAACTCTGCCCCGAGCTACATCCCCAATCTTCTCTCCAAATATCATGCAAACCATTCTCTCCGCTTCTCCCAAGACCGCCTTCGAGCTAACTCATCTCTTTCCCTGCTAATCTCCAGGACTTCTCCAGCGCCACTCCCATCCTTTGGAACTCACTACCCCAATCTGTTGGTTATCTTTTAGTCGGTTCACTTTTAGGCAATCCCTGAAAATTCATCTCTTTAGGGAGGCCTATCCTGCCTTCAGCTAACAACCAAATCTTCTACTTGCCTCATCAGTTCATCCGAAGATTGTAAGCTTTCAGGAGCAGGGCCCTCCTAACCCTCTTGTAATGAATTGTATTGTTGCTCTATTGTCTCTCTTTATATTGTAAAGTGCTGCGCAAACTGTTGGCGCTATATAAATCCTATACAATTCCTCACAAAATAAAAAATAGTGTCAATGACCAATGTATCTTTTTGATTAAGTAGTTTCGGAACTTGCAATAACCTTTAGAAAAATGGAGTCCACATATACCTACATAAAACCTTTTCCAAATAATACAACCTCATTCCTTGCATTTTGTTATTACTTCGGTTTTTGATTTTTGCTATGAATGACAAACAAATGTTGGTCTTGTCACACTTCACTGCTTCATTACTGTCCGGTACCACCAAATATAAAAGTTCAAGACATTTGTAAATGTCATCACATTTCATGAAGACAAATGCACTCAAGACTCTATCTGCCGATAGTCCATAACCCCTACTTCTTCATCTTCACGGTTAGTTCAATGAACAAATCTAGCAACAACCAACATTTTCTGGTTCATTGCTATAGTTATGCAAAAAAAACTCTGGACATTCAAATTCAAAGCCAGTAAGTTAAATGATTTTAGTCACACATTTTAGACTGTTACAATAAAATATATTGTTAGTACTCCATGGTAAAAAAAACTGAGTGCGTTTGTTAGATGGGAGCAAAAAATTTAACTGGTCGTTAGCGAAAAGATAAGACAAACACCTAAGATTTTAGAAAGAATTAATAAAGAATTGAATAAAAGAGAATAGAAAGAAGAAGCATTTTACAATATTAAATGTAAAAACTTCAAGTTAAACTTACCTCAAACTCTGCATGCCTGTGTATTTCTTCTGCTCGCTGTCTACTCAGGATAAATTCAGCTTCATTTGCTACCCTTACCAGGTGATCTTTCATAGTTTGGCTCAGCAGTCTAGGCAAAAATAGTTTAAATTAATTAAAAACATGGTATATACTGTAGGCTATACCCTTATATACAATGTTCACCTTGCTTATATTTTTAAGCATTTTAACAAATCCCAATTCTTGTTGGGTTCAAGGTTCATTTCATACTTTATCTTTTCTCACTTTTTCTGCCAATGCCTTAGCCAAAAAACCCTATGCAGGTTCAGTCAACTGCTTCAATATTTCAAAGAGACTGCATAATTGGTAAATAATAACCTTTTGTCTGTAAATAAAAAAAATAGGAGTTTGAGGGAGAGTAAATTACAGTGTGCTAGCCAATGTATTGAGACTAGTGAAGATTTATCAGTGATATGCAAGAAAAGGATTTTACAAAATACCATTTCTTGTTACTGTACAGAACACAAGCTTCTTTATATCTTTACCATAGCACACTCCTAAGCAGTACAACTGAGGGTTGGTCAACACAGCAAACTATGTTACATCACAAACGCGTGAAGGGAGGACCAGCAGGATCCGAAGATTGGATAGAGGCAGTGGCAGAAAGGTAAATCACACTGCACAAACCACAACTAAACAATGCAGAGTTGCCTCTTTGGGGTGCTTAAGAGCAGGGCACAAAGATGGGAGCACAATGTCCCAATTAGACCCCTTTCACACTGGGGCAGTGCCGCCGTTAGTGGTAAAGCGCCTCTAGTTTTAGCAGCACTTTACCGCTGTTATAGCGGCTCTTTTGAGCCGCTAGCAGGGCACTTTAAACCCCCGCTAGCAGCCGAGGAAAGTGTCAATAGCGCCCGTTTTGCTGCGCTGTCATAATCGCTTTGTAAGCGATTCGGCAGCGCTGACCATTCATTTCAATGGGCAGGGGCGGTGGAGTAGTGGTGTATACAGACTTTTTTCCCATCCAGCAAGTGCACCGCCCCAGTGTGAAAGCACTCGGCTTTCACACTGGGGTGGCTTTAGATGTGCTTTTCAGGCGCTATTTTTAGCGATAAAATGCCTGAAAAACACCCCAGTGTGAAAGGGGTCTTAAAGCTGCATTAAACCCAAAAACAAAAATGTAATATATTACAGCTTACAAATCCATAAATTAGATCTCTGCATTGTTGTTTTTTTCACCTGGTGAGCCACCCAGTAACCCACGTCCTATTTTAGGGTGACTCATCTACCTATGGAAGAGAAACAGAGCCACAACTGGAAAGCAGCATTGTTAAAAAAGGGTGGTGTTTCATGGACTAGTAGATTTAGACAGACTTTACATAACTAACAAATTAAAGACCAACTCAAGCGAACACATATTGAGATGATAAACAGTTTTTGTTTTGTTTTTCCATTTTGGAAAGAAGCTTTTAATGAAATAAAAGATGACCATGGTAAGGTCCCCTGGAAGCGTTCAATGGTTTGTCTCAACTCTAAAGCTGGCCATACACCATACAATTTTCTTATTCAATTTCCTTTAGATTTACCTTCAACTGTGTAGTACAAGGGCCTGCCTGATTGCATACAAATTGAAAGTGTTTAGATTTGACATCATATTATATGGTTTTGGTAAATCTAAAGGCAATCTATAGACAAAAGTTGTATAATGTATGGCCAGCCTAAGTTCCACTTTTCCTGCACTGCTTAGTCTATTAAAGGAAGTTAAAAGCGCAAGATTAACCACATCAATACTGGGCACTTTCGCCCCCTTCCTTCCCAGACGAATTTTCAGCTTTCAGCGCTCTCGCACTTTCAATAAGAATTGCGCGGTCATGCAATGCTGTACCCAAATGAAATTTTGATAATTTTGTTCGCACAAATAGAGTTTTCTTTTGGTGGTATTTATTCACAACTCGGTTTTTTATTTTTTGCTATACAAGTGAAAAAGGAGCGGAAATTTGGAAAAAAATTTTTTTTTCTTTATTCTATTTTAAAAGAAATCGGATAAAATCAAATTTTGTCATAAATTTAAACCAAAATGTATTCTGCTACATGTTTTTGGTAAAAAAAAATCCTGTTAAGTGTATAATTGTTTTGCATGATCACGGACATATGTACGCAAATGATCATGTACAGATGTGCGCAGGTAATTACGGACATGTGTGCAAATGATCATTGGGACATGTGATTTTACTGTTATATATGTGGGGGACATGTATTTTGGGGATCACTACTATGTGGAGACATGTGTTTTGGGGACGTGTGTTTACTATGTGTGTTTTACTGTTGTGACACTAGACTGGTGATCAATGAATAAAAAGCTGTAAAAAACAGCTCATACTCACTGATCATTAGCCGGCTGCAGCGATCCGCTCTCCTCTCCTTAGCGACAACTTCCGTGTGAGGAGAGCCGATCGCCTAGCAACCGGCTGTTTACATTGGACACGGCCTTAATGTGATCAGGAGGGCTAATCACAGAGCCCTCATGCCGATCTAAGATGCGCCGTGTCCGGGTGACGCGAGCGCATCGGGATCCCGCGGATGCGCTCCTTCTGAGGAATGTTCCTAAACGTCCACTCAGAAGGAGAAAGCGCCCACCTGGCCGTACATGTGCAGTGGCTGGGTGGTTAGTGGTTAAAAAAGGGGGGGGAAAAAAGTCACTGGAGGACTCTGAATTTAATCATAGCATGGTTAAAGCAGAGTTCCACCCAGAAATGGAACTTCCGCTGATTGGATTCCTCCCCCCTCCGGTGCCACATTTTGCACCTTTCAGGGGGAGGGGGAAGCAGATACCTGTCAAATCCAGGTATCTGCTCCCACTTCCACAATGTCCAGCCCCTCTCCCCCACTGTCTTCTGGGAGACACACAGGTCCCATTAGACACCAGGGACCATTCAGACCCGTTTCCCTTAGTAAGAATGTCGACGCCTGCACCCCGAGCCTGGGGACATCACAGGCTCCCTGGACAGGTAAGTGTTCTTATATTAAAAGTCAGCAGCTGCAGGATTTGTAGCTGCTAAGTTTTTTTTATCCCCAGGTGGAACTCCGATTTAACGCTAATGCGACTGCTTAATGTCAGTTTTAATTTTGCCCTTAATGCCACTTTAGGGTGGAAAAAAACACCTTATGCAGGAAGGAGGTGTGAGACCCCAAAACCATATTATCGTTATGATGATCAATGAAGGGATCCATACAGGATAAGGCTGCCAAGCTCTGAAATCCACCTTGCGAATAGTGTCAGCCAAGGGAATACCTCAAACAGGCTCAAATGGAGGCTTCTATAGAGCCAACAGGACCAAACTGGGATCCCAGGCAAACAAAAACAAGAGGAAGAGTGATGTGAGCCACCCCTTGAACAAAGGGCAGTGATCTATGAAAAAAAGGGATAATGCAGAGACTTGACCCTTCAGGGTGCTCAGATTGGAGAAAGGACAAGATACATCCCATGCAGTGTCGTCTAGGACAAAACTTCCATGTCTCACAGCCTTTCAAGTGTAGTTACAGACCTTGTAAGTAGTCAATTTCCTAGCCTCAATAAAATAACAATCAGAAAGAACCCAATCTTTCAGGAATTGGGTTTCAACAGCCAAGCCTTTAAAGCCAGTGACTGTGAAGTAGGATGGTAAACCAGTCCTTAGGACAGCAGGTCTGGTTGATCTACTTGTCCCCATGGAGCCTCTCCCAGGAGTTGAAGGGTGTCTAATTACCAAGTCCTTCTGGACCAATTTGGTGCCACCACGATCACCAGAATGCCCTTCATGTGGATCTTGTTAAGCAGCTGAGGAAGAATCTGTAACAAGGGGAAGGCATACATCAGTAAAAACTAATCCCACGGGATCACCAGTGCATCCGCTGCAAAGGCATCGCATCCCTGATCCTGGCCACAAACCAGTTAAGCTTGAATCAATGCCTTTCAGCCCAAGCCACAATTGTTATCACTTCTCAAAGGGCTGCGCAACTTTTGGTGCCGCCCCGATGATGTATGCCATAAAGTCATTTAGACAGAGGTCCAATGACCCAAGTGCAGAGCTTTGGAGGAAACCCTTTACAACCTCATTATGGCCCTGTGTAGAGTGTCTGCTGGCCAACCCCTGTGTCCCATTTACCTTCTGTCTGACATCCGTCATTAGGATGAAGGGATCCCCTGTGGGGTACTTGCAGCCTTAGTCAGTGCAAATATTACCAGAGTGTCCCTCGACTGAGGATACAGGATAACCTAGAGAAGGCTGATGCATAGACCAGAGCCACAAAACTGAAGCAGAGTAGCAGCTGGAGCTGTGGCTTGGCTGTCTGCAGCAGAGCAATGTACTCAAGATGGCACCCAGAGCCAACAGGACTGTGTACCTCCTACAGAGGGCAAAACTATGCGCATAAAATGGGCCATTACACCACTCGGAAAGTGGCGCACACAATGCCATGGCAATGACAGACCATATAGTGGTACACAGCAGGCCATGCAGTGGCAAAAAATATAAGTGTCTGCTTGCGGCCGCCAGCCCACACTGTCCAAGACAGGGACCTGTTGACCAGGGACTACCTCTACGAGGGAAGGGGCAAAGCCCCAGAACCACCACAACACCAGGGAACAGGCAGGTTTCCAGGGGAAAGACCACCAGGAGAACATCCCTACTTTGCCTGCTTCAGGCTATACCCTCTCCTCCATTGAGAGGGTCTACAGGAACTAGAACTACAAAAATTTGGATCACCACTGTCCTGAACCTGTAGAGCAGGGGTGTCAAACTTCAATTTCATTGAGGGCCGCATCAGCATTATGGTTGCAGGTACTCAACCAGTACCCCCCTAACCCAGCTGAACCACATTGAATAGGTGTGGCCAAGCTGCATCAACAGGGGGAGGATCCTAAAAGGGCAATAAATACTGGATGTGTTTTATGTGCAGAGTTCAGGGATGCCTTGTGTTTGACACGTGCTGTAGAGCACTCTGCAACTAACTAGACCGCGATATACTATAGTACAGAGGGTGGGCGCCTTAGTCCAGTGTTGAAAGGCGGCGTTACAGGCCAGCTAGTTTCCATTTCTAGAAATGTCGTGTAGCAGGGTCCAGGTACCGTTGTCAAAGCACTGCCAAGGGGCAACTGATCCACAAGCTGCCTAACCAATGTTGATGCAGCCAGGTGGAGCAGGTTTTCACTGTAAGAAGAACCAAGCAAAATCTTTACTCTTCCAGTCATTTTAGAAAAACAGGCCAGAAACCTGCTCTTAATAAAGATATCACCCAAGTCCATCACCTAAGGACACTGGCAAATGCCTGAGGATTTCTGGGAGCAAGGGGTTTTATGTGAGCTTGTCCTAATAACTTTGTATGTCCTCACCTGAGATTGGCAGCATATAACCAATACAACGGTAAAAATGTTAACTAGCCCACGATTAAGAAAACCTATTTGCCCTCACAAGGGTTCTTGAAAAAGTTCCGGCACTCCTTGGGGAGTCAATGCCTACCACTAGTCACACAGTAGATACAGGGCAGAAGCGTATAACAACCTAAAACTTTTTATGTGAAGTTCTACAATTCGAAGGCATCATAGTAGTTTAACATCAGTTAAATAAAAATGAGGGTTGTATCGGTCCATTAGAGAAAAAAAAATTTTAAGTTACATGCAATTTTTGTAAACCATACTTTTGTTATCCCCGTAAATTTTCCAATCCTATAAAAATAATCCATTTTGAACTCTGGATTTTTACCAGTTTTTTTATTTCTTGGGGGATGTCAGACAAAAAAAACATAAAACAATTGACTTTACTAATAGTACCACTATTTTTAAGTTAACTGTGAAAAACGATGTTGAGGGGGATTTAATAAAAAACTGGAGAGTGCAAAATCTGGTGCAGCTCTGCTTAAAAACCAATCATATTTGAGGTTTTATTGTCAAAGCTTAATTGAACAAGCTGAAGTTAGAAACAGATTGGCTACCAAGCACAGCTGCACCAGATTGTGAGTGCTCCGGTTTTAGCAAGTCTCCCCGTGTGTGTCCGATTATCAAATCATACTTTGAGAGATCCAAACTTTCCATCTTGAACAAAGGCTGGCAACCCACACACCCTAAAGTCAAACAGATACCTCAAACCTTGCTGAGGCTATTGAATTCAGACAGCCTGTTCTATTGGCTTTTAGAATACCTGAACAGTGGCTGTATCGGTTCTTTCGATTCTTCACTCAAAGGATGGGGGGCAGAAAGTTGCTGACAGGGCCAATTATGAAGAGAAAGTAGATCAATTGATGTCAACCATTCGGTTTTTAATTTATAATCTACTTGCCCTCCTTTGCTTTTGTCAAAGAAAAATGAACAATAAGCTAAGGGACACAGCAAGTAGGTTATGTATGAGTTACAAGAAATTATGTTTATATAACAGCTTTTACACCAGTTATAAATTCTAAAGATATGTTCTACTGATGGCCATTTTTAAATTTTTAAAAGGCACAGTCTGTGATATCTATGCAAATTAAGCAATGTCCAAAAAGAATGCAGCCCCCCCCCCCCCCTACAAATAGGGTCAACAGAGAACACCCCACATAACAGGAAATAAACGGTACAGACCTAGGCAGTGTAACTTTACACCCTTGTTACTGGTTAGGTGACCTCTGGGATCAAGGTTTATAGAAAATGCCTCTAATCAGTCACCTGAAGCTAGTATGAAATAAAGGCTTATGCATTTGTCTTTCAAGCCGAAAGGTTAAACATAATAAGAAGGCAGGAGAGTAAGGATTACTTCTAGATCTAGGCTTGTGCTTTAATGCCACACAAATGTGTTAGAAAAGTTGAAGAATCAACTAAAGACCTACACCAATGTCAACATTTTAAATTAAACCTTTGACAAATATTAGTCTTTAAAAAATGCCCAAGGTTACTGATCATATTTATACCCACCTTTTGCTGATTTTTACTATTGTAAGCAGACTACCATTTTGGCAACTATTATACGAAGCAATTGCTTTTCTGTTTTATTTCACATGCATTTACAGTATCTCACAAAAGTACAACCCTCAGATTTTTGTAAATATTTTATTATATATCTTTTCATGTGACAACACAGAATAAAATTACACTTTGCTACAATGTAAAGTAGTGAGTGTGCAGCTTGTATAACAGTGTAAATCTGTTGTCCCCTCAAAATAACTCAACACACAGCCATTAATGAAGATGTCCAAATTGGGCCCTCTTAGCCATTTTCCCTCCCCGGTGTCATGTGACTTGTTTGTGTTACAAGGTCTCAGGTCTAAATGGGGAACAGGGGTGTTAAATTTGGTATTAAGGCTCTCACTCTCTCATGCTGGTCACTGGAAGTTCAACATGGCACCTCATGGCAAAGAACTCTGAGGATCTGAAAAAAATAATTGTTGCTCTACATAAAGATGGCATAGGCCAGGGATATGCAATTAGCGGACCTCCAACTGTTGCAGAACTACAAGTCCCATGAGGCACAGCAAGACTTTGACATAAGCATGACACCCAGAGGCAGAGGTATGATGGGACTTGTAGTTTTGCAACAGCTGGAGGTCCGCTAATTGCCTATCCCCGGCCTAGGCTATAAGAAGATTGCCAAGAACCTGAAACTGAGCTGCAGCAGGGTGGCCAAGACCATACAGAGGTTTAACAGGACAGGTTCCACTCAGAACAGGCCTCGCCAAGGTCGAACAAAGAAGTTGAGAGCACATGCTCAGCGTCATATCCAGAAGTTGTATTTGGGGAAATAGACGTATGAGTGATGCCAGCATTGCTTCAGAGGTTGAAGGGGTGTACGGTCAGCCTGTCAGTGCTCAGACCATACGCCGCACACTGTCGTCCCCCAGAAGGAAGCCTCTTCTAAATATGATGCACAAGAAAGCCTGCAAACAGTTTGCTGAAGACAAGCAGACTAAGGATGTGGATTACTGGAACCATGTCCTGTGGTCTGATTAGAGCAAAATAAATATTTGGTTCAGATGGTGTCAAGAGTCTGTGACGGCAACCAGGTGAGGAGTACAAAGACAACTGTGTCTTGCCTACAGTCAAGAATGGTGGTGGGAGTGTCATGGTCTGGGGCTGCAAGAGTGCTGCCGCCACTGGGGAGCTACAGATCATTGAGGGAACCATGAATGCCAACATGTACTGTAACATACTTAAGCAGAGCATGAGCCCCCTACCTTCGGAGACTGGGCCACAGGGCAGTATTCCAACAGAATACCGACCCCAAACACACCTCCAAGATGACCACTGCCTTGATAAAGAAGACGAGGGTTAACATTGATGGACTGGCCAAGCATGTCTCCAGACCTAAACCCTATTGAACATCTGTGGGGCATCCTCAAAATGGAAGGTGGAGGAGCGCAAGGTCTCTAACATCACCCAGCTCTGTGATGTCCTCATGGAGGCATGGAAGAGGACTCCAGTGGCAACCTGTAAAGCTCCATGCCCAAGAGGGTTAAGGCAGTGCTGAAAAATAATGGTGGCCACACAAAATGCTGACACTTTGGGCCCAAGTTGGACATTTTCACTTAGGGGTGTACTCACTTTTGTTGCCAGCGGTTTAGCCATTAAAGCGGTGTTTCAGCTAAAAATATATTTTTTTTAAAGTCAGCAGCTTAAAAAAAAAAGTAGCTGCTGACTTTTAATAAGTACACTTACCCTCCCAGGGCGCCCGCAATGTCGGTCGTGGAGGCCGAGATGTCCCTCGCCGCCATCCTCAGTAAGGGAAACAGGCAGCGAAGACTACGGCTTAACTGCCCGTTTCCTACTGCGCATGCGCAAGCCGCGCAGCGCTTTGTGAATGGGACGCGCTGTGTTAGGGAACACACATTTCCCATAACACAGCGTGCCCCATTACCCAGAAGTCAACGCGGCGGAGGACAGAAGAACGAAGATCACCGCGGCGTAGGAAGGGAGGCAGATTAGGAAGACTGCCTAGCAACAGGGATTTCGGATTAGGTAAAAAAAATATTTTTAATTTTTTTTTTTTTTCCAGAATATTAATGCTTTTTTTTTTTTTTTTTTAGGGTGTCCCCCCACTTTAATGGCTGTGTGTTGAGTTATACAAGCTGTACACTCACTACTTTACATTGTAGCAAAGCATAATTTCTTCAGTGTTGTCACATGAAAAGATATAATAAATTATTTACAAAAATGTGAGGGGTGTACTCACTTTTGTGAGATATTGCATGTATAATGTATAATTTTTATTTTTTATTTTTTTTAAAATGCTTAACATTTACAATTTAAGGTGACAGCTAGCCCCTCTGACTCCACCAACATATATATATTAACCCTTTATACTTAGGCTAGAGCCAAAGTCCTTATATTAACCCTTTATACTTAGGCTAGAGCACAGTCCTTACACAAATTATGAAATTCAGCTTTGTATTCCATCCACTAAGCTGTATCACTTGCTTTGTGTGCAGTAATTCAGCAATGAGATTTTCTTTAGCTCCTATTGCTGAAAATAAAAATCCTTACTGTACGGCAAATAATGCATGTGTTATGGCTCAGTGAAGAAGGCTTTATGTTGGATACTTGTACACTCATTTCATGACGTAAAAAGTATTATTTTTACAGAGTTCATGCACATGCAACGTTCTTTGTGAATAAATGCAGGAAACCTCCAGCCCTAAAGAGTTTTAGCTTACTACACACAAGTGGGAAGACTGCTCTTTACTAGACCTGAATACAAATTGACCCCTGCTTTTCCAATGTTTTCTGGCAAGAAAAAAAATAACACACTTTATAGTTAACAGAGTTTACATTTTTTTATTTACCTTCCTTCATTAACTAGTTCAATAAAAGCGAGGCCAGCATTCTTCTGAATAGAATTTTGCCATTCCTGTAAAATAAAATTGACACTGGTCACATTTTCTATTCCTATTTGCAAAAGATATGTCTTACATTTTAAGTCAATACTGAAAACAGAGTACAAACAGTGATTTGGAAAATGTGCCACTGTCACATTGACCACACTTCCACAATGGAACACAGGTACTTATTGACAAAATGTGAGATTTATCCACTACACCATTTCTAAGCAATGTTTTAGAAAATATTGTGGTATAATCAGATTGCAAGGTTTGCTAAGGAGGAATCAGGGCTTTCTTTTTTTCAGTCGGAAATGGCAGAACTCCATTCTGCGCGCATCCCTGCCCTTTCCGACCTGTCACTGTAAACACAGAAGCAGCTCAGACATGCTGCAAAGCCACCAGTCTCACATCCCCTCCTGAATATTTATCCCTGGAACTCTCAGGTGAATGATCAGAGTGCTTTGTACAGTGTGTGTGTGTGTGTGTGTACTGGGAGGGTGGGCAGAGAGCTCTGTTATGTGGGGAAAGGGGTGTGTGGATATCTCTGTGCTGGGCGTTGGGGGAGTGTTGTGCACTTTAGAGGGGGTTGGGGTTGAGGTAATGTTTGGTTAGACACTAGCCTGTGTTACCCACTCCAGCATCCTTGTGATAAGCACACTTGATTTCTGCACCCTGTTTGATATGTACTCCTAAACACTGCACAATACACACCCCTGAGCCTTGTGCCCTGCATGAGGGATGCAAGAACCTGCACCTATTTTCTAAAAATAAAAAGGCCTGTGGGAAACACTTCTAAAACTCACATGGGTTTAAATATGTTCACCTTTTGTAACATGTTATACCCATATTCAGGGTGTAACATGTTACAAATTCACCGGCCCGCACCTCCACGGCTCCCCAATGTCACGGGCGGCAGGGGATCTTCTCCCCCTCTGTCAGTATCTGCAGAAAACGTGGCCGAGCGTGGCTCCGCCTGCCCAGCCGTGTCATCATTTACAGAGTTCTGTGAATTAAAACCTACAAGATCCAGCAGCCTTTGCGGCTGTCGGCTTGTAGTTCTCAATGAACTGCCATGGCGCTGTTGAGCACTGTGGTAGTTCATTGTTGCTTCTGGTTAATGTGTAACTGCTTGGCCATATGATATACAGCCAAACGGCCTACACACAGAGCCTGCAAGAGCCCTGCATAGCACCCCCGCTCTGCTGGTCGTGGATGCAATGCTTTCCAGGCTCCCAATTAAACAATAAATGCACTTTTTTTTATCCTGCAAAAAGATGTGCATTTATTGTTTTTTTTAAAAGGTGAACTTCTCACTTAGATCCAAACACTGGACAATTTAGGTAATCATAAAAAAAATTCACATACATTTTTAAAAACTGCTTAAAAGAAGAAGTGCACCTTGAGTAAAGAAAAAAAATAAACGCACATGATTTCTCAGGTAAAAATTGTGAATTTGTTTTTTAATTACAATGGAACCCACAAAGCATTGCACCCACGATCAGCAGATCATGCTACAATGTCAGGCTGCTCCAGACACTGCTGACATCTCTCTGCATGTACTTCCATAGGGGCAGACAGTTACTGAGCTGCAGAAAGTGTCATGTTTATTGAGAACTACAGTCTCCCCCCACCTGTTGTCACGGGGAAGGTGGGGGGTGAAAAATATGTTAGACCCTAAATATGGGTGTAACATACTCAGAAGGTGAATTTAGCCTTTAAAAACTTCATTATCAGTATCCTGCAATCCCCTGTACAGCTATTGTCAGTCTCGGTGAGGTAGGGCAAACTCCAGAATACAGGAGGTTCCATGTTTCATGACAGGAGGAGAGAGCAGAATGTTCATCTATTAATGTGCTGCTCCTCAAGTGCTGAATCAGAACTCCTTGTAAAGCCATGCTGCTGCTACTGTGCAGGTTAACGATCTGGCCTTGCTACCAGCCTTGTACCTTGAAAAAAAGACTGGCTGAACTAGAATACAATGCGTTTGGCATGTAAAATAGATAATATATGGATTTTAACTGTGTTATTGCTTCTCTTGGATCTGGATCAAAAACCAAACTTTTTTTTCTTCCTGAAACACAATTGTATATTTTATTATTTTGTAGGGGAAATAAAGCTGAACTCTGGGGAAATTTATAAACTACCCTTGTAGGAGGGTCTCCCCAGCGCTGCAAGGGTTAAATGCTCATTTTGGTCTCGGAGAGCATTAAAAGCCATTTTATTTAACCTCCCCTAGCAGCTGTCCCTTCGATGCCCTGGGTCATTAAAGGGCCCTCGACGTCCTCACTTAAAATGCAGAAGTATTGGTCCTGCATTGTACGTGATGACATCAGAATGTGATTATCGGACGGAGCACTTAAAATAAGCTGCTTTGGGGGCATGGAAAGGAGGAGGCTGTGTGAGTAAGGTATAAGGCAAGTAAAATTATGTTCCTCTAGACAAAACAAGCATTTAACCCTTACCGCTGTCCACCGGTATGAGTGAACTTTTATGGTATACCTTTGGATCAAGGCATTTTTAAACTTAAACCATAGCTTTGTTTCAAGTATTTGGCTCCCTCCCTTTCTCTCACTGCTTGGATGTTCAGCGGATAATGGATTGCTTACAGGGCCAGCACCTGTAACTGGGAGTGCACAGACATTATAGCTGTAGTGCAGCAGTGAGTCATTTAACCCAGTGTGGAGAAAAGCCCCACTGCAAGGGCAATTTTTTTAATTCCTCAAGGTTATATTTAAGCACAACCACTCAGATTTTTAGCTTTTGCTAGTTTTACAAAGTACACCTCTGTTTTATTAAATACTTCTTACAAATAAATTAACAAAAACACACACACACACCCATCCCAAATTAAACAAATGCTTCTGCAACAGCAACAAAGTCAAAAAGTGAATGAGCAAGTTATCATCTTTGCTTATTAAACTAATATTTTATCATGCAACACATACTTTCCTAGAACAATCACATATTAATGTAGTATACTAAGTGTGTAATAGCCTTGGTTATTTGTTTCCCAAAGGAACAAGACAAACGCTATAAGAGCCCCAGGCCCACCACTAATGTAGCCATGCAACTGTAAAGCACATTTCAACACTTAAGAATTGAAGGGCTGCAGAGAAGATTCAGCTTTGTCAATATTCTAGACTGGTCCTAATTGACACACATTTCCTGCAGTACCTTATCCTAGGGTTCTACATAAATAGCCCTCTTGAAACACCAAAGTGATATTTCAGGAACTAAAACAGCAAGATAATGAAAATGACACAGAGGCAAATCAGTAGTATAAAAGTGTGCATCATACAATTCTGAAAGTCCAAATGAAAAAACATGTTTTGGTAGACAGGGATACTTTGTGATTAAAGACAAATAAACTTAGGCATGTACTAGAAGATAGTTCATCATTACTATGTGGAAACAAAGAGTAACATAAACCAGAGCTCTTGGTCATTTGCATGTAATATTGATCATTTTATCTGAAACAAGAGTGACTGTTGATCTGTTAATTGATTTTAGTCTAAAAAGAATCAATCTTTCCTTATTAATTCAAACACACCATATTGTACCTTCCAGGTTATCTAAACTGTTCAATACATAAGTACAATAATGCTTTGAATACGTATATGTAAAGACTGAAATTGAATTGCCTCAAACAATCGGATACCAGAACCACATATAAACAGTAAGATGTTTACTATCATAGCCACCCCATTACAAATTGATAACTTGGATATATGGGTCTTCACAGCCTAGCTCATTTTTGCCCTTCTCCTAGCCCAATCTCATGCAAATGGAATTGAGCTTTTGGATGTACCCTGGAGAGCTCAACATATAAAGCACATGTTCATGGGTGATAGGAAACAGGGGCTTGTGCAAGTGAATAGGACTAGCTTTGTTTGTATTGCCATGTACATGATGGGAGTTCAACTCCATAGTGATCAGCTTAACTTGGGTCTACTGCTAGCAGCATCAGCTGGTGTGACCCACAGGATGTGTCATGAGCAAAACCTATACCCTTTACTGAGATGATCTTTTGTCCTTGAAAAAGGGGAAATCTCCTTACACCCTCAGGGAAGTCCATGCTTACTGTGAAGATTTGATGAATTAGTGAGGATAACACCTTCTTTCCTATCAGACTCTTTTTATGCAAAAGCCTGTTATATTCAATGCTATGAAAGCAAGGGGTAAATAAAACTACTCAAATGCATCCAATCATATTTAAGCTGTTATTTATGAAGTGCAGCGGACAAGAAATCTGCAAGGAGATATGGCTGGCTTAAGGTGAGTGGCCCTCGACAGGATTCACTCAAAAATCCTTGGGTGCCGTTTTGGATCATTGCCTTCCAGTGAATTCGTTCATTAAAGAAAATGGATCATCGCACTCTAGGCTGCATCAACATTTGTTTCTACTTTAATGGCAGCAGGGGTCACCTCTGACATGTTTTGTGCTAAAAATGCAATTTTAGTACTCAACATGTCAGAGGAAACCCTTGTTGCTGGTCAAATAGTTACTACAGCCAAAATAACCTTGATTACCTTTTTTTTTGGCTTAAAAGAAATGTAATTGGTTCAAAGGCAGTGTGTTTTTTCTGCAGTTGGTTTACTTGAACTTGAACTCGGGTCACTTCTACAAATTAGGCCACTTGTAAAAGAAGCATTTATATATACTTACCTTTACAGTGGCTCATATATTGAAAAGTCGCTGTTCTATTCTATTCTCAGTCAATGCAACTATTGTTGTATTGTACAACACTTGCTCACCGGCCAGCCAATATAGTTTCTTCCCACTTGCTCATACATCACTACAGGACATACATGATGGCAGGAGACTCCACAATGGCTAGTGGGGGGAGCAAGCATTACATGGGCCACCTAAAAAATGTATGCATATAAAGGCTTTATTTGCAAGTGACCTTTTGGGTAACAGGGTCACATTAAATCTGATTTCATTGCTGACACTCATAGATGAGCTACATTAACCTTCACTAAAATGTAGTTCTATGATTTAAATATAATATTGGAAAATCAAACCACAGAAATTAAATCTATAATTATAGACAAAGATTTAATGTAGTCAAGAAAATGTACAGGGAATAACAAGGTCATATTTGCCCCACATTAGGGATGGAGAGGTGAATGCTGTTATGGCAATATGCAAGAACTTAAAACAAAACTCATAAACATTTCAACGATAGTTTGCCCTCAATGTCACCACTCTCTCAGCACCACTCCTAAGACACTTTGGTGAACAAAGCAATACAACACACACAGGCATACTTACTAGACATTATCTCAGCTGCTCTGTCAAACAAGCTGTTTTTACCCCCTTCTATATCTAACATCTTAACACCTCTAGAGGGTAATTTAATCTGCTCTGATGTGGCAGATAACACTAAAACCAGAGGGTGATATCTATTTAAATCAATAGAAATACTCAGCCAAAACATAATAGGCTGAGCAGCCTCAAAAACATTAGGATGCACTTTAAGTGTAATAGAAATAGGATCGGGACATAATTTATTTTAGGCTTATAATTTATTTATTTTTTTTATTAATAATTTTTAACCCATAACGCCATAGGTCACATTGTTTCTCATCAATTAAGAAAAATGTAAAAAAAAAAAAAAATACTTTATAAGTGATTTATTCACTACAAAAATTACATCAAAAATAATCTCCCATTAAAACAGCAAAGCTGGGTGGAAGCTTTTGGCAATCAAGTAAAAAATAAATAAAAAGATTAAGTGCTATATAATACAAGGAAGCATGCAGGATAACAATGGTGTCAGGCTTTTGTGAGGAAAGCTTAATATTTTCCACTCTTGGTGTTTTGAGCCTGTAATGTGCATTGAAAGTCGCTTAGGTGAATGTAGATTGGCATTTCTAATTTTTAAACTCAGTATGAGCATATGTTTTACTGGCAACTTTTCAAAAAGTCTTACAACTTCTATTTACTACATCAATGAAATCCACAACAGGTAAATTATACAATTCGCTTTTAAACAAAAAAAAAGAAAAAAAATTAACGCTGTACACTCACCCCATTCCGCAGTCACTTAGCTCGTTGGATGATTTGCTTTCACTCACTCAATAAGGAAATAGTCAGGGTAGGTATTGGCTCTGGGGAACATAAAGTCCCAGCATATGCTGATGACTTACTATTCTATCTTTCTAAACCCCAGGAGTCACTACCTGTCTTGATGGCTGAAGTCCAGAGGTATGGTACTTAATCAAAGTTCAAAATAAATTTTGAGAAATCAGTAATATTACAAAGCTATGTACCATTAGCAATGGCAACATCCCTGCAATATACTTATCTCTTTAGTTGGATTGCAAATTCCTTATATTATTGAGAAGTACATATTACATCAGATATAAAATGATTTTATAAAACGTAATTATGGCTCCTCATTGGTAAGGATAATGATGGATTTGAAGAGATGGAGAGGCCATTCTTTGACACGGTTCGGAAGAGTGAACACGCGAAAAATGAATATAAAACCTAGAATAATTTATGTCTTATATACTGTTCCTATGCCACTTCCACGGATTTTTTTTTTTAAACAGAAACGTAAAGCTTTTATATCCTTTGTATGGAATGATAGAAGCCCTAGAATAGAATATATTTTACGTAGAAGGAGAAGGGGGAATTGGGCTTCCAGACATAGCCCTGTATTACAGGGCAATGTCATTGGTACGCATCTTAAATTGGTGCCATGATACCGCAAGTAAGGCATGGGTCTTGCTGGAGAAAATATTAGCAGAAATTTAGCTGGGGCACCCTGGATTCCGGCTGCATCCAGGGGCCTCTCAAGGTGGACATCCCCAATAACACGGGGCTGTTTATCGGTGTGGGACAGAATGCATAAAACTGGTAAATATGCTCCCTGTGTATCACCATTAGCCCCACTGGAGGGATACCCTTGGTTCCCCCCCAGGAGAGGAGGTAGGAGTTTTAGGTCTGTGGGGAACACACCGTATTCCAGGTATGCCCCACGAGGAACCTTATTCTTCCTTCATGGAGCTGGTGTCATTCCAGGGGAGCATACCTATGGTGAGGTGGAGCTATCTCCAAATGTCACATTTTTTTACAAAATTAGAACCCCAACTAAGGCCCTTGAGCTCTCTTACTACATTTGAGACTTTGTTTATGAGGATGTCAGAGCCCAATCATTTGCCATCTCGAATGTATAAGATAGTTCACAGCGGTCAAAATAGTCCCCTACTTTATTAAAGAATTGGGAAAGAGAATTAAACTACACATTCACTTCATTACAAGTTAAGAAATTGTTGGAATCGACACACTTTACTTCTACACAAGAAATGTCATAAGTTTATGGCTAGAAGGTACCGAACTCCAGCACGTTTGGCACAGATATACCCGACAGCAAACGGACACTGGAGGAGCTGTAAACAAAAGGGTACATTCCTCCATATATAGTGGTCTTGCCCAAGAATTAGACCATTTTGGGAGGAGTTAGCCCAATGGATCAAGAAGTTGTCCACTAAACCCATAGAAATGTCATCTTTACATGTTCTGTTCCACGGAATGCTAGCATCTATTAAATTCTATAAAAATTGACTGTTGACTGCAGCTAAAGCATTAATACCCAGGTATTGGAAACAAACCACATGCCCCACACTCTTGGAATGGAAAAGAGAGGTTGAAGTAATAATAGAGGCGGAAAGATGGGTGCATAAGGTTAGAAACCAACAAGATAAATTTAAGAATACATAGGCAGACTGGAAGCAAAACTCCTCAGAGATTGAGAAAGATTAAAATATAGAGGGTGGATGTAGGGCAATATTTAATGCAATAGGATGCAACATTGCCGCAGAATCTCACTCCTCCTATATATTTTTTTCTCACCTTGATATGTATCCAATTAGAGATGCATTATACACAAACACGGAGGACCCTGGTATTTAGACACTGCATGAAGGGAGGCCCCTTGCTCTGAGCAGAACCCCCCCCCCCCCATTTTTTTCACCCCCCCCCCCTCCTTCTCTACTACACAATGAACACATGGACATACATATACACATAAAAATATTACACATATAAAAACACTGTAGATCACGAACTTAGATACACAACAGCACGTAAGATAGGAAGGGAATGTAGGTCCTTTGCTTGGAATGGAGGACCCTTCCCGCAAGTCCCTCTTTTTTTCTCTCTTCCCCTCCCTCTCTAGCTGTGGATACGTCCATTCCCTCCTCCCTTTAAACAAATGTATTGAGTAGCTTATAAGAGTTCAGATACAATGTATAGGATTAAGAATGGAATTACATGCATAATGGTTTATTTATTTATTTTTTGTATGGAATGTTGTGTTTATAAATCATAAAACGTAATAAAACTGAATTCTATATATAAAAAAATAAAAAATAAACCTCCAAGAATCCCAAAGATTGATTGTCATAGACTAGTGGGAAGTGCCTACAAGTAATACAGGGGGCAAATACTGTATGCAGCTTTCAACGCAAATTGTGTACTTTTTCCACAGTACGCCATTACAGCCATTTTTATTGATGATTTAAAAGGCAAATTTTCTGGTGTCCCTAAACAAATATATCACCTTTATTTGTAAGCACTGTTTGTAGATCTAATATTTGCCTGTTCAAATATGTTGAAAAGGTCAATATATAACAATATGTTGCGCTGTTATATCGGGATAAATCAAACATATACAGTATATGAAAGATATGTGAAAAATAAGTCTACTGAGAAAAGGTCCCACAGTGTTTTGTGTGAATACATCCACTTGTAAGATTTACCTTTTATATGTGCTTCACCAAACACAGCATGAGAGATTTACTAAAACTGGAGCACTCAATGCAGCTGTGCATGGTAACCATTCCGCATCTAACTTCAGCTTGTTCAATAAAGCTTTGGCAATAAAACCTGGAAGGTGATTGGTTTCTATGTACCACTGCACCAGATTCTATGTGCACCAGTTTTAGTAAATCTTCCCCAGTGTCACCACCCCAGCACTTTTCAAGAGGTGTATTTAAGCCTTGGTTCGCACTTGTGAAATCTCAGACATCGCATGTGATTCGGACCCGCACTGCCGGGCCGATCACATACGATGTTTGTGCGGTGCGAGTTCAGCCATACAGTTGTATGGCTGAACTTGCATTGCATTCGCACAAAAAAGTTGCAGGGACTTTTTTCTCCCCGCAGTGGAATCAGATTGCATGCGTGTTCTTACCCATGCAATCTGATTCCTGTGCGAGTTCACAGGTGGCACTGCAATCTGTGAACGTCATTTACAATGTATTGACACCCACAGCGATTCGCAGAGGGCAGTGTGAACTGCCTGCGAGAGAGATGCGATGCGGGAACCAGCACTGTAATCGTGCCAGTTCCCGCATCACATATGTGTGAACCTAGACTAAATGTTTACATCACTGTATGTAAAAAAAATGGACACTGACAAGTTAAAACATTATACTGTACTGCTGCATACCGAGCACTGCAGAGTTTTAGCAGAATGCTGAGTACTGGGACTCTCTCTGTGTTCCCTCATTAGGTGCTGAAATAAAGCCAAGGCAGACATCAGAGACAGAACGACTTGGGAGTCAGTGACCTGATAAGCAAACACTGAGCGGGCTGCCAGCGATTACCACAGAGGGGGTGAGCGTTATCCGCACAGCCAATGACCACCAATGCAGAGTGGGGGGTTAACAGCACTGCCACTGACCATCATGTGGGAGGTGCTAGGATGATAACAGGACTGCCACTGACCAACAGTGCAAAGAGGGGGTTAACAGCATTGCCACTGACCACCAATGAAGGTGTTTGAAATATGCCCACTGGCACCAATGTCAGGGGTTAATGTTAAGGCAATAACAAGGCTGGTGGTTATTGAGGCCAGTGACACACCGCTGGAGGTCATAATTGTGATCACTACCACCAATGTTTAGGGTTATAATTGCATATATTTGGCTAGTGATGTAGTCACTGACATCAATGCTGAAGGCCATCATCGCGGCCAATGACAAGCAATGCTGGCAGTATTTACAATGGATATAAAATGTCTACGCACCCCTGTTAAAATGTCAGGTTTCTGTGAAAAAATTAAATTAAATAACATGGTTGCATAAGTGCATACCCTCTTATAACTTGGGGATGTAGCGGTATTCAGAATTAAGCAATCACATTCAAACTCATGTTAAATAGGAGTCAGTACAGATCTGCCATCATTTAAAGTGCCTCTGATTAACCACAAATAAAGTTCAGCTGTTCTAGTAGGTCTTTTCTGACATTTTATTAGTCGCATCCTACAGCAAAAGTCATGGTCCGTAAAGAGCAGGGGTCTCAAACTGGTGGCCCTCCAGCTGTTGAGAAACTACAAGTCCCATGAGGCATTGCAAGGCTGACACAGTTACAAGCATGGCTCCCAGAGGCATTATGAGACTTCTAGTTACGCAACAGCTGGAGGGCCGCCAGTTTGAGACTCCTGGCATAGAGCTTCCAATGCATCAGACTGATCTAATTGTTAAGCTGGATACACACTATACAACTTTTGTTGTTTGATTTCCTTTAGATTTACCTTCAACTATGTAGTGCAGGGGTCTGCCTGATTGCATACAAATTGAAAGTGTTTAGGTTTGACCTCATATTATATGGTTTTGGTAAATCTAAAGGAAAAAATCTAAAGAAAATTGTATAGTGTGTATCCAGCTTAAAAAAGGTTTAAGTCAGGAGAAGGGTACAAAAGAATTAGATATACCAGGGAACACAGTGAAGACAGTCATCGTCAAGTGAAGGAAACATGGCACAACGGTGACATTACCAAGAACTGGACATCCCTCCAAAATTGATAAAGACTAGACGAAAACTGGTCAGGGAGGCTGCCAAAAGGCCTACAGCAACATTAAAGGAGCTTCAGGAATATCTGGCAAGTACTGACTGTGTGGTATATGTGACAACAATCTCCCGTATTCTTCATATGTCTCTGCTATGGGGTAGAGTGGCAAGAGAGAAGCCTTTTTTTTTTTTTTTTTTTTTTACAAAGAAAAACCTCAAACCCGGCTAAATTTTGCAAAAACATATCTTTAGTCTCCCAAAGGCATGTGGGAAAATGCTTTATGGTCTGATGAAACCAAGGTTGGCAACAATTCCAAAAGATATGTTTGGCGCAAAAACATGGCACATCACCAAAAGAACACCATACTCACAGTGAAGCGTGGTGGTGGCAGCATCATGCTTTGGGGCTGTTTTTCTTCAGCTGGAACAGGGGAATTATTAACAGTTCCAAATACCAGTCAATATTGGCACACAACCTTCAGGCTTTTGCTAGAAAGCTGAACATGAACAGGAACTTCAATCTTTCAGAATGACAATGACGCAAAGCATACATCCAAATCAACAAGGGAATGGCTTCACCAGAAGAAGATTCAAGTTTTGGAATGACCCAGCCAGAGCCAAGACCTGAAGCCAATTGAAAATCTGTGGGGTAATCTGAAGATGGCTGTGCACAGGAGATGCCCTCGCAATCTGACAGAGTTGGAGTGTTTTTGCAAAGAAGAGTGGGCAAATTTTGCCAAGTCAAAATGTGACATGCTGATAGACTCATACCCAAAAAGACTGAGGGCTGGAATAAAATCAAAAGGTGCTTCAAAGTATTAGTTTAAAAGGTGTGCACACCTATGCATACATTTTATTTTTATTTATTTTTTTACTTTCCTCCACCTAAAAGATTTCAGTTTGTGTGTAGACTTTTTATATCCATTGTAATTGTTGTCACTGGCAACAATGCTGGGGATTACTACTACAGACACTGTCACTAATGCTTATTGCTGCGATCGACACAAATGCTGGGGAATATTGTGGCAATTTAAACTAGTGCTGGTAGTTTTCACTGCAGGGACTTGCACCAACACTGGGGACATTATTGCAGTCACTGAAATCAAAGCTGGGTGTTTTTCACTGTGTCCACTGACATCAGTGCTGGGAGTTACATCTGTACATGAGCACTTCAGCACACATTTAAATTAAGCAGGCATTATATGAAGGCTGAACATTCTTTTTTACTTAAAATTCTCAATGCTTGTGTTTGATTACATATAAAATCATTCCACATGTTTTACAAATATTTGAAAAGTGCATTGCTAAGTACACTCATACAATTAGATGCATGTTGAATTGATAACAAAACATGCAAGTTTACACAGCAGAACATAACCAAATATATGACATAGCAGGTCATCGGTAACAGTACTCCAAGTCTAAAGGGACTGTTTTTTTCATGTGTCCAATTCAAGTCCTTCTTCCAATCAATACTAGAGTTTGGTTTCAAGAGGGGGGGGTAATAAAAACTGCTTAAAATCCACCATCTACAAACCCAGAACAGATGATGGTCATTAGGATTTTGTTACCATCATGTATAGTGAGGCTGTATAAAATGTATCCTATTAGTACTTGGCCAGTCTGTTTGACAACTGCAGCACTGAAGACAAATGGCAGCTGTTGCCCTCTGAGGTCTGAAGTCATGTCTGCAGGGAGTTACAAACCCAAGTGGGTAAAAAAGTATGGCTTGTTCATTAGACAACGCTTCAGGGAAAAATGGGCAAAGCACATCAAAGAGCCAATTATTTTTATTATATCGAAAATATATACAAATACACTGCTGCATGAAACACTATCAAACATTGTAATCCAGGAAGACAGATGCTTTCAGTAAGATTCTGCAGGATGTGCACAGTAGCAACATAACTGAAACATGCAGCAATCTGCATTTTAGGAATGCTGTGATTTATTTTCGAGGCTGAATTATACTGTTCAGTTTGTTTGTGTGTGTGTGTTTGTGTGTGTGTGTGTGTGTGTGTGTGTGTGTGTGTGTGTGTGTGTGTGTGTGTGTGTGTGGTGTGTCTGTGTGTGTGTGTGTGTGTGTGTGTTAAAATGTCAGGTTTCTGCAAAGTAACAAAATGAGACAAAGATAAATCATTTCAGAAGTTTCCACCTTTAATGTGACCTATAAACTGCGCAAGTCAATTAAAAATCACACTGAAATCTTGGGGGGGGGGGGGGGGGGGGCTAGGGGAGTAAAACGAAAAAAATTAAATAATGTGGTTGCATAAGTGTGCACACCCTCTTATAACTGGGGTTGTAGCTGTGTTCAGAATTAAGCAATCACATTCAAACTCATGTTAAATAGGAGACGGTACATACCTGCCATCATTTCGAGTGCCTCTGATTAACCCCAAATAAAAGTTCAGCTGTTCTAGTAGGTCTTTCCTGACTTTTTTTTTTAGTTACAACCTACTGCAAAAGTGACATTACAAACAACTAGACGTCCATCCAAAATTGATGAAGACAAAAAAACTGGTTAGGGAGGCTGCCAAGAGGTTATATGGCAAGTACTGGCTGTGTGGTACATGCGACAACAATCTTCCGTATTCTTCATATGTCTGGGATATGGGGTAGAGTGACAAGACAGAAGAATTTTCTTATGAAGGAAAACATCCAAGCCCGGCTAAATTTTGCAAAAACGCATCTGAAGTCTCCCAAAAGCATGTGGGAAAACATGTTATGATCTGATGAAACCAAGGTTGAACTTTTTTGGCTATAATTTCAAAAGATATAATGGGTGCAAAAACACTGCACATCACCAAAAGAACAGTGAAGCATAGTGGTGGCAGCATCAACGTTTAGGGTGGTTTTTCTTCAGCTGGAACAAGGGCCTTAGTTAAGGTAGAGGGGATAATGAACAGTTCCAAATACCAGTCAATATTGGCACAAATCCTTCAGGCTTCTGGTAGAAAGCTGAACATTAGGGTGTGCACACTTATGCAACCATATTTTAGCTTTTTTATTTTCTCTTCCCTCTACCTAAAATATTTCAAAAGATTGTTCAACTGAGTTGTACAGTTTATAGGTCACATTAAAAAAATTCTGAAATGATTCATCTTTGTCTCATTTTTTCGATCACAGAAACCTGAAATTTTAACAGGGGTGTGTAGACTTTCAATATCCACTGTATATCACAATTTTATTTTATTGTTTTGTTACCTTAATGCTGACACCAAATGTTACCAATATTCATCTCATTTGTTAAAGAAAATTTGTATTCTATTTGAAAAAAATGCAAAGAAAAAAAAAAACATTTAAACCCCTTTTTTACTTACCTAAACCCAAAGTCAGTGGAGCAGCAGATGCCAAGTCTATCTATTCTTTACTGCAGACTGCGGGGGGGGGGGGGGGCTCCTTTTATGGGTGTCCACGTTGCTGCCTGAGTAACGTGGACACTTTGTATTGGCGGTCCCCTCAGAACACATGCACAGCATAACATCAAGAAGGGGTGACTTAACAGTACGACGTAAAAAAAAAAAAAAAAAAAAATGAAAACAATACTTTGTTTCACGAGATGAACAGTGCATTTCTACGCACTGTTGTAATGCAGCGGACCCACATTTTTCCTCAATGCACTAATTTGATGTGAGTGAGATAGGACAGCCTTTTTACACTGCTCTCCTGAAAAAACGAGGTAAACGCGCATATGCATTTTTAATTCCTTTTAAAGCTTTTTTCAAAGTGTTTTTGGGTGGGTATTCTGGAATCGCGACTCCCAGCATGCACCTGTGAAACTTGGGCACGTGACAAAACGCACTGCAGATGCATTTTTGATGCATTATCGAATTACATTCATTGGGGAGGTGCGTTTTTAGTGCACTTGAAAAATGTAAAACAAAAATGCAACATGCAGGACTTTTAAAAACGCACCATATTGCAAGCATATTGGTGTGAAGAGTTCTAAAAGATTTAAAAAAAAAAGAGTACTTTTTTCATGCATTTTTGTTCCGCTTTTTAAACACGAAAAGCACACCAAATTCTTATCACTGTGAAAGGGCCCTAACTGTTGCTGTGTCCTTTTAGTGACCATTCAGATCAACGCAGCTAAAAGCACCTGGTGTGAACAAACCGTTATAATAGTACAAGTCGGGTTTGGGGCACATGCACATCAGAGCAGATGGCCATAAGGTGCATATATCTGTTCTGGGACTCTGAATACAGATGTGGCCAACAGTCTACACAAATGCATTAAAGGTTGACAGTAAGCTTGACTATACGTATATCCAATTCAAAGATCCACGATTCTACTCCAAATAATAGTATATAATAATTCACACGAGTAAGTGTATTACTGGCTGGATCACCAGGTCAAATGAAGAAAAAATTGCCTAAAAAAGAAAAATGAATGCAGGTCACCACATCTAAGGATTGTGGCACCACTTTGACATCTGAGCAGGGCCAGCTTGCCAAGTGTCGGCTTCAGACTGACAGCTCTCCAGCTCCCCATCATCCCTCCATACAGTTCTTTTGTCACAGCGTGGTCCTTATGCTTACCTCCGATACTTACCATGTAAGTGGATATTTTTCTTATTGATTTAATACATGTTCTTAACACTCGGACCTTCTGTTCCACTTCTATAGTTTGCATCAGCTGGATTACCCTGATTCACACAAGCTGCTGCAGAACTGCTTACCACTGCTTCCCAGATACACATGGGCTTTGTGTCTATCCGATTTGATTTGGTCAAATCTATTTGATGGGCACTGATAATCAGGGCACTAATGATCAGTGTACTGATTATCAGTGTAAATGCTGTACTCGCTGTACCCCGATAGATCAGCTCTCCTTTACTCTTATGCTGTCAGTGTGAGGAAAGGAAAGCTGATAACTGGCAGGTCTGTATACATGTGACCAGCTGTGATTGGACACAGCGGATCACAAGGTCAAGGGCTGCGATTGGCCCTTTTCCCCCAATCTGATCTGAGGGACACAGCGAACAGACACTTCCCAATGCATGCCCCAGGGGACGCGTGGGAAGCATGTTCTTGGAGGTACATCCAGGGATGACTTCTCAGAATTGGTGAGTGGCACTTTAGCGGTATATCAGCTATCGTGCAGTGGTAAAGTGGTTAATTGTACAGTACAGGACACAAAGTATTTGTATACCCTAGGACATATCCAAGTAATCAATGAGAAGGGCGGGAAAGAACTAGGCAAAGAACTGCTTCAAGAGGCCCAACAACGGTCAAAAAGACCCAGTTTCAGGGTGCTCATGCAAGAACCTTGCAGCCTAAAGCTGCATCCACAGAAGATTGGACATCAACCTGATAGAACTTTGAAAACGTAAGAACAGAGGACCAAGTGGTGGCCTTACAAAACTGAACTAAACAAGCCGGGTGCTGAAATGCCCAGAAAACTCCCACCAGTCTGGAGGAATGGGCACATAAAAGTGCAGGATATTTATCCTTAAAGATATAAGCTCTAGCAATCAGATTTTTATCCGTCTCAGGATTGTGTGCTTAAAACCAGGGTATCCCCTTTGAGGTCCTGAAAACAGGAAAAATAGGGCTCCATCAGTGCGAGCAAAGCTGTCCAGGCAATAAAGAGATTTCCTTTGGATGCCTTAGAACAGGGCATAAGGATGGTAGGCTATGAGGAACTGCCACACACAAGAGAGCCACTTAAACTCTGACAGACATGATAGCAACCAAAAAAGCTACTATGTAGGAGAGGGGAGGTCATCTAAGAGAATATCCCTGCTGAGAGCCCAAGGAAGCACAGGGTGCTGCATTGGGGGCTTAATGCAAGATACATAAAAAAAAAAGTATTTAAAAAGAGAGAGCTAAACCAGAGATCTTTGATTAAAAAAATGTAACACGGATGGAACCTGTCCTTTGATTGCTCAAAGTGGATGTAAACCCACATTTTTGCCAATCATTTGAGCTCAGTCTTGCCACAAAGTTAATCCAGCTCTGAGCAATCCTCTTTTATTGTTCAGTGAGATAAACCTTGACAAACAGAGAAAAAAAAAACGTTGTCAAATCCTCCCCCTTGCTGCGAGTGACAGGTGATTTACATATCTCATGCACTAGCCTAAGAGACATGCATTTTTTAATTCCCACTCCTTTCTTCTGCTGCTCTGCCAGGATTGGATGTTGCACACCACAGCGTAATTGGGCATGCTGAAGTCATGTGGTTACTTTCCTGTCTTTTCACTGGATGTTAGAGATCATAGCAGAAGTTCAGTGTAAGAAATACACAAAAGAAAATGCATATTGACAAGGGGAGTGTAGAGGTGGGCGGGGAGTCTACTGACATCACAACTCCACCCACCGATCTCCGGACAACAGAAGCACCCACAGAAGCTGCAGTTTTTTGGGTCTCATAACAGACAGAGGGGAGACATTTGACAGGTAAAGATACTTGCATATATCCTTATAGATAACCTCTATGGCAGTAGTTTAGAAAGAATGACATTAGGTTTACATCCACTTTAAGGCCAAGTTCTGGTCAAGACTTGACTGTAAGAAGACCAAACTGTGAAGCACAAAATCTCTGGGACTGAAGGGCCAGTGTTTACACCGGACAAAAAAAATGTAATCCAGGTACAATAGTAGACCTTCCTGGAAGTGGCATTTCTTGCATTTAGTACAGTGGAAATAACAGGCTCAGGGGCCCCACTGTCTTAAGACCCAAGCTTCAGACATTCTTTTAAAGCTAGAGACTCAGAAGCAAGATGGAATAGAGGGCTGTAGAAAAGCAGATCTAGCCTGTTGAGAAGAGGCCAGGGACCATCTACCAGAAGTCCAAGTATGTCTGTGTAGCAGGTTCTTCTGGGCCAGTTCAGTGCAATGAGAATCACTGTTGTCCTTTCTTGCTATTTTAGTGCAGACAAGGAATAATTCACACTAGAGGAAAGATGCAATTAGCCTGAACTGAGACCAGAGGATGCATGGTCCTAGCTACAAAAGGAGGTAGTTTGTTGTTGACTCTGAAAGATTGGATGGAAGGAGTTCCTCATTTCTGGCATATTAGATGGAAAATGTTTGGGTGAAAGGTCCATTTCCCTTGATCCAAGTGACGTGGCTGTTCATTTTACAGTCGTCCTTCCTGGTATGTGGACTGCAGAGATTACTTGACAGCAACATTTCCATACATGAGAGTATCTGGTTTGCTTCCTTCAAGGCTACAAGACTCATGGAGCCTCCATGGTGGTTGATGCAAGTCACAATTATGGGCGTCTCCTCCAACTCCTTCCCTTCTGGGATCTCCTCAGTTCAATGGGATGTGTGGGGTGGGGGAGGGTAGAGTGATGCAGAGACAAACAGGGTGCCCGGGGTCTGACCGTCCCACACCCCCGCACGCTACAATCACAATTTCTCCCCCCACTGGCTGCACTCACTGGGCTATAGCTGCCTACTCGGCTCTGACATTTCAAGTACGCAGGTTTTTATTTTTAGGGGGGGGTTAGAGGATATGTGCTAGAAGGGTGCTTTATTTTGGGTCAGACAGGACTTGTGCTAGAAGGAGAGGGGCAGATTTGAAGATTGACCCCCCCCCCCAGCACAATTTCTCTCCCCTCCCAAAGCACCCCCCTAGCACATATCCTCTAACACCCCCCCCCCCCCAAATCAAAAATCCCATCCCGGCTCCATCCATCCCCCCGATCCTGTGCCAGCTCCATCCACCACCCCGATCCTATTCAGGCTCCATCCATCCACCACCACGATCCCATTCCGGCTCCATCCCCTACTCCGATCCCATTCCGGCTCCATCCACCACCCCAATCCCATTCCGGCTCCATCCACCATTCAAGGCACCCAGTGCCAGAGGCAGCAAAACGACCCCAAAACAACACTGAACCTCCACCATATTTCACTGTAGGTACTGTGTTCTTTTCTTTGTAGGCCTCATTCCGTTTTCGGTAAACAGTAGAATGATGTGCTTTACCAAAAAGCTCTATATTGGTCTCATCTGTCCACAGGATGTTTTCCCAGAAGGATTTTGGCTTACTCAAGTACATTTTGGCAAACTGTATCCTTGCTTTTTTAGGTCTGTCAGCAGTGGGGTCCTCCTGGGTCTCCTGCCATAGCGTTTCATTTCATTTAAATGTCGACGGATAAATTGTGCTGACACTGATGCTCCCTGAGCCTGCAGGACAGCTTGAATTTCTTTGAAACTTGTTTGGGGCTGCTTATGCAGCATCTGGACTATCCTGCGTTGCAACCTTTCATCAATTTTTCTCTTCGGTTCACGCCCAGAGAGATTATCTACAGTGCCATGGGTTGCAAACTTCTTGATAATGTTGCGCACTGTGGACAAAGGCAAATCTAGATCTCTGGAGATGGACTTGTAACCTTGAGATTGTTGATATTTTTCCACAATTTTGGTTCTCAAGTCCTCAGACAGTTCTCTTCTCTTTCTGTTGTCCATGCTTAGTGTGGCACACACAGACACACAATGCAAAGACTAAGTGAACTTCTCTCCTTTTTATCTGCTTTCAGGTGTGATTTTTATATTGCTCACACCTGTTACTTGCCCCAGGTGAGTTTAAAGGAGCATCGCATGCTTGAAACAATCTTATTTATCCACAATTTTGAAAGGGTGTCAAGAATTTTGACCAGCCCATTTTTAGAATTTTGAGTGACATGATGTCCAATTAGCTTTTTTTTCTTCCCTTTTTTTGTTTTGTTCCAATACACACAAAGGGGATAAACATGTGTATAGCAAAACATATGTTACTGCAATACATTTCTGTGAGAAATACTTATTTTCTGGAAAAATTTCTGCCATAACTGTATTACATGGTGTGGGGAATCAGTGTACATACAATACATGGGGGAGGGGGTCAGCATATATCATACATGGGGAGGGGTGTTAGTGCATATATAACACATGGGGTGATGAGGGTCAGTGTATATATAATATATGGGGGGATGGGGTCAGTGTGTATTACATCAGTATTTTAACATACATGTAAGGGGTTTAATATTGTACTAGTGGAAAAGCATACGGGTTAAGGGGCGCAAATTACTTGACTTGCCCCAGGTGCTGACAACCCACACTACGCCACTGAAATGTAGCTATATTTGAAGAATATCACAAAAAGCTCATACCACCTGTGTAAACTAATACATTTGGTTACTTTATTGCTATTTGAGCAGATTTTTAAGGGATTTTTTTAAAGTGGTTGTAAAGGCAGAAGGTTTTTATCTTAATGCATTCTATGCATTAAGATAAAAAAAACCTGTTAGCAGCAGCCCCTCCCCCCCCCCCGAAAACTTAGATACTTATCTGTGCCCCATCACTATCTAGCGATGTCCACGAGTGCCTCAACTGTCCGGGACTCTCCATACTGATTGACTGAGACAAACTGTTAGCCAATCAGGAGAGAGAGGGGTGGGGCCAAACTGTGGCTTCGTGTCTGAATGGATATACAGAGCTGCAGCTCGGCTGCCATCATAGCAAGCTGCTTGCTGTGGGGGCATTCAACAGGAGGGAGGGGCCAGAAGCAGCGAAGAGGGACAGGAGAAGAGGAGGATCTGGGCCGATCTGTGCAAAACCACTGCACAGTGCAGGCAAGTATAACATGTTTGTTATTTTAAAAGAAAGAAAAAAACACAAGACTTTACAATCACTTTAAGAGCAATGAGACTTATAGAATACACTACAAATGATCAATACTGATGTTCTTCACTAAGGTAGATGAATATTGCCAACTTAAAATTTAAAACATAGCAGAAGGGATTAGGAATTACATTCCCAAAAGTTATCACGTTGCAACTTCCAAATGTAATGCGGGCCAATATCAAAATTAAGATATGTAGACACAAAATAAATAAAATAAAGATAAAATAGTCACTGTTATGACAGTTGACTCCAGAAGCCTCTTAAAATCATTTTCCAGGTATTAGTCAATGTATGGGTTAAACTCTATTGCAGCCAATCATATTTTGCGCTCTTAATTATTGCTAGCACAGGGTACCTCCTACGCTTTTCACACTGCATGGGGTAATACAGGCAACCATGTTTTTGCACCAAGTTGTGCTTATGGGTCCACCATTTATAATCTCACGCAAAAAGTCCGACGGTTCACGCGATGACGTACAGCACGTACGACGGGACTAGAAAACGAAAAATACTAGAAAAATACTTGCTACTGAGCATGCGTCCTTTTTGGTACGCCGGACCATACTACACACGACCGGATTATCCGCTGGACTGCCAAGTCCAGCGGATAATTTGAAAACAAAACTTGAAACTTTAGTCCGCCGTACTTTGGCCAAAAAAAGTCCGCCGGCGCCCACACACGAGGGGATTATCCGCTGGACTTCGGTCCAGCGGATAATCCCGCGGGATAGTCCCTTCGTGTGTACGCGGCATAAGGCTTACCTTAGCTTGTGATCTGGAACACAGAAGGCCACACATTTTCCTGTATATTGGCTAATTCTAGCAAACACGGAATCTACTTCAACTATGTATCAATATTTTAAACAGCTAAAGAATGTCCTATAAGTTCACTAAAATACCACTTTCTGGCGATTAATATGCCTTACTCATCCTGTAAGGATAAACTTCCAAACTCTTCCATTTCACCAATTCCCTTTAAAAAAACAAAAAAACAAACCTCACTCTTTCACCAACTGGCCAGAAAAACATGCTTTATTTATTGCATGGCACACAGCCAATCCGATGGCTAAACAATTTACTTTCTACTCGCACTCCCATAAATCTCACTCCCGAATAGACAAATTTTTCATAAACGCTTCAACTCTGGTCAGGATCCAACATTCATACTATATCCTGGTCAGATCATGCCCAGATTACCCTATCTTCTGATTCTTTTAAATCTTGCCACTGGTAATAATGATTTCCTCATTAACCACAGGAAGGTTTTACCCCCCTTCATGACCAGGGCATTTTTTGCTATTCAGCACTGTGCTAATTTAATTGGCAATTGCTTGGTCACGCAAATTAAATTTATATAATTTCTTTTCTTTTGGTGGTAATTGGTCACGACTGGATTTTTTTATTTTATAAAGCAAAAAATAAAGACAGAATATTTTTTTTTTTAAATGTCTCCACAAATGTAGTCCAAATTGTATTCTGCTACATGTCTTTGGTAAAACCAAACTGCTATTTTTGGGCACACTATACTATAGGGGGACACTAGTACACTAGTATAGTTCTGATCATTATCAAGATCTGTACAGACACTATACTGTACTAGTAATATGGCAGTGATCAACAATTTATAGTATGACTGATAGTGTGGCAGAGAAGGACAGTAACTGACACGAATACAGTTATCTCGTCACTATGGGGCTTATTTACTAAAGCTGGAGAGAGAAAAACCAGGCTCACTTCTGCACAGAAACCAATCAGCTTCCAGGTTTTATCGCCAAAGCTTCAATTCATGTAGCACAAGCGAAGGTTGGAAGCGGATTGGTTTCTATGCAGAAATTAGCCTGATTTTGCACTCTCCAGCTGTAGTAAATAAATCCCCAAGTGCCAATTACAGGCCAATAAGCCCTACTGAATTCCAACAAAGATTTTCACTAAACTGCTAGATCTCAGACTTAAGGGTTTATCCCCTTCAGTTATTGACCTTATTGACGTTGCCAATATAAAATAACCTAGATGTGGAAAAGGCCTTTAATAAACTTAGTTGGACATTTAGATTTGTGATCCTAAGGGCTCATTTACACTTCCTTCAGCTTCAACACACATTAACGGCTAGATTACACTTGTTTCAAAACAAGGCTTCAGACAGGCTTTGTTAAAGCTCTTTGAACGCTAGTCAAAGCTTCTGTCATTAAATAAAGTGGTTAGCTTACAGTCTTGTTTACACCTTGCTTTTGCTTTGAATTTGCTTCAAAAATTATACCCCATGTAGATTTAGTGGTGCTTCAAAGCGTCTTCAAAGCCTCCATAGAAATCTATGGCAAAGCTCGCGTGAAGCCCCACAAAGCCTTACCGAAGCTCCAAAGCCCTTAATTGAAGCCCATCGAAGCACCAAGCAAAAGCAAGGTTTAAATAGGACTGTAATCTAACCATTTTATTTAGTGACATGAGATTTGACTGGCGTTGAGAGTGGTGGAATGGTGCATGACAGGTCCTCTCTATGGAGACCCCAAATCTCTCCTCCAGGCTGGAAAGGCAGAGATCCAAAAAAAAAAATCTATGATCAATGTCCGGCGGCGGATTCCTTCTCTGGCTCGCCGATCGTATGGGCGTGTCGGGAGGAGCACCAGGGAGCGGCGGGGTGTCCCTTCCTGCCGCCTGTAAGAACAATCAAGTGGCTGAACTGCCGCTATGATTGTTCTTACGATGAAGGAAATCGCTAGCTGTAAAAGATGTTATCTAAATGATGTCTGTAGCTGCAGGCATCATTTAGATATCCCCACTGAAAGTCAATGAAGTCATATGACGCCCTTGGGCTGGAAGTTATTAAGCATGAATTTGCGAATGTGTGCAAACGAAACCTTTGTTTTTAATGCAAACTGTTAGACAGGATAATTTGGCAGGTTGGCAAGTTGAGCAGAGAATTTTCTTTGATTTTGTATGACATGCGTCGCCCTTCCATGTGCTTCTTGCTGAGAAGGCCAGTTATTGAGGGGGGGGGGGGCAGAGGTTATTTGTTTGTACTGCCCTCTCTCTACCCTGCTTCTTGCCATCTGCATAGAGCTCTTAGCAGCACGCATTCAGAAGATTAGTAATATTCATGGTATTTCGCTTCAAAATAGGGAATTTAAGATTTCATTATTTGCTGACAAAGTCCTCCTTACGCTTACTCAACTCCATGTCACCCTCTCTAGTCTCCACAAAGAAATAGAGCCATATGGCTCCCTCTAGAGCTTCAAAATCAATAACACCAAAACAGATGCTCTTCCTCTTAATATCCCTTAACAAGACTTCACACTTACATATCCATATACCTAGAAATCATCAGCTTTGAGATACCTAGGTGTGAAATGGATGCCCACTTTGATGCACTTTATAAAGCAAACTTTCTCCCCCTCAATTCCAACATCAAGAAACTTCTCTCAATGGAAACCACTTTTGCCCCAGAACAATGCCTTGTTGGCAAGTTGTTGATACACCTCTGACATACGAATCCCTTTTAAATTGTAAAGGTTTCTTTTGAGTCCACTTCCACCTGTTTTTTCCAAGACATTGCAGAGTTTTGTAGCCTTATTTGGGAAAAAGCTTGAACTCCCTTAAACAACGCATCTCCAGTCCAAGATCAGAAACATCCAGAGGATGGAATATCTTACAGTCATCATTAATGACGCAGCTGACAAACACATTGAGATTTGGAAACTTTGCCATATTTTGGAAAACCCCCCTTAGCTCATCTTCGTACAATTTCTTCTGTACCTCCCCCAGGCTCTGGATATCAGGTGTGCGGTGCTCAAACCCTGAATAGCACCCAAGGACTCCTGTTATTAATCTCACTATCCCCTCCCCCACCCTAGATTTATTTATGTTTTCTCTTTTTTCTGCTGCCTTGTATTATTTCTCTTTTCCACTGGCTGACATTTGGACTTCGCTATCATACCACTTGTAATAGTATCTCTTTAGCCACACTTTTACTTCAGTTGAATGTGTTACATAATGGCACTTGTTTGATTCGGGGGGAAAAGTGGTTCACTCCCAAACCTCGGCTTTCCTCATCTCTGTCTTTTTATTATAAAAAAATATATTATATATATATATATATATATATATATATATATATATATATATATATATATATATATATATATATGTGTTATTATCCAGGTTGAATGACTCATGACAACCAAGCAGACTGACAACGTCACGGTGTACACGCCTGTTGTCTTATATACTTACAGACTTGTACGTATTGTTCCACAGTGCCTTACCTCTGTTGCAATTCTCTAAAATAATATTCTTAATAAAAAGACAGGTTTTAAAAAAATATATCACTTTCTGATGAAACAAGAATGATTTTAATCAGCACGGTTCACAATCACACTACTTTTTTGTCCTTTCTGCATGTTTGCCAGACTGTAAGGATAAAGAAATTATGTAGAACCAAGGGCCTTTTATCCCCAGTTTAAGAGAAACATAACATACATTAACACTACTTAACTCTGATTTTAATATGACAGCTAAATGTGTCCAGATTTCAAAAGAAAGGCTGCTGTAGAATATTTATTACAGTAACAAATCCTTGAAGTGTTATACAAAATTCATTAGTTTTCCTTAATCAATTCTTGCATCAACATGCACATTAGCCTGTGACAGACTAATTCAAGAAAAGCAATTACAACTCCATACCTTATGTATAAAGATGACATAAAACAACTGTGTTAAACCAGGAAAACACAATCAAAATGCAAAGAAAAACAGATTAGGGATGATTTATTTCAATTTTTTTTCAGCTGAAGTTAATTACAAGAAACTTAATAAAGAGAAAACCATTTAATGTTTCCCAGCATGCAATAGTTTGAGGAAAATAAGTAATGTTCTATGCAGCATAAGAATGAGTTACAAGACATTGTACTTCTAAAAACTGGAAGTGTTTTTCCAACATCCTCACATGATCCAAAAAGAAGTGGGAAATGCTTAAACTATTGTTTTGTTGTGAACAAACGACACACCAAAAGACTGGCCTGTATTAGGACTACTACAAAACTAGGCAACTATAGGGAATACGCAGTGCAACAAGATTTACAAGATAAATACATAGGAGGAACACTAGTACCATTCAGCTAGTAGGCTATCAGTGTCAGGCTAAACAGGTAAATTCAGCCATCTGCATTGTGCTTACAGTACAAGTGTACCGTATATACTGAAGTATAAGCCGACCCGAATATAAGCCGAGGCACCCAATTTTACCACAAAAAACTGGGAAAACATATTGGCTCGAGTATAAGCCTAGGGTGAGAAATGCGCAGCTACTGTAAGTGGAAAAGAGGGTCAACAATGCCCATTTGCAGCCTCGCTGTGCCCATTTGCATGCCTTACTGTGCCCATTTGCAGCCATAGGTCCCCCGAATGTCAAACTCTGTTAGGGGTTCCTAGATGCCCCCTAGCTGCAGCCAAAATTTGGGGGTCTCTGGATCCAAAGGGTCCCGAAATGACATTGCTGCAGATGGACACAATTGACCGACTTTGGGGCCCCATGTCTCGGCGCCACTTGGTGCTAGAAACCCAATTTGGCGTGCAAACCCAGTGGATCCAGCACTACAACATATCCAAAGCTGGGGTTTCTAGCACTAAGTGGCCCCGAGATATACGGGGCCCCAAAGTCGGTTCGGAAAATGTCAAGCACTTTTCTGCAGTAGAGAATGACAAACCGACTTTGGGGCCCCGTATTCGGGGCCACTTGGTGCTAGGAACCCCAGCTAGGATATGTTGTGGGGCAGGTTCCACATGGTTTACACACCAAATTTTGAGTTCCTAGCACCCCGATATACGGGGCCCCAAAGTCGGATCGGAAAATGTCCTTTTCTGCTGCAGAAAAGTGCTCAAGTATAAGCCAAGGGGGGCATTTTCAGGACAATAAAATGTGCTGAAAAACTCGAGTTATACTCGAGTATATACAGTACTTTTATCTACCCTTTTGGTAAGCAACACCCAAGTTAAAGTACACCGACCTTCAACTTCACAGTTACTTATTTACTTTATTTCTAAGCAGCAGCCTCCTTAACGGTTACGGCTTGTCCAACAAATTTTTTTTCAGCACTGGCTGTGTGCCTTCATACTCTGCCAACATAGCTTTAATTGTTTGTCATGCCATGGCGTAAACAACTGTGCCTCTGAAAATACAGTAAATTAGGAAGCTGTGTGTGTACCAGTTTTAAGTCCAATTCATTTTTCAAGGTGTCCTGAAGCACTATATTACAACTGTTGTAATGGACAAAGTAACAAACGTAAGGTACATTCCTCAGTGTACAGGGTAAAATTACCACATTGCAATAGAAGAGACATACACAGCTATTTGGAACAGAATGACAAAATCTCAGATTTCTGGAAATATGATGATGATATACTAATATATTCTAGAAAAACAAAATTCTTTAAACTTTTAATGTAGGGGCTCGTATAAAAAACGCATTCTATTATTGTTTGGGTAACATAATCCTTGTACGTGAAAGCTAAAACATGTGGTTAAGAAGCAGTTTGATAAGCACAACCGAGTATATCCTAAAGACCAGAACAAACAGACCACTGTGTATACGTTTCATTTAGCTAACTCAGATGTACAGAGTTGAACAGCCATGTTGTAACAGTAGGGAGCCAAATTAAAACACACTTTTTTGAGCAGTCTCCATATTTAAAGCTTTTTTTCCCTGTCAAGAAGAGTTTCATTTCAATGCATAGCCCAATCAGCAGGGAGCTCCCAGAATTAAGTGCCAGTTGATATTGCTTTGTTTTGCATCAACCACCCTTGAGGATAGTGTTCAAAGATTTCACAAAGAGGTCAGAATGGTCTCATCCTCCTGACTAGACTGGCAAGCCACAGGGTGTGTGCCTTTTTCTATGAATTTCACCTTATATAGTTATGTTTTTTGAACCCTAGTGTGCTGGAGTCACCACAGGAAGCCTTGTACTTCAGAAAATGACTGTTTTTATGCCTACAATATGATGTTTTGAGCTCTTAACATCGCTAGCACACGGCTTAAATTTCAGTCTGGTAAAGCTGTCTCTTTACATTAAACTGACAGCTTTAAAAAGGCACTTAAAATCAATTTCAGAATATAGAGGAGCAGTATGTAAAGTAGAAATGAAAAAAGTATATACATTTCTAGTAACTACAGGCTGGTAAATACATTAGATATATACGGCACATATTAATGCAAAAACAGAAAGATTAAAAAGGAAAACTGAGTGCAATCTAATTAGCATAAGGAAGAGAAATACGACAGCGATTGCCTTGTTCATGTTTATCGATATCAGCCTGGATATGTCAATAACCGTATTTTCTATATGACACCATCATTCTTATAGAAAATGCCACGTGGCAACCTGATGTCAAGAAGGTAAACAGTATATGCTCTTGGATAGAAAAGTCAAGAAATGCCACAGACACAAACAAAATAAAAAAGGAAAAAAAACACTTTAACCACTTAAGCCCCGGACCATTTTCTGACCAAAGACCAGAGCATTTTTAGCGATTCGGCACTGCGTCGCTTTAACTGACAATTGCGCGGCTGTGCGACATGGTTCCCAAACAAAATTAAACCTTTTTTTTCGCCCACAAAAAGCTTTCTTTTGGTGGTATTTGATCACCTCTGCAGTTTTTATTTTTTGCGCTTTAAACAAAAAAAAAAGCGACAATTTTGAAAAAAACAAATTTTTTACATTTTGCTATAATAAATATCCCCCCAAAAAAACCTTTATTTTACTCAGTTTAGACCGATGCATATTCTTCCACATATTTTTGGTAAAAAAAAAAATTGCAATAAGCGTGTATTGATTGGTTTGCGCAAAAGTTATTGCGTTTACAAACTAGGGGATAGTTTTATGGCATTTTTATTAATATTTTTTTTTTTTACTAGTAATGGTGGCGATCAGCGATTTTTATCGTGACTGCAACATTATGGCGGACACAAAGGACATTTTTTTGCTACAAAAAACACAAAAAACTAAATTTTAGAAAAAAAATTTTTTCCTCGTTTGTTATAAAATTTTGGAAATAAGTAATTTTTCTCTTTCACTGATGGGCACTGATAGGCAGCACTGATGGACACCGTCAGAGGTTCCCGTGCTAAAATAGACAGAATAGCAGATAATGGGCAACCCTGGTGAGTACCTTGAGATATATTAAATAGCTGAGATCTATAGACTTTGAACATTAGTAAAGCTGTGGGCTCACAATATAATCTGTGCAAGAGAGAAAAAAGGTCCAAATCCATATTATCCTAGGGCAGGGATATGCAATTAGCGGACCGCCAGCTGTTGCAGAACTACAAGTCCCATGAGGCATAGCAAGACTGACCGCTACAAGCATGACACCCAGAGGCATGATGGGATGAAGGTCCGCTAATAGCATATCCCTGTCCTAGGGCATAGAATAAGTAATCCCAAGACAAAGAATCAAAGATATTGTGCAAAGCGAGAGAACATACTGTGCCGTTCACCTCCCTTGTCCCAGTTAGCATGTACGGCCAAGATGAGATCTATTTCCCTTCTTGTTTGGTCAAAAGCTTGCCTTAACGGGACAAAACCCGTTTGATCTGGATGAGTGGTAAAAAGGAGTTGATCTTCATAGTCAGGATTTCTGTAATTTTTAAGATCAACATTCAGTAGGGAGATAGGGCAATAATTCCCGCAATTACTGTGATCCTTACCTGGTTTTGGGATAACATAGTTAGTAAGGTTGAATAAAGACACCAGTCCATCCAGTTTAACCTGAGTGAGTGTCTACAATTGTCCCTATCCCTGTACATCACACACTCACATCGGCCCCTACCCTCAAGTAGCCCACAATCCAAGGTCCCCATTCATATATTAGGGCCAGTTTTGGACAGAAGCCAATTAACCTACCAGCATGTCTTTGGAGTGTGGGAGGAAACTGGAGTACATGGAGGAAACCCATGCAGGCACAGGGAGAACATGCAAACTCCAGGCAGGTAGAGTCATGGTTGGGAATCGAACCAGCAACCCCAGGCGAGAATGCTAACCACTACACCACTGTGCCACCCACAATCAATTTTTTGTTTGGGGGTAAGGGGAGATCTTCTCAAATATCATTAAAAAAATTTACATAAGTGGGGTACTAAACCTCCTTATATTTCTTTTAATTAATGGCCTGGGAATCCATCTGGACCCAGTGCTTTTGCAGGGTCCAGTAGTTGGATGGGACCAATTTTCTAGTTAACTAGTGTTTGAATTTTGTCAAGAAAAGAGTACAGTATAAAATATGCCCACACAGCGGAAGTAGCATATGGCAAATCCTGTAACAAACGCAATAACAAGGAATCAGTAAAAAAAAAAAAAAAAATAAAAAAAATAAAAAAAAAAACTTACAACGGTACGGGATCCCAGCCAAAACATCCAAGGAGCATCTCAATGAAATGCCAGAAACCTCCCATAGGAAGTCCAAAACAAAGAAAAGCAATGGGTAGAAAAAACAAGAGAAGTTGGGACAAGTATACAGAAGTTACTAAAGACAAAAGGCAAGTAGAAAGAAGGGGAAAGGGATGGGAAGTGGGGTTGCTCTGCCATGGACTTGGGATCAAAGGCCCAGTTGAAAAACAATTACATGTACAGGTTAACGTGGGTCTAAGAACGGCATGCATAGTTGAGTTTAAAGATTTTGATTTGGAGTCATTAAGGATACTAGTAATTTTCTTATTGACCAATAATTGGTTCATGTGGTCCTTGACTTCCTGAAACCGAACAGAAGGCTTCTTACATGCCCTGGCTATTGTTTGTTTTGCTGTCAAAAATAGATACATGGATAATTTCTGTTGGCGCAGATAAAAGGCAAGGCTCACGTTCTTAGGGATAAGAAGATGAAAGCGTTTGCAAGAGTCCATAGACTATAGACCAAAATGCAGTCAACTTAGAACAAGACCACCATACATGTCACCACAATGGCCACAATACCTGAAGCATCTGTCTTCATAGTTAGTATTAGCTCAAGCAATCTTGGCAAGGAACCAGATACCCCACTGGAAAAGAACCTTGTGGCTTTGCCAATTATAATCACAAATTTAATTAACTTGTCATTCATCATTTTCCATTCCCATTACCCATCTCACTAAACAAAATACTGGTTTCTGTGGACATCCAGCAGTGCAAATTTTGACAAATTAAAGGCTCTCTTCACATCAGCACTGATTCTGCAGCATCCCGAACCCGCACTACCCTTCATTCTTGAAGTGGATGCTTCAGACAACGCAGTTGGTGCCATTCTATCACACCACCAGGATGTCAAGTCACTGCTATAACCTTTTTCTCAAGGAAATCTCAGTTCCTCTGGAAAACAATTATGACATCAAGTCTACTCAAGAAAAATGGCGTTACATGCTTGAGGGAGCAAGTCATCCAATTCGGACTTGTACAGATCACAAGAATTTGCAGCATCTCTGTACAGAAAGTGTTTTAAACCCCACTGGGAGAGATGAGCCTTGTTTTTCTCATGATTTTCATTTCACATAACCTATAGACCAGACTCAAAGAATGGTAAACCTGATACTCAGTTCGCGCATGTTCACAGAAAAAAAAAAAAAGTATACTCAGACGGACACCATTCTGTCTCCACGATGATTCCTGCTCCTTCAAGGAGACTGTCACAACTCAAGCAAGCTTTAAAGGAAGAGGGTCTGCCACAGGACTCCAAGCTGCAAGAACGCTATGGTTTCTACATGAGCAAAAAGTTTTTGTACCCTCATGCTTGGGTCAAGTAATCTTTAAACTGTGCCATGACCGCCCCTTGACTGGGCATTTTGGAGTATGTAAGACAATGGAGCTTTTACAGCAGCCCTTTTGGTGGCCTAGCTTGAGGTCAGATTATTAGGACTATGCAAAGACCTGCGAAATATGCACCTTAAAATAAAATTGACAAGACTAAAGCCTGGGGCTTATTAAGGCAAGAATTGATCCTCACATATAACATCACCAGTTCTGGGTTGAATTGATCCTCACGTTCACTAATTTTCAGTGCAGCCATTTTTTCTTTTCTTTTATTAAGGCCTTTGCCCATTCCTAGCAAGCCTTGGACAATGATTAGCATGGGCTTTATCATTGAACTCCCACCATCTGAAAAAGTCACAACCATGGTTGTGATAATCGATAAGTTATACAAGATCATCAGCGGTGGAAACTGCACAGGTATTTATCAAATAGTAAGAATGCATAACCTCTGATCAAAGGGTTTAGATTACATCCAAATTCTGGTAAGAACCCTGCAAGTCAATTAAATTTGAGACCTGATCATCATCAGCTTATCATCCTCAAATGAATGGTTGGTCAGACAGCTTACAATCAAGACACTAGAGCAGTGATGGCGAACCTTGGCACCCCAGGTGTTTTGAAACTACATTTCCCATGATGCTTATGCATTTTGCAGTGTAGTTGAGCATCATGGGAAATGTAGTTCCAAAACATCTGGGGTGCCAAGGTTCACCATCACTGCACTAGAGCATGGGTGCTAAACCTGGGGCCCTCCAGCTGTTGCAAAACTGTAAGTCCCCTCATGTCTTGGCCTTTGGGAGTCATGCTTGTTTAACTGATAGCCTTGCAATGCCTCATTGGACTTTTAGTTCCACAACAGCTGGTGGGCCACAGGTTGAGCACCCATGCCCTAGAGCAGTGATGGTGAAACTTGGCACTCCAGATGTTTTTGAACTACATTTCCCATGATGCTCAACTACACTGAAAAGTGCAAAAGCATCATGGGAAATGTAGTTCCAAAACACCTGGGGTGCCAAGGTTCACCATCACTGCCCTATTAGCAATACCTTCGGTGCTCATCTTCTTTTATACAAGATAACTGGGCTTTACTCCCTCCTCTTGCAGAGTTTGCTTACAATAATTCTGTTTATTCAGCTACAGGTCAAAAATTTTTTTGCAAATTATGGATTTAACCCGCCTTTCTTACCCACTAAAATCTCTGATTCACCTGTACCTGGAGGCCAGGAGAGACTGGAATTTCTGCAAGCCAACAAGACCGAACAAGACAACAAAAAAGTTCAATGAAAAAAGAAGGGGTGACCTGGATCTTAAACCAAGGTTTGGCTATCAACCAACAATTGGAAATGAGCTTGCCCTTCCAAGAAACTAGGTCCCAAGAACATGGGTCTGGTTTGCTGTTAAAAGAATAATTAATCCAACAGCTTATGAACCTTCGTTACCAGAAACATACAAAATCAAGAAGTGTCTTGATTAAAACCTGCTGTACTGGATCCATTTCCCAGCCATAACCCGGGTCATCCAGCACCAAATGTAACTGATGAGTAGTATAAAATGGAGGCCTCGATATTTAATTAAGTGGAAGAGTTTTGGTCCAGAAGAAAACTCTTGAAAGAGGGACTACAACATTCACATCCAAAAATTTTTTTCAAGCTCACCTTGAGAAGATGTCCCAAATGGGTATCCAAAGGCTGCCCATTAAGGGGGCATATATACAGTAAAGTGAATTCCCAGGATCAGAAAAACAGTGCAGACTTATGCTCATGCACATTGCATCACTCGTACTTTTAAGCAAAAGAGCAATACCTGCCATACTGTAAAAGTTCGCCACACACATAGCACTTGGCACCCAGTGACCTAAACTGATTCTCTTCTGGTTACCTTTGAGCTTGGCCTGATTACTTGACTTTTCTGCCTGCTGATTCTGTACTGCTTTGCCCAGGCTGTTACCGACCTTTGCCTGCTTCCTGGACGTGCCCGGTGTGCTCAATAGTTGCTATGCTGCCTGGCTGTTACAGACTTTGGCCTGCTCTCTTCTACTACCCCCTGCTCTGGTACAAGCTGTTCTTGTGACCTGTGGCTTCTAGTTCTACCTACCTGCAGCATGGATACCAGTTCTGGAGTTCGTGTGTGGCCTCAGGGCCACACAGAGGTGCAATCTGTGATCACTTTGTCCAGTGGACACAGCAGATCATAGTTTGTGTTACAGGGCCATAGTATACAATGGCTTTTCTATATGGAACTATATGCCACGGTTTACTACTCTGATCTCTGATTGATCACAGCAATAACATGGTACAGGGCCAATCACTGTTTTGGTGCTGTAATTCTGCACAAGTATATTATGGTATTTTTTGAAAAAAATCTTCATAATTTGAAAAAAGTTTGTGCAAAACAACAACAAAAAAAAATATATATTTTCCAAACATTTGTGGCAAAAAGAAATAAGTCTTCAAAAGACTCACCACAATTCTTAGAAAATACCTTGGGGTCTTTTCATTCCAAAATATGGTCTTCTTTCTCAGTATCTCTTGTCCTGGCACTTCAAGGTAGTCAGGCAATTAGACACGCAAGTTATGCTCCTTGAATGCCCAAAAGTGCCCTTTGTATTTTGGGCCCCTCTGTACATCTAGGCTGTGAAAAACTCTCTCATGTGGTATCCCTATACTTGGGAGGTGTGGTAAATGTGTTTTTGGGAGTAATTGTAAGTATGCCTATGCTGTGCGCGAGAAAACTTAAAATGACATTTGTGGGGAATTTTTTTATTATATATATATATATATATATATATATATATATATATATATATATATATATTATATATATATATATATATATATATATTTTTTTTTTTTCCCAAAAAATTGGTACAAAATAAATTATATATTCAAAACACTCACCATATCTCTTAAATACCTTGGACTGTTCACTTTCCAAAAAGGGGTAATTTGGGGAGTATTTGTACTGTTCTCGCATTTTAAGGCCTCAATAAATGAGAAAGACAATTTTCAAATTACCATAGTCTGTAGACTCTGTCACACAGATTGAATAATGCACACTGATTTGGGATATTTTTACCAAAGATATATAGCAAAATATGTTAGCCTAAATTTATAAAGAAAGATTTAAAAAAAAATTCAAAATTGTTGGTCCCATTTCCTTTATATAGCAGAAAATAAACCCAGTGGTGGGTAAATACCTCCAAAAGAAGGCTCCGTCTCAAAAATAGAATATAAAATCCATTTGGGTACAGTGTTGAATGACTAACTGTCAGTGAAATACTTGGTCAGTGAAAAGAAATAAAATGCCCAAACACCAAATGCTGCTAAACAGGTTTGAAAAATAGCAAGTTTTTAAATGCTGAATTTCTTTTAATTAGGAGACGCATGAAGCCTTAAGGTTTTTGTAAGCTGGAATATAACATTTTTGGATTTGCATTTTTTGTGCCGTTCACACTAAAACATGGTGCAGTAAAGGACCATTCTGCATGCGTTTCCTACACTGCACGTGAACACGCTGCCCTTGCGAGATGTGAATGGGTGCCAATTGTTAATGTTGCCCCAAAAGCATGCATTTGCAGCCAACAAACTGCATGGCACTGCAGTACCATGCAGTTTGCACATGCCCATGCGTTTTATAGCCCATTAAAATAAATAGGCTGTCAAAAGCAGCCAGCACATGCGCGTTAAAGCGTGAACCATCCCTAATACTGCCTTTAAGCCTCGGGCAAAGCATAAGTAAATGCTCATGCTTTGAGTTTTGCTTCTAAACTAAAAGTAAAATGTAAAAACAATGTTGTTTTCTTGTGCTGTATTTACAAATTCATACTCCATGTTTTTTTTTTACCCTCCTTTTGATAATTTACTTTGAATGCACAGGCCAAAGGAGATGATGCTCTTTTTTTTTCTAACACATCCAATGTATTTCTGATAAATGGTAGAAGAATAGATGACCTGGCAGAAGGCTCACACAATAACATGTGATTTACAGGACATGAATGCAGCTTGTGTAAGATTTATCTGACAGGTTCCTCCGATAGCAGCCTGCTGAGTATCCGATGGGATGATTTCTAGTCAAGGAAGTCTGCGACCTAGTAGCCATACACATTATTTATTTATTAGATGTTTTGGGTTGAAACCATTTTTAAATGATGCACTTCACAATGCATAGCCATAAATTTAGCTTAAAGCCTTGGAAGGGAGGTAGTGTTATTGGAATGTATGTCAACCTGAATTAGGAAGAGCAAAACAACACTTTTATCAAGTCGCCTCAAATGCGATGTCTTTTGTTTCAAAAACGATATTCATGTCAAATAAACAAGAATGTTTTAAAAGAATGAGAAATATTTCCTAAACCTATGTGGAACAAGGCTGAAAGAAGAAAACAAGGAGGTAAAATTTGAATGATCATTAACATTAAACAGTAGTGACTTTATTGAAATACAATTGCCTGAGAACTGTGAACATACCATTCATATGAAACAGAATTATTATAGAAATAGCTAAGAAAGGCAAGTGACAAAAAGGGGCATCATTATAAAGAAGTGAAAGTGACATTCAGCAAACATTCAATGCGGGTGAATCAAAGTAACTTAAACCACATGCACCAGGAAGATACACCTGCAGTAAATGTTTGGTAAATGTCCCAACATTTCGCATCCAAGGCTAATCGTCTATTATACTAGGCCCGCCACATTGTCTCAGAACTATGTATATCGAAAAAGTCAAAGGAACGTCATATTTTCCTGATCTACACTCTTGTACAGGTCATTGACCTGGTTCTTTAAGTGGCTGCTTCATACAAAACTTAAAATGAAGAGCAAAGCTACACGAAACAAGGGAAAGCAACACACACCGCTCTAGAAAGTGTCAGTGGGAATGTACTTCCTGAGATCTAAGCAGCTTTTTCAACTTCCAAATCACATTTCTACTTCTCCAAGGTCTGTTTTAAGTCAGTTCATGGCTGCAAGAACATTCTTATTGTATGGGCATTTTTTTTCACACTGAGGCAACCTGTCAGGCGACTTAGCTGCCTGAGAAGTCGCGTTCCATGCAGTGCAACAGGCCGACTTAGAAAAAGTCTCCTGTACCGGTGTTGGGGGAGACTTCAGAGAGATTTGCATTGACGTCTATTACAGAAGTCGTTTGCAAGCCGCACTGAAGTCGCTCTGTACGAGGCAGCTTCAGAGTCGGGCGACTTTGAAGCCACCCCAGTATAAATTACATGACACATTATAAAAACAAGAAAATGTGTCTGTCCTTCATTGTTAAAGGATAACAATTTTACAAAATTTGTAAAATTAAGGTGGAACATTTAACATATTATCATCAGTGCTGCAGCCGCAGTATGGGGAGAAGTTCTTCATATTAGAGGTCACTGTTTTAAAACAGTGCTGTCATGTGGGGGCGAATGAACTAAGTCCCGACATGCTTAGCGGCTGTTGGCATGTAGTTTTGAACTACCACGGCGCTGTGGTAGTTCATTGAGCCTTCCTGTCAACGAGTATCGGCTTGCCCGTACGGGATGTACGGGCAAGCAGATACATGGGACAGTGTGTAGTAGACTTGTATGGCATCAACGACCTGCTATGGCTGGTGCAATGCTTTACCGGCTCCTGCAACAAAAAATAACAAATGCCAATTTTTTTACCTGCAAAAAAAAATGGCCATTATTTATTATAAAAAAAAGCAAACTTGTCCTTTATAAAGCAGAAGTAAAGCCTCGCTGTTACTCACTGCGAGTAGGCAGGCTTTTATTGCAGAAGAGATTTGCACTGTCTCTTCTGCACTAAAATACACCTACCTGGCATTCTCAATGGTCTCTGAAAAGTAAACTGAGCTGCGCATGTGCAGTTCATCTTACAGTGCCTGCCCAATCCCTGTATGCCAGGATGACTAGCCCCTGGGCATGAGCAGGAGTGAAGTCACCTCGCACCAGGCAATGAGACTTACACATAACAGGTCAGCACAGGACGGGGACCGTTGGAACGTTAAGTAATGCTCCCTTTTATTCCCACTTTAAGCATGAATTCAAAAATGATACACTTTACTCTGAATTGAAATGTATTTGTAAAGTAACCCATTCTTTTGTGCATTAAAAGTGCTCCCAAGAATGAACTATTCAACTTCTACACAGCTTATTTATGCATCTACATATAAACTTTTCAACAGTCTGTCCCATGAGACCCAGATACTGTATTCCCACGTTTGTCGTCACCATCTTGCTTTTAGTTGGGTAAGGGAGGGGAATGGCGAGGTGAGGGAGTATTTTTGGGTATTAAAATTTTACGGTATTCTCTTGAGTCCAATGGTTGGCCTCTGTTACATGTACCAATTGCCCATTTCAGTTATGTCCTTTTGTATTATCTTGTGAAACACGAGAGCCTTATTTTCTCCTGTTAGAATCAGGAGATGTTTCAATTCCTTAAAGATTATGTCCTCAGATTTGCATCCTCACCTGGTAGGCAATGAAGTCCTTAGCTTGAAGAAACCTTTCGTTAGGTATCACTATCAATCTACTTATTCCAATTATTCTACAAGAGCGAGTCTCCTAGTGCATAAATCTCTCCCCCTTAGGGTGCTGGATCTGGTGCTGGACTCAGGACATGGATGAGCAAGTTTGGGGTGTAGAAACTTGATTGGCCTGCACAGAGTCCTGACCTCAACCCAATAGATCTTGGTGATGAATTGGAGTGGAAACTGCAAGCCAGGCCTTCTCCTCCAACATCCATGCCTGACCTCACAATGCGCTTCTGGAAGAATGGTCAAACATTCCCATAGACACACTCCTAAACCTTGTGGACAGCCTTCCCAGAAGAGTTTAAGCTTTTATAGCTGCAAAGGGTGGGCCAACTCAATATTGAACCCTACTAAGACTGGGATGCCATTAAAGTTCATGTGCGTGTAAAGGCAGTTGTCATAATACTTTTGGCAATATAATGTATGTCATTATTCATGCCATTGTTCTGTGGAAATGGTTATTTGGGGTACTTACCTCAAGCCCCAATTCAGTAGTTAGATTATATTGTGGCATGCCTGACAGGCTTGCCTACCTAAGATCTGCTGACCTCCCATAATTTAAGGATATATACAGGGTGAAACTGGATGCCCCCATTACACTCGAGAAAGGTGCAAATATCTATCCCCACTGCCCAATCTGGGAAGATGCCTGAACCTGATGGTCTCCTGACTGAACTTTACAATACATACTCCTCACTTTTCTGAAAACCCTTGACTTAAAACACCCTGCAGCCCTCCATGTCAGAAGCTGACTGTAGTGATCCCCAAGCCTATTATAAAACCAGACTTCTGCTCCTCACACTGGCTGATATCACTCCTACATACTGCATCTGTGACAACAGCATGGCTTTGTAGTATTAGAGACCGAATGCCTAACTGACCAGCTTGCAGTTCAAACCATTTGAAAATATTTGGCATATCTTGAAACCAGAAATGTGACAAAGATGACCCAGGACTGTTAAGCAGATAGAATTCTATAATGTAAAGAGAAAATACTGCACTCGGAAAAAATATTGTTAAAAACAAGCTGCTAGCACTGAGAGTCCAGAAACAAAAAACTCAAAATGTGTATATATAGTGCAGCTCTAAAATACAATATATGGTAGTAAATAAAAAATATAACTTTTTGGGCCAATGAAAATTGGTGATATAAAAAAAAATAAAAAAAATAAATAAAAAAAACAGTAAATCAATGAACCCAACATGTAAAAATAAGGTGTTTATCCTATTGCCGCGTACACACGGTCGGAATTCTCGTCGGAAAAAGCTCTGATTGTTTTCCCGTCGGAATTTCGCTCAAACGGTCTTGCCTACACACGGTCACACCAAATTCCGACGATCAATAACACCACGGCATACAACACGTTTGACTGCACTATAAAAAGGGAAATTCAATGCTTCTGAGCATGCGTCGAACTGTTTCCGAGCATGCGTTGGAATTTTGCATGTCGGAATTGCATACACACGATCGGAAAATCCGATAGAAAGGTTTTCCGTCTGAAAAATTAAGAACAGGTTCTCAATCCAAAGTCCGTCGGAAATTCTGACAGAAAAATGGTCGGAAAATCAGAAGAAAAGCTCCCATCAGACTGTTTCCATCGGAAATTTCGACCGTGTGTATGCAGCATTAGTGTTCAGCGATCAATTCCTTAGGGTGCAGAAAAATGTGATGCTGGGCAAGAAAAAGCAGATGAAGTGTTGTGCTCCGGAAGCCCAACAATGCGACAAACTGTTCACCAGACGGTATTGACCACTGGATTACAGATGGTCAAATCTCACATGGGGGACTAAGGTCTGCCTCCGACTGTACGGTGTCCATATGTATTTAACAATGCTCAAAAACAAAGTGAAAATAGCTCTCTTGTAGTATAGTACAGGGGGTCCCCGACTTACAAACATCCGACTTACAAACGACTCCTACTTACAAACGGAGGGAGACAACAGGAAGTGAGAGGAAATCTACCCCTAGAAAGGGAAATTCACTCCCGTAAGAGTTAATATAGGAAAAAGGTACCTCCACTGATGCTTTATCACCAGTCCATGCTTCCCTAACAATCCAAAATTTTCAAAATCCAATTATCATTGGGACAGGAGGTGAGGTGAAATCTTCTGAACAGGGGCACAGACAGCAAAACAAAAATGTTACAGGGGTGATAACCCCTCTTTATGTTATCTAAAAAAACTTAAAAATTTATTTTTTGGCTGGAGCTACACTTAAAAAATGTACCTGTTCCGACTTACAAACAGATTCAACTTAAGAACAAACCTACAGTCCCTATCTTGTTTGTAACCCGGGGACCCCCTGTAATGTATAAAAAAAACTTTGTACACAATGGAATGATGTTATGATTTATAGCATCCAGTGCAAGGCTCAGAAACTGCTCCTCTTCTGTGGATGTGAGATCTGGCAGACCTTCCATTGTGACATCCTGTATTCCTTACAGCCAGCAAACTCTGAGGTCAGGCCATATAGACTACAACTCCCAGGATGCATGCTCACAGTTAATTGAAACTACAAATCTGTCGGCCATGGTGGCCAAGAAGACTTGTAGTTTATTCATTCACAGATCCCTGCAAATGACATGGCTGTGCAGGCGGAGACACTAAATGAACCAGTATGCTAGCAAGCTTATGTCTCTGCTCTCTAGCCCCATCAGCATGCTTGATTGCCTGCAAAACATCTGCTTGGCTCCTTCTGCTGCGTCTCCCCCCACCCCCTATTCTCACCAAGTGCTGTAGTACAGTAGACTCAATAGACTACAAAAGGCTGATACCGGATTAGGCTGATACCGGATTAGGTAAATTCAGATAGATAATTACATTAAAAAAAAAAGAGATAAATAAATTTAACGCATTGTTAATGAATATATATTTTTATAGCTGCCTGGAGTTTAGTGTTAAATAAAACCAGTAGGAGAACTAAAAGTGCTGCATAAGTATGTCACTGCTAAAGGAGCTGTTGGGCAAAAAAAAAAATCTTTGAAGCTGAAATATGCAGCATTCTTTAAATTTCCTCACACCAGAGCAGATGTACAATCATTACTGTGCTGATAAAGCAGCCAGCATTCTACCTTGTGGACCTATGCAAATTAGAAAAAAAACAAAACACTAAAACCTCACGAGACCCTGTCGAAGCAAAGTGCCTGTTTGAAAATTATAGGGGTTTACAGTAAATTTTGCTTTAAAAACACTTTGCTATACTGTACATAGAGTACTTGGGCAGAAGATGGTAATTTATAGGGCTGATTTACTAAAACTTCAGATTGCAAAATCTGGTGCAGCTGTGCATGGTAGCTAAATCGGCTTCTAACGTAAGCCTCTTCAAACTGACAAAAAACCCTGGAGCCGATTGGTTTCTATACAGAGCTAAACCAGATTTTGCACTATCCAGTTTTAGTAAATCAACCGCTATGTCTTCTGCATTTGTGTGCAAATAAAAAATATAAAACAAATGTTTAACTTTCCTAACATTCCTTTAATAAAAAGTGAAATACAAAATATTTTGCAGGCTCTTAAAAGCTGGGTGAAAAGGAATGAAGTATAGATATCCAGAGGGGCTTGAACCCCTTATGTAACTTTCATATTATTCTGCTTTAACAGAACTCCTAGATTTTTGATGAAGCAAACCTTCAGCACTTCCTCATAGTACCAAAACTTGCTCACATTCTCTCTCCTTACACACATTCTTAATAGTTAGTGGATGGATTAATGGGCTGGAGTGGAGTTGAGCAACAAGCTCCAACATTATCAAAAAGTGTGACACTATGAGAATCATTGAAGCTTTGCCTGCTCAGCACTAGCACAAATACAGCGACAATGTATTTGCGTGGTATCATCAGCAAGGTTTATTAGATCAGTTTATTAATTGGCTGAACAATAAAGATTTCAAATTTGTGCTTTACAATATCATGCAATCAAAAAAGTTATTCCATTTTTGGAAAATGGCACTCTGGTTAGCATTTTATAGTGCATGCCTGGGGTGTTACAACTGTGAAAGTGCTAGGGCACTCCATGTAAAAGAAAGATGTGCCATGCCTAGTGCCCTGCAGTGAACTGTGGCTGTGGCCTGTGCTGACAGTTAGCAGTAAAAGGTTTATGAGCCCCAAAAGATGGGAAAGGTGTCATCAGAGGCGCCCAAATGACAGTTAAAGTGAAATTCCTAAATAGAAAGCCTCCTCACAGTATACACAGCTCATATACGCCACATTCCTTGTACCCACAAAATATGCTTTAATTACAATGCCAAAACTAAATAGTCCCACAGACACAAACCTCAGCACAATATTTTCTAAATTATAACATTTTAAATTGAATGAAATTTCTATCAAGGAACAAAAAGGAAAGTAAACGAAAGAGAAACACAAATCAAAATCAATATTTGGTGTGACCACCCTTTGCCTTCAAAGCAAACTTTCTAGGCACACAGTTTTTGAGGGTACTTCGCAGACAAGTTGCTGGAAACATCTGAGGACTAACCACAGAGCTTCTACTGATGTAGACTGCCTCAAATCCTTCTGTTGCTTCAAGTAATCATAGACAGAGTCAATCATCCTGAGATCAGGTCTCTGTGGGAACCAAACCATCACTTCCAGGACTCCTTGTTCTTTATGCCGAAGATGGTTCTTAATGACATTGCCTGCTGCAGAATAAATTTGGGGCCAATCACACGCCTCCCTGATGGTATGACATGATGGATAAGTATCTGCTTGTATTTCTTAGCATTGAGAACATCTTTGATCTTGACCTTTAATTACATTTGCAAAAAAACACCCTAAAAACTTACAAGGAACTTGCACCATGCTTCATTGTTACCTGCAGACACTCATTGTACTGCTTTCCAGCCCTTCGGCAAACAAACTGCCTCCTGCTATAGCCAAAAATTTCAAATTTTGACACATCAGCCCAAAACACCTGCTGCCACATTTTTTGTACCCCAGATCCTATGCATAGTTTAGTGGCTTATCCTTGTTTCCACGTTGAGGAGGTATGGCTTTTTTGGCTGCAATTATTCCATGAATACCACTTCTGGTGAGACTTCCCCATGTCCCACTGGTTCCTGACAGTTTTGTGCTGATGGCACTGCTGGACATTTTCCAAAGTCAAAGCATGATGCCTCTTTCATCTGCTGCATTGAGTTTCCTTGGTCGACCGCTGCATGTATGGTCCTCAAGGTTGCAACTTTGTGCTTCTTCAAAAGAGCTTGAACAGCATATTTTCAACAGCCAGACTGCTTTGAAATCTTTACCTGGGAAAGATCTTACTGACGCAGATAACTATCGCGTGTCGCTGTGCTCAGTCTTGCCATGGTGTACGACCTGCGACATGAAACTGTTTGTTACAGTTAATGAATGTTTCAACCTACATATGAAATGGATGATCATTGGCACCTGCTTGGTATAAATGGTTAGTCATACACCAGACTCTAATCCTACATAATCCCTGACTTTATGCAATTTTACAAAGTGTGCAAGTTTAAGATTTAATGCTGGTTTGAAGCCAAGGGGTAGTCGCACCAAATATTGTTTTGATTTTCTTCTGTTCATTCACTTGGCATTTAGTAAACTGATAGAAACAACAATATATAGATGAAAGCATTCTTACATTACAGCATTACTTCACAACTGATTAAAACATTTGTAAAGTACTATATATTTAGTTCAGGCAAAGCAGAACATTTTGAAAGCTGCTGCAAATATAAGCAGACACCTTTCTGGGTGCCTACATTTTATACACTTTAGTATATTTAAAGTGACAGAGTCTCTTTAAAGAGATACTGTCAATTTGCACAGGGTAAAGTGAAAGTGTGTATAAAGCTGACCTGCTAACCACCTAATGCTCATCTCTTCAGCAACTCTTCCCCACTCCCATCCCAAACCCACGCTGTTCTGTGGAGGCAACTGAAAAATACCCACTGTGTCATCAGGCCCCTGCATTGTGCCTAGGAGTGGGGATCCCTCTGACTCCAACTCCAGTCAACACAGATTATATTACACTTGTAAAAAAAAAAAAAAAGGGCAATGGGGGGTAAAGTAGGAAGTGGTCAGGGGTGACCATTACATAGACATGGCCATATTTCTCTAAATGGGCAAGGTGACAGGGTTATCTGTATGGTGAAATGATCTTTGAGCTTTTGGCCTCATTCAGACGAGGCAGATCTGCTTGCACGGAGTACGCCTCTGTCAGCCGGCTCAGTGGGAGATCTCTCCGTTGATCTCCGCTGAGCCGGTGGATGACAGGTCCCTCTCTGCTCCCTGAGCGGGGAGGGGCTTGTCGAGCACCGCTGGATTCTATGGAGAGATTGGATGAAAACGGACAGCATGTCCGTTTTCATCAGATCTCACCCGATCCGATCTGCCAGCGACGGATCCAGACGTAGGGCCAACCGTCTGCTTTTAGCAGATCAGACCGTGTCCGATGTCAGTGGACATGTCACCGATGACATCCGTCGCTCCATAGACTAGCAGAGCGCCCGTTCAGGTCCGCCGTCAAAACTGACAGGCAGACCTGAACGGTCCCACAGTGTGAAAGGGGCCTTCAATTGTACACCTGTCATGACAATTGAAAGGGGGTTACACTATCAGTTGGATTTTAGTTTATGGAGAATGCCATGTGATAAGTGGAAAAATGTGGGCAGAAACATCTAGAACTCCAAGGTAGGAGAGTGCCAAGCCAGAAATTGGTCAGAAAATCGTTTTGCTAAAGAGCCCATTCATTTCCTTATTAAAAATCTTGTAGAAAAAAAAAGGTGCGTGGCCTAGAAGAAACAGCTTAGACACTCATTCGCAGGATTGTGCCTCTTTTTCCCCCATGAGCGGCACATGCCTCTTGTCTGCACGAGTCATTTTGTGCATAAAATGTACTATGCCTTTTAGTGTAAGCAATCCACCTACGAGTGATTTAGGGCTGAATTACACAGACATACATTAGGTGTAAAACAAAAGACATTTTTAAAAAACGGAAAAGCAAATATTGCTAAACTATTAACTTCTTCATGATGAAGGGTAAAACAAATCTTAACACCCAGAAGCAATTATGCATGCTTTGACATGTGTTAGTAAAGCTGTACATATGATCGCAACGCAACTACTACTGTAACCAAGTGTTTTTTTATTTAGCTATGTTTATTCTACCGCTATTACCATAACCTACCACCATAGAACAACCCAAAACAAATTCCCCTGCTCCTGACGATCACAGCGATACCCCCTATGTGAATGTTATCTGTTGTATGTACCTGTAGTACAGTCCAGAAACAATAGTATGCATTTTGCCTTTTTTGTATTCTACTTAAAACAAACATACTGACATGGATATGAATTTTTATAATGTGGTTTGTTTTTTCAGTTTTTTTAAGCCTACCTAAAATATACTGATCATGACCTTTGACCCCAACACTAACCCTGACACTGACACTGACTTAGATCAAAACTTTGATGCAGCAAATTTTTTTCTTTTCCTCATTCTTGTTTACATCTTTCTCCATGGCAGAAAGATACAATGCATCTTTTTTCCCCCATTCAGAGGAGAACGAAAACACATGGGTGGGACGCACAGACTAATCAGAGGCACTGAGAACCGAGAGACCAGGATCCCGATTCACGGTGAGAGCCCAGTCTCTGTGCTGAGTTCACAAACACAGGTATAAAGTCCACCTCCTGGAGGCCGCATATGTTAGGAGGAGCTTCTAGTCCTTTGCTACAGATCACATGTTCTAAATTAAAAAAACAGCCATGGGAATGCAGAATAAAAATGTATTATGAATATCAATACATGGTTTTAAATTGTCAAATATATATTTGAAATCCAATCTTTATTACTTTGTGGCATTAAAATGGTGTGGGTGGATTTCTGCCAGTCACAGGCCATGTCATGCCCCTCCAGCCTGTGTCTTAGAATAATAGGGAGGTGAAGCCACCATTAATCTACATGTGACATCCCACCCCCATTGTGTTAAGCTGGTTAGTGGGCATGGAGGGGGAGGGAGGAGTGGGCTGTCATTTACCACTGTGTATACACCTGTATGTGTGACTCTATAGTCACATGGAATGCTCAGATGCCATAGGGGAAAAATGCTCAGCATAAAAAAACTCACTGAAAACTGAGCATGTGCATAGTTGCCACCACAGCGGCAAAATCCCTAGCTGAATTGGGAACATGAACAGAAAGGGGAGATAGAGAACAGTGGGATCAACCAGGTTTTTTGCAGAATACAGAAAACTAATCTCATAGTGACTTAGTATGAACAGTATGTAAAACATTTATTGATCGTTTTTTATGATGTGAGTTTAGTTGCACATTAGGCTGGCCACAGATGGTTGGATCAGCAGGGACTGGTCGAGAATCGAACCAGATAGGGTAAGGATGATTGTACCCAAGTCGATCCATCGATCGGCTTCGGTACAACCAGCATGTCAGAATTTCACATGCAATTAATGACAACGAATATAGCCTCTAGCAATAATCATTGTGTTCACCCGGCAGGTAAGGCCTAAGCCCCCCCCCCCCCACACACACACACACACACGCAATATCTCCACAGGAGATCAACACTGACTATATTGTGTTTGCAGGAAAGAAAATAAAATCATGGAATCAGTTTCACAGGTTAACGTTGAAGGGATCTACTTATTACCACATTACAACCGGTCTTCTAATCTCATTTGCAGGGGCAGCTAAATTGCATGGTTCGGGAAACTATGCTTAAGAGCAATAAGACTCTGTATATGGGACGGTATACATCAAACAAATTACTAGAAAGGTTTCTAAACTTAGAAAGGTTTCAAAACATCAGATTTCAATCTCAGTTGTTGGCTCTGACATGATTCTTACCGTGGTCTAGTTAATGCATTATGTTTACGGTCTGCACCTTTATCTAAAAACAAAAAATGTTAAGCATGCCCTGTAATAAATGAAAGCCAAATTCAAGCTGCAAGTGAGTTAGCACGGCTCATTTAATTATGGCTCCAGCATCACGGTTATTACCCAGATCATCACATCCATGAAAGATGACAAATGTGAAAAGTTTCACACCACATTTATACATGTTAACTTGGTAAAGCCACCATATTATTAACGTGATTAAAATCCAGTTTTTGACCTGAACCCTCGATCTTTGACACCCCATCCTTTCCATCACTTTAAAAGAAATTAATTGGAATTTTAGCAGTTGTATATCACTTCCTACCTTATCTGAGTACTCCCCTCCCAAAAAGCTGAAAGTCCATCAATCAAATTCAAGCTGCACCCTCCCAGTATCTGCAGAACATTGAACAGACGTTCAATTTCATATATCTCTAGGCTTCACACAGTCAAAGACGTTTCAGGCCTTAAGAAAATGAATCACTTTGGTGACTGCCACCATGACCTCTCTGAACAAGGAAATTATTAGTGAAAATTGTAATTATCACACAACAGGCAATCATCATCATCATCATCACACACATAGCCACTTCAAGGCTTAAACATTGTATTATTCCAGCCTTCCAGATTGAGCCACATAATAGTTTGCAACATTACTACAGAGAAAGTGTATTCCCACCATTCTATGGGTGGAAAAAGCAAACAAACCCTTAAACAATAGTCCAATACCAAGATTAGCATTACTGAGTATAGTGACACCAGTGATAAATAGATGAATTAGAGAATGCCATTTACTTTGAGCTTCTGATGAATCTATCACAGCATAACACGGCCAACAATCTGCAGAGGGTATAGTAAGTGCCTATAACATTTTTACAAATATCTCAGTTATAAAATTTGCCTTTTTATCAGTGTACAATGCTGTAACATGTCTTTGGGGGGGGGGGGGGGGCATCCGTGGATATAAATTCCTTTAATAAGCAAAAAGGTAAGAAAACCATAGTTAAATTTAAAATTACTTTGTACTGATAAAATTAAATACACACACTATACATATACACACAAATAATTTTGACTTGCTTTATAATTTTGATATAGAAGCATTTGTTTTTGTGTGTCAATATGGCCTGTTTTCACATGTACAATGCATTGCAAGTATTTTTGTTAAATATTCAAATATTCTGCAAGTTTGGGGTTCATGGACCCGCAGATTCCAGCTAAAGTTAACTAAATAGAAGCATTCAGATTACAATGCACCAAAATCAACTAAAAATGTGTTATTTTGTGTGATTTATCAGAATGAATTTAATTTTCAGACACAGCTGGGCAAAGCATTTCCCTAAGATTCTGGTAAATCGGACATCTCAGGCAAGTTGTGATTTTGCAATTAACTGGGATTTGTGGTGACCCAAATAGTCCAATGTGCGAATAATTGAGAATTCCATGAACTGCATACTCTACAGATCATGCAATCAGACATACACATTCGAGAGAATCTCAACTACCCTACAACTGTAGTAAACTACAGTGCAATAGTAAAAATTGCCAAGAAAGTCTTTGTTACTGAAGGGATAAGGCCGCAATCCCGCTAAGCCAAAGAATAGCACCAAACTAAAGTTTAAGTAAAGAGACCTACACGGCATATATCCATTATACCCTTTGTATGAGGAAATATTTGAAAATTATAGGGCGATTCTATCACAGGAAATCAGAAAAAAGTAACATTTTGAAATGATGCAGAAATCAGCAACCATAATGTTTTTGCAGCTTCCAATTCTTTTAGCCTCCTATTTATAGGAGGTTTTATAACAGGAATTGGGGTGTCCCAGTTGCCAATAATGCTAAAACATCACTGTAATGGAAACTTTTATAGGAAAATTACAGTTTGTGTTTTAGGTAAGGCAATGCCTTTATTTCTGGGCAGAGGTAAACTGTGACTTGCACTTGCAGTAATAAGCCCACTCGAAGCATAACTATCACTTGCTACTTCATTGTAAAATCTATTAGGCGTAATCTCCTAAAGTAATTGTTCTTATTGCATTTTATTGACAATGCAGGCCATTGATTCTTCACACCTTCTATGATTCCTTCATTTGTATTCATGAAATGTCTATCTGCTCAGTCTAAATAAATTTGGTGGTATAGGCACTAACGTAGCATAAATCGATGCAAAGAAACATTAATTTTGCATTATCCTTATTCATCACGCAAGCTAGTCGTGGGGGCAGCAAATGAAGGTCAAAGGTTTGTCAATTGGTCAGAACCCTTGACCTACAGACTGATATCTTTCTCATTAAAACAGCTATTCTGTAACATTCAGTGACAGTGTTTACTACTCACATGAGATTTAAAAAAAACAGCTTATATTTGAAGAGATACTAGAACTCAATAAAGAAAGCATTTTCATTAGAAAAAAAAAATTAGAGGTACAAAAGCAGCATTTCATTTATATGTCCTCATTAAAACAAAAAATGTCTACACAGGGTATAGGTGCAGGTTAGATCTAATGTGAATGGTGCCAACTCTTGCTAATATTTTAGAAGTAGGTGTAATAATTATTTCCTGACCACAATTTTCCTGCAAATCTACCAGAAATGCTTCAAAACATCTTGATGTCCTTTTTCATCCACACATCACACATCATCCACACATGACTAAAGCTGGGTTTACACATGCAGTTTTTTTTTTTATTCAACCAGCAGGTTGGAAAAAAAAAAAAAAAAAAAACGGACAGATCCACGCATCAAACACAATGTGTGATGCAGGGATTGGATTAAGGCCCCTTTCACATGAGTGTTCCGTCAACAGACAGGTGAAAATCCAACAGCAATGCAAACAGATGTAAATGGGCATCATCCGTTTACAATCATTTTACATCCGTTTCTGTTCAGGTCGATGTTTTTTAAAACGGAACAAGTCTCTATTTTTGTTCCATCTAAAAGGAAGCAGATGGAAAATAAAAACGTAATTTGGATGAAAAGTGGAACAGAACTAAACAGAAGATGGATATTAACTGATGTGAAAGGGTCCTTAAGGATAAGATCACCTTTTGGAACATGTTACATGTTTAGGGTGCAACATTTAAAGTGGTTGTAAACCCATTTTTTTTTTTTTTTTTTTTAAAACCACCTGCAAGACAAAGCCATAATGAGCTAGTATGACTAACATACTAGCTCATTATGCATCACTTACCTTAGATCGGGGCCCCCGAAGCCGTCCTCGTCTCCCCCTCCAGCCGCAGCCATCTCTCCACAGATACCCGGAAGCTGTGGAGCTGTGATTGGCCGGAGCAACAAAGACATCACTCCGCACATGCGCGTGGGAGATGTCAAATCCGGCAAGGACGGATATGTGAATGGGGATTAACCCTGTGAATGCACCGTTGTCTACGGTGCGCATGCGCCGTAGACAACGTTGCAAAACTTTTTGGCAAATATCTCCTAAACCGTGCAGGTTTAGGAGATATTTCTTGTACCTACAGGTAAGCCTTAATCTAGGCTTACCTGTAGGTGCAAGTTGTAATGGAGGGTATATAACCACTTTAAAAAGTGTTTCAGCTCCTGCTGCCTCTCCCCCTAGCCCCCCCTCAGTGTGATAGTGGTCGGGGGTCACAATTAAAAAATAGCACAACAGTATCATTTATTTAAAGTTTCCTATGAATTAATGAACTACAAGCACGGTCATCCACTACAGAAGATGGCTTGTAGTTCTGAATGAACTGTGGGGGTGCTGAAAAGTGCACTTGTAGTTCATTCACAAGTCCTGCAGCTTTCAAATGGACAACCCATACAGGAGGAGGTATTGGCTAAAAGCTGCAGGATTTGTGTGCAAAAGCCTGACATTGCACCCCTAATCCACTGATCACAGGTACAATGCTTTCCAAGCTCCTGCAGGAAAATATAAAATAATGCAAATTTTTTTTATGCAGAAATATGTGCATTTAATATTTTTTCTAAAAGTGTGAACTTATCCTTTACAATCTGTGGAGGTTCCTAGGAAGTGGAAACCTTGGGGCCTCCCCTCACAGGTTTCTGGAGGTATATTGTGTGCCTGCTCCAGTGAGATAACATTGAACTAAGTAGCATGCATGTTAGCCGTTAAATAGACATGACCATCACTAGTGTACATTACACACACATAGGTTACACCAATTTTTTTTTACAAATTGACAGCTGAAAGAAAATTTGTTTTTAATCACTTTAAGACCAGCCTCGTTTTGGATTTTAGGTGTAAAAAAAAAAAAAAAACGTAGAACCCCCAAACATCATATATTGTTTTTTTTTCTAACACCCTAGAGAATAAAATGGCGGTCGTTGCAATACTTTTTTTCACACCGTATTTGCGCAGCGGTCTTACAAGCGCACTTTTTTTGGAAAAAAATCACTTTTTTGAATAAAAAAAATAAGACAGTAAAGTTAGTCCAATTTTTTTTATATATTGTGAAAGATAATGTTACGCCGAGTAAATTGATACCTAACATGTCACGCTTCAAAATTGCGCCCGCTCGTGGAATGGCACCAAACTTTTACCCTCAAAAATCTCCATAGGCGACGTTTAAAAAATTCTACAGGTTGCAGGTTTTGCGTTAGAGGAGTTATACGGCTATAATTATTGCTCTCGCTCTACCGATCGCGGCGATACCTCACATGTGTGGTTTCATAAGCGGGCGCTACTCACGTATGCGTTCGCTTCTGCGCGCAAGCTCGTCGGGACAGGGCGCTTTTTCTTGATTTTATTTATTTTTACACTGTAGAGTGGAGGCTTCATTGACCAAATACAGCTTCAGTTTGCAGGCAGTCTTAAAGAAAAATACCTCAAGACCCCTTTCACACTGGAGGCGTGTAAACATGTAAACATCCCTTGTAATAGAAAAAAAGCATGACTTCTCTTAAATATGACATCTGGGGTCAAAAAGTCCTCAGATCTCACAGGGCAAATTTCAGCTTTCAGACAATTGCAGTCATGCAACACTGTTCCCAAACTACATTTTCATAATTTTTTGGAGACAGTGCTTTCTTTTGGTGGCATTTAATCACCGCCAGGATTTTTATTTTTTGCTAAACAAACTAAAAAAAGACCAGAAATTTTCTAACTAAATTTTTCTCCTTCACTGATGTGCGCTGATGAGGCTGCACTGATGTGGCACTGAAAAGCATCACTAATGGGCTCTGATTGGCAGCATTTGTGGGCACGGTTGGGGCTGCACTGATGATCAGGACACCTGATCAGTGTAGATGTCCCCATGTGGATTTGCTGGTTATCGGCTCTCCTCTCCTCACACGCTGTCAGCGTGAGGAGACGATTGCCGATAACCGGCAAATCCTATTTACACTGTAATCAGCTGCGATTTGACCCAGCTTGTCTCATAGTAAAAAGCCGCTGTGAATGGGTCTTTACTCGGATCTGTGATCAGCTGTGTCCTGGGGACACAGTGATCACAGATCCCTACCGATGCACGCTGCAGGTCGATCACGGGAGGATGTCCATAGACGCCCTCCCAACAATGTGAGCCAGTGCTGTAGCCATCTTTGGGCTATAGCGCCGGTGGGAGGAGATTAATAAAAGGTGATTCATCCCAATCACAGCTGTCAGTGACAGCTCTGGTTCCTACTATAGATCAAGAATCAGTAATGTGATCTATGTCCACTATGACAGAGATCACAAGCAGAGTGGAGGCTTCATTGACCAAATACAGCTTCAGTTTGCAGGCAGTCTTAAAGAAAAATACCTCAAGACCCCTTTCACACTGGAGGCGTTTTTCAGGCACTATAGCACTAAAAATAGCACCTGCATAGCGCCTGGAAAAAGCCTCAGCTGCAAACCCAGTGTGAAAGCGCTGGCGGGTGGGACAAAAAGTCCTGCCAGCGGCTTCTTTGCAGTGGTGTAGGAGTGGTGAATACACCACTCCTGCCCATTTAAAACAATGGGGCAGCGCCGCCATATCGCTGGCAAAGCGCCGCTGCAGTGGCATTTTGCGCGCGGATTTAACCCTTTTTCGAAGAGCGCCACTAAAAATAGCGCCGCTTTAACACTGACGCCCGGGGGGGGGGGGGGGTTTGGGGGCTCAGTGTGAAAGTGGTCTAAGTGCAAAAAACAGAGCAAATTTAGACTAAAACAGTATAGTATCCCAAAGTCATATAGGTCCTTAATTATAAAAAATAGTAAAGCAATGAATCAAAAATACACACAGGCACTGATAAGTTATAACTTTTTGACCACGCACCTAATATCGAGTAGGGCCCCCCTTTGCCACCAAAACAGCCCTGACCTGTTGTGGCATGGACTCCACTAGACCTCTAAAGGTATGCTGCGATATCTGGCATTAGGCTGTCAGTAGCGGATTCTGTTTTCCAGCACATCCCACAAATGCTTGATTCGATTGAGATCTGGAGAACTTGGAGGCCAAGTCAGCACCTCAAACTCATTGTTGCGTTCCTCAAATTTTGCAGCATGGCAGAGCACATTGGTATGTGTCAAGTAACATGTGCACGAATGGCAGGACCATGGTTCTCTGCAAAACATTGCCCAAAGCATCACACTGCCTATTTCAGCTTTGCCTTCTTCACACTGCATCCTGGTGCCATTTCTTCCCCAAGTGAGAGACACATTATTATTATTATAGGATTTATATGGCGCCAACAGTTTACGCAGCAATTTACAATATAAAAGGGAGACAATACAAGCGCACCCTGCCATCCACAGGACAGGCCACCTTCTTCCCTTGCTCTGCGGTCCAATTCTGATGCTCACTTGACCATCATAGGTGCTTTTGTCTGCGGACATGGGTCAGCATCTACAGCTACACAGCCCCACCCACAACAAACTTGTTATTCAATGTTATTCACTTAACCTATCGGTGGTCAAAGTTATAGCTAATCGATTTATATTATTATTATTCAGTATTTATATAGCGCCAACAGTTTGCACAATGCTTTACAATATAAAAGGGAGACAGTATAATAAAATACAAGAGGGTTGAGAAGGCCCTGTTCATTAGAATCTAATAAGGTGGGGCAAGTGGTACAAGGTTATAGCTTGGGGGGGAGGGGGGGGGGGGGGGTGAGCTGATGTTAGTGATAACAATTCAGTTAGTTTGAGGTTTGATAGGCTTCCCTGAAGAAATTAGTTTTCAGGGATCGCCTAAAGGCACCCAGAGAAAGATAGCTGGACAGATTGAGGTAGAAAGTTCCAGAGGATGGGAGAGGCTCTGGTGAAGTCCTGGAGATGAGCATGGAAGGTGAGGACAAGTGAGCTTGAGAGCAGGAGGTCTTGGCAGGAGCAGAGAGGACGGTTTGGGTGATATTTGGAGACAAGATTGGTGATATAGCTCGGGGCAGAGTTGTGAATGGCTTTATAAGGCGTTAGCATTTTGAATTTAATTCACTGGGCGATTGAAAACCAGTGGAGGGATTGGCAGAGAGGGGTGGCAGACACTGAGTGGTCGGTAAGGTAGAGGAGTCTGGCAGCAGCCTTCTTGATGAACTGAGGACACGGTAGGCCTATGAGAAGGGAGTTGCAATAGTCAAAGTGATTGTGAATGAGTGAAAGACTTGAATGAAAGACTTGTATGGCACTGCAACTGCGAACTGAATCGCCTCGAGGCGCTTGATCCGTCCTGTGCTTCCTGCTTGTTAGAAGAGGTGGGTCTTAAGTTTTTTCCTGAAGGCCCGATGGTTTTCTTTCATGCGGATGTCAGTGGGTAGAGCATTCCATAGCCGAGGTCCTTGGACTGCGAATCTTCGTTCTCCCTTGGATTTGTAGCGGGATTTAGGGATGAGGAGGAGGTTTTGGCTAGTTGATCAAAGTCTTGTTTTTTTTTTTAACATGTTATACTTACCTCCTCTGTGCAGTTGGTTTTGCACAGAGCAGCTCGGATCCTCCTCTTCTCAGGTCCCTCTTTGCTGCTCCTAGCCCCTCTCTCCTTTAAATGCCCCTCAGCCATTAACTTGCTACAGGGGACACCCAAGCCAAGTCAGAGCTCCATGTATCCATTTAGACATCGAAACCTGACATGGCCTCGCCCCCTCTCTCCCCTGATTGGCTGACTGACGATTGACAGCCACGGGAGCCAATGGCACCGCTGCTCTGTCTTGGCCAAATCAGGAGGAGTGTACTGGATGGCTGAGGGGATTGTGGACATTGCTGGAGAGAGAAGGAGCTTAAGTAGGTAATTGGGGGGTGCTGGTACACACAGAAGGTTTTATCTTAATGCATAGAATGTATTAAGATAAAAAAAAAACCTTCTGCCTTTACAACCCCTTTAAGGCAAGATATAACGAGTGAATGAGTAGCTTGGTAGTATCATTAATTAAAGAGACAAATTTTAGAGATGTTATGGAGGTGATCAAGCTTTTGACAGCGAGTCTAGGATTACATCTAGTACCCTCGCGTGAGGGAAGGGATAGTGGCATTATTCATCTTGATGGAAATGTCATGGAGGGGGGGCATGTTACCAGCTCAGTTTTAGACAGATTTCGTTGAAGTGGTGCAACATCCATGTTGAAATGTCAGTTAGTAATGCGAGAGGAGACTAAAGGGGTGAGGTGAGGAGTAAAGAGATAGATTTAGGTGCCATCTGCGTAAAGGTGGTATTGAAAGCAGTGGGAGGTTATCAAGTGACCAAGGGAGGAGGTGTAGAAAACATGGGGTCCAAAAACAGAGCCTTTGGGGGGGGGGGGGGGGGGCTGGCCTACAGAAAGAGGAAATGAAGAGGAGGAGACAGAGTTATAAGTAACACTGAAGGAGCAGGAGGAGAACCAGGATAGAGCAATATCTTGGAGGCCAAGGCAGTGTAGTTTATTGAGAAGGAATGAGTGCTCAACAGTACCAAAATGCTGCAGAGAGGTCCAATAGTAAGAGTGTGGAGTAATGGCCATCGGTTTTAGCAGCTCAAAACTCATTAGTGAGTTTCAGTAAGGCAGTTTCTGTGGAGTGCTGCGAGTTAAAGCCAGACTGTAGGGGGTCAAGAAGGTTTTTTCAGTAAGGTAGGAGCCAAGACGGTTGTAGACTAAGCTGTAACGAAATGTCTCTCACTCAGCTTGAGTGCTTTCCTCATATACCGATTCCTTCCAGTCTGAATATAGATATCAGATCTTCCCTACCACTTGCAACACAAACTAGGAAGTACTCGTTTTAGTTGCTGACCAAGAACTGTTTATTGAAACACAGGTACACAGGTAATACCAAGGACAATCCCCCCCCCCCTTGCATTCCGAGCAGGGTAGACTGTCCAATCAGCAAGGAGAGCCGTGTTGGAGGAATCTTCCCCCTCCCCTCTCACAGCTAAGCCATGTACACATCCCATAATACTCAAGGCAGACACAATAGAACAATGGAATACAGTCACACCCCAAATGACCCAACACAGAGTACACCATAATATGATACATATACTACACACACACACACACACACACACACATTCCAGTATGGTTGTACAGAGAGTCTAATTAGTACATATCAGACTGGGGTTCTGGGACACAGTGTGCTTCCCAACCTATCAAAGGGATTCTGGGTTCCACAGGCCCCCGCCCAAAGTGACTCCCGTCACATAAGCGTTCTAAAAGTTTAGAGGTGTATGGGAGAAATGAGATGGGGCTTAAATTGTTCAGGTTGGTGGGGTCCAGTGAAGGCTTTTTAAGTAAGGGAGTGATCTGTGCATGCTTTAGAGGGGAGGGGAAGGTGCCAGTAGAGAGGGAGATATTGAAGATGTGAGAGAGTATAGGATCAAAGAAGAGGGCGATTGTAGTAGTTGTGAGGGGACAGGATCCAGGGGACAATTAGTTAGGTGTGCATCTGAGAAAAGTTTGGTAACCTCCTCAGTAGTAGCCATATATAGGCATAATTGATCTCTGGTCAAAAAGATTCAGTGGAGATGATGTTCACACCCCTATGGTTAGTGGGAATTTAGTGGCCCTATATTTCTACACAAATCATATTTCTAGGAGAAAGGACAGATACTGTAGGATCAAAAAAGAAGGTAGATCAGCAGTCAGTGATGCAATAAAAAGAAATTAAGGTAATTAGTTTGACCACAATCTCAGCTTTAATAAGACCTTTTAATCAGTGATCACAGGGTCTTCCCAAAAGTAAACAGATTCTCCAAAAAAAAAAAAGAGTTTCAATACCTGAGAGCACAAAAGCATCACCAACTCGACCACAGAGCTGCTGGACTTCATGCAAACCAAGCCTGTAAAAAAAAAAATATATATATATACAATTACTTCATTATAAATTAAGTATTTGCAAGAAATGATGAACAGTAGATCACAAACTGGAAGATGAAAAATGACATAAATCATATCTGTTTTGGCTGGAGAATAGCAGAGTTCTATACCTGCTCTGTCTTCCTTGCTGTCCAGGAGCCTGGGAGGGTAAAAACTCCCCCCAACTCACTGTGGTCAGTTCATATCTTCTGGCTTATGCTCATCTGAGAAGCTCTCCAGCGGATTCTCCAACAGCAATATATGGAGAAAACAGCACAGTGACAAAAAGCACCTTCCTAGATGATAGGAATTTTGGAATGATTGGAATTTCAATTATGAGAAATTGCTGTAAACTTACAATTTTCGATGAATTCCAAAGTACCTATACTGCAGTGTAAAACTCTGATCCTAAACCTTCTAATGATCTGTAATGGACAGAAAGTGAAAGGAAATTTCCCAATGGGTCCAAAAAACAGGCTTTAACCACTTCAGCTCAGGAAGGTTTTACCCACTTCCTGACCAGGCAATACTGACAATACTGCACTGTGTTGCTTCAACTGACAATTGCGCAGACGCGCTGTACCCAAATAAAATTGTCCTTTTTTTCCCACAAATAGAGCTTTCTTTTGGTGGCATTTGATCACCTCTGTTTTTTTGTTTTTTTTGCTATACACAAAAAAAGACCGACTATTTTGAAAAATATATTTTTTACTTTGTTATTAAAAATTTTAGATTTTGGTATGCAATAATGTTGTTTTATGTAAAGCTCTCCATGGATGACTAAAAAGGCAAAAGAACAAAAAAAAACACCATTATGTATATACACAAACTGAACGGGCACGAACGCAACATCTGTACCAATCGGCTCTAAATCAGCAGGGTCGATTTAGCGATTTACCGATCTCCTTCTGATTGAAGTGGACTCCACTCCGTGTGAAAGGAGTCCACGAGGAAATTTGCAGGCAAGTAGTCAAAAGAGGAAAAACGTTTGCCTTTATTTTGTTCTGTAAGCAGAATGGGAGAATCTTTTGTTGCATCATGGAAATTAATATTTGTTTTCATAGTCAAACCTAAGCACAGCAGTGTTACTGGTGGAAGGTTACTGGCTTTTATTGACAGTTCAAACACTAGGCAAACTGTTTCTTACAGAGAAAAGATTGTTACAAAATCACAATGGACTTATAAAAAAGGCCAGTGTAGATGCAAGCGGTGCTTAGTGGTGTTTTTTTTTTCTCCCAAAAATAAAATTTTTGCACAACTGACAAAGACATGGTCATTTTTTTTTTTTAATCCATGCGACTCATTTTCATATCTCATTGGACTCAACTAAATATCACATTTTTTTTTTTAAAAACAACGAAACTTATTATTAATCTGCTCTTAAAGCGGTTCTGCACTCTGTAAAAAAAATTTTTTTTTTTTAGGACGTAATATAAAGTATGCTTACCTTTATTAGGGGACTCACCTGTTCCATCTTCCATCTCGATCGCCGCCGGTTTTCGTCCGATGAAGTTCCTCGTCTTCTTCTTTAGTGCTGGGGGCCATCTTGCCTGTGGGCATGTGAAACCCCACAGGCACTGTTGATGGCCCAGCATGCACCGCCGTTACTCGCGCGTGCGCAGTAACGGCACATCTGCCGACATCTCACGAGATTTCGGCAGATGCGGCCGAAATCTCGGGAGATTTCGGAAGATGTGGCCGAAATCTCGCGAGATTTCGGAAGATGCCCGCACTGACTCCTGGGATCAATGACACCAGATCCCAGGAGACAGTGCGGCGTGACGACGATCGACGCAGAGACCCCGCCCGCCGCCGCAGAGGGAGAAGACCGGAAGTCTTCAATTACAAGGTAAGTAAAAAAAAAAAAAAAAAATTTCATTTAGTACTCTTTGCCTGATTTGGAAGGCAAAGAGATTTACTAAATGAAATGGGTGCAGAACCGCTTTAAGCCTTCAGTCTTATCAGCAATGCATAAAAGGTTTTGTCTTTTAAGCTTTATAAGTACCCATAATAAATAAATATTTATAAACATATATATTTTTTTTCTGTCAGATTTTCTATTCCCACCTCATACCTGTACAGAAAGAAGGTGTAGGGAGCAGAGTGGTACACTTTATCACTTTTAATTTATACAGCCACTGATACTGGTAATATTCCAAGGAAAGATTTGCAGAATGGTGCCAGTTTTGTTCATATTGCTTACAGAAGCACGCAACATATGTTTTACTGATTCTTAATATCTTTGTGTTCTCCAGCATAATCATTATATATGCAGAGAGGGGAAATGGTTCATTGACCTTTGCTTTCTCCAGTGCACTTCTTTCCTTTAGCCCTCTAGCTATCAATCAAGTTTACATTTTGCTTGGTGGCAGCAGACATCCCGAACAGTCTTATTAGTACTTTGACCCTTGGCCTTATAGTAAACCTTTGTAGGAGCTTAAGTAGTTACCTACAAGATATTTCTGACTGTTTATAGTCATGGAGATGTAGGTAGTAGCAGTGGAAGTTGAGAGAATTCCATACACAGACGTGGACCCAATAATCGTTTGTCTAAATTAAAAGATAAAATTAAATGATGGCTCCCGAGTTTTGCTTGCACAAATCGAGGGGCTATATGCCAATGTAAAGGTTAACAGGAGTAATGGAAGCTGCACTATATAGAATTAGCACCCTCATGGTATTTTGGAGAAGATTGTGGAAAAATCCCTGCACTTTTGTGACAGGAGAAAGGTTGGGCAAATGTCTTGGCCTGTAGTTCTCTTCTTTCTGTACTCCTGTGACCCATTTTCAGCCGACAGCAGGTTAAAACCCACTGTCGATCTCGACTTTACAGTTCGGATCCACTTGGCAGCCTAGACCGACAGCTGGCTCAGCCTCTCAGCGAGTGCTGGGAGACTGAACCAGTCACTCCCACCACCTGCACAGCCCATCGCTCCAGTGAGCGCTGGAGTGGCAGTGCAGAAAGCCTGTGACTGACATTAACCGCTCTCTGCTCAAATTAGAGGAGGGGAGAACTGAGCGATCAGCAGTTTTGGATCACTCAGTTCTCAGTGTAGAGGCTGCATCCACCTAGGTGAGCATAATACTTATTTTAATAGACAAAAGGGAGCAAATAAAAGTTATTTTTAGTGTGTTCAGATACTTTAAAAAGTTTATGTCAAGCTAAAATGTATACTAAAAAAAAGTGTTACATCTCTACATCAGATCAGAGGATCTTACCTGGACAATCTATGTCACATCACTCACCAGGCAGGCACAACAGCGCCTATATTTTCTCTGCTGCCTTAAAAGAGCCAGTCTCTCTCCATCCATCCTTAATACATTTTATAGGGGAACCATTGAGATCATGCTTACCAGCTGCATCATTGTCTGGTAAGGGAACTGCAGTTCTGCTGACCGCAAGACCCTCTAGCGGCTAGTGAAGACTGCTCCCCTCCATCCTGGACCTTTTCCATACACGATGATCTAGCAAAGCTACCAGTATCGTTAAGGATCCTACCCATCCCTCCCACACTCTCTTCCTGCTCTTGCCATCAGGTAGAAGGCAACAGAGTATCATGACCCGGTCTGTCAGACTGCTCAACAGTGTTTTTCCCCAGAATGAGAGAGCCCTGAACTCCAATCCCCTTTGAAACCTCTTTTAAAACCTATATATTGTGACCAGGAACATCTAACTTCCCCTCCTTTTTAGTCCTGAGTATGCACTAGACACTTAAGAATCTTTGTAGCAGCAAGTGTTTGTAAAAATATGTAGTGCTTGAGCAGTACATTACAAATCATCTTGCGCTTTGTTCAGGCTGCCCTGAAATATTCCTCTTGTACAATCTCATGAACAGTAATTATGTAAATCATATATAGCCATTTACTCACAGTATATGTACAGTTACATTCTTCCCAGATGTGTATAGGTTTATCATTTTTTATTTTAAGTTCTTCACTGTGTTCTATTTTTATATATTTATAATTATGTTTAATTAGTATGTAGCACTGTGGTCCTGCGAGATACGTTTTGTTCTACCGTATGTCCGCACGTGCAGTAGAATGACTATAAAAACTTGACTTACTAGCAGAGTCTTAGAAGCCCCAAACATAATATATATTTTTTAAAACAGAGGCCCTAGAGAATAAATTGATGGGTTTTGCAATTTTTATGTCACACTGAAAAAAAATACACTTTAATTTTAATGTAAAAAAAAAAACACAATAAATAACCCATTTTTTTATAAAATTTTAAGGATTTTACGCTGAGTAAATAGATACCAAACATGTCACCATTTAAAGTCAAGCGAAAAATCAGTACATCGCATGGCGGTAAGTGGTTAAAATCACTATGAAAGGCTTGCTGATAAAAGGTTAAAATAGAAAAAAATAAAAAAAATTTACTTACTTGTTCCTTCTATAAGCAGCTCTTGGCCGTGGCTACCCAAAAGAGTGCGAGACAGAAATGGTGCAAAATCCACAAAGATTTCCCTCAGCAGTGGGGCAGCCTTCTCCAAAGCATGCTCCAGTCTTTCTGTAATACTAGAAAATAAAGACAGACAATCTGCTTAGAAAGTGCAGCACAAAGTAAACCTGATGTAAATATCCTTTAGTCTGCATATTTTAAAACAATTTCACTTTTATTAAAAAATAAGTTAATTAACCCCCTCTCCAGTTCCCTAACCTAGAAACTACTTGCCTAGCTACTAAATTTACCTCAGCATGACAGCCACTGCATCCTCTGCAATTTTATCACAAAAAAAGGGGTAGGGAACCAACTAAATGAGGGTACACATGGGTACCACCAGGTATTTATCCACACACTTGAGTGGGACTCAGTGGCAAAAAAAGAGCGCATATAAAAAAAAAATGCACTATACCAAAAGAGTGGGCACAGTGGCAAGTGCCATACAAAGAGCCCAGGGAAATGGTACCATAAATATGTAATATATTGATTTATTGAAAAATTCACATGACCAAATACCTTAAAAAAAAATGACAGAGATCCTACACTTCGCATCATATAGACAATAAATTTCTGGGAACAAGGACAGACACACATGAAAACATAAAACAGAGCATATGACAACCCCCAAGCAAAATATAAATACCATCAGAATACTATGATAAAGTGCAATTTGAGGTGGCTATACCAACAGGCATTTTAATTGTAAGTGAAGTTTTTTTTAAAAGGCACAAACTAAACAAAAAATGTCGGGGGCGTGGACTGGCTATGAGGGAGTGAGGATGTGCAGCTCCGGAGCTTCATCCGCATGGCAGCTGTTAAACCACAGGGGTGCCTTTTCCTCCACCTGCTATGCACCAACGCCAGTGGGCATCCTCGCAGCCACTGTGGGCAAGTCACACCCGACAGGGCTCACTAGAAAAACTTTCTTCCCAAGCGGCCGGACGAAAGGATGGCGCCGGATCGAGAGGACACGGCACACGGTGCGGCCCAGACAGTGTTCCATCTGAAGACAGTCTCTCCAATCCCTTTCACCTAACGTGGCGAGTGATGCCTCCCCCACTCCATAACATCCCTGGAGCCAGGGTCAGATGTTTCGGACTTCATGGGGGATATATTACTCAAGCAGCACATCTGGTCTCTCCCCACCAGGGAGGACCTGGAGCGTTTTGCCAGTCGGTGGAGAGGGCATTTAAGCTAGATATTTAACAGCTCCAGGCTGACACCACACAATTGGGAGGCAGAATGGAGACTTTGGAACAGAAGTTTGAGGAAGCTCTTCCCGCGATAGCTCTTTTAAAAAGGAAAAATGCATTGCCCAGAATCAAAATAGGATTTTCTTCATCATACTTACTGTACCTCTAAAATCCTTTTCTTTGAAAACATCACATATATGCCATCTCTAGGTGAATGGACACTGGTAGACAAAGTCTTACACAGTTAGTCGGCCCCTATATAACCCCTCCCATACAGGAAGTACTTCATTTTTGTAGCAAGCTTTGAATCCTCAAAATAGGGGAGGGACCTCTGTGTCCCGTGATGTATTCAAAGAAAATTATTTTACATGCAAGTATGATGAAAAAAATCCTATTTTCTTTATCATACATCACAGGACACAGAGTTAGGCCAATATTCATTACCTACTGGGATGTCCCAGAGCAATAGCCTTGAGGGGAGGGAGACCTTGCCAAACAAAAACAGTCATCAGACTCTAGAGAAGACCATGGCGGGGCGCAACCTTTCGTACACCCCGTGGTTGCCTTGGGAGTACAGATGTTTGTCGGAAACGGTCTCAGCTTTGACAACCCATACTTTAAGGGTCTGGGGCAGCACCAACTGCTTGCTTTCTCTGGCACCATCTGTGTCGCCCTTAGGAGGGTCTAACTTTTTTACCTGAAGAAGGGCTGGCCTTTTTTGTGCAATGGGCATCCGATGGTAACATTACCTGTGGCAAATTTCTGGAAGATGGGAAGCTCAATCCCTAGAACATGGCACGGTGACTTTCCCATGGACATCTGGAGATATTAGCAGCTCCATAATTTGTTCTCCATACAGAGAGCGGCACTACGAAAAGTATCTACCCTTACTCAATTTGAACGTTTGTTCATTGCAGAGGAACTGGTGCCCCATATGATTTCAGAGCTTTACCAACTGCTTACTCTGGTCTCAACCACCATTAAACCAGTCTATGTCTGGGAATGGGAACGTGATTTTGGTTTTCTGAGAGCCAATTGGCTCACCTGTATCAGTTGACCCACTCTAGCTCCATAGACTTTAAAACCCAAGAAAATAAATTAAGATTTTGACACGGTGGTACCATGTTCCAGCTACATTAGCAACAATTTAACCTTCAGTCGCTGATCTTTCTGGCGGGGCTGTGGCCAGCACAGTATGCTTTTGCACATATGATGGGAATGTCCTGTGATCCAAGCTTTTTGGATGGATGTCAAGACTCTGATAGAGAAAATTCTTGACACAGTTGTCCCTTTGTCCCCAGAACACTTCCTCCATGTGCCAACTATACCGCTTAGTCAATACAAACAAAGTGCCTGGCCACATTTGTTAAACGCTGCCAAATGTGTCATACCAATATATTCAAAACAGGCATGGGTTCCTAGCTGCGAGGATTGGTTTAAGAAGGTGACCAAGATCATGGATGTGGAGGAATGGGTGGCGACCTGCAGGGGCACCCTAGAGCGGTTCCGCACAGCATGGTGGGAACATACGACCTACGACTATGTTCCATCCAGCCTAGATGTTGCCTTCTTGAAATTGGCCGACCCCAATTTTGGAACGTCCCCTTGATCTTTGAGTAATGATCTCTGAATTTATTTCTATCCACATAATGGTGCCTGCTGGTGTGAGGGGTCTCGAGAACTACAATGGTTGCCAAAGCATCCACTACTTCCCTATCCCCTCCCCACCCACTGCCTTTTTTATTATTATTTATTTTTCTTATACTACACGTGGGAGATGTTTTATGTGGGAACAATGATCATTCAATAAAAAGGTATTTTATGGTAGTTACTGGAGTGTCCCCAGCACACGATGGGCCGCATCCTGGTCACCAGGGTAAACTGCCCCGTGTAGTGCTTCCACCTTGCGGTCCACCGTTCATCTTACTGTTTAATACGGTGGTCACTATGGCCTCCCTTTCCTGTTGGTAGGCCTATGACTAACATTGGCGTTTACAATGTCACCAATTCCGGGGTTTACACCCTAGCCTAGTCTACACAACATTTTGGAATCTGCAATTTCCCTTACTCTTTGTTTACTTGGTATTATATATTATTTTATGTTTGTTGATTACGTGTATGAGCAATCAGTGATATAGTCTTTGATTTATTTTTGGAATGTTATGAATGGTGGACAACACTGATCACTCCCAATCTGTTTACATCTGTTATTGCTTATGTTTGAAAGCAAAATAAAGATTATATGAAAGAGAAAATGTACAGAGATGTGCAGATTTCTTCAGATATTTATTCAAACTGTAGCCACAGATAAACCAGGTATACTTGAAATAAATAAATAAATAAATGTTGCCTTTTAAATCATGTATTCAACAAATATATCAATAGTAGTAATGGTGTACTATAGAAATCTTAAGTACACAACTGAAATGGAGTGAAATTTTTGACCGCTTCCCTATGCAAAAATCTTTGCAAGATGTTTGTTTGGTTTTCTCGCATGAACTGCCAGTTTCATAACCCCCACTTACAAAATTTCAATGGGAATCAAATCGGGGCAGCCCATAGCCTCTATTTGTGTTCAAAACATTCCTTGGCATATTTTCTAATGTGCTTCAGAGCATTATCTTGTTGAAAGACCCATTTCCAGTTCAACTTTAACTTTTGGATAGATGGCTTTATGCTCTCATCAAGTAAAGTTACATAGGATGCAGAACGTACAGCTGACTTAGTGAATACAAGCTTCCCAGGCCCTGAAGCAGCAACGCAAAACCAAACCATAACATTTCCATCCCCACATTTCATAGTTGTATTAAGGCTCTTCTACTGAAATGATGTCTTCAATTTGCGACAAACATGTCTACGGTTACTGGTGACCAAAACATCTCTATCCAGAAACCCTGGTCTGTCTGTATATTAATTACAGCCTACAAGTTTGGCACTCCACCAGGATGGGATGGGGGGGTGTAGGTGTATAGCCATTTTGAGCTCACGCCAGGGATGTTCAATCGGTTCAAGTCTGGGCCACTCAAGGACATTTACAGAGTTATCCCGTAGCCACTCCTTTGTTATCATGGCTGTGTGCTTTGAGTCATTGTCCTGTTGGAATATGAACCTTCGCCCTACTCTGAGGCCAGAGCGATCTGGAGTAGGTTTTCATCAAGAAGGGCGTACATTGCTGCATCCATCTTTCCCTCTATCCTGACTAGTCTCCCAGTTCCTGCCACTAAAATCCCCACAGCATGATGCTGCCACCACCATGCTTCACTGTAGAGATGGTATTGGTCAGGTGAGGAAAGGTGCCTGGTTTCCTCCAGACATAGCGCTTGCCATTCAGGCCAAAGAGTTCAATATTTGTTTCATCAGACCAGAGAAATTTGTTTCTCATGGTCGTAGAGTCCTTCAGGTGCCTTTTGGCAAACTCCAGGTGGGCTGTCATGTGCCTTTTACTGAGGAGTGGCTTCCGTCTGGCCACTCTACCATATAGGCCTGATTGGTGGAGTGCTGCAGAGATAGTTCTTCTGGAAAGTTCTCTCTCGACAGAGCAATGCTGGAGCTCTGTCAGAGTGAGCTTTGGGTTCTTGATCACCTCCCTAAGGCCCTTCTCCCCTGATCGCTCAGTTTGGGTGGGCAGCCCACTCTAGGAAGAGTCCTGGTGGTTCCAAACTTCTTCTATTTATGGATGATGGAGGCCGCTGTTCTCATTGGGACTCTTCAATGCTGCAGAAATTTTCTGTACCCTTCCCCAGATCTGTGCATCAATACAATCCTGTCTCTTGGAGGTCTACAGACAAATCCTTGGACTTCATTGCTTGGTTTGTGCTCTGACATGCATTGTTAACTGTGGGGGCCTTAATATAGACAGGTGTGTGCCTTTCCAAATCATGTCCAATCAACTGAATTTAACAATCAAGTTGTTGAAACATCTCAAGGATGATCAGTGGAAACAGGATGCACCCAAGCTCAATTTTGAGAGTCATGGCAAAAGCTGTAAATTATGTGCATTCGTTTTTTACATTTAATAAATTTGCCATAAATTAACTCCTTTCATGTTGTCATTATGGGGTAATGTTTGTAGAATTTTGAAGAAAATAACATATTTACTCCATTGTGGAAGAAGGCTGGAACATAAAAATGTGTAAAAAGTGAAGCGCTGTGAATACTTTCCTGGAGGCACTGTATACAGACTCTTTGGAAGAAGCCCAAGGCTCATATGAAGACAGAGTAGACCTTGTATCGGTGCCTTCTGTTCCAACCTGCTTCTCAGGTTGTGAATACTTTCCGGATGCACCGTATGTCTGTGTACCAAGCTCTCCTGTGCCAATTTAGAGCAATTATTATCACCAGTGCCAGTTCTTCCTCCATCTTGCACAGCAGTTGAGGGAAAACCTTCACATGAGGGAACGCATTCACCACTGGTTTCATTGAGCACAAATTAAGCACCAAAATATCCACTATGAAGGCCAGGGAATACACAAAGAGCAGTGTCATTCTAGAGACCTGTGACCATACATGCTCTAGGGCAGCAACACAATACAGGGGGTCCCCTACTTACAAACATCCGACATACAAACGACTCCTACTTACAAACGGAGGGAGACAACATGAAGTGAGAGGAAATCCACCCCTAGGAAGGGAAATTCACTCCTGTAAGAGTTAATATGGGAAAAAGGTACCTCCACTGATGCTTTATCACCAGTCCATGCTTTCCTAACAACCCAAAATTTTCAAAATCCAATTGTCATTGGCACAGAAGGTGAGGTGAAATCTTCTGAACAGGGGCACAGACAGCAAAACAAATGTTACAGGGGCGATAACCCTTCTCTATGTTATCTAATAAACTTAAAAATAGATTTTTTGGCTGGAGCTACACTTAAAAAATGTACCTGTTCCGACTTACAAACAGATTCAACTTAAAAACAAACCTACAGTCCCTATCTTGTTTGTAACCCGGGGACCCCCTGTATAGCAGCATCAAAAGACATGAGCTGACACTGTTCCATCAGATCAGAATCCTCAAAGACAGAAGCATGTTCTGTCTGACAAATGGCACAATGGCCAGCTGACACTATACATATAGCACTTTATTTGCTTTTCGTCACTTCTATCCGCCTGGAAACGATGCGGAAGAGGTCAGGCAAGACTCAACCTAAAAAAGGCACCTCGGCGGGCTCGATAAAACGGTTCTTGGCTGCAGAACCAGAGGACTTGGTGGACATGGATGGCCTAGGCCGCTCGCATTGTGGGGTAACTGGGGTAACTACCAGAGCTAATGGCTGAGGCCTCTCACTTTCATCCCCTGGCATTGTCGGAACTCTGCTGTCCGCAAGTATATCTTGACTATTTGTGTATTGCTGATGATCTTATAGTTTGGCATTTAGGCTGCAAGATACCTACCTGAGGCGATGATATTAATCGGTCCATGAAGGACGACAATGTCCTGTGTTTTACGCTGTAAGTTTTATGTCTTATGTTGAATATTTTGGTTTTAAAGTTCTATAATTAGTACTAATTTATAAGTGTTCACTTCTGCAAACATGGTGTCGACACCAGAGCATCAGGAAAACATCCACACCAACTTTGGTGCCCGTAGTCGGATGCCCGGGGTCCCTCACCCCCCCCCCCTCCATGGGGCGCTGTGTGGCCTCATGTCCCCAAGTACCTGTCGTCCTTAGGGCGGTGGGCATGCGGATGTCGGGCCTCATATGCGCCCTTCCCATGCACCGCAGACGTATGCATGTGCATGCTTACCATCCCCCAGAGTGGTCTGATTTTTTCGCTGCAAAATGTTCTGTCTCGCTTTTCTTCACACTCTCTCCTCTTCTCTCCTTTTTACCTTCCATCCTCCTCCCCCTTCCCATCCTACCTTCCCGCTTCCTACCTTCCCATCCTACCTCCCATCCTACCTTCTGGAAAACAGTGTTCGCAGATACCCCCTGCTGGTCCCCATGGCTATGGTAAATGTACTTTCTTTTAATGTACGGGGCCTACACGCCCCAGGAAAGAGGCACAATTTATTTAAAGAGCTGGGTCGCCTGCAGGGAGAGGATTTTCTACAGGAGACCCACCTAATGCACACTACTTCTGTAAAACTTTTCTCCCAACAATACCCCACGTGGTGTTATAGCCTGTCAGATAGCAAAAGGCGTGGCCATTGGGTTCCGCAGGGGTACCTCGTTTACGCTAAAATCCATGTTGTGCGACCCAACTGTGTGTTTTCTGTTCTTGAGAAGCAACCTGGGTACCTTGGCGACTTTATACACCCCAACCGTGACCAAGCAGGCTTTATAGCATCCACCCTCAAAAAGCTGAGAGACTTCGCTCGTGGGTGCATTCTCCTATCTGGTGACTTCAATACCCCTCTGGAGCCTGTCCTTGACACGTCCAAGGGGAGATCCAGTATTTCACACAAATGCCTGTTCATACGCAAAAGACAACATGAAACCCAGTTGGTAGATATATGGAGGATTATGCACTCGCGAGAGAGAGACTACACCCATTATTCCCAGGTTCATCATACGTACTCTAGAATGGATTTGTTCTTTATTCATCATCGCCATCTCTCATTACCCGTGAGTGCTGCCATTGATACCTCCACCATAGCCGATCATGCTCAAATTAAGAACCCCATCCCTGCCTCATAAGACCACGAATTGGAAGCTCAATGAGGAACTCATAGCCAAAGACATAAATAAAAAAATGATAGGTGAGGACGTATCCCTGACATTTCACCGGAAATATTATGGGAGGCTCACAAGGCTCATTCGAGGTAAGCCAATAGAATTGGGCGCTAGGAAAAAAAAGGGAATGGGCATTTCAACAATCTAAACTACTCAGTGACATTAAAGTACTTGAACAACATAAAGCCAGACAGTCCCAGGTAGTATTTCATACGCTGACCTTGAAAAGGGAAGAATTGAAAATACCTCTTCCACACAGAACAAAAGCAACAGGCCCGTACAGTTTCTTAATGATTCTATGAATGGGGTAATAAGCCAAGTAGATTACTGGTCCATTCATTGCAGCAGAAAATATCAGCTTCTTTTACAGCAAAAAGTAACTATTCTTCAGCTACTCTAGTTCATGATACACCATCTATAGCTAAAGAATTCCGAGTGTTCTAGCAACACTCGTATCACGTTCAACACACCATAGCGGATCGGGACACTAAGATTAGACTCATTAGGGACTACCTATTGTGAGAAAACTTACCCAGACTCCCATCCAACACCCCTGCTACTCTGGAAGGGGAGTTAACCACCTCAGAATTGCGCATAACCCTAAAAACGATGGCAAATGGCAAAGCCCCGGGTCCCGATGGCTTTACAGTAACGTATTAACGATTCTTTGCAGATATCTTGCTACCTCGCTTGACCTGTTATGCCAGCGTGATGTCAGCTGGTGGTATCCTCTGACCCAAGACTATTCACGAGCATATTACTGTAATCCCCAAGCCCGGCAAAGAACCCAGGAACTGTGGAAGCTATCGCCCCATTTCGTTGTTGAACATGTACGCCAAAGCGATCGCGAATAGATTCCTTCCCCTGATTCCACAGTGGGTCTCCAGAGACCAGACAGGCTTCATCCCGGGCAGAGAAGCAAGGGATAACTCCTTTATCACTCCCTTCTCATCCTCTCCTTGATGGCACATATTCGTGGATCTTCCCAGCCCACCCTCTTGCTCTCAACGGATGCGGAAAAAGCGTTCAATAGGGTGGACTGGGAATATCTCATGGCAACGTTATCTCATCTGGGCATTGGGGTGTCCCTCCTAGCCTAAATATCTGCTCTTTACAACTTAAGCAAGAATGGGCTCAGTGGCTCAGATCTTTTCACACAAATTTGGATCCCTATGAAACATAGAACTTTGTCCTCTACCACATCACCGCTTACATGCTCCACCGTCATGGTGTGGGACTCGCTGTGCAAGAAGAATAAATGGACCTATAACTCTACTCTCATGCCATTGCCCGGCCATAACCACTTTCCCCCAGAGAACATAGACCCCGGGATTCACGTTTGGAATATTGGGGCTTCGTCTCAGTTACATCAAGTAACTTCCCCATCGGGCATTGTGCCTCTGTCTACAATAATACATAGTGACACTCATGGACCAGTGGAGATACCGCCAACTTGCGGCTTTTGTGTATTCTCTCCCAAAACCTTACGGTCAATCTCAGATCTGTCACCTATAGAAGCCGTTTTTCTGAGGACCAACCAGTGGAGAAGCCTGTCTCCCACTTTTACCGAGCTTTGCAGACGCTAACCAACACAAGAGACCCTACTTTCTTACGCAATTGTGAAAAAGACTTTCTCAAAGAGTCGTCAGAATCCCAAAGATCCACCATCCGCATAATAGCTCATAACCTCCTCTGGAGATTCCAAAATAGCAGAGGTGAACTATAAATTGTTGACGAGATGGCACTACACCCCTGTGGTGCTTCAAAAGACCTTTCTACAAGCATCACCTCTGTGCTGGAGGGGTTGCGGTGAACGAGCAACACACACCCACATCTGGTGGTTTTTCCCACTTATACACCCATATTGGCTGACTATTTTACACTGGCCCAAAGAGATCCAAGGTTATGAGATTTATAATGATCCATGGATTGTATTACTACATTGTACAGGCAAACCAGTGGGAACACATAAGAAAAATATAACACCACACCTTCTTAACGCTGTGAAAGCTCTCATTCTCCAATATTGGAAGCAACCAACCATACCTACTCTACGCCAATGGCTATTGAATGTAGATCACACACACTATATGGAAGATCTTACTCTCTCCCTTAGAAATAAATCCTAGCAAAGAAAATTTGGTCCTGCTGGTTTGCCTTTAAATATACTTCTGCGGAAATTATGTCTCAACCGATATAATGTGCTGTTGATTAATTATATTGTATAAGAGGAACTGGACCGAGGCAGGCACACCTTCACCCCCTCCCCCCTTCTTGCCTCTTATTCTCTACTTTTACCCTTCTCCTTTCTTTTACTTACATTCTGTCTTCTCAGATTTTATGCCCAAGTAAAGGGCTTTTACAGGGAAGGAAGATTCTGGCGCCTATACCCTGTGTTTTGTGAGAAAGTCATCGATTTGACAAGTTGGTAAGAATTGAGCGCACTGGGCCACGATATAGATTAGAGATAGTACTTGAATATGAATATACATGTATAATTCTGCATATATGGTTAACCGACTGTTCTGTTATTACGAGGTTCACCCTTCAACCTATTTCAATCATCTCTGCATTGTACATATATACTATTCTTCAATAAAAACGAATTAAAACAAAAAAAAATACAGTAGTTGTAGTAATAGATGGTCTTCCATAAGGCTCTCGAAATGTAGCAGTTGTGATAAACCATTGCAATAATCGGAAGGAGAAAAGACAGGGTTACCAGCACAGCTAACAGTTAGCAGTGGAACAAACCTCATGTGAGACGCAGCATCTTCTGGAACGGATGCAACAGCTTGGACAGATGGCAGTTTTGAATTAGAGGATCCACTACCTAAAAAACAAAAAATACCTTTTTTAGGATCTGTTTTAGCATCGCAAAGCATCACTTAACTATTTTAAGGACATCATGTTTCAATGAAAGCAAAAGCACAGAAAAAAAACCAAGTGTTTTGATCATGCCAATAGATGCATTCACAGAATTATTTTGCAGAGTGAGTTAAAGCATCTCCACAGGCAAAGCCTGATAAAATCTACAAATGCACATGTGGATAATAAGTACAGTAGCCACTTCAAACATGTGGAATCAGGCCGACTTATCTCACTCTTATCCTTTCACTGATAAACTGGCTCCTTCAAACTGACAGTTTTACAGACACTCACAAGAACATAAAAGAAAATGCAAATAGATCATCTGTCTAGCACCCTTCTCCGTGCAGTTTACTGAAAATTCACAGTCCCCAAGGCTCTACGCAAATAATGTCTTTAGCAATAAAGTATCATTTAAGACCTTCTCTACTTTCTGCCTCCTCATAAAAAAAGAGTTCATGTATTTTTATTTACAATGAATGGTTTTACATTTCACCCATTAAAAACACATTTTCTACTTTTTTTTACATTTAAAGGATACTTAAAGGGTGAATGCAGGAATGCAAAAAGAGACCACAAAATAGCCAAAAGATAGACACCAAATTAAAAGGTTAGCCATACACGTTTAGATTTCTCATGGGCTAAACGAGAGAAAAATCAACAGATTCCTCCAGCCACAATAAACAAGTTGGATAGAGAAATCCACACTGTTGGCCATTGTATTTAGTCAGCATCAGTGGCTTTCTGAAAGCCCAAACAGTGACTGCATGGAATAGGATGCAGTTGCTGTTTGGCCAATAATTTTCCACCTGGTTTAGACAGCTTTTAAATCCAATTTTCTCTTGCTGAGTGGTGCCAACAGGACTGCTCAGGGCACGAATTTCAGCCAATTCACAAATTATTGCTCCTCCTAACAATGGCAAAAGAAAGCACACCAAAAAGATACCTTCCTTCGCAGCCTCAGTTGCTACTATTTTAGAAAGCTAAGTAGTAGCAGGGCCATCAAACGCTACATCAGAGGGAGTGGGACTTTGCGTGAAGCATGTAGCAGCAACTGAATGAATAGGTGGGTATGTAAAAATAATATTTATTGGTACATAACATTGGTAAATACACGTAATATACATAAAAACTGGGATTTAATTCCCACATAGTAGCACATGGTAATAATATGAGTATTAAATTTCATTACACAGGAAATTATCAGGATCCACCAGAATCGATATATATATATATATATATATACACACACACGGATAGTTGATTACAGAGTAATGCCTGCATGGTCTATGGCCTCGTTGTTCCCAGTCAGGGTTAATATGAGTATAAACAAACATTATTCCCCCTCTCCCCTCTGTGGGCTTCTAGTCGCTTTATCAGCATTACCTTTACTTCACTTCTTTATATTATCCTCACTCTCTTCCAATTCAAACGGGCACCCAAGTTCACCATTGCACCCAAACTCAGTCCCTATAGTCTGGGCTTCCTCCATCACATTCACCTACAGAGACCCCATATGATCGGTCTACTCACCATTTCCCTATTCACACCATGAGTGCATTTAAATCTACAGCCTTCCGAGATCCTATCTGTGTCTGGCTACCTTCGTTGGACAAGCCCCCCGCCACAGCTTCCGACCATGATGTCTTTAGGTGGCCCGAGATTTCCAGCATTATACAACCAAATGCACAATTCTCTTTAACATATGGCAGGGGAATTTCTCTTCAATACTGATACATGACCAAAGACCCAGTTCATTTTTCTTTAATTGTAGATTCAACACATGCCTACTCCTGACGATTGGCTACAGCCATGAAACGCATAGATCTATGAGATGCCGTGCTTTGTACTAATCATGCGATCAGAAACCTTATACAATCATGTTTATACTCATATTAACCCCCGACTGGGAACAACAAGGCCATAGACCATGGCTCTGTAATCAACTATCCGTGTATATATATATATCAATTCTGGTGGATCCTGATAATTTACGGTGTAATGTAATTTGATACCCATATTATTACTACCACATGCTACCATGTGGGAATTAAATCCCAATTTTTATGTATATTACCAATGTTATGTACCTTTAAATATTTTATTAACCTACCCACCTATTCATTCAGCTGCTGCTACGTGCTTTACGCAAAGGCCCACTCCGGCTACCTCAGTTTTTACTCTTCATAATTGACAGGGATGGAAGCATATGACCTTACCAGGCCATGACTTCATTTAAAGTCCCAAATCCCCCCCCCCCCTCTCGTTTTTGTATTAAACATGCATCAAAATTATGTTTCACTTAAGCTGGGCATAGAAGGCTCAAGGCCCGGTGGTTCAGCAGGGCCTGGATTCGATTTGAGCCATCTTTGGGCCGGCTGTTTGTACCCACGTTGATCGATCAACTTGAGTACTTTGCATCTTCTATGGCCATCTATGGACCCAGAGCAATTAAACTGCAGGAATATTTAGAGAAGAAATTCTGTGCACCAAACCTATTCTAGGATTTGTTTCCAAATTCCTTGCTGATGTAATGACTGAAAAATTTAACAAATCTCAAACAAAGGCTCCTATGGACACACAGTTCAAACAGGGGGTCTGAACATAGGCACCAAGGTTAGACTTTTGTCTTTATTGATTTGTAGATGATTTGTTGACATTTGCAGCTTGTAGACATTTTCATTTAGTCCTCTATAGAAAAAGCTTTCCCATCAAACACAAAATAGTTTTATGAAAATGTAAATTTGCTAGAAATTAAAGTAAATGTGATACAAGTCCAATGACAGATAGAATGAAGTCAAGCCCTGTGAGTAGCAAACCCAATACAACTAGTGGACTAGATAAAGATGTTCAGAAATTATGCCTCGTAGCTCAAAGATTTAAAAACCTTGGATTTTGTAACATATTCATTGGGGCTAAATGTCAAAGCCTAGTAAAATCACAAAATCTGAAGCAATCGTACGATAATCTGATCTTTAGTGCACATCTTTTGAGAACTAATCAGGACAGTTTCTCTGAAATTATCTGAAGGGACAGACGTAAAACTTTTTTTTAATACGATACTAGATTGTATGATTTTTGTTCATTCCGTAGTTTGACAAAAAAAAAAATTCAAAATACGGAAGTCCAAGACCACGCATGCTCCCAAACGAAAGAATACAATATAACAATACATTACCAACGAAATTGTATTTTCGTAAGTTGAGCAACCTCTTAATTTTGGATAAAAAAATAGGATGCTAAAAAACAAAAAAGACTCATGCGCTCGATATTCTCATCATGTGTACGAGGCTTATATGCAACAGGTCTAACATTTGTTGGCATGCGATAGTAGGCAATTGAACAGACACCAATTGTACAAGAAATGAAAGATGAAATAGCTGCCTTTGACATATTTTTACAAAAAAAAAATAGAATTGTGCCACTGTATTGGATGTTTTGCTGGTAGAAGAAAAGCAGGACTTCGAGAAGTACAGCCAAAGCTCATTTGGCTGTACTTCTCCTGTGGATCACAGGAGTGCAGTTTGTTCTGCACTCTTATGACCCGTTTTCAGCAGACAGTAGGCTGAAGTTTGCTGACATCACAGAGCCGGTCCAGGCTCAGGAAGATCACAACCATATGGTGGCAATCCATCCGCAAGCTGCTGAGAGCCTGAGCCGGCCGTTCCCGCCACCTCCAGTGCAGGGGGGCAGAGCAGAGAGCTGCTCAATAGCACCTGTAAAGCGCCTGAAAAAAAAGCCTCAGCTGCAATCCCAGTGTGTAAGCCTGAGTGCTTTCACACTGGGGCGCTGCACTGGCAGGACGTCAAAAAAAGTCCTGCAAGCAGCTTCTTTGCAGTGCTGTACGAGCGGTTAATACACCGCTCCTAAAGTTCCCCAGCCCATTGAAATCAATGGGCAGCGCTGCCAAAGCGCCAGCAAATCGCCGCTCTCATTGCTCAAACCATACGCTGCATATATTTATATTTATTACACATGTATACATACACACACACACACACACTGTATGTCCTAGACAGGAAGCCATTCTAGTAGGATCATTGCTGCAGTAATGACATTTTTACAGCCAGCGATTGGCTTTCAGGTAAAAGTGATCCAAGTGGCTACACAACCGACCAATTGCTTTTACAGGTCTCGGAAAGGGAACCACCGCTGAAAGCGGAAAATTTTACATCAGGGTCAGTTACTAAAATACAATAGCCATAACTGGGGATTAATTTGTGAATGGTGGAAACTAAAGTTGTCTTTTTCATTCAGCCTTTTAGCATATGGCCAGCTTTAAGAGGAGCAATCTCTTGGTGGGGTTGTCGCAAGAGGATGACTAAAAATTCCATCAGCATTAACCAATGATTGCGTCGTCTTTGAAACTAAACACACTGACTGGTGACAGATGCCCACCTGCCAAGAGCTTCAAAGCAGAACAAGCAGGCAGAGCAAATTTAGCTTATTTCTGCAGAGCTCTGAAATGTTTTAACGATTTGGCATGCTGAGAATGGTTCACAACTTATCGCTCTCCGCTAGTGCTAGTCTGATTTAGGATCCAACACTGAACTGAAATGCACATATACCGCGCTGTCTAAAAAAACAAGAAAGTAGCAGCCAGCACAGCAGTGGATTAGGTTGAAAAATGTACAGGCTGCTTAGAACACAGTGAAAGAGCTATACTGACACCTCACAGTTGAAATATAGTAACATAGGTGAACAGTGAAAAAAAAGAAGAGATTAGTGACAATCTTGACAACTTTCAACTTCAAAAATACATCAATGGTATGGTAACAATTTCATAATTTGATAGTAGATCCACCACCAGAAACACCAAATGCTTACCAGAGGGATTGAACTCAAATAGGTATACACCTAGTGAATGAAACTTTGTGGCATATCAGGTTCACGATCACGATCTGGGTATGACCTCCAGATGGATGTGGGATTCAAGTGGGTTCAGTAGAATCGGGCATTCAGCCCCACCATTAAGAGAAGGTGAGACCACTGTCACCTTTTATCTAAGCTCTTTTTTTTACTGCATAAACGTGAGTGCATTTCCTGTGATTTAAGATCCAGCAATCAATTTTAGAAAGTTGTGCACTATTAGCTGTCATTAACAGCAAAGAGAAAAGGTATCCAAAAAGTTAGGAAATTTTCACCTAGGTCATATAATGTGTCCACCCCTGGTTTTGAGGTGGCTGCCGTCTTAACAAACGTATCAATTATGACACAGTAAAAAAGACACAAGAGGTCACTAATCAATACACTAGGGCAAAAGAAAGAAACTGCTAAAAATTGGTTGCGTTTTCAGGCCAGTCATCCAAGCGTCTTGTTATTGGGCCAGTCCTCTTTTCACAGAAAGCGCAGAGTCTATGTGAACTGTGATCATAAATAGAATGGAATGTTTTCTTTGGACTATGACTGTATTAAAAATGAATTTGCATTGATACGATTATTCGAATAATTACTACGATTGTGTTATTCCTGCTGTGTAGACAAATTAAATGTTTAACCTTGAATGGTCTTAAACATTTTAATTCTACAAAGCTATTCCTTTGCTTCTGCAGTGATCACACTTATGTTACCATTTTGCGTGATTTTCTGTCTCTCATTCTAAACCGACCACCCTCAGTTCAGCATTTCAGGTTAAATTAAAAACACCACAATTAAAAGAATGTTGTGCAAGTATTAGACACACTTTTTTACAAGATGCAAAACAGTACACCAAGTGGATTTTAAAAAGATCCCTGCTATCATGTAAATAACAACATATTGTACAAAGTATAAGTGTTTATCTGTTCATTAGGAATTCTGCTATAATACCAATACATACAGTGCCTTGAAAAAGTATTCATACCCCTTGAAATTGTGCACATTTTGTCATGTTGCAACCAAAAACGAATATATTTTATTGGGATTTAATTTGATAGCCCAACACAAAGCGGCACATAAATTGTGAAGTGGAAGGAAAAATTGGTTTTCAAAATCTTTTACAGATAAAATCTCTGAAAAGTGTGGCATGCATTTGTATTAAGCCCCCTTTACACCGATACCCCTAACTAAAATCTAGTGGAACCAATTCCCATCAGAAATCACCCAATTAGAAAATAGGAGTCCACCTGTATGTAATTTCATCTCAGTATAGATACAGCTGTTCTGTGAAGCCCTCAGAGGTTTGTCAGAGAACCTGGCATAATAAACATTGTCAAATGGCAATATATATTTCTTTATTTTTTTTTCCTAAGGGTTACCATTTTATGATTTATTTATGCTACGTTTCCTGTGTGAGCCACCCACGGGTATCGCCATCATATCCGGCAGCGCATTGTCTCTTGGGGGCTATGAATCAATCTTCCCAGGAGTCAGTGTGGCTAGCCGTGTACTTTTGCTTTTCCGACGATGCCGCCCCTTTGTGATGGCAACGTCAGAAGCCTACGGCGATGCGTTGTGTAAATAATGCACAGGAACAGGAGGTGCATGCTGGTAGCTCAGCATGCACCGTATCCCAGAACTGGTCTTCACATGCCCACAGGCAAGATGACAACTGCCAGTAACACATAATTTAAGTTATTTTTATATACGAAACCGGACATCAGGGGGTAATTTTGAAAAAACAAGTTAGTGGGACATGACATTACATATATTATATATATATATATATATATATATATATATATATATATATATATATATATATATATATATATATATATATAGAGATTTGACGGTGGAACTCGACTTTAAAGTGGTTGTAAAGGAAGGCAGGGCTTTTTTATCTTCATGTATTTAATGCATGAAGATGTAAAGTCTTCTGTGTGCAGCAGCCCCAGCACCCCCAATACTTACCTGAGCCCCATCTCTATCCAGTGATGTCTACGAGTGAATCCGCCATCCAGGACTGTTCCTCTTGATTGGCTAAGACACAACAGCAGCGCCATTGGCTCCCGTGTCTGAACAGATACATGGAGCTGCAGCTCGGCTGACCCATGGCAAGCTGCTTGCTGTTGGGGCACTCAACAGGAGGGAAGGGCCAGGAGCTCCAGCCAGGGACCCTGAGAAGAGGAGGATCTGGGCGGCCCTGTGCAAAACCATTGCACAGAGCAGGCAAGTATAACATGTTGCTTTTTTTAATAGAAAAACTTTTTTTTAGACTTTTACAATCACTTGATCACAAATCACTTTAAAAAAGGAAATATTCAGACAAACCAGAAGTTTACAATTCTCCCCATCACACAAAATGTAGATCTGCCTAATGTTTGGGTTACCATGCTTTGTTTGGAATTCAATCAAACCATAAATAGTTTTAATCTTCTAAAGATTGGACAAGGCTGCATGAACATACTATTGCAAACTGTAAAAAGTTCAAGATTGGCAGGATTTGTCAATCCACCTATCCCTAGAGAGGAAAGTAAATGCAGGGATTGGCCCCTTCAAGAGAACACATTATAATAAATATATATTTTTTACATATACACACACTCTATAAATTTACTTGCAATATAATTACCCGATGAGTCTTTGTCAGCTTCTGCAGACTGAGAGGCTTCTAATGATGACACCACACTGGCTGTTTGAGGGACAGGCCCAACAGTAGCTGCAACAGGAGCTGTTTTCTTCTGCGCTATAACGACACTCCTGAGAAAAAGATGAAAAAGATAAACTGCTATTAAATGCCAATTCTGAAGCATTCAGCACAAAGACTTCAGAATAATGAACAGTTTGAACATCATTACACAAAAATGAAAGAACACACTGAATTTTGACATCACCACAAGAAAAATTACACTTTGTTAATGCAAGTAAATATAAGAGGATCTGAGATTTGGATACAAATATAAATAACATGGCAATTTGCACTGAATATTTTGTATAAAAAATACACACAATAAATATACCCAATATAAATAAAGACCTCTTCACATTAATACAAAGAAGCACATCTGATATTCACTTCTCTCTATAAAACACATTTTTCATTATTTTTGGGTTAAACTATAACTAGGTTGCATCACTAACCATCACAAATCAAATCTGTTCTCAAGGCCAGCAAAGCTGATTATAACATTGTCCTCTGAGACACCTTGATTCTTGATGACATGCAAGGCTTCCTTCCCTCTAACAAACTCCATTTCCTTAATACACAAGTCATCGTACCATGACAAGTGAATAAAGCAATAGCCAATTATTCAGCAGAAACCTTCTTGGCCATTAGGAACCTAATCCCATAAATCAGATAGCTCTTTCTATACAATGTCAATTGCAAGTTCCACCAAACTGCAAAATTCAAAATTAAGCTACACTTTAACAGCTCACTGTCATATTTAAAAGCAATGTATCTTTTAAGTAGCCAATGTGAGAACGGCAGTGGTTTCAAAGAGGGGCTTACATCACTTCTGACAGAACAAGGGTGAAAAGACCAGCAACCATAAATATTCAGAGGCATAAGGTCAGTGTGTTATTAGTCCCAATTATCCTGGACCGTAAGGAGGCTTTGTGGTGCAGATAATTATTACCTGTTGAATGAGTACAGATCACCAGACGTGGTCAGGCCACTTCCTCACTCAGGACTACGTGTTTATAACAAAAGATATGAACATTTAATATGATGATACACGTTACGAGAACTAGTTTGGTGTATGGTAAAATATGAGAGTTCAGACATTGCCTGTTTGTGTCTAGTTGCATTTACAGCCTTTAGAAACCCATGGACAACAGAAGATATTCAGCTAAAAAACAAAAAACGATTTAGGGGTACCCGAAACCACAGAAAAACAGCTGTGATAAAACTTCATCCTACTCCCGCCCTCCAAAAAAAAAATAAACATTAAAGCCAAGAAGACTCCATGCACACAAGCACTGAATAATAGGAAGACCATATTCCCAACCCTTGTCTATGCCACCTTGAAAAAACAAAATTCACAAATGACATACATTTTAGTAGGCCGACTAAGGTAAGAGTTGCTAATAAGATTCATGAAAAAATATAAAGTGGCATCAGAGCAATATTCTAACTCAATGGCTGACTTCCTATCCACTAGTTCTGCAGAAAACAACTTGCAGTGGATTAGTATGAATTTTTAAAGGGATGGGAGAGCGAAACATTTTATGTACTAAAGAAAATAAAACTATGCCGTAAACATTGACTCCTGCACGTAAAGTCATCGCCGGTTTGACCATTCATATTGTCGAAGCCCGCAAACCTGGAAGGAGGACCGGGTGAGGATGGAAACGCCTTTAGCAGTAAGAGCATGCCGCTGAAGGGCTTTGTTTTCAGGTAAGCCTGTCATGATGTGCTAGTATGCAATGCACAGTAGCACATTAAGATTTAACCACCTGAGATCCGCGTTATAGCCAAATGATGGCTACAGCACAGATCTAACTTGCCGGGACGACGTCTATTGACATCGTCCCATTCACGAGCACCCTGCGCACGCAGCGTGCTCTGTGTGACTCGCTGGATCACAGATCCGAGTAAGGGGTCGATCCCGACCCCTTACCACGTGATCAGCTGTCAGCCAATGACAGCTGATCACAACAGAGCCGGTAATCGGCTTTTTTCCTCCTCGCGCTGACAGGGTGAGGAGAAAAAAAAAAGCCGATCACCGGCAAGAGTGAGAGGGACATCATCACTGCAATAAGCCCAAGGTCCATGGTGCCCACCTGAGCCCTATGCAAGTGCCACCTACCAGTGCCCACAATGTTCCTTTACAGTGCTGCACATCAGTGTCACCTACCAGTGCCAGTGCCCATCCGTGCCACCCATCAGTATCGACTTATCTGTCCCCATCAGTGCCACCTTATCTGTGCCCACCAGTGCCGCCTCATCGCAATTGTCATTCAAAGTGCGTCAGCGCAGAAAGCTGAAAATTGGTCTGGGCAGGAGGGGGGTTTAAGTGCCCAGTAAGCAGATGGTTAAACTGCCTGGCGACTTTTTTTTATGCCGATTACTACTGCTTTAAAAAAGACAGATCTGGCAGGCTTTAGGGAAATTCCTCCTATAGATCAACATTCAGGTAAACAGCCTTGAGGCAGACATCCAATACTCCTGCAAACATATGTACAAATAAGAAAGCACTGGATAGTGTAAAACCTTTTAAAAAAAAAAAAAACACTAATTCATTAAGCTAAAATCACACTCACATATGTAAAATAAGAATCTGCATATCACCAAATTCGGTAGGTAACAACAGCGTCCACTCTATAGGGGGGAATTTTCCCAAAGTCTGCCAGACCTGCATTTAACTTGGGGGTCCCAGACACATTTTAGGGGCACATCTGATCCCTTTTGGTGGTGGTCGGCCTTTGAGGTGAAGAGAGTATGATGTGGCCCACACTTTGATCTGCGACAAAAAGAATCCTTAACATCATCTTTTACTGGGGACTCTATTCGTTTTCACTTGGGACTATTCCCTTATAGTTTGATGCTTATTATTTAGAGCAACACGTTGATTATTTATTTCACAGGTTTATAGAAATTTGTGGTTGGTTTAGGTTTACGTAGCGTAGCACTTAATATTTATCTTTTTGTCTATTGTGACTTGGATGCGGATCAGATCAAATTTTATGGCAAATTACTGCAGAAAACCAGTTAATTCAAGGGGTTTACATACTTTTTCTTGCCACCGTTTCCTACTCTGTTGTAGAGCTGCACGATTAATCGTTAAAAAATCGTGAACTCGATTCACCCCCCCTGACGATCTCTCCTGCTGAGAGTAGGCGATTCTTTCATATAAAAAAAAAAAAAAAAAAAAAAAAAAAAAGTCTTTCATATAAACAAGTGGAGAGATTATCTGTTTAGAGTCCATTCACACAGGGGCAACTTTGAATCCAAAGTCGCTTCAAGTCGCGCAACAAAATGAATCAATGTAAGGGAATGAGAGCAGTGAAGTCGCTCTGACTTCAAAAAAGGTTCCTGTACTACTTCAATCCGACTTCTAGGCGACTTGTACCCATTGATTTCAATGGAAGTTGCCTCCAAGTCAGATCTCCTGTCTTAACTGATGCAACTTTCCAACTTGAAACATTGTAACTAAGCTTACTTCTTAGATCAAAGGCATAGAACTTCTTGTGTAAACAAATAATCTGGGCAGTCTGCCAAGCTTTCAACCAAACCACTTAAAGTCTAAATCTTTTTCTGACACTTCTTTCTAAAGTTAAAATCAATATGTTTTGCTAGAAAATTACTTGGAACCCCCAAATACATACATACATTTAGCAGAGACCCTAGGGAATAAAATGGCAATTGCTGCAATATTTTATGTCAAACTGTATTTGCCCAGCGGTCTTTCAAATGCAATTTTTGGGGAAAAAATACACTTCAATAAATAAAAAAAAAAACTAAACAGTAAAGTTAGCACAATTTTTTTTTTGTTTTAATGTGAAAGATGATGTTACGCCATGAGAATCGTGAGAGAATCATGATCTATCTTCCAAGCAAAAAAATCGTGATTCTCATTTTGGCCAGAATCGTGCAGCTCTACTCTGTTGCACAAAAAAAAAAAAAAACACATTCGTGTAAATGCACAACAGCATTCAAAAGCCAAGGAGTCTAGCGCAAATATCATATGCATCTTCTCCAACACTAGAATTTCAGCCTTACTGTATAAGGCTATCTATGAACATGCCAAATCTCAGCACAAGAGGCTTTTCACTACATCTAGCTCAGCTTGCTTTGATTTCCTCCCATGAGCCAATTGGGTGATGGAGTGAACAATTTTGAATGCTGACCAATTAGCAACCAGGCCAATTGCAGCAACTCTTATTGAAAAGCATAAGTAGCAGAGCAGTGCTATGGGGAACTGGTAAATGGAATCTTTAAGGACTGAAATAAAGGAGCGTCCGTTGCCAATTTAGCTTTAGGGGTGCAGGTTCCAGGACTGCTATCCTGGACCTAGCTTCTCTACCAACCAAGATACTAAAGACAAACTAACATGGGACTTGCTGATTATGTGCTTGCTCCATTGCGGAAACTATTGAAGCCAAATGCAGCCAGGCAACCAACACCGAACAGCAAGTCATTACCAATTACTGTCCACCCAATAGCAGTTTTACTGCTATGGGGTGGCTCTCCTGTGCAGAATTACATATATAAAATGCGATTCTGCACTTCTGCCTGCAGAGGGCACATGCATGCAGCGCCGGAAGCCCACTTTGGCTGTAATAATTCACAACAGAAGCCAATCTGCAGGTGCTGGGCAATTGATGTCCTCCGGCACCCGCCGATCATCAGCAATACACAGAGAACTGAGATGCACAAAAGTATTGGGACACCTGCCTTATTCCATAAGGTTCAATATTGAGTTGGCTCACCCTTTACAGCTATACCAGCTTCAACTCTACTGGGAAGCAGTCCACAAGGTTTAGGAGTGCATCTATGGGAATGTTTGACCATCCTTTCAGAAGCGCATTTGTGCAGGCAATTATGTTGGACAAGGTGGCATGGCTCACAGTCTGTACTCTAATTCATCCCAAAGTTGTTCTATTAGGTTGAGGTCAGGTCAGTCAAGTTCCTCCACCCCAAATTCACTCATCCACACTATATTGCCTAAAGTATTGGGCTACCCCTCCAAATCATTTGTTGGAGGATTATGGTGTGGGGTTGTTTTTCAGGGGTTGTGCTTGGACCCTTAGTTCCAGTGAAGGGAACTCTTATGGCGTCAGCATACGAAGATGTTTTTGACAATTTCATGCTCCCAACTTTGTGGGAGCAGTTTGGGGATGGCCCCTCCCTGTTCCAACATGTTTGTGCACCAGTGAAGAAACCAAGCTCCATAAAGACATGGATGAGCAAGTTTGGGGTGGAGGACCATGACTAGCCTGCACAGAGTCCTGATCTCAACCCGATAGAACACCTTTGGAATGAATTAGAAAGGAGACTGCGAGCCAGGCCTTCTCATCCAAGAACAGTGCCTGACCTCACAAACGCACTTCTGGAAGAATGGTCAAACATTCCCATAGACACACTCCTAAACCTTGTGCACAGCCTTCCCAGAAGAGTTGAAGCTGGTATAGTTGCAAAGGGTGGGCCAACTCAATATTGAACCCTACAGACGAAGACTGGGATGCCATAAAGTTCATGTGTGTGTAAAGGCAGACGTCCCAATACTTTTTACAATTTAGTGTTCATCTATGTAAACAAGGCATATCTCAGTTCTGACAGGGGGAAAGTGTTGTTTTCTGAGTCTTTGCAAAGCAGGAACTAGAATCAATCTCTTCCCCTCGTAAAAGCAGCACATGGTGTAGGCAAAAACACTGGCTAGGCACACAGTTAACCCTTTGATCATCCTAGATGTTTAACCCCTTCCCAGCCAGTGTCATTAGTACAGTGCCCGTGCATATTTTTAGCACTGATCACTGTTATAGTGTCGCTGGTTCCCGCAAAGTGTCAGATTTTCTGCCGCAATATCGCAGTCCCGCAAAACGTTGCCGATTGCCGCCATTACTAGCCACTTCTATACTGAGGCAATTCCTCTCCTACATGTAAAAATAATAATTTTGCCCAAAAATTATTCAGAACCCTCAAACACAATATTTACACCAATTCTTTTGTATAGCATTTAATATGTTACAGGGCATACCCAAACATGGCACTCTTTAAAATTGCACACATCGTGGAATGGCACCAAATTTCGGTACTTAAAAATCTCAATATGCAACGCTTTAAAATTTTTTTTACAGGTTACCAATCTAGAGTTACAGAGGAAAGCATATGAATTTACATATGCGGGCGCAACCTACATATGTGGTCGCTTCTGCATGTGAGCACAAGAGGACGGAAGCTCTTGTTTTTTTTTTTACACAGCCCTTTTACATTTTTTTCTGAAAACTTTTATTCCTATTAAATGTAAACATTACTTGCAATAGGAATAAGGCATGACTGGTCCTCTTTATGGAGACATCTGGGGTCAATGAGACCCCAGATATCTCATCTACCCAGAAAAGCATGCGATACTTAAAAAAAAAAAATAATCTGCCAGTGCTGGAAGTGACGTCATGATGTCGCTTGCGGCCTTTCAGTGTCAGAGCGGGCCGGGGACCATCTGGTCCATAGCCAGCACTATGATAATCCAGCGCTTGATCATAGAAAAACAGAAAGTGGAAGAAAGTGAGGCCAGAACATATTGGCCCCATAAAGGATGGTGAAGGGAAATTGGTTACAAAAGAAAGATAAGGCAAAGGTCTTAAATGCATTCTTTAATTCAGTTTTCACAAAGGAAACAGATGGGTATAGAAACCAAGACTGTAATGTAATAACACGACACAGGATGTACCCTCATGGCCAACAGAAGACATTATCAGAAATAGACTTGAAAAATCTAACAAATAAAGCACCAGGACCTTTACACCCGAGGGTCCTTAAACTCATTCAGGTGATTGCTAGACCATTGTTCCTAATTTTTATGGACAGTTTGCTGTCTGGAATGGTATACTGGCTGATTGGAGAAAAGCCAACGTGGTACCAATATTTAAAAAAGGGGCCAAGATATAACCATGGAAACTACAGGCCAGTCAGCTTAACATTGATAGTATGTAAGCTAATGGAGGGGATAAGGAACTATATCCAAGATTATAGTAACGAAAACGGACTCCATGCTGATTAGCGGTAATCAGCACGGATCAATGAAGAATTGTTCTTGCCAGACCAATCTATTAACGTTCTATTTAGTAGTAAGCTGTAGTAAGTAGTAGTAGTAAGCCGTCATCTAGATAGAGGTAGGTCTGTGGATGTGGTGTATCTGAATTTTGCAAAGGCATTTGATACAGTTCCCCACAAACTTTACAAACTGAGGTCTGTCGGCATGGACCATAGGGTGAGTACCTGGATTGAAAACTGGCTAAAGGGGCAGGTCCAAAAGATGGTATGCGAGTACTCGGTATGGTCTGGTTTAAGTTGAGTCCTCCAAGGATCTGTCTTGGAAACAATTCTGTTTAATGTATTCATAAAAAATATAGAGGATGGGATAAACAGCTCAATATTTGCGGATGATATAAAGTTAAGCATTAACTTCAGCGCAGGATGTGGAAACGTTACAAAAAGACCAAAATAAAATAACGGGGTTGTTAACTACATGGCAAATGAGGTTTAATGTTGAAAAATGACACGTGACCATTCACTGAAATTGGAAGAGGAGTGGTTTAACCTCAAACTGTGAGGGTTCTTTACATTGAGCGGTAAGGATGTGGAATTTTCTTCCACAAGCAGTGGCATCAGCAAGGAGCCTCAATAGTTAAAAAAAAAAAAAAAACTGATAGGCACCCCAACGTTCACAACACACAGGGATATACAATGTACTATTGACAAACACACACACACACACACACACACACACACACACACACACACACACACACACACACACACACACCCACAGGTTGAACTGGATGGACTGGTGTCTTTTCAACCTTAGCAACTACAGAGAGGGAAAAAAGTATTTGCTCCCCTGCTGATATTGTACGTTTGCCCACTGACAAAGAAATGGTCAGGCTATAATTTTTAATGGTAGGGTTATTTTAACAGTGAGACACAACAACAAAAATCTCCAGAAAAACGCATTTCCAAAAAGTTATAAATTGATTTGCATTTTAATGCATGAAATAAAGTATTTGATGCCCTATCAGCAAGATTTCTGGCTCCCAGATGTCTTCTATACAGTTAATAAGCTGAGATTAGTTACACTTTTAAATGGAGTGCTCCTAATTTCAGCTTGTTAACTGTAAAAAAAAAAAAAAAAAAAAAAAACACACACCTGTCCACATAAGCAATCAGATTCCAAACTCCCCACCATGGCCAAGACCAAAAAGCTGTCCAAGGATGTCGGACAAGATTGTAGACCTACACAAGAATGGAATTGGCTACAAGACCATCGGCAAGCAGCTTGGTGAGAGGGTGACAACAGTTGGTGCGATTATTCGCAAATGGATGAAACAAAGTAACTGTCAATCTCCCTTAGTCTGGGGCTCCATGCAAGATCTCACCCAGTGAAGTTTAAATGATCACGAGAACAGTAAGGAAACAGCCCAGAACTACGCGTGAGAATCTTGTCAATGATCTCATGGCACCTGGGACCAAAGTCACCAAGAAAACAATTGGTAACACACTATGCCATGAAGGACTTATTTCCTGCAGTGCCCACAAGGTCCCCCCGCTCAAGAAAGCACATGTACAGGCACGTCTGAAGTTTGCTAATGAACATCTGAATGATTCAGAGGAGAAATGGGTGAAAGTGTTGTGGTCAAATGAGACCAAAATCAACTCAACTCTTGGGTGAGAACCTCCTTCCCTCAGCCAGGACATTGGATGGGTATTCCAGCATGACTATGACCCAAAACACAAGGCCAAAGCAACAAAGGAGTGGCTCAAGAAGCAGCACATTAAGGCCCTGGAGTGGCTTAGCTAGTCTCCAGACCTTAATCCCATTAGAAAATATGTGGAGGGAGCTGAATGTTCGAGTTACCAAAAGTCATGCAAAGAGAAGTGGGACAAAAATCCATCCTGAGATGTGTGCAAACCTGGGGGCTAACTACAAGAAAATGTCTGACCTCTGATTGCCAACAAGGGTTTTGCTACCATGTCATGTTTTGCTAAGGGGTTAAAAAACGTATTTCAATCATTAAAATAAAAATTAATTGATAACTTTTTTTTTTAAATGTGTTTTTCTGGATATTTTTTGCCATTTTGTCTCACTGTTAAAATAAACCTACCATTAACCACTTGCAGACCGTCTCATGCCAATATACATTGGCAAAGTGGCACATTCCCACAAAACAATGTATGGGTACGTCTTCCCTCTTTAAGAACCATAGCAGGCACGCGCCAGCTGCACGGCAGGGGGGACCTGATGCGTGTGTTCGGCCACCCGTGATCGCATGACAGCCAGAACTGGGATTTGTGTGGGTAAACACGCAAATCCCTGTTCTGACAGGAGAGGGGAGACAGATTTTTCCTAGTAAGTAGGAACAGCGATAGGTCTCCTTCCCCAGTCAGTCCCCAAAGAAACACTCACGAGGGAAAACATTTAACCCCTTCCCTGCCAGTGACATTTACACAGTAATCAATGCATTATTTCTTTTTGTTTTTAATTTATAATTTATTAACACCTACTACGGGCATACACAAAAAAAAACAAAAGCAATACAATATAAACATATTCTAAGGCCCCTTTCACACGAGTCGGACTCCGCTTGCACGGAGCCCGCCTCTGTCCGTCGGCTCAGCGGGAGATCTCTCCGTTGTCATCCACTGAGCCGGCGGATGACAAGCCTCTCTCCGCTCACTGAGCGGGGAGGGGCTTGCGAGCGCCGCTGGTCTCTATGGAGAGATCGGATGAAAACAGTGTGTCCGTTTTCATCAGATCTCACCTGATCCGATCCGCCAGCGACGGATCTGGACGTAGAGCCATCCGTCTGCTTTTGGCGGATCGGACCGGGTCGGATGTCAGCGGACATGTCTCCGCTGACATCCGACGCTCCATAGGCTAACATGGAGCGCCCGTTCAGATCCACCGTCAAAACTGACAGGCGGATCTGAACGGTCCATCCATGTGAAAGGGGCCTAAGTCATACCTTAATATCAAACATCTACATAGACATTATATATCTATTTGTTCAGATTTCTACAGAGAATTTCCAGGAAGCTCTCATATAACATAACTTCTTATATACTTTCCTATTTTCTCCCCTTTCTGTTAATCTAAAAAGAACAAACTTAAATACTACATTTGACAATACCCGTCACTCTTTTCTCTTTTTCAAAACAACTCAAATAACCACAAACAAATCCAAAAAAAAAGGGGGGAATGGGGGAGGGGAGAAAGGCAGGGGGGAGGGAGAAGGGAAAATAAAAGGGAAAGTTCATCGTTGACTCTGGGCAGTCAAGGTGATCCCAATATCTATATGCGATTAGCTTCTATTTCCTAAGATCAATGCATTTTATAGCTCTGATCACTGTATAAATGTCAATGGTCCTAAAAATGTGTCAAAAGTGTCTGATCTGTCTGCCGCAATGTCACAGTACCACTAAAAATCGCAGATAACCGCCATTACTAATACAAAAAATTATAATAAAAATGCCATAATTTTATTTTTTTTGTCACTTTCTTTTGCTTATAGCGCAAAAAATAAAAACCGAAGAGGTGATCAAATACCACCAAAAGAAATCACTATTTGTGGGGGGAAAAGGGACATCAATTTTGTTTGGGTACAACGTTGCATGAACACGCAATTGTCAGTTAAAGCGACGCAGCGACGTATGCAAAAAATGGCCCGTCATTAAGGGGGCAAATCTTCCGGTCTGCAAGTGGTTAAAATTATAGACTGATCATTCCTTTGTCAGTGGGCAAACGTACAAAATCAGCAGGAGAACAAATACTTTTTTTCTAGGATGTAATTTGATGTCCTACGGGCAGAAAGTGGCTAGTATAAACATAATATTTAAAAAAAAAAAAGTAAATTCTATAGATCTTATAGTTTGTAGAAACTATTACATTTTAGTGCAAACCAATCAATATATGCTTCTTAGGATTTTTGTTTACCAAAAACATGTAGCAGAATACATATTGGCCAAAATCTATGATGAAATTTGATTTTTTTTCATTGAAAGGGTTTTATAGCAGAAAGTAAAAAAATATTGGTTTTCAAAATTGGTCTTTTTTGTTCATAGCGCAAAAAAATAAAGTAACAGTCCAGTAGCACAAAAAATGGCCTGGTCATGGGGGGGGGGGGGGGTAAATCCTCCGGAGGTCAAGTGGATAAAGGCATTCTACATAAACTCCCCAGGTACAAGTTTCTTTTGAGCAATAAGGAGAGAAGAAAACTAATTTGTTAATTTAAAGCACCGACACCGTAATATTAATCAAACTCAATTGTACATTAGATGGTTAGCTTGGCAGAAATTATATATTCTTTCCACTAATGTCTATATTTTGTATGCAGTTAGTTACACCATTTCCTTGCAATATAGGATTTGCAAACATAATAAAGGTTGTGGTCTTCTCAAAGAAAAAATGGAAAAAAAGCACAAAAAGTGTTGACCAAGACAGTTTACAATTTATTTAGGCAAGCTTTATTTGCTTCTTTTTTTGCTTTATAGGTCACTGGATGGAGGAGTATGTGTAGGGATGGGGGGGGGGGGGGGGGGTGTTGCGTTTGCCATGTTTATGTCGAATGAAAAAAACACCTCTACGGCTACACACATGAAGATATATGCAATGCCCATGTTTTTATGTCAAATTATATTTTAATGCTCGTTTTCATGGTCTTGTCCAGTATATAGGAGACAATATCGAAGTATCACTGAGCCACCAATACAATCACTGAGCCATTGAATAAATTGAGCGTTAATTGAATAGTTGAGATGTAAAATATAAATGAAGATGTGTTTTTAATAAAGGTCTAGTGTAAAAAGCTATGAACTTTGTTTGACTACACTAGCAGTACAATTAGTAACAGTAGCAATACATAAAAATGGCATTTTAGTCAGTCATTCTCATTTTTTGCAGAGCTAGAGACAAGAAAGCAGTGCAGACAAACTTTATCTCTATAATTTCTGGCACCACTAATCGCTAGGATGGATGTGTATATGATAGCAAGAACATCACTAGCATGGGAACCAACATGCACACCTTGGCTACAGCAGCCCCTCTTCTGGAAATATTTCAATGGAACGGCCTTCAGTTAGCTGTCAGTGTATACTTTCCAGCTATAGCTGGATAGATGATAATCCTCAAGATATGAGGAGAGTTTTGATTTCTGACAAAGCATTCCAGAGATAAATGTAGTATCAGAGGGATGCTTTGAAATTCCCAGGGACAACCCACTGGTGAAAAGATACATGAGAAGCACTTAAAGACGATGGGTCTTTGTGTACAGACTGTGAAGCATCTGGGACCAGCACTGTCACCGCTTCAAATGCTAAATATGAAACCAAACATCACATGCACACAAAGTCATGAGTATACTAGAACTATACAGGACAGAACCCCATGAAAACAAACAGACAGACAGACACCTCAGCTTTCCAACCTCAGTCTTTAAACGTAATGTCACTACAAAGATCTGTGCCATATAACACCAAGTCCTGCTGACGATTATAAATGCAGAGTTCCCCTAAACAAGCAATGTACTTTAAAATGTACCTCATGTGAAAAACAATCTCAAAATCATAATATACCACATATACACTTTAAAATTCATTCCTTAATACATAATTAAAATAGGATTGTACAATTCATAAAATATACATTAAAAAACATTGAAAACATTACATTTTGCTTGTACCACTATAGATTCAATTATGGTGTGTATATCAAAGCCCATGGAAAATGCATAAAGTTTAACAATGTGGTTAATTGTAATGAAGTTGCACAATGTTTTGTGGTGATGTTTATTTATACCGTATACATGATATCAGCAGGATTTTTTATGTGAGCCTTACAGCTATGAGAGTTTCCCAGTCTCTTCCTCTTGTGTCCTTTAACAGTCCATGTCCACACACTAAAGCGCGCATTCTCTGATTTACCCTTTGGTCTGTGCCACTTTTTGGTGGATGTGTGGTCCCTTTTTTGAGGGCTGTGATTTTGGGGTGTGTGGCTGTGTGCAAGTCAACCATGGACCTATTTTCCTAGCAGCTGTGCATCCTTTTTAATGGGTTCCTGGGCTTGAATCTAGGGAGGGGTTTCCTGCCTCAAGGTCTGGCCTAGAACAGTTTTGCATTTCAGCAGAAGTGTTTTCCACCCGACTTCCAGGCACAAGTGATGGTTGTAGCTCAGAAAGTTTGTACATTCCTTTGAACTCAGCGGAGTACCTTTTGTCCAGATACAAAGAGCAGACATGACAGCCAGTGAGTGATCATTTTGTTGTAGTGAGGTGCTTTGCAATAGTGCAGAGTGACTTCCACCTTGCGAGTAAATCCGGGACAGAAGGCTAGAGGTTTTTTTTTTTTTTTTTTGCGATTCATGTGAGGTTGGTAATGCTGTGAGTGTTTTTTTTATATTGGTTGCCACATAGAGCCATGATATTTATGTTTAAAAAGTTTACATTGGGAAAATTTTCCTTTATGGGTTTCACACACTGTGTATGGCTGGTATTGGTTCTCCAGTACATATTAAGGGTTATTTGACTCATTGGTCATATAGGAATGTTTTGGGATTCAGGGCCTACATTTTTTAAACCCAAAGTGTAGGCATTTAATTTATAAAAGTGTTTAATACTTTGGTACTATAAAAAATGTTTTATATGCATCATCTTTGCCTGGATATTTATGATTCCTCCATGGGCTGGTTAGCCCATTCCAACACCGGAGTGCGGTAATCTATTTTTGCTGACAATTTACCTGTAAGTATCTATATTGTGTATTACATCTATATTCCATGTATACTTTATACCTGTATATCATATACTACATATTTAATCTGATGTGTTAATAGTAGTGAGTATATGTTTCATATGTTTGTATTGCTGATAACTATGAAAACTTGTACAGATCAATGACCCGATCATGAGGAAGTGCAATTAGACCAAGAAACACTTCAAATCATAGAAATTGATATATGCATCACTGTTGAATCTGCATTGGTACAAACAAAAAATTATTGTTGGTGAAGTCAATACTTTATTGTATATTTTATTTATTGTACAGTTTATGTTTTTAATGATGTATTAAAAACAGTGTTAGATTAAGAAGAGGGACTATGACATTTTGAAATATAGTTTTCCACCTGAAGTACATTTAAGTCCCTTGGCTGTGACTGTCAAGTGTCACACTGTGTATCTGTATAATCTTTAGGATTGTACCTCTTTATAAAATGAGTTAGTTAATATGCGAGTTGCACTTTTTCCCCTTCAATGATTTACGACTGATTAATATTAATTTCATTGATAATATGCTAGAGGAAGCTATAAATGCACATAAAGTCTTCTTTTACCAAATTATATGCAAATTGCTCCAGTTTCCAGGATTAATAATAGTTAGCCAGACTCTACCAGGTCCAATAGCAGTCCTATGGTCTGCAATATTTACACAAGGGTGGTCCATTTACATGGGTGTGCAGATTAGGTCTGCCCATCAGTTTTTCAGACGGACCTGATCAGAAGCTCTGTGTAAGTCTATGGGGCAGATATGCATCTGTTTACATACCATTACCTTAGAGTCCATCCAAAGTCAGAGAAAAACTCTGCAAGGGATCTGCTCTGCGCCAACTCAGCAAGGGATCTGTTCCTAGATCCCCTGCTGAATTGACCCAATTCAGTCTGTGTGAAAAAGGGCTTCACAGAGCCCTGGAAAGGAGTAAAGACTAAAAAGGGATGCAATTCTACTATACTTTATATACAAATAAAAGAAAAAGGTTTTGCTTGACTTACACAATGGGGTATATTTATAAAGTAGGGGATGAAATTTCACAAATCATTCACAGGAGATGAATTTTCCTGGTGTTCTAAATTACAGTAATAGATTCAACTGCAATTTATATTTGGTGAATGTCACATTCACAGCTTTATAAAAGTATACCTGTGTGTGTGTATTTTATCAGTATTCATTTAGTGAATCATAAGACAAATCTCAAACATAAGCATCATGGGCCTAAAACTAAAATCGTAATGATTGGGAATATTGGCAATCTAAATTGGTAAATGTCATTCTTCGACGCATACAATTTTCTAAAAGAGAACCGTTCATATAGATTGTTTTCACGCGTTTGTCCTCTGGTCTAGTCTATTGTCTATTGGCAGAGTATATGGCAATCTTTGTCCAAATGAATGCCCCAATATAATCTATCCAGTGTATGTTGTATAAACAATCACAACACTGACACCCAGGCACTAAATCTCTAGGAAAAGCTTATTAAATCTCCATGAGTGCTGTTCCATGACCAAGGTCGAGCAGCTTACTGATTAACAGACAAAAATGGTTCATGGTCAGAATGTCTCCAAAACATCCGACTTAACTGCGTCTATATTAAACTATATCTATGTTACCACATTGTTTTAAAACATGAGCTCAGATCAATAACATGTTTAACTTTTGTTGAGAACAGAACCTCTGTGCAGCTTGTACTGCTGTCTGGGGTCCCTGTTAGGGAGATGCCCTTGACCTGCGGTCACCAGGACAGAAAGTGAGAGGAAATCTGTCAAGTTGGACACAAGGCAATATAAAAAATAAAAATAAAAAAAAAAGACAGTTATTTTAAATCTTCCCCAATCTATTCAAAACAAAATAAATAAAGAGTTAATTGCAGTTCGACTTTAAAGCTGATCTCCATCTTTTAGTGAAATTTAAGTGGTTCATTTGAACAAAGCTGGTCCAAACAAACAATTTTACCTCACTAACAGATGCAGCAGTTGTGTGTGCTGTATGAAATGTATATAGCCTCAGCTACATACAATATACAGCACTGTGTTCTGGCAGCAGGATGGGAACACCCTACTCCTTCAATATATAGGAGTTGGGCCAAACACTGCTCAGCCATTCACAGCAAACTTTGTATTCTATGAACGAATGCAAAGCTTTCTCTGACTGGCAGAGGAAGAGAGGCAGGCAGGAGATGTAAAAATGGTCCAAAAGAAAATATTTCAAGATCACTAAAGCCTAGCACAGGGATCTTCAAACTACCCCCTAAAGCTGTTGCAGAACTACACGTCCCACGAGGCATTGCAAAACTGTGACATTCATAGACATGGCTAGGCATGATGGGAATTGTTCCTGAACTGGAGGGCCATAGTTTGGTGACCCCTGGCCTAGAGATTAGCTTTAAGTCAGCAACCACAAACCTTGTGAGCAGCATATTCAGCATGCATATAGCTTTATTAGCCAATCAGGAATGGGGAAATATGTCAAAGAAGGTTGGTTCCCAGGTGGAGACATTGCTGTATGCAGGCATTATGTTGAGAACTAATAATTACGGCAAGAGGAGTTAAGACTGGAGTGCAGCTGATACATTTTCTCCCAATTCTGATGGCCAGCACCCAGATTGTCCATGTACAGGAGGGGTGAGTTTTGAGTGGAGCTGTGGACTTGGGTATGTTTCTGCCTTGCTGATCTGTTGGCTGTGTGTCTGTCTGTGGCTTTTGTACAAGTATGTAGCAAGTAAAGTCAGAGTGAAGTTAGAACTCCTGGTCTGCATACTTGTCCCACGTCAGGTGCTCAGACAGTGCTGAAGTAAAAGGATTATCACATCAGCAATAGCAGCCTGTTTCTCTCAACCCAGGTTTATTTGAACTATACTTGACAACCTATAGATTCAAAAAGATATAAGTTCTGTCCATAGGCATAACTACTGTGTAATTATATATATATATATATATATATATTACAATGCTCCAGATACTGCTAAAAACCAAGCATTTCTCTTTCCCATTACACCTTTTAGCTGACCAATCAAAACCAAGTAAAAGTACCACTCAGGTATAACTCAAGTATACCCTTCATAAAAAAAAAAAATATGAGAGTCATCACTGCTGACTTGCTTCTTTGGCTTCAAATCACACAGTTGTTGAAACGCGTAGTCCATGAATGGGCCATGTGTTTATGCAGACTGAGCAGCCAGGTGCTGCGTGCAGGTAGCCCATACATGCCTATGGAGATATAATGGCTGCACAGACACATCCACTCTTTATTTTGACAGCATGCATTGGGAGCCGTTCACAGCACCCACATGGTCAGTACCGTGTGAATGAAGCCTAAAAAAAGTTTACTGGCTGGCTGTATATGGCTCTAAATTTTGGAGCTACTAATCTAAAACAAGCATGTATGTACAGTATATTGGGAAATTCAGATATCCATATCTATATACTTGTTTCAGATCAGTTACTTCACTGTACTAAAAGGTCAGCATGGCAATTAAGTAGCTAGCATTTTCAAGAAAAAAAAAAAGACGACAACAATGAAAAAAGTGACATTGACAGCCACAGCCTTCTTTATTCAGAGCCAGAGGGTTGTATCGCCCCCTACAAGAGTAGGACACTAGTCCGAAAAAAGACTTGGCTACGTCCATGGGCAGTCCTAGGTGATATACACCCACCTCTCTGCTACAGGCCTTTAGTTATTTAACAAGCAGTATCCGAAGTATTAAAAACTCCATAGAGGGGCGGGTGCTGTGTGTCAATGAACTCAGAGAAACGGATTTTACAGCAAGTCAAAAATCCTATTTTCTCATTCGTTCATTGTCAGACACAGCCTTCTTTATTCAGAACCATAGGGATGTCCCAAAGGAGTGCCAAACATGAGGGGTGGGGCAGCCAACAAAAAAAACAGGCCAACCCGACAACCTGGAGCTCAGCGAGAACTGGAGCCCAACCTGAACAGCAAGAAAACCCCTTCATGAGGGAAAAACCCTCTAGACCACAGCCTGCAGAACCTTGCGGCCAAAAGAAGCATCCGCAGAAGCCAGCACATTCACAAAATTGGAAGTGTGCACCAACGACCAGGTGGCCGCCTTGCAAACTTGCGTTACCAATGCCTGAGGACGGAAAGCCCAGGAGGCACTCAGTACCCGAGTCGAGTGCGCCTTCACGGGGAAGGGAGGAACCCGACCCTTGATAGAAAAGGCCTGAATCACTGTCTGCCTGATGTAGAAATGATCGCAGAGGAAGCAGATAGCCCCTTCTTTGGTCCGTCCGTGACCACGAACAGGGAGTCTGACCTTTGAAAAGACTCTGTGGCCACCAAATACACCCTGACCGCTCGTACCACAGCTAAGGTGTGCAAGGCAAATTCCCTCGGATGGTGCGGCCTAGGACACAGAAATGGCAACACGATGTCTTCATTTAAATGGAAATCGGAGACAACCTTTGGAAGGAAAGAAGGACAAGGACGAAGCACCACCTTGTCCCTATGAATCATCAAGTAGGGCGTGTGACAGGATAGTGCCACCAACTCTGACACCCTGCAAGCAGAATAGCAATAGCTACCAAGAAGGCCCCCTTCTGTAAAAGCCTGAGCCGGGGAATATCTCGAATATTTTTAAACGGAGGCTTCTGTAGAACAGAAAGTACAAGATTCAAGTCTCACGGTGGCAAGGGAGATCACACCGGTGGAACCACGTCGCACTCCCTGAATATAGGTACGCACCAGGGAATGCGAAGCCAGGGAGTGTTGAAAGAAAACCGCCAAGGCCGACACCTGGCCCTTGACAGTACTCAAGGCCAAATTCTTTTCAACTCCCCTCTGAAGAAAAGTCAAAATCCGAGTGACTGAAAAGGAACATGGGTGAAACCCCACCGACTCACATCATGAAATGTATGCTTTCCACGTCCGATAATATACCTTCCTGGAAGTAGACTTTCTAGCATTGAGCAGTGTCAGAAACACAAACGTAGATAAGCTCCTATCCTTCAAAACCTGGCTTTCAATAGCCAGGCCGTTAAAGTCAGTGACAGTAAAGCAGGGTATAAGACCAGCCCTTGGGATAGCAGATCCTCCCTGAGAGGGAGCCACCATGGGACATCTGTGACCAGACACACCAGGTCAACGTAAAAAAAGAAAAACAAACACTTTTCCTGTGCGAGGCGGCTAGTGAGAGCCAAAGGGGACCGGCACCTCCACCGCAGCCGTGTCTGCATCCTCCATTTTTAACATTTCCCTCACAGATGCCATAGTTATATGTGGAATTGCACCCCAAAATACATTTTGCTGCTTCTCCTGAGTATGGGGATACCACATGTGTGGGACTTTTTGGGAGCCTAGCCGCGTACGGGGCCCCGAAACCCAAGCACCGCCTTCAGGATTTCTAAGGGTGCAAATTTTTGATTTCACTCCTCACTACCTATCACCGTTTCGAAGGCCATAAAATGCCAAAATAGCACAAAACCCCCCAAATGACCCCATTTTGGAAAGTAGACACCCCAAGCTATTTGTTGAGAGGCATGGTGAGTATTTTACAGCTCTCATTTGTTTTTGAAAATGAAGAAAGTAAAGAAAAAAAAAAAATTTTTTTCTTTTTTCAATTTTCAAAACTTTGTGACAAAAAGCGACATCTGCAAAATACTCACAATACCTCTCAGCAAATAGCTTGGGGTGTCTACTTTCCAAAATGGGGTCATTTTGGGGGGTTTTATGCCATCTGGGCATTCCATGGCCTCCGAAACTGTGATTGGCAGTGAGAAGTGAAATAAAAAAATTACACCCTTAGAAAGCCTGAAGGCGGTGATTGGTTTTTGGGGTTCCGTACGCAGCTAGGCTCCCAAAAAGTCCCACACATGTGGTATCCCCGTACTCAGGAGAAGCAACAGAATGTATTTTGGGGTGTATTTCCACATATGCCCATGACATGTTTGAGCAATATATCATTTAGTGACAACTTTTTGTAAAAAAAATATATATATATTTTTTTTTTCATTATTCAATCTCTTGGGACAAAAAAAAAAAAATATTTAATGGGCTCAACATTGCTCTCATCAAATAGCTTGGGGTGTCTACTTTCCAAAATGGGGTCATTTGGGGGGGGGTTTGAACTGTCCTGGCATTTTATGCACAACATTTAGAAGCCTATGTCACACGTCACCCACTCTTCTAACCACTTGTAGACAAAGCCCTTTCTGACACTTTTTGTTTACATGAAAACATATTTTTTTTTTGCAAGAAAATTACGTTGAACCCCCAAACACTATATATATTGTTAAAGCAAAGGCCCTACAGATTAAAATGGTGGGTGTTGCATTTTTTTTTTCCACACAGTATTTGCGCAGCGATTTTTCAAACGCATTTTTTGTGGAAAAAATACACTTTTTTTTATTTTAATGCACTAAAACACACTATATTGCTCAAATTTTTGATGAAATAAAAAAATATGATCTTAGGCCGAGTACATGGATACCAAACACGACATGCTTTAAAATTGCGCACAAACACGCAGTGGCGACAAACTACATACATTTTAAAAGCCTTTAAAAGCCTTTACATGATACCACATTAGATTCACGGAGGAGGTCTACTGCTAAAATTACTGCCCTCGATCTGACCTTCGCGGTGATACCTCACATGCATGGTGCAATTGCTGTTTACATATGACGCCAGACCAACGCTTGTGTACGCCTTTGCGCAAGAGAAGGGGGGGCAGGGGTGCTTTTTTTTTTTTTTTTTTGTTTTTTTTTTTATTTATTTAGGTTTTTTATTTTATTTTTAAACTGTTCCTTCCATTTTTTTTCTTTGTTATGTTTTTTATTTTTATCTCAGGGAATGTAAATATCCCCTATGATAGCAATAGGCAGTGACAGGTACTCTTTTTTTGAAAAAAATTGGGGTCTATTAGACCCTAGATCTTTCCTCTGCCCTCAAAGCATCTGACCACACCAAGATTGGTGTGATAAAATGCTTTCCCAATTTCCCAATGGCGCGGTTTATATCCGGGAGGGGGGACATTCCCTCCCACTGCTTGTAAAAGCAGTCTAGAGGCTAATTACCCGCTAGAATTGCTTTTACATGAAAGCCGATCACTGGCTGAAAAGAATGATACCAAGATGATACCTAAACCTGCAGGCATCATTCTGGTATAACCATTCAAAGTCCAGCAACATACTGGACATATATTGTAATCTTTTTTTTTTCATGCAGCCTCTTGGCTGAACGAAAAAAAGAGATTGATTGTGGGTATGCCCACCATTAGAATACCTCCCTTCATCCACCCACTTCTAATGATGGGCATACATGCACCATTTATATATGCCGATGCATGGGGGCATCCTCCCGCAAAAGTTATGCCGTGTACACACGGTCGGAATTTCGACCGTATGTACGTGGCATTAGGAGCCAATCGCTCCTCCCCCCCCTGCTGCCCCCATGCTTCGGCATATATGCTCTTTTTTTTAACTGTGGTGGTGAAATCACCTCCTACAGCGTTGGAGTCGCGGCTTTATGTATCGTGGGAGCAAACGCTGTTGCTGTCAAGATAAATAAATCCGCGTTGCAACTGAATGGCGCACCTGAAAACAAAAAAATGCTCAACACTAAAACACAGTAAACAAAATTACATACCTGAAAAGCAAGCATGATAAAAACATGATAAAACATAATAAAACATTGCAGAATAGAATGGAGTAAAAAAAAAGAGCAACAATAGAGAGAGAATAGAGTGAGAGAGAGAGAACAATAAAACGACAACTATTTTATTTTTTTTTATTTTTTTGAGATTCACAGGTAAAAAAGCTCCTGACTGAAGCGACTGAATCAAAACGCTACCACAAAAAAACTGTTAGCGATCGCAGGGATCAGGCCTGACTCTGCGAACGCTGCAGTTATGTGTGCTTAGTGTTTTGTAAGTGACAGTGATCGATCGATACTGCACTTGGGTGGGCTGGGCTGGGCGGAGGGGGAAAACGCAGGTGCTAGCAGGTATCTGGGCTGATCCCGCTAACAATGCGTTTTTTTTTGGAACCCTAAACTGCTGGGACGCTAGTATAGATCTGATCAGATCAGATATCGATCTGTTCAGATACTGTGCCACTAAGGGAGGTGTATGCTTTGCGCGTGGGTGTTTGCGGTACTGGCACTAACCTGGGGCGACGCAGACCTTATTTGACCCTAAAACCTAATTGATATCACCCGCCGGGCGATCAGGGGGTTAAACCGTTATTGGGTAATAAATGGCGGGTGCCCTGACAGTATAAAAAACAAGCTAACTAACCAGCGTCACCCGTAACAGTAATACAAAAAAAAAACTGGTTACCTAGCGACACTAATGCAGCGATCAGAAAAACGATCGCTTAGTGACACTGGCAAAAGGGGGTGAAAGGGTTAACTAGGGGCAATCAGGGGGTTAAACCTTTATTAGGTAATATATGGGGGTACCTGACGCTATATAAAAACCTGACGGGGAACCTAAATAACGAAATAACTAACTGGCTAACCAGCGTCACCAGTGACAGTTATACAGTGATCACTGGTGAAAGGGTTAACTCTAGGGGCAATCAGGGGGTTAAAACCTTTATTTAGGTTGTAATATGGGGGTACCTGACCTATAAACCTATTTATGAACCTATATAAACATGGCGGTTACCTAAAAAAAAAAAATGGTTACCTAGCGACACTAATGCAGCGATCAGAAAAACGATCGCTTAGTGACACTGGCAAAAGGGGGTGAAAGGGTTAACTAGGGGCAATCAGGGGGTTAAAACCTTTATTAGGTAATATATGGGGGTACCTGACGCTATATAAAAACCTGACGGGGAACCTAAATAACGAAATAACTAACTGGCTAACCAGCGTCACCAGTGACAGTTATACAGTGATCACTGGTGAAAGGGTTAACTCTAGGGGCAATCAGGGGGTTAAAACCTTTATTTAGGTTGTAATATGGGGGTACCTGACCTATAAACCTATTTATGAACCTATATAAACATGGCGGTTACCTAAAAAAAAAATGGTTACCTAGCGACAGCAGTGACACTAATACAGCGATCAGAAAAAACGATCGCTTAGTGACACTGGCAAAAGGGGGTGAAAGGGTTACCTGGGGGGCAATCAAGGGGTTAAACCTTTATTAGGGGGGGGGGTAGGGGCTACCTTGGACCTAAAACTAACTGCCGTGTCTGCATCCTCCATTTTTAACATTTCCCTCACAGAAGCAATCAGTGGGGTAGAGGAATCATCCTCACTGTCCGCAGACCCTGCAGGATGGGCCACTTCCACGGTAGCCGAATCAGAATCTGACGAGACAGATGAAGCATGGGAAGGTGGGGGATGCTTCTTGTTAGTCCGTCGCCCAAGAGCCACCTCTACCAGGGAACGACTCCAGGGCCACTGTCAGTCCGTCAACAGATGACTAGGACCCAGAGGGACCTTTAGCCTCTGACAGGGGGTCAGGTGGGGAAACATGTTCCTGAGACTCCATAGAACATAAAAAATAAAAAAAGAAGGAGAGCCCCACACCAAGAGTGACTACTATAATGAGACAGACAGAGCCTCCCTCCCCCGGTAAGCACAACACCTAGGTGGTGCGCACCCCTACCCACTAGTACTTAACCCCGTCCCCACAACAGGCAGGCTACCCCATATGGAGAGAGGAGGGGGTGAAGGGGGTTACAGAGGGACCTCCAGGGCCAGGACAAGAGGGTGCAGGGACAGAGGGGACCCGCAGGACCGACCCCTAAGGGAAGAGGGGGACATATATTCACCATACCAGGACCAAGCGAGCACAGCTCTAGACAGAACCTCCCCGCCATAGAAGTGGGGGGGACTGTCGGCCATGATGGATGCTGCGACTCAAGCCGAGACCCGGTTGTATGCGACCAGGCGAGACGTTTAACTCGCAGGGCCGTCACGGCCGACCTAGCACGTAGCTGCGGTCTGCACTCGCTCACTGGCCAGACTGGGGCGACCACTGGATCGAATGCCCAGCCCGGCCGTTGATTGTAGAGCTCACCGAAAAAATTAAAAAAACAACAAACTTAAAAAATAAAAAAAGGACAAGAGATCCCAACAGGTAAACTAGGTCCTTAGTCCCGACTACGCAGAAAAAACCTGAAGGCCTATAGCAGAGAAGGGGGTGTATATCACCTAGGCCTGCCCATGGGCGTAGCCAAGTCTTTTTTCTGCCTAGTGTCCTACTCCTGTAGGGGGCGATATAACCCTATGGTTCTGAATAAAGAAGGCTGTGTGTCAATGAACAAATGAGAATTTTTTGTTTCATAATTGATTATGGATATTATTATAGATTATTTTTAAAAGATATATAACTCTACCCATTTCGGGAGGTTATTTTCCACCCCTATTCTGGTGTGATAAAGACGTTTATAACATTACACAGGTAATATTTCTCTAGTTTAAACCATATGATAGCAACCATACCTGTCAAATGATCGGAACTGTACTGAATGCTCAGCAGCAGGGTCACCAAGTGCTCCTAGGAACGTAGGGGGTAATAAAGTAGGGTCGACAAGGGATTCTTCAGCTGGAGAGCTCACCAGGCTCCGGAGAATGTCTTTTACATTCACATTCTTGGTAGTGGACTGTTCTCCATTCCCATCACCTACAGTATCATTAGGTTTTCGGACTTCCGAAGACAGGGTATGCAATACTTCACTAATTGCATCTGGCCCTGAACTCACAGGATCAGTTCCAGCTACCATCTCTGAATTACAACCGGACACCAAAATTGGTTCTTCTCCAATACCAGAGTCTCTTCTTCTTACAGATATAGAGCTCTCCAAATCCTCTGAAGCTGCTGGCATGGCACTGGGCAGAGAATCTGAAATTAAGTTGCAAGCCAGATCAAGCATTTAAAAAAAAACAGAAATAAATAATTAATTTTATTTAAAATGTTTTTGTATGCAACTTGGAATTTAGTCTTTGGGCACCAAATAGCCTAACCATGAAGACATCTTAAGCCTTGTTCACACGAGCGTATTTATCTGTGTGTTCTGTGCATCCACATGCAAGCAGTTCCGTTTGTGTCTAATGGGACAAACACAGCTGGAGGTCCCAATTTGAGAGCTGTGCAGGTGTGCGTCATAAAATGCAAAAACGGGACCGGTGGCAGCATCCGTACAGCTGCTGGGTCCCAATAGACATGAATGGGAATGCCTGTAGGCCAATGGACAGCGCAGCTGTGCATCCCGTGAGGGTGAACACAGCTCTAAACATGGGTGTATGCATGCCCATGTGAAAATGGCCTTACTAATGGTTACCAGTCCTTCGGACCCAATTTCACTAAGGAAATTAGGACATTTAGAAATCCTTGGCATAAACCAGCCCCTGGTGTGCTACTCATTACAGAACACAAAAAGACAAAAAATTAAATAAAATGGACACGTTTAATCTGAAATAAATCCAAGCCTAGGTATCAATTATAAAAACTGTTAAGACTACAATTGGTGATCTTTAATCTTCATCCACTGCTTACCAGATTTCCTCTTTGTAACATGAATAGACAAGGTACTAAAATGTACTAAACTGGTCTGCATTTTTTTCCTTTTAACCGAGTACCATGGTGAATGAGCAAAGTTTAAAAGGCCCCGCTACTAGTAAACTTCAGGGGGTAGCAATTTGCCAACTGCAAGCAAATAAACCCTCCCCTAATATTACCAACACACCACCTACTGGGGCACTATGCTGTGAAAATCCCACTGACTGTACTTTGACAGATGGCTCCATTTTCTTTATTTTTGCACTTAAAGAACTGGCTCAGCGTGAAGAGGAAATTTGGGCTGGCATCTGCATTGAGAAGGCCTTCAAGCTTCTTTACTATACTGCTACTTTTATGGAAAGGGTAGGGAAGGGGTGAACTTTTTATCTCTATGAATGTTCATTTAAAGTATAAAATCAAATGCCACAAAAGTAAAGATTGTTAATAAAGGCTAACTACACCTTAAGACCAGGTTACATCCATATTTGGTGCAACTATACTCCCCACCCTCAAAACGCCCCTTACTGGGGATTCAGATATTTAGAGAGTCCCTCCAGAGATCTAAAGATTCCAGCACAAGTCTTGTGCCAGCTGCCTTGTGCAGTGGATCAGCTGGGATCCATTGAGCAATGTGAGCGGAGGCTGCTGTGCCCGACCGTGTGTGGAGGTGGCAGGGCCACATTATACATTCACATTGGTGATGGGGGTGGGGATCAGGAGGGGGGTGAGCAGGCTCTTCTCATCACTGGCTGTGGTGGCTCAGAACGGTGTCATGCCAAGCTCTGTATGGGATGGGAGGGGCAATCACTGGATCCGTATAGAGCAGGTCCCAGGATTCTGCTCTTCCGAACTCCTACTCAGCGTGATCCGGGATCCTCTTCGGGGTCTTCCAGCAGCTGCCACTGAAAGTCTGGCCCTCATAGGGAGGGAGAGTAGCTCAGAGTGTGATCAGGTAAGACGGAGGAGGTTAAATTGCCACTTCTGACCACCAGTGTGTATGGGGGGGGGGGGGTAGAATGGCGCTGCAACTAATGTGGGGGGGGGGGCAAGGTGTGGTGTACACCAGTGCTGGGGGTTATTGCAACCGCTGACACCATAGTAGGAGGTTATTGTTGCAGCCACTAACACCATAGTCAGAGGGGGTTATTATTGAAGCCACTAACACCAATGCTGGGGGGTTAAAATTTCGGGCTGAGGGTGTGGTTGACACCAGAGCTAGGGGTTATATTTGCAGCCACTCACACCAGCGCTGGGGGTTATAACTGCAGCCACTGACACCATAGTAGGGTATTATTTTTGCAGCCACTGACACCATAGTAGGGGGTTATTATTGCCGCCCCTGACATCAATGCTGGAGGTTATTTCTACCACTAACACCATAGTATTGGGGGTTATTATTGCTTCCACAGACACCAAAAATGCAACTTAGCCCATGTAGACAAAAATCATTGCACCAGCACTGAATTGCCAATGAGAATGCAAAGTTAAGCGAAGCAGTGAGAGAAACGCTTACTTAGGAAGTACAGTATATGATGGCTGATGCAAAAAAGGGTGAAAAAGTAATCTATGATAAATGGAATTTATACAGGAGAACATGCCTGCCCCTTAGATAAAACAAAGATCACAATCCAGGACAACAGATATGTTAAATCTGTAACTACAGAAAATGTTCAGTATCATGATTTCTGTAATATTTGCTAAGCATTACATAACCATGTGATTAACAAAAAAAAAATGCACAAATTAAACACTGTTGGTAGAAAACTTTCCACAGTTCAAGTAATCTTTTTGTGCAACTCTTATACAAACCTTTGCAAATAAACCAGGAGTGCAAGCAAAAGAGACAGAATCAATGGTGTTAGAATGGGAGTGTGAGGGGCAGTAATGTAATTTGGTGAAAGGGCTAAAATGGTAAAAACAAAAAAAGGAGTGCTGGAAAAATGTATAAGGATAAGGATCAGGTGTGTAAGGAATGGATAAGGAAAACATGTATGAAACTAATTGCCCTGTAAATTCTGCAATATGACAACTCATAAACCTATATGTACTGGTGTTGTAAGCAGACAAGTTGGTGATGCTTGGATTTATATGGCCACATGGCTATAACTACCTGATGTTCCAGCATCAGCATTGCCATTTTCCACATGCTCGGAAGGGGTGCCGGCGTGAAGCTGCTTTCTCTCATTCTGAGGCTCCAGGATGTCCCGATATTTAGATACCATGAGCACAGAGATGAAGTAGACAACAGCCAGTGCTAGAAACTGGGCCTGTTTACTGTCCTCCTATACAATGAAAAGGGAGGAGTTAGTTACATGTTAATGTTCAGGTCTTTACAGATCTATTCTTTTTCTAAAGATATTTTTGTTAAGAGCATCAATACTATAAGTAAAAACATTTTGACCTATTGCAGTGATGTCTCATTCTATAACATAATTAACAACTATTTCAGTTAACAATTTTGTTAAATATAATCTATGCTTCATTTAAAGTGCAACTCAAGGCAAGTGACTACATACAGAGCTTAATGCATACTGTATAATGCATACTGCATGTTTAAAATTTTACTGCAAAAAAAAAAAAAAAAAAAAAAATATTATATATATATATATTTTATATATCTTTTTTTTTTTTTATTTTTTTTTACTTGTTTGTCCAGTATTGTGACTGAAACACCTCTATCACAATGCAGTCGACACACTTCTATTATGGTTTAGCATGGTAGCTTCTCATGTCACCTCTGCCTTTTGCTTCTGGTCAATATAAAAATGAACCAGCATCATTAGCTCTGTAATCCAGCAAGTGATTCAGGATCATAAAAAGCTGAACCTAGAAACAGTGACACAAGCAACCTGGTTGGTCACCTGCAAGACCATAAAGCCTTCAACGCTTTGATGCAACAGATTTGGAAACACAGTAGAGCAAATGTCTATGAAAAAGCTTTTACCACTTTGTTTAGAAATGGCTGAACATTCTCAATAGACAAACCCAAGGTCACCTACAGTCATAAATGCAAACGTATTGAAAATATGTTCTGTAATGGATGGACAAAAAAATTTTGATTTTAGTTCAGTACACAAATATATGCCATACCATCCTAATTGAATTACATGGATATATATTTATATTCAGCCCAATCTTCCATTAAAAAAAAAAAATAAGTAATTTAGCACCAATATACAGATTTGGCTTTTTTGACTACATTTTTCATGCACTAGGGTGAAATAGCAACTAGAAATATGTTTATAATTATTTCACACCATTTTAAAGCAGACTTTCAGGATGTTTTTTTTTTCTCTCTCTCCAAATCTCATTCTCCCACTTTGCATGCTGGAATAAATAGGATATCTGTACTTCCTTTACAATCCTTCTCTTGAGTCAAATGAGGAACACACTTTTGAGTGATACTGCCGCCTACAGGAGGAGTGGACATAAAGATAATGTATGTCAGTCCAGGATTCTCCTCGTACTACTAGTATGCCTCAGTTTGTAGCAAAGCAGTACCAAGAGCATGATGATCAACAGAGGTTGGAACCTGTGATCCTTAAATCCTACTTTCTGTCTCGTTCACTGAAGGACACAGGAAGTCATTAACTGTCAGGACGTCCAAAAACACGAACTGCTACAAAAGGCTAAAAGGCCAAGTATTAATATAAAATGGGGACTGATTGCAGCTAAAGGAGCTGCTGGAAGGACCCGACACCTAAAGCAAGCAATTTTCAGTGTGATCGTGTAGTGAAACTTGGATGTGGTCTGCATATTCCATGGGGCTAAAATCTAGCTAGAATCGCACTAAAGTAGTACAGGAACCTTTTCCAAAATCACACCATGCCGATTTGCATTAATGTGAACAAGCACCATTAAAAAAAAAAAAAAAAAAAAAATCTTCATGTACTTCTGTGGATCTCAAGTCACATCTAAAATTTAACCCCCCCCCCCCCCTTTTCCCCCCTCCCTTCCCATTTCTTTCATTTTCCTTTCCCATCCCATTCCCACTTCTTCCCTTCTTTCCCAATTGAACCCCCCCTCAGTCCTTTCATCCTTCACCTCTTCCTTTTCACTTTCATCATCATTTCGTCCCCCCCCCCCCTTATTTCTCCCCCTTTTCATCCCCCCTAGTCCCTCCCTTTCCCCCCCCCCCGGCCCCCCTTTTGTCTGTCCCCCAATTCACCCCCCCCCCCCCCTCCCTAACACCCACCCTAATAACCCCCACCAAAAAAATCTTACGGGGAAACCAGATAGAAGTTGTTCTGTTGCGGTGTATTTGATTTTAACCAATTGACTGTATATGTGTATATCTAATTTTTGTTGTCATTACATTTTTGTATATTTTTCTACAATGTATGATTTGTGATTTACTACCTAGTACCGAGATAGTCCATATATCCCAAACTAATCCTATAGGTGTGGACACTCAGGGTACCGCATTAGCAACTGTCCCAGTGATCCTAGAACCTCCTTGTTTCCAAAACTATTGACCTGGATGATGGTACTTTAACTTATTTTTTGTTTTAATGTTATCTGAGGCTATACTCACTTTTTTGCCATAAAATTGAACTAGTGTGAGCGGAGCCTTAGATGAGTTATAAACATCCATCTAGAAGAACTTGGAAAACATGTAAACAGAAGACCAGGTAGACGCCTTGCAAATCAGGGAAACCGTAGCCTTGATGTGGAAGAGCCCAAGAGGCACTCACAGATCTTCTAGAATGTACACAAACAAGAAAGGGTGCAACCCTATCATTACCACCAAACTTAGACAATGCTCTATTTGAGGAACTGAAAAATGGTGAAGAAGCTGGCCCACCTTTATGTGAACATCCAGAATGATAGAGTGTCAGACTTTGAGGAAAGCACATATTTTCACAGCCCTAACTATATCCAGGTAATTTAGGTTGGAGGGAAGTTCTGGGCCTCAACACCACCTTGTCCAAGTCCAGAAAAGTTTCTTTAGAGAATAATTTCACCATCTTATGCGCTCACCTCACCGAGGTGATGGCTACAAGAAACATCAGCTCATAGGCAAGAGTGGAGAGAAGATGATTTATCATGGGTTCAAAGTCTGGTTTTTGAAGTGCTGAGAGAATAGGGGGAGCCACAGACACACTGTTCAAAGGTCTTAGTAAAAAAAAAAAATGGGAATGACAGTGGTCTCTTTAACCATATAGCAAGGGCAAAGACCTGACCCTTAATAGTATGGGGGGCCCAATGCTGGTCCAAATCCAGCTTTTTGACCCGAGGGGGTGAAAAACATTTGCCTTGCATCAACTGAAAAAAAGTAGCTTCCTAGTTTTAACATTGTGGGAATAACCAATTCATAGATGCCCCTGTACTTAGAACTTGGGTTTCAACAGCCATGCTCATCACTGTTCGGATTAACAGCAGTCAATTTTAAAGATATGTCACCCACTTGTTTTCGGGAACTCCTGCAGTACCAGACAACTCCAAAGCATGTGCAAAATAAAACCCCCCTGTTGACGACATTGCCAATTTTGTGGAAAAGATTGTGGGAAAAGCCTTTGTAGAGTTTGGGGGACTGTACGGAGAAGTGATATTAAAACTAGTTTCCTGTAACAGACAAATTTTTAACAACGTTCTTCTGCAATGTTAAATTAAAACACTAAAAAGCCTTTGGAGGAAACAGACATTTTGTTTGGCGTTTCCAGTCTCCGAAAAGGAAGAGTTGAAACACTGTCTTGCTGGTCTTAGGAGCAGTAAAAAGACCCCAAATTATGAACAGCACTAGTAGCAACAGTGGGCTGATCCTCTATCTTCAAAGAAACCACATCAATAAGCACTGAAAATGTCTCTTAAATTTAGGATTGACAGTAGAAATCTGAGACTCCTTGGGGTTAAGCTGGTCCAGAAGGGACTGAAGAGACTTGGAATAAGACAGTGTCTTAGTAGCCGAAAGTTCTGAGGTCGCAAACAGATGGAATACAAAATCTGCAGGGGAAGATGCAAGAGCACCTTTGTGGCCTCTGCGATCAGTCAGCAAACACCTGAGCTTTTGGGCCTATAAAGTCATACATGTTTGAAGTAAAAACCTCTTTGGAGGCTGCCATACTCAACAGAACTAGGAAAGAATCTGAAGTTTGTTACTAAAAAACAAATCTATATCTTATTAAAAAGACCTTTATAAGTAGATGCACAAACAAGCATTAAAAAAAAAAAAAAAAAAGCATTCCTTACCTTTTATTAGTCATTCTTAGAATGACTTCCGGTCTTTCCTCCTGTGGGAGTAGGCGTGGTTTTCGCTCAGCAATGACCCCTGGGAGCTGTGTGACAGTATTCCCATGAAGCAATGGGGGACGCCGTCATCCGTGGAATCCCGCTTTAAACGGGATTTTTTTTTACCAAAAACATGTAGCAGAATACATTTTGGCTTAAATTTATGACAAAATTAGATTTTATTGGATTTCTTTTAAAATAGTAGAAAGAAAAAATATTGTTTTTTTTTTTTCAAATTTCTGCTCTTTTTTTTCCTGCTTATATCGCAAAAAATAAAAACCGGAGTCGTGAATTAATACCACCAAAAGAAAGCTCTATTTGTGCGAACAAAATGATAAAAATTTGGGTACAGTGTAGCATGACCGCGCAATTGTCATTGAAATTGCGAGAGCACTGAAAGCTCAAAATTGGTCTGGGAAGGAAGGGGGCAAAAGTGCCCAGTATTGAGGTGGTTAAAAACCTTTACAGCCAACTAGGCACTCTTGCTAGAATTATTGTTCTCACGCTGATATTCGCGGAGATACAGTGCCTTGAAAAAGTATTCATACCCCTTGAAATTATCCACATTTTGTCAAGTTGCAACCAAAAACGTAAATGTGTTTTATTGGGATTTTATGTGGTAGACCAACACAAAGTGGCACAGAATTGTGAAGTGGAAGGAAAATGATCAACAGAGTAAATAATAGGACTTAAAATATCCCTCCAAGCTTGCTCCTCATACCACCACACTGTGTGGATGCTTATGCGTCTCTATACACAGTGTGAGGTAACTGTCCTCCACCCAAATACTTTTCTCTGGATAAAAAGGATGGAACATCTAGTACCTATGAAGTAATTGACTATTTATCAGAGCTCTACCCTGGGGCTGTTTTTTCTCCCATAGGCTGGCGAGACTATACCACATGGGTTTCCACCATTTTCATCATTATACTATCATATACAACCTGGCATAGCAGAAATATACTATATATGGATAAAACCTTTCCATGAAAATAATTTATTCCTTTGGTCATATATATTGAGGTAATAGGAGGTCCTGAAGAAGCGGTGGTCTCTGCAAAATGTATTGACCTTAAGCTCTCCATCTCAACCAATAGCCACGCATGTTTGCAGGGGACGATGATTATTGGTATCAATATGCAAGCTGTAAAAGTACACAGTATGTGTTTTTATACATTTTATTGGTAGAATACACACACACACACACACACACACACACACACACACACATACATATACACACACACACACACACACAGCTCACTGGAGGGGTATTTAAAGTCTTATTTACTCTGTCTTGTCCTAGATTTGAAAAGGATGATACCCTCCCACTGGTGCATATCCCTAGTTGGAACCTTCCCCATACACATTCAAACAACTTTTTTTTTTAATCAAAATTAAGTTTATCGAGCATGAAAAAGAGAAGGATATGCAAAAAAGTACAAAGTGTAACAGGCACTATTCAGAAGGATAAAGCATTTGACAATCTTCGCAAGTACAGTGTACATACCAGGGAATATTATTTAGGATAGTCCTAAGAACCTACCCACTTGGGCCTGTGGTGCCCGAGTGAGAGAGTAACATTTTTCAAAGGAAAAGAAAAATAGCAGGGAGTATATCATAGCACATCACATGAAGGCATACAACAGAGCGAAAGGCAAGTACATAAGCTACATCAGAGACCATACCTTAAATGAGTTATTACTCATCTGTGCAAGTGGAGGAATCCTCCAACCACCTGTCCCAGATTTTGTTATATTTGGCTGGGCAGCCCCTGTGTGAATACATTACCTTTTTATAGGGAAGTGTAGTGTTCACTGCCCTAATCCATTGCTGAATGGTAGGGGGAAGACGCTTTGATCCAAGATCGGGCTATTTGCATTCTGGCCATAAACAGACTCTTGCAGAAATATATTTAGGTACTTCTCTTCGGAGATGGAAAGGAAACCTAATAAGCACTGACAGGGGCACAGGCTTAGGGGAGAGCCCATGCGGTCATGGAGGAACTTAACCACCTGCGACCAGTATTCCCGAAGATGAGGGCAAGTCCATAGTAGGTGGAAAAATGTACCCCTGGGGTCCCCACACTTGGGGCAGGCTGGGCTGTAGTCAGGTTTATATTTAGAGAGGCGAATCGCGGTAAGGTAAAACCTATGAAGGATATAGAGGTGTGTGAGTTGGTCTGACAGTTGGGCGAACACCATCCTCAGGAGGCTAGCGTATCCTAACAGTCATCGTCTTCCACAGCCCCCGGGTCCATCTCCCATTTGGATTTCAATTGGTAAGCTTGTGAAGTGGCTATAGGTAGCATGAGGTGGTGAAAGAAAGAGAGGATCAGCTTCTCGGGGTCCTGACCAAGAACCACATCCACCAGGAATGATGAATCCAGTCTGGGAATGGAATCCCCGAATTGGGAGTTAGGGGCATGACTGAGCTGGAGATAGCCGAAAAACACGCGATTAGGTAGACCAAAATTGTCCTTAATGGCTTGAAACGATTTAACTGTACCATTGTCCAGGACCTGTGAGAGAAACAAGACCCCCTTGGCAATCCAAAGATTATGGTCAGGTACAGTAAGCAGTTAGGGCAGTTGGGAAATGTCCCACAATGGTGTGTGGGTGTGAACTGCAGGGGCCTTGGTGATATCCATGGCAAGCTGCCATACCTTGCACTGATGGAACGCCATAGTGCTTCTAGTGCCCACATGTGGAGACCCGTGGGTGCCATTCAGGAGAACCTGAAAGGGATGGATAACCAAGCTAGTCACAGAGGAGCATACCAGAGTAGAGTACCGATCTATATGTACTTGGTTATAGTATATACAATAGAAAGCAAGGTTGGGAAGGGCAGTACCACCCAGATGGACAGGGCATTTCAGAGTTCACCATGAGAGTTTATGACGGGAGGAGCCCCATACAAAAATGTATTAAGGATAGATTCCATAGACTTGAAGACATGGGAGGGAACGTATAAAAAGGGGCATGCCAGAACAGGTAGAATAACTTGGGAAGGAGAATAATCTTTACTAAATTAATATGACCCATAATCCCAAGGGAGACCAGACCTGGGTCTTGTTTTTAAGAAGGTCGAATAGGGGCTATGTAGTCCATGGGGGTTCTCGAGCATTGCACGCCCAGATATTTGAACCAGCTTGATCGGACCAGGGGAAGTGCCACTTTATCTGCTGTAGGGACATTTACATCCAGTGAAAAGATTTGGCATTTAGACCAGTTAATCTGCAGTCCAGAATATTCTCCAAACTGCTCGATCAACTGTAGAGCCGGCGCAAGGGAGGGGCCGACATCCTCTAGGTAGAGGAGCATATCATCCACATAGAGACTGAGGACCTCAGTCACCCATCCCATGCAGAGACCTTTAATGTGGGGGTGTGCCCTGATGGCGATGGCGAGAGGTACTACAGCTAGGGCATACAATAAGGGGGATATAGGGAAACCCTGGCGAGTACCTCTAGATAACGCAAATGGTTCGGATAGCCTACCATTGACTTGGATCCGGGCAGTGGGGGCCTGGTAAAGAAGTTGGAGCCACTTGACAAATTTTGGGCTGAAGCTAAACCTGCACAGACATTTCCATAGATAGTTCCACTCCACAGAGTCCAGCGCCTTGGCGGCATCCAGGCTTACCACTACCCTGGATCCAATAGTGTCATGTGCAGCCTGTAAATTCAATTGAAGAGTCTCCAGGGATTGAATGCTGTGTTCTTATTGGGCATGAACCCGTTTGGTCCGGGTGAATTAAACTAAGTATCACTTTATTAAGCCACAGGGCAAGGATTTTAACATCTATTGTAGGAGAGAGATAGGGTCTTTACCAGGTTTGGGCATTAATATCTCAAGCTTTGAACATCTCACGGAGCACTGTTCAATCCATCATCCAAGAATGGAAAGCGTGTGGCACAACTGCAAACATACCAAGACATGGCCATCCACAAACTGACAGGCCGGGCAAGGAGAGCAATGAGCAGCCAAGTGGCCCAAGGTAACGCTGGAGGAAGTGCAGAGATCCACAGCTCAGGTGGGAGAATCTGTCCACAGGACAACGATTAGTCATGCACTCCACAAATCGGGCCTTGATGGAAGAGTGGCAAGAATAAAGCCATTGTTAAAAGATAGCTATAAGTCGTCTCATTTGCAAGAAGCCATGTGGGGGACAAAGCAAACATGTGGAAGAAGGTGTTTTGGTCAGATGAGACCAAAAATTTTACTTTTTGGCCTGAAGGCAAAACGATGTGTGCGGCGGAAAACCAACGTGAAACATGGTGGTGGCAGCATCATGTGGTGGGGATGTTGTTCTTCAGCAAGCACAGGGAAGCTGGTTAGAGTTGATGAGAAGATTTATGAAGCCAAATACAGGGCAATCTTAGAAGAAAACCTGGTAGAGTCTGCAAAAGACTTGACTGGAGCAGAGGTTTACCTTCCAGCAGGACAATGACCTTAAACATACAGCAAGAGCTACAATGGAATAGTTTAAATCAAAGCAAAGCATATTCATGTGTTATAATGGCCCAGTCAAAGTCAAGACATTGAACTTTAAAAATTGCTGTTCATATGTTCTCCATACAATCTGACAGCACTGCAGCTATTTTGAAAAGAAGAATGGGCAAAAATGTCACTCCAGATGTGCAAAGCTGGTAGAGAAATACTCAAAAAGACTTGCAGCTGTAATTGCAGTAAAAGGTGGTTCCACAAAGTATTGAATCAGGGGGGCTGAATACAAATACATGCCACACTTTTCGGATATTTGTAAAACATTTTGAAAACCATTTATCATTTTCCATCCACTTCACAATCATCTGCCACTTTGGGTTGGTCTATCACATAAAAATCACAATAAAACACATTTACATTTTTGGTTGTAACATGACAAAATGTGCAAAATTTCAAGGGGTATGAATAATTATTCAAGGCACTGTATGATACACGTGTGGTACTACCAAGGTTTACATGCATGTGCGCACTCTGGGCTTGCATTTGCACAAGGCAACAGGGTTTTTTTTTTTTTTAAATGTAAAAATGATATATATTTTAATATCAAATTTTTTTTAAACTTTCTCTTATTTTTTAATAAATCCCTGTGATAGCATTGGGTAGGTGGCAGGTACTCTTGATGGAGACATTGGGGGTCTAATAGACCCCAATGCCTCCCCTGCCCTTCACACCAATTAACCAAGCACAGATCGGCTCGGTTAGATGTGTCCCCTGGCTGTACTGGCCAGTAAATGGTGCATCTGAACCCAGAAGTGACATTACTTCCAGTTTCATTGTTTGAAATGTTTCATGTGAAAATCGAGGCATAGATTTACCTCAGTCTCACAGCGCTCTCCCTCCCCTAACCAGTGGAGGTGTGTCCTGGGCTCCAGTAAGAGAGGGACAGCCTGAAGATGGGAGTTCCACATTGCTCTTGCAAAGCAGGGGCATCAGCAGGTAGATGCCAGTGGAGGTCAGCGCTCAGTCCCTCAGCTCTGACCCCCTGCAGAGTGAAAATGACAGAGTGAGAAATTCAAAAGGTATAACAGTGCAAATAAAGGCTAGTGCCCAGTGCTATACATCATTGACTTAGAGAATTCTAAAGCCCAGCTCCAGAAAACTTGAAAATAAAATTTTTGCAGTTGGACTACATCCTCACTACAAAGGTTAATTGCTCAGTCTATTTAGTATATTACCCAGTGCAATTATGCAATGAAGGGCTATGGAGCTTGCACTGGTCTGGTTGAAGTCAGACCTTAGACCGATGAAGCCTAGGGTAGGAGACGCTGCCAGGACCAGTCTAGGAGCACGGAGGATCGGATAAGTGAATAGGGAAACACTACAAAATGCTCAGGTGTGAACCTGAGGAAGTTTTTCCTGTAAATCCGATTACTCTCTTTTCTATATGGTCAGCTTACAAAAAACTGAAAAAAGAAGGAAATATATGAAGCAAGAACATGTTAAAGTGAATAAACTCTGAGAATTCCTGTAACACCAACATGAACACTTCAAAGGTAATATAGAACTCAGGTATTGATCTTCCACTCACCACATCTCTGAAGACCACAGCTCGCAATCTGTTTATATCCATGTCTTGTAGAAGCCTGTCATAGTCTCGGACTGGAGAAATTCCGCCTGTCAGTATGTCAACTGGACTCTGAAAACATATATACAAAAAAAAAAAAAAAAAAAAAAACAGCAGTGGTGTTAAATTCATTGACATGCTTTAGTAACCCCCTACAATTAATACCAATATTAAGTTGAAGTTTCTCTTTTCACTCCGGTTAATAGATCTCACTTGTAGTGCAACTATGTACAAAAACTGCGACTGCATTAAATCTTTTTAGAGATAAATCAGCACCACTCTTGCAAAGCATGGACTAAAACTTTCCATATACTTAAGTGGGTGAAGAAATATTTAACATATTTTTACAGGCCTTTATATAGCACCAACAATTTATACAGTACATTTACATCGGCCACTGTTCAACTATCTTACAAACTCTGTTCGTATCTCATATGCATGTATACACACACAGAAACATTGGTGCAAATTTAAGCAGAAACCAGTTAACCAGTTAACAGCATGTCTTTGGGGTGTGGGAGGAAACCCATGCAAGCATACAGAGAGCGTGCAGATAGCGTTCTGGCCAGGACTACCAAAATCTTATTCATAAAGGCCAAGTTGACTGTTTGAACAGGTTACACCGTATTTGAGTGTAGCATGTAACATGCTCACAACACCCCTCACCTCAACCTCATTACCTGTAGCAGCAGGTGGGGGGGTTCTTCTCCCTTTGGCCCATTACATTTTCCAAACAGTGCGGCTGTGCGGGGGCTCTACCCACACAGCCACATCATTCATTCACAGATCTGTGAATGAACTAGAAGTCTCGTCCGCTACTGGGGCAGAAAGCTTGTAGTTCCGAACTACAAGCACACTGATCAGTGTCCTTGTAGGTCACTGACATTTGCTGCAGCTCAGTAACTGTGTTCCCATACAGAGGAATGGGCAGAGAGCTGTCAGAAGGGTCTGCATGAGCCCAACTTTTCAACTGTGGTCCATTGATAACAGGTGCAATGTAAGAAGTCTTTCCCATAAACATGCGTGCTCAACAGGCCCTGAGATTTTAGAGCCGACTGTGAGAACTTGCACAAAAGTTGTCGTTCATATCATCGTGATTTGCAGTACCGCATACGTCAAAACAGGTTTTAAAGCTCATCTTTGGTCAAAAAAAAAAAAAAAAAAAGTTTTCCCATGCACTGTATAGGCCAACGGTATGTTTTGTCTAGGGGTGAGGAGAAAGCTTTTTCTCACCCAATTCTTCAGTCCATGGTGCTCCCCCCGGCCCACGGATCGTTCCTTGTCTATGGGGCCTGCTCTGTGCTTGACAACCTCAGGAACAGTCAACAATTCGAGACCACTGGGGTGTATGGGAGTGCTGGACCCATCTTGTGCTGGGAGGATTAGGTGAGTAAACCTCCTCCTTTCTCCTCTCCCCTAGACAAAAACAAGCAGTTAACCTGTGCAGTGCATGCACAGCCCCAAAGCAGGGAAAACATTTGTTTTGCCCGAAGTTGGGCTTCAAGCGCCCCTCCCCCTTAATGCAGGAGAAAACAGTTCAATTTCCTGGAATCTTTCAAGACAGCATAGGGGAGAGGCTCTGTCTACCTAAAACAGAAATTTGATTAATTTTACTGCAGCCGCAGACAGCCTGTCATTGCACTGTAGGGGCTTGGCAGTTGCAGCCAACTGCGCACAGCTGTCAATCTCAGCCACAGGTACCAATAGATGCTTGCCACTGGGATTCACAGCATGGCTAAACACGGGTTGATTCTGCCAGTTCTCTACTTCCTGGTTGTAAATTGGCCATGATAAGCAGAGAAGCTGAAATGTGCAAACATGCACAGTTTGCAAGCTTTCTACTCCCATTTACAGTTACACGCATGCCTATATCTTCCATTGTGTGTTTGAAGCCACACCCCCTGTCCTCCTCACCTCTCTTGCTTAACAACGGTTTTCATCTGTAAAATCTATTAGTTGGCTAGGGAAAGTGTTGTTATGTCGCTGGGTTATTTGCTTGATTTTAATCTCTTTGGAAATAATGATCCTTGTTGGCATGCATCACCTCCAAAAGTGGCGTAGAGTCCGTAATGTGCTGCAGTAGACATGCCAATCCCATGACTTATATGAAACGTTAAAGAAAAACCTTTTTTTCTACTTTCCAACAATGGATTATTAAAATAGTTATTTTGACAGATAGAAATATATATTTTTTAGGACTTTATAACTACTTTAAATGTTGCAGGATCAACTTTTTACATATCTAGTTCAGCCTAGGGGTGGGCTAGTGCCCTAAAATCATGCACAAAATGTCCTGGTTAAAAGGCCATCTTTAGCAACATGTCACAAATTCAACCCTCATTTAGGGTGCAACATTTTGCCAAGCATCCCCCGCCCCGGACAGAATTCAGTTTTTTTTTTCCCAGCAGCAGATATCACTTTTGAAATTGACATGGCTGTGCAGGGCTTCTCCCGAACAGCTTTATCATTCATTCACAAAACTGACTGAATGAACTACAAATCCCATCTTCCACCGAGGCAGACCGATTGGTGCTTTTCAATGGAATACAAGTGCAGTTTCTCCACACTTTTAGTTCACTGACACTTCCTCCAGCCATCCAAATTAAAGCCCATACAGAAATAGGGGCAGATAGCTGGAGGAAGAGTTTGCAGAAACCTAGCATGGCACCCGTGATTCAATGATGGATCGTGCAATGCTTTTCAGGTTCCTGTGAAAAGAAAAAAAGAAAAAAAAAAAAGAAATATACTTTTTTTACTGGAAAAACTTGCATTTGTTAGTTTAAAGATGAACTTGGCCTTTAAATCACAGCAGGCTTTCACCTTGCTGCATGAAAGTCGAGTGTAATCGATCATAAATTGGCGCAAGCAGATCCCAGTAGCATTTCGGTGTTGCCATTTTAGTGATTTTTTTATAGCATAAATATGAAAAAACATTTCAAGACCATGGTATTGTTTTTATTGATATGAAAATGAACTCATTGGATTGGTTTATTAACTCAGAACAGGAAATTATGTAGGCAAAAAAGTGAAGGGGAGGGGAGGGAAAAGGGCTTTAACAAGCCATGTGGTCAGAAACAAAAGGAACAGTTGTTTGCAGGACTCAGAGAAGGAAAAAAAAAATATAACAATACTCTATCAGGAAGAACCAAAATGAAGTAACTGTACAATACACTTTTTGCATACATTGTCCATGCTAATTTGCTGGGAAGGATAAAGAAGTTTGGGCATGTGTAGATCGTATGCATATTTTGTGATACTTTGTATGTGAATTGTTTTTTTTCCTACAGCTGTATGTGCAGTTGTTTTTTTCTGTTTAGTAAAAGCACATTAATACAATACAGAGGTTTCTAAGCTCCCTTGCTTATACCCCAAAGAACATAAAATACACAAAAGCAATACACCTGTATACCTTTCAAATTTCAAGTGTAGCAAGGGATTAACAGGTTGGAGCTGCAGCTTACCTCTCAGCGGTTAGGCTACCAGAACCAGAAAGGAATACACAGCACATTAAACACTGCGCTTGTAAATTGGACCCCAACAACCGAAGAGAGGACAACCTCCCAGGGGTACCCAACACTGTGCCTGCCCCCCAGTATGGGTAGATTAGGAGGGAGAGCTATAGTAAAAACCCAAACCAACCTACCTCGGAGATGTTTGCCAGATAAGTAGCAGCTAGCATGGCCGAATCAGATCGCACTGCTGACCTGATGAAATCTGCTGTAAAACACCTGGGAAGATCAATGTCCACCTACTGTTCCATCCTCTATCCACTTGTTATCCCTCCATGGTGTCTATGGATATCAGCACCAGAGAATACCCAATGCAAGTATTGCTGCTCATTCAGGAAGACCCACACCATGGTACCAAACTCCATCCTTACCCTCACAGTGGAAGTGTGCCATTTAGCTCAGCAGACTCCTGTCACCCCCCTTCCCACTAAAAAGATTCAGTGATGCCAGCGACCATGGTCCATCCACAACAATTGGCAGCCTACATCAGGGGGGGATCAGCTCTGACCATGAGGGCTCCCCCTACTCCACATCCCCTGAAGCAACACAGTGGAGGACTTTGGGCTTGGCCAAATGTGAGAAAGGGAGGGCTCCACCAGAGCCTCTGCCCCCACAATGATAATTGCTTCTCCTCAGGCTGACAAACATTGGGAAAAACAAAAGGTGGTAATAGGGAGGAAAGGTCCCACAACTAGGATACTAACAACTGTAGCTCAGAAAAGCTAATAGATGCAACCTCTCCAGGTCCACTCTCCCTGATATCATGGGGATGGGGGGGGGGGGGGGGGGGCATATACTGGGAGGCTCCTGCAACCACCCTGAATGCCTAAAGAAAAATAATGCATTTTGATGTTCCCGTTAGTCCAGAGGAAACGAACAAGGATCCTGTACTGGAAGAGGATTTGGGAATACTTTTGCTCCACATCTTATTTTATTGCAGTGCAAAACGTGTGTTGCATGCTGCAATGCTCTGTATGTGCTCTGTGCTTGCTGCATTATGATAACCACACAACCATAATGCAACATCACCATTCGCTCATTTTTTAGCATAAACTGATACTTTCCTTGATCTCTGTGACTTGGTGATTAGTAGTGAAACCTTGCAAAGAGAAAAAGTCTGGTAAATAAATTCTAACTAAGGACAGTTTTTTTCAGGGAGGTTTTATGTCCTTTCTATATTTGTGTCAATTTCCTCTGGGTGCTCCAGTTACCTCACACAATCCAAAATTACTATAAAAGCAAGCTGCCAATGGGAATGATTATAAATAGCAAGCTGCCAATTTAATGTTGTGATTAGGCGACAATACTTTCAGTGTCACTATGGAACAGGTTTGCTCAACATGGGGTTTTATAGCTAAGCAAGTTTCTGTGATCAATAAATTCTGAGTGCACACAGTTCTTTTTGTATGGACCTTAATGAGAAACACACAGTACCGTGCCATGCCTTGCACACAGACATTACCTTTGCAGTAGACTTTGCTGTTCCCACCAGGCCATGAATTGCCTTCTGGTTTTTCATATTTTCTCCTGTGGATTTTAATTGCAAGTGCTGCTGACACTCCAGACAATTTCTAACAGCAATGGCACAAACTAAAATGAAAAATAAATAATTCTGTTTACAAAAGCCTCCAAATAACTTATGACTTACAGTGAAAAGACCAGCCTTTTCTGCTACTTTTAATAGAAAGCAAAACGAAATGCATAATTTTCATAAACTGATTTATGAAAGTACATTTTAATAAAATTCTTTATGGAAAATTAAAGATTTTTGGCAATCAGAAGAACAAATTAGGGGGTGGTATAGAGGTCAAACAGAGGCTGTTTAAAAACCCCATTAACAAAAGAATTCTGTTTATTTGGCACCTCATTTTGCCTAAAATGGCAGTGAACACAATGCAACAAGCTGTGAAGAAATGCAGCATACATATCCAATCTCTGACATCTTAACCACTTGCCGAACGGCTCATGCCTAAATACGTCGGCAGAATGGCACGGCTGGGCAAAACAACGTATGGGTACATGCTTCCCTTTAAGAGTCGCTTGAGGTGCACGTCCGCTACACTTTGGGTGTTCCGCTGCGCGTGACCGGCGAGCGTGATCCCGCCGTCCACCCACGATCATGGGCACGAGAGACAGCACGGGCAGTTGTGTGTGTAAACACACAAATCCCTGTTCTGTCAGGGGAGAAAACACAGATCATTTCTTCCTACTAAGTCAGAACAGCGATCTGTTTCCTCCCCCAGTCAGTCCTATCCGTTAGAACACATCCAGGGAACACACAAAAAAAAGCCATAAATCTCTCCCATTGTTTGTAGACGCTAAAACTTTGGCGTAAACCAATCAACATACGCTTATTACGAAAAAACAAACAAACAAACACACACACACACAAATATTGCGGTAATACACGTTACATGCATTGTTGCACTGCAGTGTACCAAACACAGCGAGAGAGCACTTTATGGTGCATATAACTTGTGGGCGCTGGTATGCGTTGCATACAAATACTGCAGTGCATCAATGCAAAGCGTTGCAGTACCTGATTTATTTATTTTTTTTAAATGATTGTTTCCCTTTAAATTGCATTCATTCAAAACTGTGTAGTAGCGCATTTTAACATTGTACCACACATTGTAACGCACTGCGTTGCACTAAAATGTATGCCTGGAGTGGAGTTTAGGGCCGGGCAGCAAAAAAGGGTCAAATACACTAATACATGTTCAAAAAATGTCAAATACACATTATTTGCATGTTCTATAAGTGGTATTGCTTTGTTTCAAACAGTCAGTAAACTAAAGTAGTAGTGTGTGCAATTTTACCAAAACCTTTTCTCATTGTTCATTTACACAGTCAGTTCATTCTATTTCTCCTCTGTCATGGAAAAGGTGAAAGTGCTTCTACAGCAATAAGGAGTTTTTACCCTAATGCATGTTCTGCATTAAAGTAAACATTCTGTGCCACAAGATCGATCCCCTCCTTATACTTACCTAAACCCAATTTCCAGCCAGCGTTGTACCCTAACGCAGCAGCTGTCTTTGTTATCTCTCCTCATAGGGAAGATTGATAGCAGCAGGAGCCATTGGCCACTAGTTAGGGGGCAGGGCTGAGCTGTCTGTCTGTCTATAAAAGCAGGCAGTGCAGCTTAGGATCGAGCCTGCACAAGTGCCCCAGTATGAAGGGGCTTCCTATGGGGACACTTGCTAAAGAGGTGAAGCCAGGAGCGCTGGGGGGACCCAAAAGAGGAGGATCTGGGCTGCTCTGTGCAAAACCATTGCACAGAGCAGGCAAGTATAACAATTTTTTTTATTTAAAAGGAAGAAAGGTGGTTTACAATCACTTGAAGTGCTTATGACACCTTGGACAGGTCTGTATGGTTACAAACGTGATAATCTGTTACCTTGCTGGTTAACCATATGTCAAATATCAATTGCATTTTTGATATGTAGGCAAAAATCTACAGCAGCAGAAAATGCAGGTGGCTCTCAGTTAGCAACACTTCATAGCTATGAAGTACCGTATACTGTAAGATCATTGCTAGAAATGCTTAATAAATGAATACATATGCTTTATGATGAGCTTACCTAATCGAAGGCACTGCCGTAAGATGCCCCCAGATGACATATTTTTTTCAGCTTCAATATCTGTAAAGCCCAATGAACTTGCAAAAATAAGGACATCTACAAGACTTATTGCTCTCTGAAGGAATGTTATAGCTGTTTCTATAGAAAGACCTTGGGTAGGTTCAATATTTTCCAGTTCATGCTGAAACAAAAAAATAAATCCAAAACAGCTTTTTATGGTTGTATGGTTTTACTTGCAACAGAAATTCTAGACTGCTTCAAGGAGAGGAGAACATAAACAATATACATTTATTAACTGTATATTATGAATAGCTTTAAATTATAAAGAACATGTACAAAAAACAAATGCAACAACAGTCTCCAACCAGTGGATTTCAGACCAAATGCAGTTTTTGAATACTTTTAAACCTTTCGCTGCCAGGCCCTGTGCTCCATATTGTACCATTTTTGCAATTTTTTCCTTTGCTTTTTTATTTTTCACTTATAGCTTTCAGAGTTTGTAAAATACCCCCCAAACCATATATTTTCTGAAAGTACATGATCAATAGAATAAAAAGAAGGTGCTACTGATTTTTTTTTTTAGACCCCACGGTATTTGCGCAAAAGTTTATCAAACCAAAATATTTGCAACAAATACACTAAAACCATTATTAGTAGATAAAAACACTGCTCATTTTATAAAATTCCTACAAAAACAAAAAAAGTTTAACCTGTATGGAGTTTCTAACAAAAAAAATTTAATTTTTACATTGCGCCTTTTTGCAAAATGGTGAAAATCGATCGTACACAAAATGTAAATATACAACTTTCTCCAAAACCATATATTTTCTGAAAGCATATAACCTCTAGAATAAAAAGGAGGGTGCTACTGAATTTTTAGACCCCGTGGTATTGGCGCAAATGTTTATCAAGCCAATATATTTCGCAAAAAATACTTTAAAATCATCATTAGCAGGTTTTCCTTTTTCACTTACAGCTTTCAGAATCTGTAAAAAAAAACCCAAACCATACATTTTCTGAAAGCACATGGCCAGTAGAATAAAAAGAAGGTTTTTGTATAAAAAAATAATATTAATAGTGCACATAAACACATCATAACTTACAAAATTCCTGCTAAATTGCTACTAAAGCATCCATCACATGTGGCATACTAAAGTGTACGCCCATGGGGGGCCAGGTTTACCCGCACAGGGATGCACAGGTGTTCCATGTATTACCGTACAGGCAGTCCCATTTATGTCATTTGTGATGCAACGGCTGCACAGGCATAGCTGCTGTTTGCAATCTGACATTCATGTGGGTACATGACCCCCAAACACAGACTGTGTGAGCCCAGGGACATGCATGCGGACCTACATAGATGTAAAATTGGGAGCAACGGCTCTGTTCGTGCAGGTGCTACATCCCAAATGTCATCAATGGGACTGCCTGCACAGAGATGCACAGAACACCTGTGCGTCCCTGTAAAAGGTATGCTGTGTATGCCCTGGCAAGGCCTTGATTAGTGCTAACTGTATTTTTTTTGTAGACATCCCAAGATTACGGTATTTGCCCGCGTTTGTAGAAAGTTCAGATCAACCAAAATATTCCTCTGAGCAAACACGTATTTTACCGCACTTTCATAAAAGGGACACTAAAAAACCATTATTTCAGTAGATAGAAATTTAGCTCAGACTACCAATGCTGTCTCATGGCCAGGGATTAAAAATTCATTACACTCAGATCAAGGGAGCATTTTGGTGGCGAATATTGCGTTTCGGCCTTGTCCTTTTATGCACAGAGATTTCTGCAGACTTACAGAATCTTTTGATAGTCTGTACTGTAGATGATACATTACATTGTCGGACAATTTCAGAATAATGTTCCTCAATCTTTAGATGCAGCTTTTCAGATTACTGAACCTCTGCCCATCTTTACTTCTCAGACACACTGACTCTCTAAGACGCCCTTTTTATACCCAGTCATGTTACTGACCGGTTTGCAATTAACCTGATTCTCCAAATTTTTCTCTAGCTCTCGTTAGTACCGCTTAAATTACCAGCTTTTTGTTGCCCTATGCAACCCTATGCATGGGGTTGTTTTGAGACCTTATTTTTTTTCATAACTACTTGCTGCCTGCCCACAGTAGATTTTTATTTTCTATTGTGAATCACATAGGAGTTTGAGATTTGCAAACCTTGTATGCGGTTTCTATGTGGATTTTAAACAGCATCCTACCTTTTTTGGAATTGGGGTTGTAGTTTATGATTTAAGACACTTAAACTTACTATGTGTTAGGGGTTCTTCACTGGAATATACGAAGTATTGATCTAGTTACATTTGGTGAGTAGCTCCTCCTTTTTAAAGTTATGCTTTGCTATCAATTTTACAAAAATTCTGTTTTAGACAACCCCCCCCCCCCCCCGAGACGGACCTGCATTAAAAACAGCCATAATTCTTTGCTGAACATTACAGGATGGGCTCAAGAGTACATCCAAAAATAACCACCTGTGAACAGTTGCCCACAACAGCCAAAAATGCAAGGTAAAGATCTATCATTCAAAGAAGAAGCCATATTTGAACATGATCCAGAAAGATCTCTTATTCCTCTCCCAAAACTCCAGCAGCTCCCAGACATTAGAATAAGAGAGGACGTTAAAACCCATAGTAAACATGGCCCAGTCCCACTTTTTTTTTTTTTTTTTTTTTTAAGACATTTTACTATCTTCAAATTCAAAATGACCTTTTTTTTCCCCTGAAAATGGTACATTTTCTCAGTTTAAACACTGGATATTTCTGTTGTGAATAAAACATGGGTTTATCAGATTTGCAAATCATTGCATTCTGTTATGTAGATTTTTTGTAGTATCGCAACTTTTTTGGAATTGGGGTTGCATTTGTTTGTTTCTTTTCATAATAATCAGATTATTAATTATGATGTAGGCCACAGCTGTGGTACTGTCCGATGGACATGCTGGATAATTAGTCAGAGATCTAGGGGAAGAATGACAGACTACTTGTTATAAGTCCAGGATGTTGATCAGAAATGTAAATTCTTATGAGAACAGCAACCTAAAACAGAGGGGCTAGAACAGGGGTGCCCAACCCTTTGAAGAGCGAGGGCCACTTAAGCGACTTGGTAACCGGTCGCGGGCCACAATAAGCGGGTGGATGGCATGTCCGTGTCCACTCTGCATTTGGAGATTGGACACGGACGCAGCCCACAATACTTTTTAGTGGATTGTATTGGAGGTATAACACAAGTCGGTTTATGTCTGCCACTACTTAGAGGTGAATGGAGGGTCCAATTGGTCGGACTGACCGTGTGAAAGGGGTCCAAGGCTGATTTCACACTGATGCACTGCGGTTTACCCGCACCACATGTGCAACGCAGTGTACCTTTGGCTTTCCTGCAGTTTGCAATAGACTGCTATTATATTCTGCTGGTTTGGTGCACTTTCAGAAAGCTCACCAAACTCGCAGGTAATAATAGAAGTCTATGGCTCAGTGCAGGTAACCCGCAGGTAAACTGCTCTGCACCCATGTATCAGTTTGAAAGCAGCCCAGTAACCACTGCATAAAAGATGTGCCCATATATACACTGTGATTTTAGCAATAAACTGAACTTTAATAACAGTATTCTTTCTATTCATTCCCAGAGCAGGAGGTCGCGGGCCACATCAGAGGGCGCCGCGGGCCACATGTGGCCCCCGGGCCATTGGTTGGGCACCCCTGGGCTAGAACCTTCCCCAACCTAGAATACTGGCCTGCATCATGACAATCTTTTGCTGTAAGGAAAGAAAAGAAATCTGCCCTTCACCAATGCGTACAAAAACCAACATGACAAAAACATAATGGCTTGAGGATGCAACCAATTAATGTTGTCCATGGACATTTGTCCCACATTATTAAAATGTTCCATTACAAGGTTCTCAAGTGCAATTAAGCAAATAGATTTGCTTGCAAGGTGGATAACGCCAATGCAAAATCTTGCATGCAACTTTACAGAGAAGACAGATGTCAGAATTGAACTTGTTGAATCGAAAATTACAGCTTCATCAACTTCTTCCAGGGCAGAAAGACCTTTGTCTGAAGGGCATCCAGGAGAAGGCCCAAGCGCTCTATGGGGTCTATTCATAACGGTTTTCACACAAGATTCCTACAGCAGTCTCTTATTTTTCTAACCGGATTCAACTAGAAACATTTGAAAATTCTTGGAGAAAGTCATATTAAAACCCTTTTTAAAAAGACACAAGTGATGTGATGAAATTAGAAAAGCCACATTGGAGTCAAAAGTCAAGGAGGTCTTTTCTCACAGCAGTTGACAATCCCGGTACCTAATGACTGGAATACTTCTGAGGTAAAGAAAGCCCAGAGGTAGTGTGATTACATTTGTGAGTGCTCCCAGGGCCAAGGTAAAACTAAAGGAAAGAGCCACAAAACTAATAAAGGATGCCACCCATAGCAAAATTTAAGAAAACAAGGAAAGATAGGAATATGTAAAACACTCATTCCTTATGTCAATGATTGCCAAAAAAGGCTATTCGATGAAGGAAGGCAATAACTGAACCAATAGATTTACATAAGAAATTTTTGAGCACATATAAAAAACGCTGAAGGACTTTAAGTCCAAGGTGGGACGCACGCCTCTTTTGGGTTTCAGGGCTATAAAACAGGTTTGAATAAAAAGCTTGTGACTGTTCAGGAGAGGGAAGAACAGGAACAAGAACCCCAATACAACACTCCTTTAACGGCTGGGGTCTGAAGTTGCTAAGACATGCAAAGATAAAAAGCAAAAAAATCGAGGGAGGATGATGAAGGTGAAACTCTATATACTTTCTCCTGCACCCATGTGTCAGCAATGTGAGCTTCCCAAATCTCTTCAAAAACCATTAGATGTCCCACTACTACTGACGAAACTAGTAAGGGCTTGTCTTCATGCAGTGGCCAATTTATCTGCAGGCTTGGATCTTTTGGTTTGCCATGGATGTTTTGAACCATGTGTCCAAGGAATTGGAAGGTTTGTGGGTCCTGGAACTGCAGCATTACTTGAAGGAACAAAATGAACATTTTGATACAAGATAGGAAAGTGTCAACCTACACCAAATGACCCTTAACATATCGTCAGGACCAACAATAAAACACACATTAATACATTATACATTTTGATCAACACATTCACATACTTATGTGAAAAAAATTTAACAGACTATAGATTCCCTTAAAACCATATTGTGTACACAAACATGTCATACAATAGCCTGACAAATTATAAAAAGAATGGCATGCTTACAGTAGTAGAGGTTGCAGCAGAAAGTAATGGTAAAATACCACCACACGCCATGATCATGTTGTCTGTTATTTGTGATATAAGGTGGATTGTATTATGTACAAAAATAACATTATCGCTGCTGTTCACAAAATCCATTATTGTCTTTGTTGAGTGACTGTAACAAAGAAAAAAAAAAATCAAAACAAATTTAATAGTAATTATTAATACTGTGAATAAAGGGGTCTAGCTTGAGAATGATTATCAATAAGAATAAGTGGGACAGCTGCTTCTCTGGACACCTTACCATGATACAATTGGTTACCTGCAAGGTACCTGCTATTCTTCTACAGTACACTAGAGCTACATTCGCATGGCGTTTTGTCATGATGCAAAGGCCAGCAGCAGGAATCTACCGACTCTTGGGGGTCTGTTTGACAACTGAGTGGCTAGTTGCGCCCGCCAAGCCTGTACACTGCAATGATATGTTGTCGGTGGCTGCAGCTATTCATTGCAGTTCAAGAGCGCTGCTGAATAAACTTTAAACAAATTTCTGCTACTGTCAAACAGTAGCAGAAATCAGTAGATTGTTGCTGTTTACATCCGCACTGTGGCAGAACGCCTATGTGAATGTAGCCAAAGAGAATGAAATTGCATTAGCCTGAAAAAAATATTTGGGACATTCAGTAAACAATGTCTTATGGGAAAAGGTAAAAAGGAATTTTGACTTGCCTATAAATTCCAAATCTTGGAGCACAGTACAGGACACAAGCAGAGCATTCATACATCATGGGTAATAGGCATGTACTTTCAGGGGATTGGACACTGGTAAAGCTTTAGGAGGAAATGCCCCCTGTGCAACTTGACTATATCCCTACCTCACTCAGTCTGCAGTTTTGTAGCAAGCAATTCAAAATAAACTGAGGAATAGAAGTGAGGGTGGTCTGCATCCTTATCTTAATCATCCATGCACATGACAAAGGCAGAGTATTTTTACACCATGGGAGGTCCTCAATGATTATGAATGGTGGGCAACAATAAGGCAAACAAAACGGTGCTGACAAGCACAAATAGGGGTCAAAAGTCTCAACCTTGGAGTGCTGCTTAGAAAACCGTGTGGCCAAAAGCTGCATCCGCTGATAACTGGACATACACCTGGAAGAATTTAGAAAAATGATGAACAGAAGACCCAATGACTGTCTTACTCAACTGGGCTACAGAGACTTGGTACCGGAATGCCTAGGAAACCACTGATCTGGTAGAATGGGCGCATAAAACGTGCAGGAGAAGAAGATTTATATTACAGAATGTAAGCTCTTTCGATCATATTTCTTATCCATCATGCAATGGTCCCAAGGAGGGGACAAACAGGGAATCCTTATGTCTGACTGGAGCAGTAGCTTTGAGGTATACTCCAACGGCTCCGACTACCCCAAGGCAATGTAGAGAGATTACCTTTGGGTGCTTATGCCTAGTACACACAGGTGGTAGATATCAGCCGATTCATTAAAAAAACAGCCAACATTGGGCTGGGTGTGTGTCAGCTGGTCCATCCGGCTCTGGTTGGACGAGCATGCTGAAAGACCAGCAGATGACTGGCTCCAGAGTGCTCCGGAGGGGGGGGGGGTTGGGGGGGGGGGCTTCCCCCCCTGTCAGAACACATCTCAGTGGGGTAGATTGATGTACCAACATTGCACTGTTAGTACAGCAGCTCCAACAGGAGCGATCAGTTTTTTTTCGGGTTGAATAAAAAAAATAACCATTAGTGTGTACCAGGCTTTAAGAGCAAGAAATAAGGATGGTAGGACTATGTCCTAATTTAGGTGGAATTCTAAAACCACCTTCGGGGGAAAACGAGTTGGGCTGAACACAGCTCAGCCATTTACAAGGAACTCTGTATTCTATGCATGAAAACAAAGGCAGAGAGGCGAAGGGATGACATCACAATTCATAAAAAATAAAAAAGCAGAGCAGTGCTAATCCCAACTCAATTTTATTCCAAGAGCGGGATAGAACGTTCACGTTCCACTGTCGGAACATGGCACTGTATATAGCTGAGGCTACATACAAATTATACAGATTTCACAGTCGCTGCATCTGTTGGGGTGGTAAAAAAAAGTTTGTTTGGACAAGCTTGCTCCAAAACAAACTATTAATAGTTCATTGAAACAAGAAAATCTGCTTTAATCAAAAGGGTGATTTTCTCCATGAAGGAGAAAAGGTCCATCATCTTCAGACACCAACAAAACGTAGGACTCAAGAAATGGGATAATGCTATAGAAGAGGCACCAAGAGGGAGGTTTCCGCCAAATCTTTGCCACTGTCCAGTCACCTGAAGGTACACACTTATAAACCCATGGTGTATGAAGACTCTGCCTGTGTCCTGTACTGTACGATTAATGGATACATAGGTTATAGACTTGCTTTTGTGATACATACAAATAAAAATAATTCACAAGGCTACCAAAGACATGCATACAAATAATTTGTTTAAAATTAAAGAAATGGAACAAATACAGAAAACAATACCTAAATGCATTTGACCTCGTCAGCAACTGGACCCCAAAAATATTGACATTTCCTAAATTTTAATCATTAAACTATAGTACAGTAGTAATGGCAATTGTAGCGTACATTTTATTTCATTCTGCGAGAGACCTAAATTGTATCCGAGTATCATAAAATTTAACAGCTATAAAATAATTTTTTAATATTCAAAGCAAACTCGCCCATCCATCCATGGCTTTGTTTTGTTGAGAAATCACTTTGAGACACACCCCCTAGCATTTCTAGCCATGGCCACCTTGAGTAAGGCCAGATGATTCATGTACTTCCTGGAATTCACCTGTCCTTATCTCAATCATGCAGACAGGAAGGTGGACTTAGCTAAGAAAGCCCTGCCTTCCCTCCTGAAGATTCCTGGGATGTAAGACATCGTATTAGACTAAGCAAGAGACCAGGAATCAACTAAAGAAATGTAAAAATAAATAAAACAACATTCCTAACAAGTAAATATAATATACCTCCCTATCGGTTTACTAATGCTAGCAGCTTAAAGGGGTTGTAAAGTCAGGTTTATCATCTTCATGCATTAAGATAAAAAACCTGTGTGCAGCAGCCTCCCCAACACCTAATACTTACCTGAGCCCCATCTCTCCAGCGATGCTCACAAGTTCCTCGGCCCTCCGAGACTCTCCACTTTATTGGCTGAGACACAACAGGGGCGCCATTGGCACCCGCTGCTGTCAGTCAGTTAGCCAATCAGGAGAGAGAGGGGGCGGGGCAAAATCGGGGCTCCGTGTCTGAATGGACACAGGGAGCTGTGACTCGGCTCGGGTGCCCCCATAGCAAGCTGCTTGTTGTGGGGGCATGAGACAGGTGGGACGGGCCAGGAGAGCTGAAGAGGGACCCGAGAAGAGGATGATCTGAGATGCTCTGTGCAAAACCAACTGGACAGAGGAAGTATAACTTTTTTTTTTCAAAAAATAACAACTAAAGTTTACAGCACTTTAAAAGGTATAAAAACAGTTTGTTGATTGAGAAAGTTTAGTTCCACTTAAAGACTTGGGCGCTTCACTATTCAGCAGGACAGTGACCATAAACACAAGACAGGCTGGAAACTCTTGGATCATTCAATTGTATTCAGAAGGCACAGTCTCACGAGAAAGGGAACTAGGTGATATATACAGCATAGCATGTGCATGTATTAAAAAAAGCAAAGGATCATTCCATAGTCAGAGTAAAAATCGAACAGTGGGAACCTTTAAAACCATTAACTGCAGACTTATTTCATCAAAGCATACCGACATTCTTTCCTTACTTCCTTACAAAGAATGTAAATTTGAAAGGTTCAAGTGTTACATTATATAAAAAAAAAAAATCCAGAAATATGGTTTTCATGTACTCGCACAACTGACCTACAAGTCCATAAATCCATACTGGACCCATAAACATTCACAAAAAAATAGTTATTTAGGTATTTGGAAGGTACCCAAAATAATGTAGGAATCTAAAACACTGAAAAATAAAGAAATTTCCTACCCATACAGATTTAAAAAAAAATTAAAAAAAACATACCTTCGCCACATTTGAATATCAGTTTCTATTGAAAATAAAAGGTCTGTTAGTAACCGCTGATGCATTATTGACCATTTAAACTCCGGAATTCGAAACATTGTAGATCTAGAATCTCTTCTCTGGCTGTCAGGGGAAGTCATTCGGTTCATCTCATGTACTGCTGGCTGCTTAACAGCTTCCTAAAAGATAACACAATGCAATTAGCTACTAACACTACAAAAAGTCAAAACCAGCTTTTAAAATGTATTTTAAAACATTAGTATTGCTTAGAGGCTCATTGGAAAAGTTCTACTGCCACTGTAAAAACTGTCTGTAGATAAAGCTGTATGGGTATATTTGTAGAGCAGTGAATGTGACCCAAACACCAAGAAGAGACATCTGCAGTGCATTATACAGTGGGGATGGAAAGTATTCAGACCCCCTTACATTTTTCACTCTTTGTTATATTGCAGCCATTTGCTTAAATCATTTAAGTTCATTTTTTTTCCTCATTAATGTACACACAGCACCCTATATTGACAGAAAAACACAGAATTTATGACATTTTTGCAGATTTATTAAAAAAGAAAAACTGAAATATCACATGGTCCTAAGTATTTAGACCCTTTGCTGTGACACTCATATTTAACTCTGCTGTCTATGGGCTCTTTCACACGGGGCGGATCAGTGCTGATCCGCCCCGTGGATAGCCGCTTGCTCAGCGGGGATCGCCGGAGCGATCTCCACTGAGCAGGAAGATGACAGGTCCGTCTCTGCACACAGTGCAGGGACGGACCTGTCAGAGCGCCGCTCTCCCCTATGGGAGAGCGGGTGACGGCGGACCGTAGAGTCCGTCGTCATCCGATACGCTCTGCAGACGGATGAAAAAATTGGGTTTTCCTCCGTCTGCAGAAACGGAGCATAGCGGGCACGGACGAGAGCGGGTGTCAGCGGATGCTCATCCGCTGACACCCGCTATCCCATAGGGATACATGTATGTCCGTTTTTCATCCTAAAACGGAAGGATGAAAAACGGACATACGGTCCGTCAGTGTAAAAGAGCCTTATTTCTTCTGATCATCCTTGAGATGGTTCTACACCTTCATTTGAGTCCAGCTGTGTTTGATTATACTGATTGGATTTGATTAGGAAAGCCACACACCGGTCTATATAAAGACCTTACAGCTCACAGTGCATGTCAGAGCAAATGAGAATCTAAGCCCTGACTTATGCCGGGTTCACACTGCTGCGATGCGGGAGATCGGATATGATTCGCACCGCACTGCAGTTGAAATCATATGCGATCTCTGTGCGATGCGATTTCAGCCATACAGATAGTATGGCTGAATTCGCATCGCATTCGGCCCAAACTCGCACAGGACCCTTTTTTGGTCCGCAGCAGAATCAGATCGCATGAGTGTTCTCACCATGCGATCCAATTCCTGTCCGAGTTTGCAGATTGCACTGCAATATGAGAACTGATATGGGGGTGTCATTAACATTTCACTGACACTCCCAGCAGCTCGCATGGGGCAGTGTGAACTGCCGGCGGGAGACATGCGATGCGGGAACCCGCAGTAGATTCGCAGCGTTCCCGCATCGCAGCAGTCTGAACCTGGCCTTAAACCCAATTGAGCATTTCTAGAGAGACCTAAAAATGGCTGTCCACCAATGTTTACCATCCAACCTGACAGAACTGGAGAGGATCTGCAAGGAGGAATGGCAGAGGATCCACAAATCCATGTGTGAAAAATGTGTTGCATCTTTCAAAAAAGACTCATGGCTGTATAAGGCCCCATGCACACGAGACGCAGATGCAAACTCTGCTGAATGCATGTTTTAAAAAGCAGAAACCTGCGTTTAAAAACGCGCGTTTTGCTGTGTTTTCATGCCGCGTTTGCGTCTATAAGCATTTGTAAAGATAACATCATATAGACCCTCCCCAAGCTCAGAAAGCATGTATTATTAACTATTTCTGCCATTTTGATCAGAGTGAGCAGCAGCAGCAGAGAGAGCAGTTGTACACTTGCATTTGCCTCTCTTTCTGTGTTTTTTTTTTTTGGAAATGGATCCCATATTGAATATATGTCAGGAAATGCTCCTGATGTTGCTCTTGATGAGGCAGCAACGTCGTCGCAAATTTGCATGAGAGGTCTAGAATCAGAGCTTGTTGATATTGGACCCATCTGTTGATGGCACAGCGAATGTCCGTTGGATATTTCACAAACATGTATGCATTAGTGAGTATATATGCTCTATGAACTATCTAAACTAATTACGACATTTTAAACCAATTTTTCTAGTATTTTTTATGGTTTACCATCATATTTCTGAGTTTTCTGGTCCAAAAAATTGGGTTCCTTTAAAAAAGGCTTAAAAACGCAAAGGCGGCTAAACGCAGGTGCCTGCGTTTAGCTGAGTTTTGCGTCTGAAACGTGGAAAAGCAAAGTGTCTGAAAGCATTTTTTTGCTTCTGGAAAAACAAGGTTAAACGCAACTGCATAAAAACGGGAAAAAACGAGACTGTGTACATGGACACATAGGATAACACGTTCAGACGCAAAACGCACCTAAACGCGGCTAAACGCAGGCACCTGCGTCTAGCCGCATTTGCGTTTATAAGCCTTTTTAAAAGGAACCCAATTTTTTGGACCGGTAAACTCAGAAACATGATGGTAAACCATAAAAAAATACTAGAAAAATTGGTTTAAAATGTCGTAATTAGTTTAGAAAGTTCATAGAGCATATATACTCACTAATGCAGGGGTCTCAAACTGGCGGCCCTCCAGCTGTTGTGAAACTACAAGTCCCATCATGCCTCTGCCTGTGGGAGTCATGCTTGTAACTGTCAGCCTTGCAATGCCTCATGGGATTTGTAGTTTCGCAACAGCTGGAGGGCCGCCAGTTTGAGACCAATGCATACATGTTTGTGAAATATCCAACGGACATTCGCTGTGCCATCAACAGATGGGTCCAATATCGACGAGCTCCGATTCTGGACCTCTCATGCAAATTTGCGACGACGTTGCTGCCTCATCAAGAGCAACATCAGGAGCATTTCCTGACATATATGCAATATGGGATACATTTCCAAAAAAAAAAAAAAACACAGAAAGAGAGGCAAATGCAAGTGTACAACTGCTCTCTCTGCTGCTGCTGCTCACTCTGATCAAAATGGCAGAAATAGTTACTAATACATGCTTTCTGAGCTTGGGGGGGGGGGGGGTATATATGATGTTATCTTTACAAATGCTTATAGACGCAATCGGGGCTAAACGCGGCATGAAAACACAGCAAAACGTGTGTTTTTAAACGCAGGTTTCTGCATTTTTTTAATGATCACTGCATTTAGTGTCAGTGTGACTGTAATAACTGTCAGGGCAGTTAGTTTTAGGTCCAAGGTCTGCGTTCAGCAGAGTTTGCATCTGCGTCTCGTGTGCATGGGGCCTTAGATCAAAAGAGTGCTTCTATTAAATACTGAGCAAAGGGTCTGAATACTTAGGACCATGTGATATTTTAGTTTTTCTTTTTAATAAATCTGCAAAAATTTTAACAATTCTGTGTTTTTCTGTCAATATGGCGTGCTGTGTGTACATTAATGAGGAAAAAAAAATGAACTTAAACGATTTTAGCAAATGGCTGCAATATAACAGAGTGAAAAATTTAAGTGGGTCTGAATACTTTCCGTCCCCACTGTATTATAAATTCCTGTAGAGTTTCCACCTTGACAGTGCTTTATATTTACACCCTTAGGCCCCTTTCACACTGGGGCGGGGAGCCGCGGTGACGGTAAAGCAGCGCTATATTTAGCGCTGCTTTACCGTCGTTTTAGCAGCGGTTTTCGGCCGCTTGCGGTTCGGTTTTACCCCCCGCGAGCGGCCGAAAAAGGGTTAAAGACCCCCCGCAGAGCGCCGCCGTAGCGGCGCTTTGCGGCGGTATTGCCGCGGTATCACCGCGGTGTCCCATTCTAATCAATGGGAAGGAGCGGTATAGGAGCGGTGAATACACCGCTCCTATACCGCTCCAAAGATGCTGCTAGTAGGACTTTTTTGACCGTCCTGCTAGCGCACCGCTCCAGTGTGAAAGCCCGCCGGCTTTCACACTGGAATTAAAGGGGCCGGATTTTTTCAGGCGGTGTACAGGCGCTATTTTTAGCGCTGTACCGCCTGAAAAACGCCCCAGTGTGAAAGGGGCCTTACAGCTAGCTAATTCACAAAAATTATCTTTAAAGTTTGATAAATCAAAGTTCAAAAATTCTAAACATATAGTTATTCAAATTAATTACTAACAAAAGACTACCAGAACTACTATAAGGACCCCCCCCCCCCCACACACACACACACACACACACACACACACACACACACACACACACAGGTTTTCAGGCATTTTAGCACTAGAAATAGCACCTGTAAAGTGCCTGAAAACCGCCTCCCATTCATTTCAGTTTGACTTTTCACACTCGGCGGTGAGCGCGTGCGGGATGTTAGGAAAAGTCCTGCAAGCAGCATCTTTGGGCGGTTTGGGAGCGCTGTATTTAGAGCTCCCAAAATAACCTGCCCATTGAAATTAATGGGCAGCGCTTCCAATGTGCCTGAAAAAGGATTTGGCCGCGCTACAACACGAGCACTTTTAACCGCTTCTTTGGGGTTAAAAGCTCCCCGCTAACATTTAAGTGACTTCTTGCTCATACATTTAGCAAGGGAACAACATGTCAGAGTTTCATGTCGCTGGTGAGTTGTTGCCAGTGACGGGAACAGTAGTGCTCCAAGACCCTTAGTAATTGTATGTAAAAAAACATACCAAGGCTATAACCATACATATCCAGGATTACATAGTTAATATGGCTGACAAAAAATAAAAAATAAGACACACGCACACCGAAAACTTCCATATATTTATACAAACCTATACCCACAGATCCAGGGGAAGGCAAAAATAAATGGCTCCAGAGGAGAGACAAAAAATCTACTGAGCTAACCAAAACCAGCCCTTGAAGGAATTGATTCCACAGCTCTTACTGAGGAGAAGCCTTTCCATATTTGGAGGTTATATCTCTATTCCTCAAGATGTAGAGTGCCCTCTTGTCCTCTATGATGACCTTAAAGTGAATAACTCGACACTAGGTTCACTATATGAACCTCATAAATGTATACATTGTTATCATATCCCCCTTAATCTCTTCAAGAGAATAAGTTCCGTTCCGCTAATCTTTCATCCTAGCTGAGCTCCTCCATACCTCTTAATCAGTTTGGTTGCCCTTCCCTGCCCTTTCTCCAGTTCACCGATATCCTTTTTGAGAACTGGTGCCCAAAATTTAACTGCGTAGTGCAGATGAGGACTTACCGTATATACTCGAGTATAAGCAAAACTTTTTTGTGCTGAAAATGCCCCTCTCGGCTTATACTCGAGTCAAGCACTTTTCTGCAGCAGAGAATGACATTTTCCGACCCGACTTTGGGGCCCCGTATCTCGGGGCCACTTGGTGCTAGGAACCAAAAATTTGGTGTGCAAACCCAGTGGAACCAGCACTACAACATATACGAAAAAAATATACGAGATACGGGGCCCCAAAGTTGGTTCGGAAAAGGTCATTCTCTGCTGCAGAAAAGTGCCACTTGGTGCTAGGAACCCCATTTTCGGATATGTTGTAGTTCTACTGAGTTTGCGAGGTACAGGGCCCCAAAGTCGGTCAACTGTGTCCATCTGCAGCAATGTCATTTCGGGACCTTTTGGGTCCAGAGACCGCAAATTTTGTCTGCAGCTAGGGGGCATCTAGGAACCCTTAACTACCAAGTTTGAAGTTCGGGGGACCTATGGCTGCAAATGGGCTCAGTGAGGCATGCAAATGCCTCATGGGACTTGTAGTTTCACAACAGCTGGAAAGCTGCCAGTTTGAGACCCCTGCTGTAGACTTTCCCTTATACATTAGCTACGTGTGGGGAACTGTGTTAAACGCTTTTGCCAAATCCAAGTATACTACAGTGGGGAAAATAATTTAAACCCCTGCAGATTTTGTAAGTTTGCCCACTTACAAAGATATGAAGGGTCTATAATTTTTTTCATAGCTGTATTTTACATGACACAGAATATCAACCAAAAATACAGAAAAAAACACATAAAACAAATGCTATAAATTAAGTTGCAGCTCAGTGAGTAAAATAAGTATTTGATCCCCAGGAAAACTACTTTGTGGATAAACTCTTGTTGGCAAGCACAGAGGTAAGATGTTTCTTGTAGTTGGTGACCAGGTTTGCACAAATCTCAGGAGGGATTTTGGTCCACTCTTAACAGATCTTCTCTAAATAATTAAGGTTTCTTGGCTGTCCTTTGGCAACTCAAACTTTCAGCTCCCTCCATACATTTTCTATAGGATTAAGGTCTGGAGACTGACTAGGCCACTCCATGACCTTAATGTGCAAACACAGCAAGTTGAGTTAATGCCACAATTTTGGTCTCCTCTGACCACAGCTCTTTCTCCCAATCCTTTTCTGAATCATTTAGATGTTCATTGGCACATTGGTACATGTGCCTTCTTGAAAAGGGGGACTCGCCATGTTTGGGAGGAAGAAAAATGCTGACTATGACCATAAGAACGCCATCCCTACAGTCAAGCACAGGAGGTGGAAACATTGTGCTTTGGGGCTGTTTTTCTGCTAAAAGTACAGGCCAACTTTGCCGCATTAAGGGGCCAATGGACAGAGCCATGTATTGTAAAATCTTGGATGAGAACCTTCTTCCCTCAGCCAGAACACTGAAGATAGGTCATGGATGGGTCTTTCCGCATGACAATGAACCAAAACATACCACCAAGGCAACAAATGTGTGGCTCAGGAAGCACATTAAGGTTATGGAGTGGCCTAGCCAGTCTCCAGACCTTAATCCTTTAGCAAATGTATAGGAGGGAGATGAAACTTCAAGTTGCCAAGAGAAAACCCAAGAACCCTTAAGTATTTAGAGAAGATCTGTAAAGAAGAGTGGACCAAAATCCCTCCTGAGATGTGTGCAAAGCTGGTCACCAAATACAAGAAACATCTCTTCTCTGTGCTTGCCAACAAGGGTTTCTCCACCAAGTACGGAGTCATGTTTTGCTTGGGGACCAAATACTTTTACTCACTGAACTGCAACTCTAACTTAAAACATTTGTATCATGTGTTTTTTTTTCCTGGATTTTTGGTTGATATTCGGTCGCCATCATTTAAAATACACCTCTGATAAAAATTATAGACCCTTTATTTCTAAGCAGCAAACAAACAAAATCTGCAGGGGATCAAAATTATTTTCCCCACTATGTCCACAGCCACTCCTTTGTCTAAGGTTTTGCTTACCTCCTCAAAAGAGTGCAAAATCTGGTGCAGCTCTACATAGAAACCAGTCAGCTTCCAGGTTTTATTGTCAAAGCTTGAATGAACAAGCTTAAGTTAGAAGCTGAATGGCTACCATGCACAGCTGCACCAGATTCGGGGTGCTTCGGTTTTAGTAAAATCTCCCCCATTCTGTCTTTCATGAATCCATGCTGTCTATTGCTTAAAATATTTTCTTTAAAATTCATCTATGGGGTATTTTATTAAACTTTCCAATATCTTCCCAACTAAAGAAATTAAACTAACGGGTCTATTCTTGGTAAAGACTTTGACCTCTTTTTAAAAATAGGCACCACATTGGCCTTACGCCAATCTAGTGGCACTATGCCAGTCATTAAAGAGTTCCTGAAAATTGGATACGATGGCTGTGACATGACCGATCTCAATTCTTTTAGGACATGTGGGTGGATGCCATCTGGTCCAAGTGCTTTATTCACCTTTATTCTGTCTAAATATTTCTGGACCATATCACTTTTGAGCTTTAATGATTCATTTGGGGCAATATATGTCAATATCATCCCCATTATGGACTTGAGCTCCTCCATGCTCCTTTGTAGAAGAAGGCATTTAATAAATTTGCCTTCCCTTTGTCCCCAGTCCCCCACGCCAGATTATTTTGTAAAGGGCCTTAATGCTCAGACCTGATCTTTTTACTATTACTATATTTGAATAATTTTTTAGGGTTTGGCCTATCTTTTGCAATCTGTCATTCGTTTTGACATTTTTGTGACCTTGATTTCTTTTTTACATATTCTGGTATATTTTAACGTTTAAATGATAGTATTCCTTCGTGTTTATATTTTTTTAAAAGCGCTTTTCTTTATTTATAGCCTTTTAAACGTATTGCCTATAGGAATATATTTTGCAGTGTGTTCACATAGTCATTTTTGAAGAATTTCTGTTCTGTGTTCATCAATAACAACATTCCCTCCCAGTCTAATGCTGCGTACACACAATCGCATGCCGACAATGAAATCCTGGGATTTTTTTCCGACGGATGTTGGTTCAAGCATGTCTTGCATACACCTGGTTGCACAAATGTTGGCGGAAATTGCAATCGTCAAAAATGCGGTGATGTACAACACGTACGACGAGCCGAAAAAAATTAAGTTCAATAGCCAGTGCGGCTCTTCTGCTTGATTCGGAGCATGCGTGGACTTTTGTGCGTCAGAATTGTGCACACACGATCAGAAAGACGGAAAATTTGAGAACCAGCTCTCAAATTTTGTCCGATGGAGCCTACACACGGTCGGAATTTCCAACAACAAGCTCACACTGAACATTTGTTGTTGGAAATTCTGATCGTGTGTACGAGGCAAAAGTCTTGGAGAGTAGAGCTCAGCCTTTGAAGATTTGCTCTTAGGCCCCTTGCACACAGGCGTCATAATTTACTGATGTTTACTCAAGAACTTGTGAGGCCCGTGTGCAAGGGGCCTAAAACAAAAATAGAAAATTCTTCATTTGAGTGCAGTTATTTACTCACACACGTGTTCACTTGTCTATAAGGCCCCTTGCACGCGGGTGTCATAATTAAGCATGAGTATATTACAATACTGCCAATGAAAAAATTTTTTACTCGTCTATGTGCTTGCGCACCTTTTACTCACCTATACGCAACATTACTCAGGTCTTATAGTTTTCCAGGTATGGGCTTGTTGTTTACATGTTATGCTACCCAGATGTTCTTTTATACGAACATTAGTAATAAGCTCTGCATGAACATCATTTATACTTGTGGCCTCTATGAACTGTACCATAAAATGGTCTTGAAATAGGTTTATACATTTCTATTCCAGCAGTAAGGCTGCTTTCACACTGGGGCGGTTTGCAGGCGTTATTGCGCTACGAATAGCGCCTGCAAACCGACCCGAAACAGCTGTTGCTGTTCCTTCAGTGTGAAAGCCCGAGGGCTTTCACACTGCAGCGGTGTGCTTGCAGGACGCTCAAAAATGTCCTGCAAGCCGCATCTTTGGCTCGCTATAGGAGCGGTATATTTACCGCTCCTATAGCGCCCGGTCCCATTGAAATACAATGGGGGAGCGCGCCGAACCCGCCTGCAAAACGCTGCTGCAGCGGCGGTTTGCGGGCGGTATTGACCCTTTTTCGGACGCTCGCGGGGGGTAAAACCACCCCGCTAGCGGCCGAAATGCGCCGCTAAAACGCCGGTAAAGCGGCGCTAAATATAGCGCCGCTTTACCGCCAGCGCCCCCACCGCTCCAGTGTGAAAGCAGCCTAACATTACTCCAGTCAATTTTGAGGTAGTTAAAATCCCCCAATATCACTGTGCCAACCATTTTTATCTGTGCGAGGAGTGGAGTCTCCACCTCCTCTAACACTTGGTGGCCTATACCAAACTCCAATGATTAACTTTGTAGTATGCCCACCCATAAAGCTTCAGCCCCATCACTCTCCATCAACTAGGTCCTCTTTCACACTCGCTTTGAGATCTCTTCTCACAGACAGACACAGACCCCACCCACCCCTCCGTTTTACCCTCTCTTTTTAAAAGAGCATAGTCAAGAATAGTAATAGTCCAACCATGTGAACAATTAAGCCAAGATTCAGCAAAATCTATTAAATCACATTTCTCCTCATGCATCAAAGCTTACAACTCACCTATTTTGCTTGGCAGACTTCTGAAATTGTGATAAATATATGAAGCAGCACTAAATAATTGAACTCAATATTGTGAAAACACAAAAATAAATCAATATTACGACAGAAAACTTATTAGGTGAAAAACATGTATAAAGAAATCACACCAAATATATAAATGTCTATAAGCCTATTCGCAAGGGCTAAAAAGGAAAAATATATGTGAAACAACAAAGTCCAAAGGAAAAAATCCACGATTCACTTGCTCCACCAGTGTCACCGCAATCACAATTTGTAGTGTTTTCACCACCCGGTTGCTCTCCCAAAAAGCAGAAGGCTGTGTGGCTGTCCCGGACTCTCCCAAAGGTCAGCGTGATAGCCATGTTTTTCGTCAAAGAGATGATGTCGTCGAGGGACTGGCTTGCTTGTTGCTTTCTGGGAGAGTAATTGTATCTTTTTTTATTGTTATATGCAAGTTTTTTTTAAACCTATTGCCCAAGGATTTGCTTAGTGTGATTCCCTTGGCAAGTTCCACTTGTTATTTTTTGAGTAAAATGTTTTTTATGGGTTACACTATGGGCATATATGCATTTTATTTTTCATCCTGCTTAGTAACAAACCCTGACTGGATCACGTTTGGCACTTTGGAGTGTCTCTTCATAAGGAGATGCAACACATACATTTGACCATACCATATGATGGTCCACAGGCTTGACTTGGTGTCACCTGGTGGTGGAAGCACTATGAATTGTGATTGTGGGGACACTGGTGGAAGTGAATTGTGGAATGATTTGCTACCTTTGAACCTTGTTTCACATACTGTATATTTTTCCATTTTAGCCCTTGTGAATTGGCTCTTATGGACACTTATTTATATATTTGGTATGATTTTATACATGTTTTTCACCTAATAAGTTTGATATTATATGGATTTATTTTTGTGTTTTCACATTATGGGAGTTATTTTTTTTAGCCCTGCTTCATAGATTTATCACAGTTCTTGCATTTAGTGCAGATTGCTTAAGGGGCTGCTCATTTGTAATTTACATGTTTTAGCGCGGATAGCTTATATGATTTAAAGCGGTTCTGCACTGTGTTTTTTTTGGGGGGGAATATGCAAAGGATTAATAAATTGGGGGACTCACCTGTTCCATCTTCCATCTCGATCGCAGCCGGCTTTCCTCCGATAAAATTATTTAGATGCTGCTTTTCTGCTGGGGGCCATCTTGCCTGTGGGCATGTGAAACCCCACAGGCACTTTAGATGGCCCAGCATGCACCGCCGTTACTGCGCCGAGCTCGCGCATGCGCAGTAACGGCAAAGTGCAGCTCACGTTCTCCGAAATCTCGCGAGATGTCGGCACATCTGCCGACATCTCGCGAGATTTCGGAAGATGTGTCCGAAATCTCGCGAGATTTCGGAAGATGTGTCCGAAATCTCGCGAGATTTCGGAAGATGTGTCCGAAATCTCGCGAGATTTCGGAAGATGCCCGCACAGACTCCTGGGATCAATGACACCAGATCCCAGGAGACAGTGCGGTGTGACGACGATCGACGAAGAGACCCCGCCCACCCCCGCAGAGACAGAGGACAGGAAGTCATTGATTACAAGGTAAGTGAAAAAAAAAAAAACACATTTCATTTAGTACTCTTGCCTGATTTGGAAGGCAAAGAGATTTACTAAATGAAATGTGTGCAGAACCGCTTTAAGACTTCTGAATTTGGTGAACAAACACTTTCATTTATGGTCACATTTTATTTTTGTACAAAAAAATAAATAAAAAATAGTACCAAATCCAATAGTTGTTTGTAACATGAGAACCTTATCTGCCATAGCCCTCCCCCTATCTTCCCACATTTCACCCATTAGGGACTGACACCTGATTTACCTGTCTGCCCATTATAAGGTCATTCGCCCTCTCCCCTCAATCCTAGTTTAAATACTCTTCCAGCCTTCCCATAAACCTCTCCCCAGCACAGCAGACCCCCTTTCATTTAGATGCAAACCATATTTAGCATGTAGGTTGTATTCCAATGAAAAGTCAACCCAGTGCTCTAGAAACACAAATTCTTCCTTGTTACACCAGGTCTTTAGCCATGCATTCAGTTTTCCATGCTCCCTGTCTTTCCTGTTTTGCATATGGCACAGGCAATATTTCATGGAATATCACCTTGGAGGCCCTCCTTCAACTTGCAGCTTAGTTCTTTAACCACTTGACCTCTGGAAGGTTTAACCCCCTTCATGATTAGGGCACATAACTGAATAGCAATTGAAAACCACCATCGCAGAAGCATGCATGTTCATACAAAGTCCCAACAGATGTATGAATTAAAAGTAAATACCTCATTCAACACTTTCAAAGGCTGATCTGATTCACCATTTGAATTGGCTTTTAGTTCCAAGTTTTCAGTATCAGAAGCAATACTCGACACATCAAGCTTGGCAATTTTTTTTTCAGAGCTCTGAGCATCCAATGTTTTTGGATCCCCAATATCATTGGAGCCATTTGTACTGGTAGAAACTGCACCTTCCTCTCTAGGTACTGAAGATTCAACATTTTCCGTGGGCATAGATGGTGCTGTAATGACTTCTTCAATGGCACTGTCCTGTGGTGTAGTGTCTGTAGAATCTATGCTGGAAGGTACATTCAAAGTGTCAGGAATATTAGCACACTTTACCTGTGTGCTTTCTACTTCACTACTATTTTCGGTGTAGGTTGCCTTCTCCTGTGCTTCGAAGCTTTCACTCTGTACTGAAGGCTCAAACTTTAGTGACAATTCTGAACTCTGTACTTCTTCATTCAAATCTTCATTTGATTTGATTTCCCCATCATCCAGTTCTTTTTTTAAACTCTCTGTAGAACCAGCTTGATCAGCCACAATACAATTAGCCCCTATATCTTCACTCTCATTTGAAAGGAGGAAAAGGGTAGGTGCATGCCCTTGTGTGCCAGTAGCGTCTTCATCTACATGAGCCTCATTTTTATTTTCTGTTATATGAACTTCTGCAACATCTTCACCATCTTTTTGTTTCAGGTTTTCTTTTATATGAGAATAGTTGTTTTCCCCTTCAGTTCTCTCTTCTGTTTCTACGGTTTCACCAGGTAGTGAATTATCTATATTTGATGGCGCCTCTGTGAGTTCCATAGGTGGAGTCTGAGGCCTGCTCTCAAATGTTCTGCTGCTTCCAGAAACAGTGGGTATTGGCCTTGAGGGTCCGGGTTCTATTTCACCATCAACTTGACCTTCGTAGTCTCTGAATGCCTGGGCCAAGCTTTCCTTATGCATTTCAAAAGTGACCTAAAATTGATGAAAAAAAAACACATTTTATTTAAGTTTATGGCAGTTAGCGACATAATTTGAGCATGATGGCATTGGGACAGGGAAAAGACTAAACTGATTTTAATAATACAGCACAAAGTGTAACATCCTCAACCCAGCATTCATTAGCGCATGTTCCTTATCTATGGGAGCACTATAAAGACAGAGTTCTATCATGCATTGGTAGAATAGTCTTAAGACCTTTAAGAATTTGTGTGGAGTGCGACATTAACTTTAGCAACAAATCAAAACCTTTTTACTTTTTGGTACCCAAAATACCACAAACATTCACATGTGGCCACATCATGATTACTAAATCAACACAAACTGAATAATGACATACAATAAAACAAAGTGAATAAAAAAAATTGAAAAAAATAACTACTAAAGCAGGAGTTTCTGTATACATATTTTTTTGGGTATTTCACTGCATATAACCTAACTTGAAATAACATTAAACCTATCCAAAGTATGCCACACCCAAGTCAAACTGAGGTGCAGTGATTTCTCTGGGTATTTGTAAATAGCAAGTCAATATACAAGTCAATTTATTTCTTGAATGCATGTACTTTGCATATGTAATGAAAAGCCTCTACACTGCAATTAATTACTAGGTTTTGTTTTAAATGTGCCAGCTAAAAGATCATTAATCTTTACTGCAACTGGAAAGTTAATCCATAACTGTAAACTGCAAAAACAATTTTTCACAGTACTAATTCCTGCACTGTTAGTTTAGCTTCTTCTCACAGATAACCAAGCAAAATGGGCACTGGTGTCTATAAACATGGTATGTTACAAAATAACTACAAGGGTATCATTCTATTAAAGCAAGACAATAAAAAGCCTTGCCTTATCTTAATATGCGATTTGATTTTGGTGTCAAGATCAATTTTCTGCAGAAATCATGTCATAATACACTTATCTCAAAAGAAGGGACCTTCCAGTTAGGTAATACAAGAAAACTGTCTGAAGCAAAATCAATTAATTATTAAAAAGCTAAAGTATTATGAATATAGTGCACCGTTTGTGATTCAAGAATCAATGTGGAAATATGTGTTATTTTAATTTGCATGAACGTGAGTTTGCAAAAAAATACTAGAAACACCTTTGGCTTGGCTAGGGATGTTGCTTTTTATGCATCACTGACTGGCAAGTAAATTTTTTTGGTGCTGATAAAAAAAGATCTGAATCTGTTCAATATATTGTGTGCTACTTCAGCCAGATCAATCAGAAGAAAAACACGTATTTACTAAGAGCAGACATGCGAGTCATTTTCCAAACAAAGGCAAATGAAATAATAACTATATATTTTTTTTAAGAGGTGTAGCTCTAATGTGGGTGTAAAAATTTGACAAAATATTTTTTTTCCCCCACAGTAAACTGCTTCAATACTGACTACACACTCCCCAATGAAGTTGTCACTTTGTCACATTTGTTGTCATTAATTGATGCAATTCTTCAGTAAGAAGATGGAAATTAAGTTTGACTAGAAGCAGCACTCCATGCCGATATCAGCAGTAAGGTCAAGAATCTGCAGATAGATAAAGAAAACAAGCCACCCTCCAGAAGGAAATGTCTGCTGGTTTAACCTTCCCCACACACCGGTATGCATAGGTGACAAAAGGTAACAAGTGGGGTACAACCGTTTTGAATTCAAGCCTGATATACACATAAAAATTTAAAAAAAATTATAGTGGGCAAAAAATAAATTTTTACAAAGATCGCTTATTTAATAACAACTGTTTTCATATTTCAATAAATATAGTGAAACTTAAATTTCTTGTAAAACAAAATGAGCACTAAGGAGTATGACATGAGCACTAAAGGAGTACACAGGATTATAGGTATGTATATGTATTTTGCAAATGTGCAAAAAAAAATAAAAATGCAGATGACTTAAAAAAATGTTGATTCGTACTGCAGCATTTCATTTTTTTTTTTTTTTTTTTTTTTTTTTTATTAAAAAAAAGAACTAACCTGCTTTGCATCATGCCAGAGTGGCATCTAGCTGTAGAGGAATGGAAATAATTGAGCCAGTGAAAGAACTGCAGATGCTTGGGTAATGATAGCTCACTTAACTTCCCAACCTTACCCCACTGCTGGAACACTCTCAACAATTCTGAAGCTCTACACAAAACACAACTGTTCATACATTCCATACATTGTACGGAAATCTGCTAACTTACATGCTGTTTGGAAATGTCAAACAAAAAGGCTTCAGTAAAACAGATAAAAACGAAACTAGCTATTAGGACATAGAATATGGGAGGAGATGCATGTTTGCAGCAAATTACATACTGTTAAACTGTTTTTTTTTTTTTAAGAATGTACACAGGGTTGCTCACTGCTTCACATATAGATTACGTGAGCTAAGAAAATTCAGTTAAAGCAAATTGGGAACAAGAGAAATTATAACATTTCACATGCAGACACTTTTTAAGATCTTTAAAATATATGCAGCCACTTAAACTTAGCCGCCAAGAAGTTCGCTGACCTGGACATTTAAAAGTCAAAGGGCACACATGCTTGAAGATTGTTAATCACATCAATTGCAGAACAAATGCTTAGTATGATAGTTTAAAACTGGGAATGCAGCAAAACAAATGTTTGTCAAATGCAATCAAAATTAATAAAAATGATATCTTTATGGGAGTGTTTAAATACTATAAAAAGTGGTAAGCGCAAAGTTATATATTTTAAAGCATAAACAAACGTTTTTTTATTGTACTTTAATGTCAAAGTAGAACTATAGAAAATACAAAATTATACATCTTATATCATATATATTACACTGGTTTTATACAAAGAATAAATATTAGCTTGCATATGTACATTGCTTTAACCTGGATTTTTTGCCTCCACAGCAGCAAAAAATAAAAATAAAAAAATTGGAAAATTGAACAAAAATGTATAAAGACACACAGGCATTCTGTGTACTTTTGAAAAAAATAATGAGAGTTGTACAATTATGCTGGTGAAGCAGTTACTGCTTATAAAGTGTGGTGCAGCTGTGGGAGGAGAGGGCTACATTGACAAACAGCTACCCTGCTACAAAGGTGGCAGGAAATCTATCATACTGGACAATAAAATTGCAATTGAGTTTCTTTGGCTTTTTATAGCAGACGCACGTATCATGATATGTAGCACTGCAAAGCCTTTCCACTTTTGGAACATTTGTTCTTTTATCGAAGAAAGGTGTCTTAAATTGGTTAGCCAAAGGCTATGGCTGCCTTAAAACAATGAAAGGAGTGAATTGAAAATTACTTCTACCCAGAATCAAGAACAGACATGCTGCTTAAAGAACTGGTCAGAACATTTAAAATTTCCAAATCACTAGGTGATCAATTACCTGGTGTAAAATTAAAATGTATAGTCTCATACAAAAAGGGAGGATTAGTAAACGCAAGATAATTCTTATTGTAGTAAATTATAGACAGACCACAAAGCTTCTTTGCATTGCCATCATAGCCTACGCTTTCACAGCATGCCGGCACCCCCTTGTGGATGCAGAAGAAACAATACATTAAAAACTGAAAGTCATGAGATGGATTCAATCTGATTAAAACTCAATGGGTAAAAAAAAAAACAACACACACTGAAGGAATTTAAAAGGCCAACCAGCAGAATTTTTAATAAGCCAGGAAATATGAGCATCCACTGACTTCAATGCAAATGAGGGCCAAAATATGGATGCCAGAAGTTCTTTCTAAAACACCAGTGCTACTTGGCTTGTAGAATTTTTCCAGACCCTTAGTATAATATAGTAGTAAATTCTATGTTTGCAAAGACTATATTTTTTTGTCCCTTTTGTTGTATGCATTATTTAAAAATCTCTAAATGTAATAAATGTAAATATGCCGCATTAAGAAATATCAAATCCTTGTGTTGTGGAGGCTCTAAATGAATATAGGTTAAAATAATTGCCTAAACATGGCAAAACCATCTTATAATTGGCCTCCACCAGTCAGTCATTAAAATAACTGTAAAGAAATTTCAACCAATAAAATACTATTATTAGCCTAGGTAATACAAAAGTAACATAAGGAAAAGGGTAAAAATAGTATAGGAGGGCTAAAGTGTGAGAAAAATAAATCTCTGGATTGAACTTAAATATGGAAGCTGGTTTTATTATTTTGCCTTTTAAAGACTAAGTTTATCTTTACTTAAAAAAATAATAAATGCACATAATTTTGCAGGTAATTTTTTTTTTTTTTAAATAGGTGCCTGCAAAGTCAGGCTCCTGCACACACTGCCCACAGCTCTGTTGCCTTACTTCTGTACAGGCAATGTGAATAAATTATAAGCATGCTGATCAAAGCGCCCACAGTTCATTCAAACTACAAGTCTGTCTGCAGTGGTGGCAAACAGTACTAGTAGTTTATTCCTTAAAGTAGAAGTAAACCCCCCTATTGTTTTCAGCCAAGGAAGCTGCCATCTTTGCCTCTGTTTAATCTTCAACTGCCACAGTGCTGCACATGTGATCCATTATGACACCAGCCATTGGATGGTTTGACTGTTTGGTTGAGAGCACAGTCAATGTGCAGTTAGCATTCCCGGCATGCCTTTTTTTTTTTTAAACTGTTAAATCGATGGGTTTACTTCCGCTTTAACAGGAGTCTGAATGAATAAATAAATAATGGGGCTCTGTGGGGGCGCAGCCATGCATGGCCGTGCTATTTTTCAAAAGTGACAGTGGGTGCGGGGAGAAGAACACAGGGGAGGTTGGGATTAGGAGGAGAGGGGACAGGGACTACTTGTATTTAGAACATGTTCCACACAGATCCCAGGAGATAGCAGGGACCATTTAAGCGGAAGTAAACCCATCGATTTAACAGTTTCAAAACAGTTCGGCATGCCGGGAATGCTAAGTGCACATTGGATGTGCTCTCAACCAAACTGTCAAACCATCCAATGGCTGGTGTCATAACGGATCACATGTGCAGCACCATGGCAGTTGAAGATTAAACAGAGGCAAAGATGGCAGCTTCCTTGGCTGAAAAGGATAGGAGGGTTTACTTCCACTTTAAGGACGTGCAGCGCAACTCGCGCATGTGCATTAGGGAACCGGGAAGTGAAGCCGAAACGCTTCACTTCCTGATCCCCTCACCGAGAATGGCGGCGGCAGCAGCCGAGAGTCAAGCGATTTATTGGCTTACGACATCGCTGGACTCCAGGAAAGGTAAGTGTCCATTTATTAAAAGTTAGCAGCTGCAGTATTTGTAGCTGCTGGCTTGTAATAAAAAAATGTTTTAGGTGCACTTCTGCTTTAAGAAGCTTTACAGTCCAATAGCCAAGATGGTGCACCAGACATTCATATAAACAGTGTGGGGGGGGGGGACACACAACCACACAAGGGTTGATTTACTAAAAAACTAAAAAGCTCTGCATAGAAACCAATTTGTTTCAATTTTTTGGGGTTAGAAGCTAAATTGGCTACCATGCACAGTTGCACCAGATTTTGCACTCTCCTGTTTTATTAAATCAACCCCAGTTGTTGGTTTAACCACTTCAATACTGGGCACTTTTGCCTTTTTCCTGCCCATGCCAAATTTTCAGCTTTCAGTGCTGTCGCACTTTGAATGACAATTGTGGGGTCATGTAATAATGTACCCATATGAAATTTTTCTTTTTGAGACAGAGCTTTAATTTGGTGGTATTTAATGACCACTGGGTTTTTATGCATAAACACAGGAAAACAGAAAAAAAAAAAGTTTTTCCTTAGTTTCTGTTAAAAATTTTTGCAAAGTAATTTTTCTTCTTCACTGATGGGCACTGATAACCAGAACACTGATTATCAGTGCAGCCTATCAGTGTTAAAGTACTGACAGCCTTGCCGGGTATTGACTGTCCTTTCCTCACACAGGCATAGCGTGTGAGGAAAGGACTGCTGATATTCGGCAAGTCTGTTTGCATATGATAAACTGTAATTGGACACAGCTGATCACATGGCAAAGGGTTGCTGCAATTGGCCCTTTACTGCAATCTGTGATCAGCTGTGTGCAAAGGGGGTAGGGTTCTGGGAGGACAGCAATGGACACTTTCCCAGAACTGGAAGCCCACGCTGTAGCCGTCTTTTGGCTATAGTGCAGAAGGGAAGAGGTTAAAAGAACTAAATGTGAAGGTAAGTTCTTGGGGTTTATATAGCTACAGATAATTTAACCACTTCAGCCCCGAAAGAATTTACCCCCTTCCTGACCAGAGCACTTTTTGCGTTACGGCACTGTGTCGCTTTAATGTAGATGAAAAACAAACAACCACCGCTCCAAGACTCTCCTTACAAGCGAATGCTCCTGCTCCTGTGTGGGAGCCCCAGGTGCTGGCTAATAGCACAATGATTAGAAATCAAAAGGAAGAACTCCGGACAGCCGCACACCGGGAAAAATAAATCCAAAGGGTTTATTTAAAAGCAAAAAGACACTACAATCCAAACACGGCAAAAAGGGGGGTACAGAGCTGACGCGTTTCGCACTGTATTTCAGTGCTTACTCATAGCTGATATACTCTCAAATGGACATCAAATATATATGGTTACAACGTATAGGTCACATAATTACATGATCGAAAAAAGCTGTGGCAAACAAGCAGAGTCTGATGTTGATTGGATTTCAAGATGTGCAGCTGAAATGGACCATGAGACCGAGTATAACCAATTAAAAAGACAAGCAAATTAAAAACTTATAGTGAAGAAACCGGGAAATTTGAAATATCGTATGAAACAATTCTATTTTGTGTAAATAAATAAACCACAATTCTTTTTTATGTGAATAAATAAATAAGCCAGAATGCATGGGTGAGTGCGTTAAATTGCTTCAAAAACTCAAAAGACTATAGTGGAGTCTTGAAAAGTATGTGCATTTTGCAGGTGCATTTTGCAATTCTTTTTAATGTGAAAAAATAAATAAGCGAGAATGCATGGGTGAGTGCGTTAAATTGCTTCAAAAACTCAAAGACTATAGTGAAGTCTTGAAAAGTATGTGCATTTTGCAGGTGCATTTTGCAATTCTTTTTTATGTGAAAAAATAAATAAGCCAGAATGCATGGGTGAGTGCGTTAAATTTCTTCAGAAACTCAAATACTATAGTGGAGTCTTGAAAAGTATGTGCATTTTGCAGGTGTATTTAGCAATTCTTTTTTATGTGAATAAATAAATAAATAAAGCCAGAATGCATGGGTGAGTGCGTTAAGTTGCTTCAGAAACTCAAAGACTATAGTGGAGTCTTGGAAAGTATGTGCATTTTGCAGGTGTATTTTGCAATTCTATTTTGTGTGAACAAATAAATAAAATAAAAGAGCCAGAATGCATGGGTGAGTGCGTTAAATTGCTTCAGAAACTCAAAGATTATAGTGGAGTCTTGGAAAGTATGTGCATTTTGCAGGTGTATTGATATCAGTTGACGTTAAACGGTGTGTAAAGTGTAATCACAGTGGTTCAATCATATGTATGAATGAACCAACATAATGGATAATGGATGGGCAAATAATTAATAAATAAATGAGTGTTAACCGAATTCCTTGAGCAAAGCCCATTGAGCAGCACATGTGGAAATCCAAAAATATTTACAAAAACTGATGCATTCATAGTGATAGCAGTATACATTGTGTAGTGAAAGTGACAGTATTTCCTGAAGGATTAATATCAAATCAATACATTTGTGCTATATTGTATAAATCAATACATCAGTATTATATTGTGTGCACATGGTGGTCTTTTCCCATAGTAATCCCATTTGTAGAAATGGCAAAAATTGGGTGACACACTAACAGCAAAAAACCTTTGAATAGTAAAACATTAAATCTGAATGGAATCGGCAGCTGTAAAACCTATGGAAGATGTATCCATATCGCCTAATCATCATTGTTAATGTAATAGTGCCCCATTGGTAACCTGCACGAGACACAGACCGCTGTGTCTTGATAATTGGTTTATTGCAGAATCCTGCTTGCTACACACAAATGAAGCCGATGTTGAGCCTTTATTGGTTACTCTATGTGTGTAGAAGATGTACGGTCAGTAACTGGAATTCATCGCTTTGAGAACTAGTTAAAGTAAGAAATTAACCCTATCAGAAGGTATCGGCCATCACATTTAAAATGGGACTTTGACCGATATCGATGTGTGTATGGGGCACTGAGATTTAGAGATATCGCGGAAACTGGCAAAAACTAGTGGAAAGGAGGAGGAGAAGACAGCCTAGTTTATCCTTACAGACGGAGATCAACCATTACCAATGTTTATCTGTAATCTGGATGTTTAAGAAGCATATCTCATAGCCTTATATGCCTATATGGCTGTATATGGTGGAAAACTTTATAGGGGAGGGATATGACATCCGAAAAGATGTGTGTGAAGCACATGATAGGTCTTGTAATTACATTAGGATCCAAAGAGAAAAGAAAAAGGCGAAAGGATTTTATCACTCATAAAAGTGGGAAACATCCCATTCAAAATTCAAACCTGACGGAATTCTCGTATTGAAAATGAAGATCCAATAAACTTCACGTTTACATAATAGACGGAATTTGTCCCCTCCCCGTTTAGGCGTTACTATCTTTTCAACCCCTTGCATAACCAAACTGGAAACATCCTTTGCATGCACCAGGTTCCAATGTTTAGCTACATTGGTAGAATGATTTTTGGTAATGTCATACAAGTGGTCGTATAGCCGGTCCTTCAAACGGCGTGTAGTGCGACCAACATATTGAATGTGACAACTGGTGCATGTAATGATGTAAACCAGGAATGACGTATTGCAGTTGATAAAAGTGCATATTTCGTGCGTTTTTTTATTGGTACAGGACTTAATATCAGGTCCAGTTTTTATGTGTGTACAGTATGCGCACCCTTTTTGGCCACATTTAAAATTGCCTTTGAAGTGAAGCCAATTGGGTTTGGGCTGATGAGAAAGAAACAGACTGGGTGATAAAGAATTGCCTAGAGTAGGGGCCCTCCGTGAGACTACCTTGATGCCGTTCGTCAAAACACTAGTGTATGCTGGATCTCCTTACAAGACAGGAAGGTATCTCATAATGATATTTTTGATGTTAACATATTCAGTGCTATATGGCGTAGAAAAAACGGGTATTTTATCTATAGACAATGATGACTTGTGGGGGTGTTGATTACGGGGCTTGTCTTTTAGCAAACTGTCCCTTGAGATTAGACTAACAGCTGTGTAGGCCTTGTCTATATTGGTACTAAGATATCCTCTGCTTGCAAATCTTGATGCCATAAGTTTGGCTTCAGCATGAAAGGTTTCTGATGTGCTGCAGATACGCTTTAGCCTGAGGAACTGACCAAATGGGACCCCTTTGATGGTATGACCTGGGTGCGCAGAATCTGCTCTAAGCAAAACGTTGCCCGCAGTGGGCTTCCTATAGAGACTTGTGACTATTTTACCATCAACCCCCGAAAGTTTAACATCCAGAAACTCTATGGTATGGGCATTGAGTGTACCCGTAAAACGTAAATTTAAATCGTTGTCATTAAGGTACATGAGCCAAGTGCATAGGTCAGTATGTTCATCACTGGAAATAAACAGCAGATCGTCTATATATCGACCAAAAAAGATTGTGTCTTTTCGACGGGGACTGTCATGTCCAAAGATGCGGGTCCTCTCCCACCAACCCATATAAAGGTTGGCTAGGGAAGGCGAAAATTTCGCTCCCATAGAGGCCCCGCATCTCTGGAGATAAAAGTCCCCGTCGAACATAAAGAAATTGTGAGTTAAAAGATATTCCAGGGCCTGGACAATGAATTCTTGTAGCACCAGTGAAAACTTGCCAGATTCCCTCAGAGCCCATGCAACTGCCTGCAATCCCAAGTGGTGGGGTATACTTGAGTAAAGGCTAGTCACATCGCATGTGATCCATCTGAATGATGGTTGCCACTCAAAGTCGTGTAATTTGCATAGCAGTTGCTTGGTGTCCCTGAGGTGACCCGGCAAGCTGGAGACTAGAGGTTGGAGGTGGTTGTCCACCCACTCACCCAAACGCTCATTTAGGGACCCTATGCCTGCCACTATGGGACGACCTGTAAGAGGCGTGAAGCCCTTGTGCGTTTTCGGCAAATGATGAAAAACTGGTATAATGGGACAGTCTGGGATAAATAATGCTTTTTCAGTACAGGAAAAGATACCGGATGCCACTGCTCTATCTAATAGTGTGGATAGTTTGGTTCTGAATACCTGAGTGGGATCAGATCTGAGGCGCTGATAGGTGTCAGAGTCAGACAATTGGCGCAGTGCTTCGTCCTTGTAGGTGGTGGAGTCTAGGACAACCACACTACCCCCTTTGTCTGCACTTCTAATGACTATGCTCTTGTCCGCTGACAGTGATCTAAGAGAGGCTAATTCTGTCTGTGTAAGATTTTGGGGAGAAGATTCTCTGCGACACCCGCGTGCGAGCTGGACTAAATCCTTCTCCACTAATCGTTGGAATAGGTCAAGATCCCTCCCTCTGGACTCCACAGGGTAAAAATCAGATCTCAACTTAAATGAAACCCTACTTTGTGTATCGGTGGGGTCACAGGGGGTGGGATCAGACTCCTCCAGCAGTTCAACCAGATCTTGGAGTGCACAAACTTCTGAAAACCTTTTAGGTGAAGAAAGAGGAACAGACTCACCTATGTCGCTGGTATCGGGGGGAATCATGATATCTTGTGTATTAGACTGCAGAAAATGCTTTCTCAAGGTCAGAATACATGAAAACTTATTAACGTCTAATATTGTCCCAAACAAATCAAAATGTCTGTTAGGACAAAAGTTAAGTCCCTTAGATAAAAGACTGGTTTCTTCCTCCTTGAGGGGTCTGCTGGATATGTTGATAACATTTAGGATTGCTTCCTGTTTTTGCCCCGCAGTGCATATTGAGTGTCCTTTGTAGTGTTGATGTCTCTTGCCGCCTCTCCTCGTTTTTTTATGGACGATTTCTTCTTTTTGGTTTGACCGGGTCCGTGAGGGTTTCCTGGGCTGCGTCTATTGGTTAATGCATCCTGCTCCGTGTGAATGGGTGCAGATGCTCTATCTGGTGAAGAGTCTGACATATTGTAAACCAATGTATCTTCTCCAATGTCACTTTCCTGATCCGAGAAGCTGACTTGTTTGGATTTATTTTTGCGTGATCTGGTTTGAAAAAACGGTGGCCTCTTCCAAACATAAACCTTATTGGTTTCATAGTCCGTTTTATCTCGTATCATCTTTCCCCGTTTACCATCTATGACAGATTTTTCCAGCTTGTCTAGCTTACTATTTAGCCGTGCATCAAAATCCGCAAAGTCCGTATGTGTTTGCAGTGCAGCGAGATCGCTCTGTATTGCAGAAATGTCAGACTGCAAAACCTCCATATCCTTTTTCTTTGAGGAAACCAGGATGCTCATTAATTTGAACGAGCAAGCGTCTAGTGTCTCTGTCCATTCCTTTTTATGATGTTCATCAAATAGATCCGAGGAAGGGAATTTCTTGATCCTCAACCCTCTAGGTATGTGCGCCAATGATATGTACTCGCTTAAGAAGTTGATGTCCCAATAGGCTCTGATCTCTTTAGCCATTAAATGTTCCAAACTTCTAAAGTGGCGAATAAGTGCAACACCATCATCATCAGGTGATTGTGTCATTTGCATCTGTGTGGATTGTCTCAAAGGATTGTTACATGATGCCGTGAGGGTTCTGCTGTACCCACCTTCAGCCGAAGGTGTAGATGGAATAGTGTTGTCCATTGCTTTTAGTGATGTAAAGGTGGATTTTATAGCTCCAAGATGAACATGCGATGTGACTAGCCTTTACTCAAGTATACCCCACCACTTGGGATTGCAGGCAGTTGCATGGGCTCTGAGGGAATCTGGCAAGTTTTCACTGGTGCTACAAGAATTCATTGTCCAGGCCCTGGAATATCTTTTAACTCACAATTTCTTTATGTTCGACGGGGACTTTTATCTCCAGAGATGCGGGGCCTCTATGGGAGCGAAATTTTCGCCTTCCCTAGCCAACCTTTATATGGGTTGGTGGGAGAGGACCCGCATCTTTGGACATGACAGTCCCCGTCGAAAAGACACAATCTTTTTTGGTCGATATATAGACGATCTGCTGTTTATTTCCAGTGATGAACATACTGACCTATGCACTTGGCTCATGTACCTTAATGACAACGATTTAAATTTACGTTTTACGGGTACACTCAATGCCCATACCATAGAGTTTCTGGATGTTAAACTTTCGGGGGTTGATGGTAAAATAGTCACAAGTCTCTATAGGAAGCCCACTGCGGGCAACGTTTTGCTTAGAGCAGATTCTGCGCACCCAGGTCATACCATCAAAGGGGTCCCATTTGGTCAGTTCCTCAGGCTAAAGCGTATCTGCAGCACATCAGAAACCTTTCATGCTGAAGCCAAACTTATGGCATCAAGATTTGCAAGCAGAGGATATCTTAGTACCAATATAGACAAGGCCTACACAGCTGTTAGTCTAATCTCAAGGGACAGTTTGCTAAAAGACAAGCCCCGTAATCAACACCCCCACAAGTCATCATTGTCTATAGATAAAATACCCGTTTTTTCTACGCCATATAGCACTGAATATGTTAACATCAAAAATATCATTATGAGATACCTTCCTGTCTTGTATGGAGATCCAGCATACACTAGTGTTTTGACGAACGGCATCAAGGTAGTCTCACGGAGGGCCCCTACTCTAGGCAATTCTTTATCACCCAGTCTGTTTCTTTCTCATCAGCCCAAACCCAATTGGCTTCACTTCAAAGGCAATTTTAAATGTGGCCAAAAAGGGTGCGCATACTGTACACACATAAAAACTGGACCTGATATTAAGTCCTGTACCAATAAAAAAACGCACGAAATATGCACTTTTATCAACTGCAATACGTCATTCCTGGTTTACATCATTACATGCACCAGTTGTCACATTCAATATGTTGGTCGCACTACACGCCGTTTGAAGGACCGGCTATACGACCACTTGTATGACATTACCAAAAATCATTCTACCAATGTAGCTAAACATTGGAACCTGGTGCATGCAAAGGATGTTTCCAGTTTGGTTATGCAAGGGGTTGAAAAGATAGTAACGCCTAAACGGGGAGGGGACAAATTCCGTCTATTATGTAAACGTGAAGTTTATTGGATCTTCATTTTCAATACGAGAATTCCGTCAGGTTTGAATTTTGAATGGGATGTTTCCCACTTTTATGAGTGATAAAATCCTTTCGCCTTTTTCTTTTCTCTTTGGATCCTAATGTAATTACAAGACCTATCATGTGCTTCACACACATCTTTTCGGATGTCATATCCCTCCCCTATAAAGTTTTCCACCATATACAGCCATATAGGCATATAAGGCTATGAGATATGCTTCTTAAACATCCAGATTACAGATAAACATTGGTAATGGTTGATCTCCGTCTGTAAGGATAAACTAGGCTGTCTTCTCCTCCTCCTTTCCACTAGTTTTTGCCAGTTTCCGCGATATCTCTAAATCTCAGTGCCCCATACACACATCGATATCGGTCAAAGTCCCATTTTAAATGTGATGGCCGATACCTTCTGATAGGGTTAATTTCTTACTTTAACTAGTTCTCAAAGCGATGAATTCCAGTTACTGACCGTACATCTTCTACACACATAGAGTAACCAATAAAGGCTCAACATCGGCTTCATTTGTGTGTAGCAAGCAGGATTCTGCAATAAACCAATTATCAAGACACAGCGGTCTGTGTCTCGTGCAGGTTACCAATGGGGCACTATTACATTAACAATGATGATTAGGCGATATGGATACATCTTCCATAGGTTTTACAGCTGCCGATTCCATTCAGATTTAATGTTTTACTATTCAAAGGTTTTTTGCTGTTAGTGTGTCACCCAATTTTTGCCATTTCTACAAATGGGATTACTATGGGAAAAGACCACCATGTGCACACAATATAATACTGATGTATTGATTTATACAATATAGCACAAATGTATTGATTTGATATTAATCCTTCAGGAAATACTGTCACTTTCACTACACAATGTATACTGCTATCACTATGAATGCATCAGTTTTTGTAAATATTTTTGGATTTCCACATGTGCTGCTCAATGGGCTTTGCTCAAGGAATTCGGTTAACACTCATTTATTTATTAATTATTTGCCCATCCATTATCCATTATGTTGGTTCATTCATACATATGATTGAACCACTGTGATTACACTTTACACACCGTTTAACGTCAACTGATATCAATACACCTGCAAAATGCACATACTTTCCAAGACTCCACTATAATCTTTGAGTTTCTGAAGCAATTTAACGCACTCACCCATGCATTCTGGCTCTTTTATTTTATTTATTTGTTCACACAAAATAGAATTGCAAAATACACCTGCAAAATGCACATACTTTCCAAGACTCCACTATAGTCTTTGAGTTTCTGAAGCAACTTAACGCACTCACCCATGCATTCTGGCTTTATTTATTTATTTATTCACATAAAAAAGAATTGCTAAATACACCTGCAAAATGCACATACTTTTCAAGACTCCACTATAGTATTTGAGTTTCTGAAGAAATTTAACGCACTCACCCATGCATTCTGGCTTATTTATTTTTTCACATAAAAAAGAATTGCAAAATGCACCTGCAAAATGCACATACTTTTCAAGACTTCACTATAGTCTTTGAGTTTTTGAAGCAATTTAACGCACTCACCCATGCATTCTCGCTTATTTATTTTTTCACATTAAAAAGAATTGCAAAATGCACCTGCAAAATGCACATACTTTTCAAGACTCCACTATAGTCTTTTGAGTTTTTGAAGCAATTTAACGCACTCACCCATGCATTCTGGCTTATTTATTTATTCACATAAAAAAGAATTGTGGTTTATTTATTTACACAAAATAGAATTGTTTCATACGATATTTCAAATTTCCCGGTTTCTTCACTATAAGTTTTTAATTTGCTTGTCTTTTTAATTGGTTATACTCGGTCTCATGGTCCATTTCAGCTGCACATCTTGAAATCCAATCAACATCAGACTGCTTGTTTGCCACAGCTTTTTTCGATCATGTAATTATGTGACCTATACGTTGTAACCATATATATTTGATGTCCATTTGAGAGTATATCAGCTATGAGTAAGCACTGAAATACAGTGCGAAACGCGTCAGCTCTGTACCCCCCTTTTTGCCGTGTTTGGATTGTAGTGTCTTTTTGCTTTTAAATAAACCCTTTGGATTTTATTTTCCCGGTGTGCGGCTGTCCGGAGTTCTTCCTTTTGATTTCTAATCACTGTGTCGCTTTAACTGACAACTGCGCGGTCGTGTGACGTTGCACCAAAACAAAATTTACGTTCTTTTTTCCCCCACAAATAGAGCTCTATCTGCGGTTTTTATTTTTTGCGCTATAAAACAAAACACAAATAAAAGAGCGACAATTTAAAAAAAAAAAAAAAAAAAAAAAAGCTATTTTTTAATTTTTGGTATAATAAATATCCCCCAAAAAAATATATAAAAAAAATTCTCTCTCAGTTTAGGCAGATATGTATTCTTCTACATATTTCTGGTAAAAAAAAAAAAATTTCAATAAGCGTATATTGATTGGTTTGCGCAAAAAAGTTATAGCATCTACAAAATAGGGGATAGATTTATGGCATTTTTTTTTTTTTTTATTAGTAATGGCTGCGTTTTCTTATCGTGGCTGCGACATTATGGCGGACACTTGACACTATTTTGGGACCATTGTAATTTATACAGCGATCAGTGCTATAAAAATGCACTGATTACTGTATAAATGACACTGGCAGAGAAGGGGTTAAACACTAAGGGGTTAAGTGTGTCCTAGGGAGTGATTTGACAGCGATCACTGCCTCCGATGACAGGGAGCAGTAGATCTCTGTCCTGTCACTAGGCAGAACAGGGAAATGCCTTGTTTACATAGGCATCTCCCCGTTCTGCTAAAGAGACAAGACCAAAATTTAAATCTCAGACACAAGAGCATCATAACTGATGGAATTATCTGGGCCACATGCATATCAATGAAATGAGAAGCAATTGACTTTTGGAAGAAAAAATCCTGAGGCCAAGACTTGTCCTTTAAAATGGTACATAAAGAGGAGGTCCATCCTGGGTGAAAAAAAATGTAAAGCCAGCAGCTACAAATACTGTAGCTGCTGTCTTTTAATATTTGCGCACTTACCTGTCCAGGGAGCCTGTGATGTTGGCACCCCAGCCGATCTTCGAAACGACTCCCGGGTGCTGCCACTGTCATTCCTGATAAAGGAACCAGGCAGCAAGGAGTCACTGCTGGTTCCCTACTGCGCATGTGCGAAGAACACTGCGCATTCCAAGTCGGCCCTGACAGCAGGGGAAGGAGGAAGGGGGGGGGGGGACTTACAGGAGATCAGCCCGATCTCCCGGAAGTGAGAAAGGGGAACTGTCAAAAACGGGTCCCCGCCCCCTTAAAGGGTCCAAATGTGACACCGGAGGGGGTGGATGAGGGAAGCCTATAAGCAAAGTTTCATTTTTGGGTAGAACTCCACTTTACGGCTAACTTCAAATTCTACACCTGAATGGAGAAAAGTCAAAAACCGCCCCATTACATATTAACAGGGATGACACTTTCTAGCCTCACATCAGCCCATAATATTTCCAGGTCCTATGGCAAATATTCCTGGAAAAGGCCTTCCTGGCTCATTAAAATGTGGGAATGACCATGACAGAAACTGCTCTCCCCTTCAGAACTTGAGTTCCAATAGCCAAACCATTAAGTTCAGGGACTGTAAAGCAGGATGGAAGACTGGCCTGAGGCAAGAGTGCCAAAGGGCCATCAACCGACAAGTTCACGATGTGGGCATAAAACATTCTTCTGGGCCAAGCTGGTGCGATCATAATCACTAGCTTTCCTTCCACTCATATCCTGTGCAACAGACATGAAAGAAGCTGAATTGGCAGAAAAGCATTTTATTAGCTAGAACTAGCCCCATGGTGTTAACAAGGATCTTTCTACCGCAAATGCCTGTCGGTCTTTTGTCCTGCAGACAAACCAGTCCAGGTTTTGTATTGAATCTGGATGCCAGAAGATCCACATTGGGTGTGCCTCATCGCTGGCAATGTGCCCTGAAGAGATCTCCCCTCTGGCGCCAAAAACAGTAGCGACTGAGGAAGTCCACCTGCCAATTTTCCACCCCTGGGATACAGAATTAGAGCCACCTCCTCCTGGGCAGCCCGGATGCTGGTGCCCCCCTAATGGTTGATATGTGCCACAGCCATGGCACTGACTGGATCCTGGCTGGAAGCAGCTGCCCCGTCCAGTACAACAGAGCCAGACGGACAGCTCAGTGCTCCAGAATGTAGATTGGTAATAATCTTTCCTAGGGAGACCAAGTCCCCTGAACCCAAGAGCAGCACCCCCATCCTGTCAGATTGAAATTCATTGTCAGCACCTTTCAGGCAGTCAGAAAAAACGATCTTCCTGCCACCAACTTCCAAGGAGCCATGCATCAGACCAATGACCTTTGGGTATCAAGATTCAACTGAATCTTCTTCCATTCTAACAGGATATTCCTCTGTAATGGCCTGGAATGGAATTGAAAAGGCTTGTAGACGTGGTGCATCTGGATTTTTCAAAAGTATTTGACACAGTTCCCCATAAACGTTTACTGTACAAAATATGGTCCGTTGGCATGGACCATAGGGTGAGTACTTGGATTGAAAACTGGCTACAAGGGCGAGTTCAGAGGGTGGTGATAAATGGGGGTAATCGGAATGGTCAGGGGTGGGCTGTGCTGGGACCAATCCTATTTAATTTGTTCATAAACGACCTGGAGGATGGGGTAAACAGTTCAATCTCTATTTGCGAATGATACCAAGCTAAGCAGGGCAATAACTTCTCCGCAGGATATGGAAAGATCTGAACAAATGAATGGGGTAGGCAACTACATGGCAAATGAGGTTCGATGTAGAAAGATTTAAAATAATGCATTTGGGTGGCAAAAATATGAATGCAATCTATACACTGGGGGGAGAACCTCTGGGGGAATCTAGGATGGAAAGGGACCTGGGGGTCCTAGTAGATGATAGGCTCAGCAATGGCATGCATGCTGCTGCTAACAAAGCAAACAGAATATTGGCATGCATTAAAAAGGGAATCAACTCCAGAGATAAAACGATAATTCTCCCGTTCTACAAGACTCTGGTCCGGCCACACCTAGAGTATGCTGTCCAGTTCTGGGCACCAGTCCTCAGGAAGGATGTACTGGACATGGAGCGAGTACAAAGAAGGGCAACAAAGCTAATAAATGGTCTGGAGGATATTAGATATGAGGAAAGGTTGTGAGCACTGAACCTATTCTCTCTGGAGAAGAGACGCTTGAGAGGTGATATGATTTCAATATACAAATACCATACCGGTGACCCCACAATAGGGATAAAACTTTTTCGCAGAAGGGAGTTTAACAAGACTCGTGGCCACTTATTAAAATTAGAAGAAACCCTTAAACTACGTAGAGGGTTCTTTACTGTAAAAGTGGCAAGGATGTGGAATTCTCTTCCACAGGCGGTGGTCTCAGCGGGGGGCATTGATAGTTTTAAGAAACTATTAGATAAGCACCTGAATGACTGCAACATACAGGGATATACAATGTAATACTGACATATAATCACACACATTGGTTGGACTTGATGGACTTATTTCAAACTTACCTACTATGTAACTATGACTGAACCATCTCAAGTAGGGAATTCACAAATATACTCTGTGCCTGAGAAACAGACAACTATTTCCCTCAGGCTCAGATGTAGAATCCACAGCCTGACCTTCAAGTTCCACCTCTGCCGCCTCCTCGTCCATCTCCACCCATTCTTCCTCCCTAACCAGATAGGGAATGGGTGAAGGAGATCGCTCCTGTTTATTGCCACTCTGTACTATGGAGGCAAGCATACCAGCAATCTTTCCCTCCAAACCAGCCAAGGTAGATGCAAAGTCCTCTTTTGTGACATGATTCTAACAAAAGCCCCTGCAGTAGCCAAAATACCAGACGTAACATCTCAGACACACCTGGTCTCTTGGAAGACAGTCAGCAGGATTATATTCAGCATCCTAAGGACATGCCGGCAGCATAAAGGAAAAACATTTCCACCTGTGCTCCCCCCTCCGCGCTTTCTGTAAGACATACTAACCTTGTTGAAAGTTAACGGGGGTCTAAGTAGCCCCATTCAGCAAGAACATGCGTGCAGAGAACAGCAGTGTTGAGAGAAATCCCTCAAGGTACCACCCAGGTGCTTTTCCCCAGTGGTGTACTTATGTGCCCAGCTAAATAAAAAAAAGCCTGCCCTGTGTCCCTGTCCAGCACTGCAGCTGCCAGATAGACTGAGAATTGCATGGGAAAAGACTGGTTTTGCTCCTTTACCAAGAGGGCCTCTGGCTCCACCCCACAATGGGTTTCCACTTCCACCCCTGTGCAGGCACCACGTGCCTACCACAACTGCAGCCGTAAAATAACATATTACTTTAGAAACTCACAGAAATTAGGGGAAAGCCACAGAATTTCATCAGCTCCTGCCAACTGCACACCACCGCCTCTAGTGGAAGAACTGGGAGATGCTCTAGGTAGCCTAAGTTGTGATCCCCACCTAAAGGGGCCTCATACTGCACTCAGCACATCTTACTGCAGGATCCTGTCCTCAGAACAAGGATCCAAGCTTCATCATTTATGGCAGGCTATGTCCTTCTGGATTCTCAGGGACTTGCTCCCCTTTTGGGGCCCACTGCCCTGGAAATGTACAGCACCCTACCGGAGAAATTTTGGTCAGTTACAACGGCACAGGGTTCAGCACTGACTGGCCATATTACAGACACTCCACGTTTAAACGTCCAATCCCTTCGTAGCGGGGCCTGGGTATCATCCATCTTAGCCTTCCAGTTATAGGAATATATCTGGACGCCCAATCTCCACATCCCTTCCAGAATCACTTGAGAACCTGGTACTATGATGCAGAGCTGCCCTTTAGTGGCCATCGCCTTCAGACACTAGTGAGAAAAACTGAGGCACTTCCTGGGTAAGAGGGGGTTATATAGGGGAGGCTGTCTGTCGGTTTTTATTTTTCTGCCAGTGTCCATTCACCTATAGGTGTTGCATAACCCAGGTAGTCATGATTTATAGCGTACTTCCAGGATGTATGAAAAAGAAAAAACTATTTGTTGGAACCGATTATAAAGTGTTATTTAAAGTTTGATTTTGTTTTGTTAGTTAGTGTATTAAAATCTGCTAGTACAATTAACACGCCCCTCACCCTAGACTGACAACGCTGCTATCCAAATTTGTCCCCTGCACTCTTTCATTAGGTGTGTTGCTAGCCAGATCACTCTGAAAACAGAGGAAAAAAAGGTCTAAAGAGAAAAAAAACTGATGCAGCCACCATATCAAAGGATTGGTAACCTGCAAAATATATAAACAATTTTTGTATTTTGTATAGGGTTTTGGTATTTTCTGCATAGGGTGCTTAGGGCTTATTTGCACTTGCTGTGACTAACACACATTAAAGCACCTACCAAATCAGATTTATGCGTTTTTTGCTGCAGTGATGGTTCTGTAATGCTTTTTTGAAGCTTTAATGAAGTTTGTAACTGCCCTATGTGTGTTGATTTTTTATTTGTTTTAAAGGGGCCCAGTAGAACCCATGCTCAGTAGTAGCCCCACTCAGCAGAGTCCCAGCTCATTGGTACCCTCATTCTGCAGATGACCAGCTTAGTACTGCTCAATAATAACCCCCAGCTCTATTGATCCCCCACTGGAGTAGTAAACCCCAGCTCTGTTGGTCCTATGGTTTGCCAACTCTACTCACTCTCTCGGGTCCCCAACCACCGACCACTATATTGCTTCCATGCTGCACACCACCTTTGATGTGCTAGTTTCTCCTGCTTTGGTACCCCAGCTCTGCTGATCCTCTGCTGCTCAGTCCTCTCTCTTCAGTCCCTGCTTACCTTCCTCATGCTGCACGCCATGCGTGCTGTCTGCTAGATGCTCTGCTCCAGCACAGACCCCGTTCACCTTCCTTAACTGATCATGTCTTTTTATTGTTTTTTTTACCAGTTTAGCCTGGGATCTCTCACACCTGCAATACCTCTAAAATAACGCAAAGCCAACCCTGAATAAAAGCTGCACTTCTATGGAGGCCTAGGAGAAACTTTAAAAGCACCAAGAAAGCAGCATGGGGTATCATTTTTGTAGCAAAACAAAAATGCGCCAACAGGATTGTAAGCTTACCATTTTATTTAGTGACGTGCTTTGATTGGCATTCAGAGTGCTGTAAAAAAGCCTGTCAAATACATTTTGAAGCAACGTAAAAAAGCCCTTACAGAGGTGGGGGTGTGACGGTGGAGACTGCAGGAGGTGTGTCTGCAGAATACATGCACAGCGGTACACTGATCTTCCCAGTGAAGGGAGGTGTTTCAGCAAGTCTGACTATTTGAGTACAAGCATGCTATTCTTTCAAACAGAAGACAAAGAAGCAAACTGACCATGCTGAGATTATGTACTTCCATGCCTGCCGTGGTCAGTTTAAAATAGGAAAGCAGGGGGACTGGCAGGATTACAGGGAATTCCCACAAAGGAAGCAAGAAGTAAAGATAACAGGATCATTTTTCATACAAGTACATGGTAATATAGACACATAAGCAATATGAAATGTTGGGGTAACATACATTTTAAATTGATGGGTTAGGTTCCATTTTATGGCTTGCTTCACATATATTGCACAGCGTTCAGTGCGAACCACAGGGGGTGTTAATGTTACAATAACACCACCCCAAAATTGTTTGCAGAATGCCATGCTGATTGCATAGGTGTGAAAACCCATGCAATCCATTTCCAGTGCGGGGGGGGGGGGGGGGGGTTGTTTGGTCGGGGGCCCTGCACCTTTTTTGTGAGGATTTGGTGTCATTTGAGCCAAATAAATGAATGGCTGAAATTGCACCGCACAGACCTCACAAGCAATTTGAACAGGAATATGGTGCGATTCCCATCCAGACCACATGCCGTGTCCTGAACCACATATGTGAACCCAGCCATAAAGTGTTAGCTGGAGTATGGTTTTAATTTGTTGGTCATTTACATGCCAGTGCACCTAAACTACCCTCTCCCCAGACTGACAATGCTGCTGTTCAAAGGTGCCTCCATTGCTCCTCCATCCAGAATGGAGACATCCTAAGACAAGAATGCCTTAATACCCAGATCACAAGGTAAAAAAAAAAAAAAAAAGAAGAAAAGCCTAAAAAAGAAGAAAACCAATACAGCCATTGCATCCGATTGGCAAGCTGCATTATATTTAATTGTTTTGGGGTTTTAATTCTTTGCTTAAAGTAGTAATCCAGTCAAATACCAAACTATAGCTGTGCCCTCCCACAATCTAAGTCTACTCTAAATACCCTGTAAAGAAAAGATGTCTAACTACCTATGCTGAGGGCACCCCGATCACATGATTGGTTCCCAGAGCCAGCTTCATTGTGAAGGAGGGACCGCTGAAAACAGATGCCCTATGGAAGCCTGTGGGTGACATCATTGTCTAGACTCTGCAGCCATTGTAAGTGATCTCTCTACTTTACTCAAGCTGGCCGCTGGAAAGATCATGTTAGCAGACCGGCATGCCCTCAGATTAGGTAAGTGTAGACATCTTTCCTTTATTGGGTAGTTCGAACAGGCTTACGATGAGGGTGGGATCAGATTTAAATATAGTAAGCTTTTGACTGAAATTCTACTTTTTTTTTTTGTTTACTAAAGTATTTAAAAAAAAAAAATAAAAGGATTAAAACTTAGTCCCAAAGTCCTCACCGTTTTCCTTTAAAAAATATTAAAAAGCACTCATCAGGTTATAGGACAGGCCTTTTTAGAATTTAGGGCTTGAATTATCTTTTTTTTTCTAATAGTGAATTCTGAATGTGCATTTTAAATCACAGAAGTGGGAAAGCCGTCTGATCTAGAGACATGATAAACATAAAACTCCTGATTATTAGTCTCTAGTCGTCGAATGCTTGATCGCTAGAAATTTACCAAGACTAAAAGAGAAGTAAAGCAAAGATCCTTACAATGACTTTGTAAGACTGTATAAATGTAAAATCAAACATTAAGGCTGCATTCACACCTGAGTGTTTTCAGTTCATAAAACCCCTGAAAAAACGCCCAACAAGCAAACTCCCATTAATTTCAATGGCACCTGTTCACCTCTTTTGTCACCTGAAGCAAACGCCTGAAAAATGCCTTAAGCTCAAAAAACAACATGAGCTTCTTTGGGGCAGATTACAGGCGTTTTTCTGCTTTTTACATTTGTGACCTGTACAAAATCACGGGAAAAACATGGCAAAAATCGCAAAAAAAAACTGCGCGCCTTTGAAACACTCAGGTGTGAATGCAGCCTGAAAGAAGAAGTACAACCAAAGCTTTTTTTTCTTCTGTGGATCACAGGAGTGCAGAACTCATGTGACTCGTTTTCAGCAGACAGCGGTCATGGCTCGTGAAAGATTGCAACCGCTGAGCCTGAGCCAGCTGCTCCCTCCATAGCCCAGCGCTCCAGTGAGGGGGTTCAATGGCTCACCGACAGTCACCAGCTCTCTGCTCAAGGAGCACTGAGAACAGTTGCTCAGCTCTCAACCTTAGAGCAGGCAGTGGGACAGATGCAGCATCGGACCAATGCTGCATCCATCTAGGTAAGCATGATTTCTTAAAAAAAAAAAAAAAAAAAAAAAAAAAAACGCCTCTCTTTGAAAGTTATATTTTAAAGAAACCTTCTTAAAAAAAGACTAGTCCAAAACATCAATAATGAAAGCACATGATGCAATTGAAAATTATAAAAAACATGCCACGCTAAACCACTTGCAATACAACAAAGAGCATATACCATAGTTTGTTTCTATTTTGCTTCAGGCTCCGTTCACGCATGCATTCTTGTGGTGAGAGAGTGAGCTACATCTTTCTGGAGTCAGCCCTATCCCAGCTTTAACGGAAACATGCTGTTAAGTCAGTTGTAAACGCAATTTTTTTTAATATAACAAAACAGGTTTATACTTCCCTGCTCTGTGTAATGAATTGCACAAAGCAGCCCTGAACCTCTGTCTCGGGTCCCTCGCTGGCGCTCCTGGCTCCTCCCTTCCGGCAAATGTCCCACAAGTCGCTTTCTTTGAGTGCGGGTTGCTCCCGAGTCTTGCTGTCCTGACTCTGCCCCATCCCTCATCACTGGCTTTGATTGACGGCCATCAATCAAGCCAGCCTCAGCAAAGCCAGTGAGACCAGAAGTGAAGTGAGAGATGAGATAAGGACAGGCACAGCGCTGGATCGACAGTCAGGTAAGTAAAAAAAGGGGGGGGGGGGTAGTGGGGTGAGGTTGGGGATACTAATGCCCAAACATTTTTTTTCTTAATGGTAAGAATACATTGAGTTACAAATGTTTAGGCTTTATAACCACTTTAATGACCTTTTGATTCAAAGGTCTATTGAAAAAGGTCAGAGCCTGTCCACAAGGAATGGTGGAGGTCACACTTGTTTTGGCATGATTTATACTTCACAGGAGCTTAAAAAGATGTGTATTACACGGACACTGTTGACAGTTTTTCGATTTTTAGTTCACATGACACACAAGATAGTAATTTTGTATATGCATTTATTTGAATCAGGTGGACATTGTGTGGGATTTTATAATATAATGATCAGTATATTTTCTGCTTGCACATGTGGATGTATTTATATTTACGCACACATAGGGTGAATGTTTGTCATTTATACTAGTATATAGAGACAAACTATATATGCACTTTGTTGTATCACAAAGTTGTTCAGTGCGGCAAATTTTACATACATTTTCTAACACTGAAAGGTAATAAAATGGTGGGTTTGGTTACAACTTTTGCAGGTAAACCACAATGAGTGGGTACTGCCAGCAAAGAGCTTCAAAGTAAAATTTCATATAACAGTTTTGGTCCCTATATCTGATTGCCACAAGAAAACAAATTTGTACACAGATTAAAAGTAGCTTTGATGTTCTATAATTATAGCAGTTTAAACAAAAAACCTATGGATAGCAAGTCATTTTAACATTTACCTTGGAATGTGTGATAGAGATTGTATCCACCCAAACACGCCATCCACCCCATTCATATTTCACAGCATGATAAAGGAGAATGCGGAAGATGGCATAGACCATTTCTGTGATCTTCTGTTCCTCAACATTTTGGGGATTAAAGTAACACAGCGAAAGCATCCATTCCTGCCACACAGAGCACTGTAGCAAGCTCCTAAAAATACAAGACAGGGGTCATAAGCAAAATACAACTTTTAACTACTTTAAGACCAGTCCTATTCTGACACTTCTCACATATACAGTATGTAATGTAATAAATAAGCATTTTTTGTGAGAAAATGACTTAGAACCCCCAAACAATATATATTTTTTATAAGCAGAGGCCCTAGAGAATAAGACTTTTCACACTGGGGCGTTTTTCAGGCGCTATAGTGTTAAAAATAGTGCCTGCAAAACGCCCTAACACATCTGCTCCATTCACTCCAGTGTGAAAGCCCAAGGGGATTTAACCCCTTTTTGGCCGATAGCGGGGCGGTTTTATACTATAGTTTCTATATAGCGCCGCTAAAATGACAGTAAAGTGCTGCCAAAAAAAGCGCTGCTTTACCGCTGACACCCGGGGCGGCTTGTGTGAAAGGGGTCTAAGGGTTGCATATTTTTAGGTCACGCGGTATTTCAAGCACAAATGTTTATTTTTTCCAAAAAAAAAAACCTAATGAATTTGCATTGGGAAGGTAAGCGACAGTGATCGACTGATACTGCACTTGGGTGGGCTGGGCGGAAGAGCTAAAACGCAGGTGCTACCAGGTGCTGCCAATGTTGTGTTTTTGGGAACCCTAAACTACTGGGGATGCTAGTATAGATCTGATCAGATCAGATATTGATACGTTCAGACAATATACTAAGGGAGGTGTATGGTGTGTGCTTGGGTGTTAGCGTTACTGGCACTAACTGGGGCGATGCAGACCCTGACGCTAAAACCTAACTGATATCACCCGGCGGGTGATACCTTTATTTTTTTAGGTAATATACGGCGGGTGCCCTAACGTTATAAAAAAAAACAAAAAAAAAAAAAACTAGCTAACCAGTCACCCGTGACACTAATACGGTGATCACTGGTGACAGGGGGTGATCAAAGGGGTTAAACTTTTATTAGCAAGTTTAGGGGGGGGGGGTCCGTAGACCTATCTGGACCTACCACCAAGTACCCCAACACTGATTGTCACAAATGACACCAGTACAGTGATCAAAAAATATAAAAAAATATGAACACTGCACTGGGTAACACAGGGAGTGAAGGGGGTTAACGGGGGGGGGGGTCCATCGGGGGCGACAAGTGTGCCTATGTGTACGGTGTCAGTGTAGTGTTGGTGCAACTTAGTCTGAGAGGTCTTCTCTCCTCTCTCTGGAACAGATAAGAGTTCCACGAGGGGAGATGACATCACTTCCCCGCCTGTGTTTACACTTACACAGGTAGGGGGGGATTTCATTCGCCAGAACTGATAACTAGGTCAAGGCCATAAAGCATTGGCCTGGAGACTGATCGGTTCTGAAGCGAATCTGATCATTGCGGCCGCCTAGGGGGCTCGCACGCCCGACATACAGCTACAGCGTTTTGCCCAGCCGAGCCAACCTGCTGCAGTATAACTGCGGCGGCTGGTCCGGAACTAGTTAAATTATAGATAGGCGAAGCATTAACATTTCAGATTTACACAGGAAGTATGGTGCTAGAATTATTGCTCTAGATCTTACCTTCACAATGATACCTTACATGTGTGCTGTGATCGATGCATGTATTCAGCTTTGAGCACAAGCACGGGGGGCGCGTAAACTTTAATATATATATATATATATATATATATATATATATATATATATATATATAGATATATATATTTTTTTTTTTATTTATTATATATATATATATATATATAATAGAATTTTTTTTTTTTTTTAACACAATCTCTAAATAGAACAAAATCCTTTGTGATAGCACGGGCAGTGACAGGTACTCCTTTGGTGAGAGATATGTTTTTTTTTGGAGGACACCAGATCTCTCCCCAAGATTGGTTTGATCCGATACTTTCCCAAGCCAGCAATGGACCATAGAGATGTTCAGGGACATTCCAGTCCTCGATCGACGCTATGGTCAGCTGGTGGAACTGCCGGCTTTAGTCCCAGGCTAATCCAGCGGCTAATTACTAGGATATTTACAACAAAAAAACATCACTGGCTGAAAAACATACCGGGATGTAGCTGTAGGCTGATCTTGTGTAATGACTATTATTTTCATATAAAAGTCCTGAACGGAAAAGCTTGCAAAAAACACTCCACAAAAGGTGACAGGTCCATAGCAAAAGTTAAAGCGGTAACAAATCTAACTTGCTTTTAATGAGGCAAAGGCATGCAATATTTTGTTGTGGAACACGAAGCGTACAGGTAAGAGCAAACCATTTGAGAAAGGTGATCTGACAGAGCAGGATCACCCTTCTAAAAGAATATGTTCCCAAATACACCACTCAAAAAAATTAAAAGGAACATTTAAAAAAAAAAAAGAAAAAAAAAAACCACATCAGATCTCAATGGGAAAAAAGTTATGTGTTAGGAACGTAAGGATGCCACATCGTTTGATGGAAATGAAAATGATCAACCTACAGAGAGCTGAATTCAAGGACATCCTGAAAATCAAAGTGAATAAAAGATGCAGGAGGCTAGTCCATTTTGCGAAAATTTTATTGCAGCAACTCAAAATGGTACTCAGTAGTTTGTATGGCGCCCACATGCCTGACAACATCGGGGGATGCTCCTAATGAGACGACAGATAGTGTCCAGGGGTATTTCCTCCCATATCTGGACCAAGGCATCACTGAGCTCCTGAATAGACTGGAGATGCAACCTGGCGGCGTCGGATGGACCGAAACATAATGTCCCAGAGGTGTTCTATTGGATTTAGGTCCGGCGAGCATGGGGGGCCATTCAATGGCATCATTTCTTTCATCCTCCAGGAACTGGCTACATACTCTCGCCACATGAGGCCGGGCATTGTCGTGCACCACGGAGGAACCCAAGAACGTTTGCACCAGTGTAGGGTCTGACAATGGGTCGCAGGATTTCATTCCGATACCGAATGGCAGTCAGGCTGCTATTGTCTAGCCTGTAGAGGTCTGTGCGTCCCTCCATGGATATGCCTCCCCAGACCATCACTGACCCACCACCAAACCGGTCAAGCTGAATGATGTTTCAGGCAGCATAACGTTCTCCGTGGCTTCTCCAGACCCTTTCACGTTTGTCACATGTGCCCAGGGTAAACCTGCTCTCATCTTTGAAAAGCACAGGGCGCCAGCGGCGGACCTGCCAATTCTGGTGTTCAATGGCAAATAACAATCGAGGTCCAGAGTACTGGGGAGTGAGCACATTGTTTGGTCAGAGACATTCACGCCAGTGGCCTGCTGGAGGTAATTTTGTAGGATTCTGGCAGTGCTCATCATGTTCCTCCTTGCACAAAGGAGCAGATACCGGTCCTGCTGATGGGTTAGGACCTTCCACGGCCCTGTCCAGCTCTTCTAGAGTAACTGCCTGTCTCCTGGAATCTCCTCTATGCTCTTGAGACTGTGCTTGGAGACGCAGCAAACCGTCTGGCAATGGCATATATTGATGTGCCATCCTGGAGAAGTTGGACTGTCTGTGCAACCTCTATAGGGTCCAGGTATTGCCTCATGCTACCAGTAGTGATAGCAGCTGAAACTGATAAACAACCCCCTCTACTACTTAACTGACCAGATCAATATCCCAGGAGTTTAATTGACTTGATGCAATACTCTGATTTAAAAGCGTTCCTTTAATGTTTTTTGAGCAGTGTATGTACAATTCAAGTCTCGCCACTTCTGTATTTTATCATAAAGTGTATACCTATACATTTTCTTAAAGTGGTTTTCTTTCTTTTTTTAACTAACATGTTATACTTACCTGCTCCATGCAATAGAATTGCACAGGTCAGCCCTGGTCCTCCTCTTTTGGGGTCCCCCCGCCAGCACTTATCTTGGTGGTACCACACTGCTTACTGTGGTACACCTGCAGGCTCGATCCCAAGCCGTACTGCCTGCATCCATAGATACAGACAGTTCCGCACAACCACATTCCCCGCTCTTTCATTACATGATTCACTGACAGCAGCAGGAGCCAATGGTTCCCACAGCCTCAGCAAAGCCTGAGAGGGCCCGATACAGACAGGCACCGTGCTGAATGGAGTGAGGGCTGAGGTAAGAAAAAGGGGGGGGGGGGTTGGGTTTTGATGATATTACCTAAAAAATGTTTTACCTTAATGCAGGGAATGCATTAAATTAAAAAATGTTAAGGCTTTAGTACCACTTCAAATGAGAATCTCAATAAATACTCTATACAGTACACTGCAAGGAGTGCATTTCATGGTTTACTTATTTTAAATATATATGCAGATTTCATTCACTAAAAACTCTTTCAACATGTTACGTATTATGTAAAACACATACCTTCTGTTCTCTCTGCTGTTATTAAAAAGCTTGATCATGTCTGACAGGAACATCCGTCTTACTTCCATGACTTCTTGAGTTTGAGGAGAGTTCCGCAGTAGATTGGCTATAACTTTTAAGATCACTAGGAAAAGGAAAAAGAAAAAAAATTTAAAATTTAATCTGGTCCTTATTATGGAGATATTGAGGTACAGTAACTCTGCAGATCATATTATTTTAAAAAATAATGCTTTCTGCATCCAATTATAATCCAGGATTATAACTAGAAAGCACAGATAACGGAGACCAGAAGTAAAGAACAACATCTCCTAAGGGGTCTCAAACCACAAAAAACTGACAGAACTTTTAATTCTTCTCTAGTCCACTTTTGTATTTGTGACTATTCTGATCCAGATCCAATTCTATCGGTAGCTTGTTATGGTATACAGTGGCTGCTCATTTACTGGATAATCATTTTAAGCAGATGCCAAAGGCTACCCTTTATTTTGAGGCACTACATTGACTAATTATGAATGCTCAAGCATTCCCTGGGTCACATAGAATTCTACCGATCTCAATGGTGCGGGCGTACATTGAGAACTGACCTGCCTTGCCCACCAAAGCATCTGCCCCTCAATAACCAGCACAAAAGGTTCTATTTATGTCAGATGCTCAGTTATTTGCACATTGGGTCAAAATCAGAGCTCCATAAGCTGAAATGCAGGTTGTGCAGAGACTCAAACTTACCTTGAGTCACTAAAAGAAGCGGTCAAAGAAATCAGACTAACTAAACGGATGGTTCTCTCCGCATAACATAATTCTAACACATTCCAATTAAGTAAAGCTTCCTATCAAAAACGCATTAACAAAATTAGATTATATAGCAAAAAGAAAAATGTATGATTTACAGGTCAAGACTGCACACCAGCACATGACGCAGAGGCTTTTATAAATAGATGCATTACTGCATTTGCAGCCTAACTGCAATATAGAAAAAAATATATAAAATCAAGAAAATTCAACTGAGCTTTAGGAATGGCAGCACATTGTAAAGGCCAAGTACAGGTGTCCCCCAAAATAGTCTTATGCAACTTTGGTGTTTGTTAAAAGTTATGCTCCATTCAAACAGCAAAAGGATTCAAGTAACAAACATATTTCAGCAACACACATCCTTAACAGCTTCAAACTTTTGCAATATTTTTGTTGAGTTTTCAGGAAAAATAAGTGGTTTTGAAATAAGGGTTAATACAGTATTCCCATATAAGTACCGTATTTATCGGCGTATAACACACCGGCATATAACACACACCCCAAATTTAGGAGGGAATTTTAAGGGAAAAAAAAAAAAACGTACATTTAAATGCCCATCAATGCAGCCTTATCAGCGTCCATCTGCAGCCTTGTCCATCATTGCACCCTTGTCAGTGTCATTTGCAACCTTGTCCATCATTTGCAGCCTTGTCAGTTTTTTTTTTTTGCAGCTTTGCCTTTTAAAAATGGCGCCGCCGAGATACAGAGCCGGATGTGCTGTGCATCTCGGCGGCGCTCGGTTCTCAGCAGCTTTCGGCCGTCGAGAACGGCCGAAGGCGGCCGAAAGCTGCAGAGAAGGGCCAAAGGCGGCTGAAAGCCGCCCAGAGGCTCATAACGGCAGGGGATTGGCGTATAACACACACACACACACACACACACACACACACGTGATTTTCCCCTGATTTTAAGGGGAAAAAAGTGCGTGTTATACGCCGATGAATACGGTATGTTTATCAGCAGCAGTTCAATGCAAGTGCCAGCATAGGTCTAGAAAACACCATCATTAATAGGTCAGAGGGTGTGGACAGAAAATGTGTGCATGGGGGGGGATTGTACTTGTATCATTACATAAGTAGCCTGCAGTCTTAATAGGGCTAAAATTGTATAGAGTTTGTGCACCCAGTGTATTATCTGACGTGTTTCCAGTTAAGAGGGCAGTATATATATATATATATATATATATATATATATATATATATATATATATATATATATATATATATATACACACACACACACACACATACATACACACACACACACAGTTTGCCTCTCGTATTGACAGTGGAGGGTAAATGGGTGTATAGTGTTGTAGTGGGGTGGTTGTGGAGTCTCAGGGGGGAATGACGAATGAAAGAAGGAAAGAGAGGAAAAAAAGAGAAAGGGAGAGAAAGGGAGAGAAAGGGAGAGAGAAGGGAGAGAAAGGGAGAGAAAGGGAGAGAAAGGGAGAGAAAGGGAGAGAAAGGGAGAGAAAGGGAGAGAAAGGGAGAGAAAGGGAGAGAAAGGGAGAGATTTGTAATTTAGGCAAGAGGTTCGATTTTTTTTTTGTGAAGCTGGGGATTTCTGGGTTGCAAGGAGGGCTGGCTGGGGGAACATGTGCTCAGTCAAGTAGTCAAGTACTGAGCTACTTAGAAGAATAATAGCTGTGGGTCCATTCTGGGCATGTGATGGTGGCCTAAACTAAAGGACCATTATTTTTACAAAAAAGTTTTTTGTGTATTCTTCAGGATGACAGTCATTTTCTTCTTTATAAAGTGACCATTATGTTCTATTTTATCTCTGTGAAGCACCCTTTTGGCTGTGTTCAGGCTCTTAAATGATTTGCCTGGTAGCAAAAAATATGAATGACACAGTTCTACACTCGTAGTCAGTTATGTTGGTCTGTACAGTGGGGTTCTTTGGGAGGGAGGCATTTAGCATTGATCTGTATCCAGAACTCGGGGCATTCCCACCAACTATGTGATGGGGAGCCTGGTAGATTTCATCCTTGAAAGCGGTTAGGGTCAAATTTGACACTAAATGATGGTGTCTTATATTAGCAGAAGAGCACTTTAACCAGTTAACAACCGGCCCATAGCCGAAAAACGGCTACAGGGCAGTTGCTTAACTCTGGGAGGCCGTTAATTAACGGCCTCACAGAATTCTGCTCTTGCGCGCCCCCTGGTGCGCGCACTCGAGAGCATCCATGATCGCCGGGTCCAGAGGACCCGGCGGATCATGGATCACGGTAAACGGCCGCTCATCGCGGCCGTTTACCACGTGATCGCTCCGTCAAATGACGGAGTGATCACATGTAAGCAAACCGGCGTCATTTGATGACGCCGGTTCCTCTCTCCTCCTCTCTCTGTACCGATCTGTACAGTATGAGAGGAAAGGGGGAGGGATCGGTGAAAGCAGTGCTGTGGGCGGGATCTGTAGTGCCCACAGCCTGCTCTGCCACCACCGATCCATCCATCCATGCTCAGCCATCCCTCCATACCCTGCAATACACAGCAATAGCCTGCAGTGTATTGCAGGGTATGGAGGGATGGCTGAGCATGGATGGATGGATGGATGCTCTGCCATCCCCTCCAATACTGTGCCATACCCCCCAATACTGTTCCATACCCTGCGATGCCCTGCCATACCCTGCGATGCCCTGCCATACCCTGCGATGCCCTGCCATACCCTGCGATGCCCTGCCATACCCTGCGATGCTCTGCCATACCCTGCGATGCTCTGCCATACCCTGCGATGCTCTGCCATACCCTGCGATGCTCTGCCATACCCTGCGATGCTCTGCCATACCCTGCGATGCTCTGCCATACCCTGCGATGCTCTGCCATACCCTGCGATGCTCTGCCATACCCTGCGATGCTCTGCCATACCCTGCGATGCTCTGCCATACCCTGCGATACTCTGCCATACCCTGCGATACTCTGCCATACCAACTCGCTACGATCAAAGCCAGGATCGTTTTTTTTTTTTTTATTCCAGGCTTTCCAGCCTAGAGGTGAGATGTGGGGTCTTATTGACCCCCCATATCTCACTGTAAAGAGGACCTGTAATGCCATATTCCTATTACAAGGGATGTTTACATTCCTTGTAATAGGAATAAAAGTGATCAAAAAATTTTTTGGGGGGGAAAAAAGGGTCAAACTAAAATAAAGTAAAATGAACAATAAAATATATATATATTTTTTTAAAGCGTACTTGTCCCCGTGTGCTCGCACGCAGAAGCGAACGCATACGTAAGTCCCGCCCACATATGAAAACGGTGTTCAAACCACACATGTGAGGTATCGCTGCGAACGTTAGAGCGAGAACAATAATTTTGGTCCTAGACCTCCTCTGTAACTCAAAACATGTAACCAGTAAAAAAAATTAAAGCCTATGGGGATTTTTAAGTAGCGAAGTTTGGCGCCATTTCACGAGTGTGTGCAATTTTGAAGCGTGACATGTTGGGTATCTATTTACTCGGCGTAACTTCATCTTTCACATTATGCAAAAACATTGGGCTAAATTTACAGTTTTGTTTTTTGTAAAGCACAAAACATTTTTTTTCCAAAAAAAACACGTTCGAAAAATTGCTGCGCAAGTACCGTGCTAGATAAAAAGTTGCAACGACCGCCATTATATTCTCTAGGGTCTTTGCTAAAAAAACATATATAATGTTTTGGGGTTCTATGTAATTTTCTAGCAAATAAATGATAATTTTTACATGTAGGAGAGAAATGTCAGAATTGTCCTGGGTGCTCCAGAACACCTGATGGGGCTCCCTGCATGTTGGGCCTCTGTATGTGGCCACGCTGTGTAAAAGTCTCACACATGTGGTATCGCCGTACTCGGGAGTAATAGCAGAATGTGTTTTGGGGTGTAATTTGTGGTATGCATATGCTGTGTGTGAGAAATAACCTGCTAATATGACAATTTTGTGAAAAAAAAAAAAAATGAAAAAATCTTGATATTGCAAAGAATTGTGGGAAAAAAATGACAACTTCAAAAAACTCACCATGCCTCTTTCTAAATACATTGGAATGTCTTCTTTCCAAAAAGGGGTCATTTGGGGGGTATTTGTACTTTTCTGGCATGTTAGGGTCTCAAGAAATGATATAGGCCGTCAGTACTTCAGGTGTGATCAATTTTCAGATATTGGCAACATAGCTTGTGGACTCTATAACTTTCACAAAGACCAAATAATATACCCCAATTTGTACTTATTTTTACCAAAGATATGTAGCAGTATAAATTTTGGCCAAAATTTATCAAGAAAAATTACAAATTTGCTAAATTTTATAACAAAAACAAAGAAAAATTCATTTTTTTTACAGAATTTTCAGTTATTTTTCTTTTATAGCGCAAAAAATAAAAAACCCAGAGGTGATTAAATACCACCAAAAGAAAGCTCTATTTGTGTGAAAAAAAGGACAAAAATTTCATATGGGTACAGTGTTGTATGACTGAGTAATTGTCATTCAAAGTGTGAGAGCACCGAAAGCTGAAAATTGGTCTGGTTATTAAGGGTGTTTAAGTGCCCAGTGGTCAAGTGGTTAAAAGGCATTTTCCTGAGCCGAAATGTTGGTTTAACAATTATCGGTGACCAGCCATATCTTTTCCCACTCAGAGGCTTGTAGGCTCTCTCCAAAGTCAACTTCCTATATTTATCATGTTTACGAGTTTGTTAAAATAAGAAGAGATGGGAGTGCTGCAAAGCTGGGAAAGCCTGAGCCTGTGAGCATGGGGTCTTGTAGGGAGCCAGTCCAATTAATTTAGAGATAGCGAAACATTTGCCAGTGGCATTTGCCAGTTTCACAGTGAATATTGAAGAGATTTGATGCCATCTATTTGGAAATATTGTATACAATTTTTTGCTATCCACCATCAGAAAGTGGACGAGTCTCTCTGTGTACTGTGAAGGTAAATAGAGAATTTTACACTATCCCAATGCTGGAGAGTGTTCAGCAAGATAAGATCTGTGATGGGGACCAGTCCTTGGAGGTAGCCAAATAAAATTAAAGATGGAAGTCTGTACGCTTTTCAACAATATCCAGGTATGTCAACAAGGTAGTTCCACAGTCATGTTCAGGGAAACAGTGGTGCCATTTGTGCTGTTGCAAGATATTTGCTGAAGTTAGGGGCACTTAGCAACCAGATAGTTTGCATTGTTATTGGATGTTGCAAACTATTCTAGATTTACAGGCGGTGTCAGATGTGTTTAAAGAGCTTCTTGTGTCCATTCATAAAATGTGACTAGTGTGGAGAAGCAGCCTGGGGCAAGTTTAAGAAAGGGTTAATTGTAGGGGGCAATTACTTCCCCTACAGGCCCATTTATTAACCAGATTTATTTATGTAAAAGATGTGTGGGAATATAAGAAGTTTAACAGGATCGTCATCTGCAAGTAGCACAATCTTGAGGAGTGCCAACTATTTCCAGGCACTGAATTGTTGGGTTGGCTTTGTACTGCTGCTGTCAAATATTCCAGCGCTAAAAAAAATAGAGTATGGGGGAGAGGGGCAAGCTTGGCATGTGCCACATACATTGAATTCAAACCCCATATATCCGATGATTGCTGATGGGTAAGCACAAAGGGTTGAAATTCAAGAAAGCAAATTGTTTCTGAAGCCTCATTTTTGAAGGCAAAAAAACACATACTGCCATGAGATTGTATCCAATGCTTTGCATACATCAAGAGCTGAGCATCCTCGTTTTGTTTGGGCCAGTGTGAGGGATATGGACGAGTTGCAGAACTCTTATATTGTCACCACCCAGTCTAGACATAAGCTGGACCATGAAGTGGTTCTAAAGGCCTTCCAGTTTTTTACCTTAATGCATTCCCTGCATTAAGGAAAAAAAAAAAAAAAAAAAAAACATACTGGTGCTGTCAGTCAAATCCTGTAAGGGGGGATGGGGGGGCGTGGCCAAGCCACATTGTGTGTGTCTATGGAAGAACACAACCTGGCTTAGGAGCTCGCCTTCACGGGTGCCCAAGGTCTTTCCCCGCTGACAGCAGGGATGACTCGTTATTAGCAGTGTTAATTTCGTCAACGTTTGTCAAAGATTTCGTCAGCGGCATTTTTACAGTGACAAAAACTAAACGAAAATATACAGGCATACCCCACTTTTAAGTACACAATGGGGTTTATTTACTCAAGCTAGAAAGTGCACAATCAGGCTCACTTCTGCATAGAAACCAATGAGCTTGCAGGTTTTATTACCAAAAGCTTAATTGAACAAGCTGGCGTTAGAAGCTCATTGGTTTCTATGCCTGATTTTGCACTTCCCAGCTTTAGTAAATAAACCCCATTGTGTACTTAAAAGTGGGGTGTGCCTGTACTGCACATTTTCGTCCACTCACGAAAACTTTTTACAGAGCTCCAACTGCTTCCACAATCCGCTCCCAGCAAGCAAGCGCATTGTGATGAGAAGACTGCCAGAGACCTGAAAGTGAGAGCAGCATTATGCACTACAGACCAGCCAGGCTGAGGCCTCACTAATCCCGACTCCTGACACCACCACACCACCAGGTGCCCCAGAGCAGACTGAGTGTACAGAAATAACAGTTGTGGTACATTACAATTACAGCAGGCCTGAGGCCTCTCCTCATGCAATTGTCTGTCCAGAGCACACTGTGCAACTGTGCATTACAGGCTTCCTCTGACCACTGGTATCCAGGGCACTGTGGATTACTAGCCATCCCTCAGATCTGAGACCACCATCCAGCACTGTGCAGCATTACAGGTCTCCTCTGACCACCGTCCCGAGCACTGTGCAGCATTACTGGCCTCCTCAGACCGTCCAGAGCGGCTAAATCTGTATCGGAGTTTGTTCAAACTTTAATAACATAGTCACATCTGAAATCGCATCTGTGTGAAACACGCCTTACTGTGCATATTTAGAAAAAAATCACATTGCGTTTTGGATTACTGTTGTGGACATTACAAGAACAGTACAGTTTTTTTTTTTTTTACTTACAAGGATTTTGTATCTTGACTGTTGAATCAGGGTCAGGGTGTTGCTTATGTATCACCTGAGTGCTAATCTGTTCAATGAGAATCTGTAGAAAAACCAACCCACTGTCATCATATGTAATTAAAATAAATTCAATAAACTCAAGCATCTTTCATTTGACAAACTCTTTTATAGCTGCCAGTTATTGTAACCTATAATCTTAATTGTATGGCCATGGTGTCATGCACATTCATATCGAAATTAAATAGTATGAAGTTCAAAAAAAAAAAAATAGTATGAAGTTCGTTTTTCCATCTCTAGGAAACATGAATACTTAAAAGCTGCATTTCAGAGGCAGGGAAAAGAAAGAAACCAACGATTCAGCTGTTGGATACTGTTTGTTATCCACTGTTGGAAAAAAGCTGAGGTGTGTACTTCGTACATACCTGACATACCCCACTGCAGAAAAAGTGTAAATTGGAATTAAACTCATATAAACTAGTATAATACATTCTTCAGTTAGGAGGCACTAAACGGTTTTAAAATATTTTTCAACACTCGCAGCCTATTAAAAAAAAATAAAAAAAAAAAAAGATCTACATAAAACATTGATTTTTCTTCTATGTGGAATTTTAGGCTTTTCCCATCTATGCTTATACCTGCTTCCACCCCCCTTCCAACTTATATTCTTACTACCCTTTGAAAGAAAGATGTGTATACTTACCTATTCTAAGGGTGCGCCTTTAAAGTTACATGACTGTCTCCCAGCGGCAGCTCAAGGGAGAGGGGGGACAGATGACAACAGCAAGTCTATGGGTGAAGTCACTGCACAGGCATTTCAACCATTGTTAATGATCGCACCTCTCTCCTGGCCGGCTTCAGGGAAGATCCCTGGTGCCGCACATCCACTGAGTCCTATGGTGGGGTAATGAGAGAGACAACCTCGGCCTGGGCTCTGGCCAGGCTACACCATGCATTTTGCTCAGCCCCTCGGAGCTTAGACATGGGGAACCCTGAAGCCAGCCACTGGGCAGATCACATTACCAAACCAGAGCTCCCCCAGAATAAGTGTACCCATCTTCCTTTCACAGGATAGTTAAAATAGGAAATAGAAGGGGGGTGGGAGCAGATTTACACATAGTTGGGTATAGACTGGACTTCCACTAGAAACCCACACAGATGCTCACAAATTGCACTGCACAACTACCATAACAAGAAAAAAAAAAAGAACATAATACCTCAAACAACACATTGTATGTTGTGACTGTGATGGTTTTTGCCTCTAGCATCAGCCTCTCAGCCAGGAGAGAGAATAATCCATGAGCCTGCATAACTTCAACTTTCCTCCTGTACCAGAAAGGTGTTATTTATATTAACAGCGTTTTTTTTTTAGCATCGCACAGCTAAACAGCACAACCAAATGCAAGCATTTAGAATAAGTACCAATATTATAATGTAAATGAATAAAAAGGCTGCATTAAAATTATTAACAGAAAAAAGAAAATCCAGCCAAAACTTTTTTAGTTTAGTATAGGGAAGGGTTAGAACCTTAACCCTGGATATCTGAGGCGGTTAGAGATCTCCTCTACCTTACTGTTGCATAGTTTCAACATTTTTTTTTTTTTTTGCATCAACATTAATAATGTCTTAGTCCCAGTTACAGATTTTCACTGCCGTCACAGGACAGTAAGTGAGGAGATATTCTCATGGAGCCCCAAAATGCCAGTACACATTGCCCAAAATGAGAAAAAAAAATGGCTGGACATAAAATAGAAAGAAATCACTGTAAAATAGTAAACCACATTTAGGAAACATGCCTGGCCCTCTTATTCTTTTGTGTACCATAGATGGCCTAAGTAAGTGCAGCGGATAGTTTTAGGGTGCTTTTAGGCACTGCTGCAAAGTTATAGTACCCAGTATTTTATTGTCAAGTAATAGCGCAACATTTATGTTCACACCATAAGTTACTGACTGTGGCACCTCTGCAGATACTCCGCTACTGACTTGCAATACCTTCACCTGCACTGTGACTCTGTGTGGCGGAGGCCATTTAGGTAGAGATCAGGCTTTGCTTCTCTCGGGTCAGAACTTCCAGCAAGGAAAATAGTGAGCAGCACTGGATTGACATCACCAAATCAAATGTCAAAATCATCTAAAGCCCCATACACACGGTCGGACAATCCGCGGACCAGGTCCGTCGGATCATGTCCGTCGTACTTTGTCCGATGTTGGTTTTGCGTACACACGGTCGGACAAAGTTGTCGGAAAATCCGATCATTCTGAACGTGGTGACGTTTGTTGCCTACGACGGGACTACGTAGAGGCTAGTAGCCAATAGCTTTGGTCTTGTAATGTGATCTGAGCATGCGTAGCACTTTGTCCGGTCGGACAACCGTACATACGATCGGGTTTGGTGTGATCGGACCGGGTTGACGGCAAATCTTTCCAGCAGGAGATAAGACTTTGTCCGTCGGACAAACCGACGAACACTGTCCGATGGTGCATACACACGGTCTGATTTTTCAACAACATTGTCCGATCGGACAGAATCCATGAAAAAGTCCGACCGTGTGTATGGGGCTTAAGACTAACAGCCACAGGCAACAGAGCCTTAGATCTCACACTGAAGATAAAACAGCTATAAGGGTTTAGGCACAGGAATGCCTAGGCACCTTCAAATACCAGGAAGTGAACTGCTACTTTTCAGGAGGAGTTCCAATTCGAAGCTACACTTTAAGGGTACTATATAAGCATAATTACATTTCTAAGCATTTCCTATAGGATACCAAATCTTCACTTCCTTTGGGTTCAGGTCCAGTTACAAAAATCTTTACATGACATCAATGCTAGATCACTTAAATACCATTTGAGATATCAGTAAACTTACAACTTGCCAATTACACCATAAAACTATAAATATTAAAAACCAACAGGTTAACCACTTCCGGACCCTGCCCGCTGTCGTTATACGTTGGCCGTTTGAAGAGGGGCATCGTTATGGCAGCAGCTAGTTGTATATAGTATAATATACTCTTCTTCAGCTGGCGGTCCGCTTTCAAATAAAAGTGGTCTCTGCTGCAGATTCGCCGCAAGATCACTTTTATCAGCGGCGGGAGAGGGCCCCTCCAGTCGCTTACTGGAGTGATCGTGTCCTTCTCCCTGTTAGGTATGGAGATCAGTGAGGGGGAAGATGGCCCCCCACCTGTCTCCATACCATTGCAGGGCGGAAGCGACGTCAATTCCGCCGATAGCTCTTAAAGCAATAATTTTTTTTTCTTCTAATACCATTTCATTTTTTTTGCATTTTAGTGTAAATATGAGATCTGGTGTCTTTTTGACCCAAGATCTCTTATTTAAGAGGTCCTGTTATGCTTTTTTTCTAGTACAAGGGATGTTTACATTCCTTGTAATAGGAATAAAAGTGACACCATTTTTTTTTTTTTTTTTTTTAAAAGAAGTGTAAAAATAAAAAATAAAACTTAAAATAATGAAAAAAAAAAAATAATATGTTTTAAAACCCTGTCCCGCCAAGCTCGCATGCAGAAGCGAACGCATATGAAAACGGTGTTCAAACCACACATGTGAGCTACCACCGCGATCATTAGCACGAGAACAGTAATTCTAGACCTAGACCTCCTCCAACTCAAAACATGCAACCAGTAGAATTTTTTAAATGTTGCATTTGGAGATTAAAAGTAAAAAAGTTTGTCGCCATTCCACGAGCAGGCGCAACTTAGAAGTGTGACATGTTGGGTATCAATTTACTTGGGTAACATCTTTCACAATATAAAATAAAAAAAAATAAAAAATAAAAATTGGGCTAACTTTACTGTTGTCTTATTTTTTAAATGCAAATAAGTGCATTTTTCCCTATAAAAGTGCGCTTGTTATACAATACACACACACACACACACCTCTATCTATCTGTTTTGGGGTTCTAAGTAATTTTCTAGTAAAAAAAAAAAAATGTTACACTTGTAAAATGTTAAAATAGGCCCGGTCCTTAAGTGGCTAGACCAACACTTCGTATTATGTACGAGTGAGCCACCCAATATGAAACTCAGAGTTACCCTATTTGTGCTAAACAGAAAAGCAGCAAAAAGTGTTACACTTACTTTGGAGACAAATGCTTCAGAAAGTATCCCAGGACTTTTAAAGCTTGAACCCGTATTCCTTCGCCCTTTGATGCCAGCAGTTTATAAACCACCCTGTTAGAGGTAAAAAATACAAAAATTGTAAAGCAAAATTTTAAACTAAAATGAATACGTGTTAAAAATCACTGTACAAAGAGTGGCACCTTAATCCATTTCTCTGATCAAAAGCTGGAATCATGGAGCTTGGGTGCTCAGACATCAGTGCAACAAGCAATTGCAAAACATCCATCAAGTTGTCATCCTATATGGAGAAATAAATGCATGAATACATTTAACAGATAGCCAAAGTTCTTTGATCAGTGACCTAATGTGCAGAGATTAAAAAGTGAAAGATAGATGATAATATAGGACATGAATACATAAAAAAACAAGAGGACAACGTGCAAACACTTAAGTGGTGCGTCATTAAAGCCTAGTACTAGAGCTGCACGATTCTGGCTAAAATTAAAATCAAATTTTTTTTTCTTGGAATAAAGATCACGATTCTCGCAGCAAAAAAAAAAAGAAGAAGAAGAAGTTGGGCTAACCTTACTATTTTTTTTTTTTTTTAATTCATTGAAGTGTATTTTTTTTCCCCAAAAAATTGCATTTCAAAAGCCGTTGCAAATACAGTGTGACAAAATATTCTAACAACCACCATTTTATTCTCTAGGGTCTCTGCTAAAAAAAAATATTATGTTTGGGGGTCCCAAGTTATTTTCTAGCAGAAAATAATGATTTTTACTGGTAAGCAACAAGCTTCAGAAAAAGGTTTAGTCTTTAGGTGGTTAAACTGCCCTCATTTACAGACAGTTCTTCCTTTTGAGCTAAAATAACAAAATGTTGAAATGTTTCTCTTCATCTCCCAGCACTGAGGAATGTTGATAAACATTGCCAGCTTTTTTTCCCCCACTTTAACAGCCCTGAGCAGGGACATGACTAAAAAAGTTCTGCCGATTGGCTGCCGATCAGCACTCTCAGCCAATGGCTGTGAGCGCTGACCAGAGTGTTATGGTGGGGGGGGGGGGCAGTCTCCCCCTGTCAGAACACAATAGCACAGCAGGGGATATTGCTGTACTAACATTGCATTGTTAGTACAGCGGCTCCTTCTGAGCAGTCAGTTAAAATAAAATAAAAGGACTAGTAGTATGTACTAGGCTTTATTCAACGCACTTCACAGGGTTCAAACTAAGCAGTGCAAATCAGATTAGTATGAACATGAAAACATTGTGGCAACTGGTGACCACAAAGTATAAAAATTAAATATAAGACCCAATTGATGACCTTAGCACATTGTACAAAAATCTAAATTAAATCCTAAACGATAAACAGCAAGTCAGACCTTAATAATTCTCTCCTGCAAAAAAGCAGCTGGGTAATCCAATTTCTTTTATAGCAGTGCCACCAAGTGGCAAAAAAAAATAAACACACAAATAAAAATGTGCAGTAAATGGTTTACATACCTCATGAATTGTGAGCAAATAATTCAGAATTGCCTGCAGTTCATCTTCTTTCACCCCATAATCCTTTAAAAAACAAAAAACAAAGAAATCTGAGGCAAAAGGATCTAGCTAGCAGACTATGCCAAAAAGGAAATGGTTATGGAGAGTAAAGTACAATCAGAATGGAGAAAAGGGAACAGGAAAACATACTAAAATAGTGTATGCCAAGATTTCAGTTAAAGCCTACAAAAAAACAGCATTCACAATCACTTTAACTTTACAGTTGGGAGCTGGCTGGGGAAAACTCTTCACTACTACGCACATCTAAAAAGCTTAAAGCGGGATTCCACCCTAAAGTGGAACTTCCTCTCATCGGAACCCTCCCACCCTCCAGTGTCACATTTGGCACCTTTCAGGGGGAGGGGGGTGCAGATACCTGTCCAAGACAGATATTTACACCCACTTCCGGGCATAAACTCCCACGGGAGTTTACGCCACTTCCTGTCCCGACGCTGTCTGCCGGGACACAAACGGGTCCCAGCAGACAGCGCGGACGATTCTCATTGCACTGCGCGACTTGCGCATGCGCAGTAGGGAACTGGGAAGTGAAGCCGCAACACTTCACTTCCTGATTCCCTCTCCGAGAATGGCGCCGGCAGCAGCAGAGAGCCGAGCGATTGAGCGGCCTCTGCTGCCGACATCGCTGGAACCTGTGACAGGTAAGTGTCCATTTATTAAAAGTCAACAGCTGCAGTATTTGCAGGTGCTGGCTTTTAAAAAAAAATAATTCAGGTACAGTCACTCTAAGTACAAGCCGAATTCCTAAAATGCTGGGCACTATGCAAAAATTGAAATAAAAAATAAAAAAATCAGAATGCAATCATTTGCAAATCTCATAAACCCAGATTCTATTCAGTAAAGAAAATACACCTCAAAATGTTTAAACTGACAAAATATTCCATACTAAAATAAAAAAAAATAAAAAAGATAATTTTGAAGTTTATGGCAGCAACAAATCTCAAACTAGTTGGCACAGGGCAACATAAAGCTTGCAAAGTACCGTAAGTGGTAACAACAAGGAAGAGCTGGAAAAATATTTGTAACTATTAGGCTATTTGGCAACAGGTCAGTAACATGACTGAGTGTGTATAATTTTTTTATATATATATATATATAAATAATCTTGTAAATTAAAGATTAATTCCTCGATTAATCTTACATTTTTTTGATCAATCAAAAAGTTCTTTTGATTGGTACTCGCCTCCCCGCCGGCTTTCGGACCTTCAGGGAGTTCCATCAGAGATCCGGTGACGTTACAAACATCGACATCACCAGACTCCTCCCCCCTCCCCCAAGTGCTTCCGTCTGCTAACAAAGGGAAGGGGAGGAGTCCGGTGACGTCGAATTTTTTATTGAATGTAACGCGTACGGGGGAGGAGCTAGGCATGACATCACCCGCTGCTGCCGTACAGAACTAACGCGATTGTTGGTTTTACATGCTTTTATCATCTTTATGTGAGTAGTTTGTGTTTGAACACAAAAAGGAAATCTTATACTTAAGCGGTGAGCACTTAGATCTTTTCTTTCTACCCATGACCTGGCGTCCTTGCTGAGATCTAAGGAGACATGAGAAGTTTATGGTCCGTGTTAACCCTTTAGATACCCGCTTGCATGACCACCTGTTTGCACAGGGGTCCATGCCATAAGGTGAGAGTGATTAGTTAGACTGGAGGTGGAGGGATTGTCACGCTACTGTGGAAAAAAAAAAAAATACATATATACATATACATATACACACACACACACACACACACACACATACACACACACACACACACACACACACACACACACACTATAATATACAGCATTTTAGATTGTTGCAAGAGTAAAGAAAGTGAAAAACTGAATCTAAAATTGTCGCACAATTTCGGAATAATTTTTCTCAACGTTAAAAATTGCAGAATTTACGTATATCATCATCTACTGTACAGAACATGAACAGATTTTGAGAATCTGGAAAAATCTCTGTGCACAAGGGACAAGGTCGAAATATTGAATGCCTGTGATCTTTGGGCCCTCAGAAGACACTGCATTAAAAACAGGCATGATTCTGTTATGGACATCACTGCATGGGCTCAAAAACACTTCCAAAAATCATTGTCTGAACACATTTTGCCTTGCCATACAAAAATGGAAGTTAACGCTCCATCATGCCTCAGAAGAAGCCATATCTGCTCAAGACTCAAACGCTGCCGTCTTCTCTGGGTTAAGGCTCATTTAACTGCTTAAGGAGCGCCTCCTATAGATTTACGTCAGCAGAATGGCACGGCTGGGCAGAAGCACGTACCGGTACGTCCTCCTTTAAGTGCCCAGCCGTGGGTCACGCTCGCAACCCGGTCCCGAGCTCCGTGACCGCAGGACCAGCGGACTCGATCGCCGCTGGTGTCCCGTGATCGGGTCACAGAGCTGAAGAATGGGGAGAGGTCTGTGTAAACAAACCTCTCCCCGTGCTTCCTACACTGCCTGTCACTGATCGGCTGGTCCCCCTTCATCGGGAAAGCCGATCAGTGATGTCAGACGTAAAGCCATGCCCCCTACTGTAAAAAAAAAAAAAAAAAACACACACGTCACACTAACCCCTCCCCCTAGTGGTTAACTCCTTCACTGTCATTTACATAGGAATCAGTGCATTTAAATAGCACCAATTTCTGTATAAAAGACAATGGTCCCAAAAATGTGTCAAAAATGTCCGATGTGTCCGCCTTAATGTCGCAGTCACAATAAAAAATTGCTGATCGCCGCCATTACTAGTAAAAAAAAAAAAATAATAAAAATGCTATAAAACTATCCCCTATTTTGTAAACGCTATAACTTTTGCGCAAACCAATCAATAATCGCTAATTACGATTTTTTTACCAAAAATATGTAGAATACGGATTGGCAGAAACTGAGGAAAAAAAATTATTTTTATATCTTTTTGGGGGTATTATAGCAAAAAAAGTAAAAAATAATGCATTTTTTTCAAAATTGTCGCTCTATTTTTGTGTATAGCGCAAAAAATAAAAAAATCGCAGGGGCGATCAAATACCACCAAAAGAAAGCTCTATTTGTGGGGAAAAAAGGACGCCAATTTTATTTGGGAGCCACGTTGCACGTCCGCGCAATTGTCAGTTAAAGCGACGCAGTGCCGAATCGCAAAAAGGGGCCTGGTCCTTTGGCTGAAAATTGGTCTGGGGCTTAAGTGGTTAAAATGGTCCATTGCAAAGTGCAACACTGTTCTGTGGTCAGTACAAATTTAAATCTGACATTTTTTGGCAACCATGGTTTCCGCATCCTCTAGACTAAAGAGGAGAGGGACTTTTCAGCTTGTTATCAGCACTCAAAAGCCTCCCCAAATTTTTTTATAAAAAGTAAATTCTCAGTTTAAACATTTGATAGGTTTTCTAATATGAATAAAATATGGGTTTATGAGATTTGTAAACAACTCCATTGTGTTTTTATGTAGATTTTACACAGCGTCCAAACTTTTTTGGAATTGGGGTTGTAGTTAAAAAATAAAAAAATCTAATTCTGATACATTTCACAATCTGAATAATAATGACATAAATAACAAAATCACAAAATAAATGACACACTACAAAAAAACTAAAACAGATACATTCTACACATTAAGTGTAAACTAAAAGCCTTGCACTTGTACATTACCTTCATTACCAACTGTTTGATGAAAATGAGCAGAAATGCTCTGAGAGAAAGGATCTCCTTCTGGTTAGGCCGAAGTCCATCTTGGGGTATTAAAAAAAAAAAAAAATACAAATAAATTAAAGACCTCTCAAAACACACATTTTTAAAAAACAGGATTCTACATGTTCCTTCAACCTGCCATGTCAGCAACTAATGGTCCTAAACATAAGAAGCTAGCCACTACAAAGGTTTGAGTACAAATGCACAACAACCAACACCACACAAGGCTAGTAAGCATTCATTTAAAAAAAAAAAAAAAAAAAAAAAAAAAACACAAATATTTCAATAGCATCTTCTGGGGTACAAACGCTTCTGGGGTAAAAAGCCATTGAGTAGTCAAACATTCAACATACCCAACCCTTTAGGAATGATTCCACTTCTGTCCTGGGGGTTAATAATCCAGTAGTAGTACTTTAGTGTGTGCATCACCAGGAGAACAGTGCCAATTCGCCGCACTGCATTGTAGATATTAACTGTGCTGATGAAGTCTGTAGACATGTAGGTATACAAGGCCAATTGTACCTTCAGAGTGAACAAGAAAAGCTACATTAGTTCAAACACTGTTACAGTAAACCTGTCAGGGGAGGAATATTGGATCCACCACTGGGGGCTTTTTTTAAATGCTAACAGTTTGCCTGTTATGCTTTCCTCAATACTAAGAATAACTTGGAAAATGTATGCCGTTAAGATTATCTGACTTTTAACTCAGGTTTCTTATCTGTTTGGTTGTTTGGGGTTAGTGACTAAGCACTCAAAGCAAGCGGATCACCAAAACTTCCATTCAACTAGCAATTTCAAAAGCAGAGGTCAGGAATAGAAGCTGCCTTATTTCTTGCATGAAAAGTTTACTTTTATAATAATAACAACATCTTCCTATAATTTAACTAACTTTAAGCAGAAAAAAAAATTGCTCACAAAAGAAAAAGCTTTCCAATGTATATAGTAAACCTTTTTTTTTTTTTTATACACAGCAATACACATCACAAATTTGTAATACGGACAGCAACAAATATTTTTAGTATCATGGACAAAATCTCCATGCCAACTATTAAGTGTGATATTGGATTTACAATTAGCAATTCAACTAAACATTAAAGCTCATTTGCAATATACAGTGCATCTGGAAAGTATTCATAGCACTTCACTTTTTCCACTCCACTTTTTGTTAGGTTACAGTTTTATTCCTCAAAAATTCTACAAACAATATCCCTAAATGACAACGTGAAAGAAGTTTGTTTGAAATCTTTACAAATTTATATATAAAAAAAAAAAAAAAAAAAAAAAAGGAAAACTAAACCAAAAAAATATAAATAAAAAAAAATAATAAAAAAAAAATCACATGTACATAAGTATTCAGACTGCCATGACGCTCAGAATTGAGCTCAGGTGCATCCCGTTTCCACTGATCATCTGTGAGATGTTTCTACAACTTGACTGGAGTCCACCTATATTAAAGATTCCTCTCAACTCACCTGTGGTAAAATCTGTTAATTGGACATAATTTGGAAAGGGACACACCTGTCTATATAAGGCTATTTTCACACTGGGGCGCTGGCGGTAAAGCGGCGCTATATTTAGCGACGCTTTACCGTAGTTTTAGCGGCGCATTTCAGCCGCTAGCGGGGCGGTTTTACCCCCGCGAGCGGCCGAAAAAGGGTTAATACTGCCCGCAAAGTGCCGCTCCAGCGGTTCAGAGCGCTGCCCCATTGTTTTCAATGGGAGGGGGCGCTTTAGGAGCGGTAAATACACCGCTCCTACAGCGCACCAAAGATGCGGCTTGCAGGACATTTTTCAGCGTCCTGCAAGCTCACCGCTCCAATGTGAAAGCCCTCGGACTTTCACACTGAAGACACAGCAACAGCTATTTCAGGTCGGTTTGCAGGCGCTATTTTTAGCGCAATAGCGCCTGCAAGTGTGAAAGGGGCCTTAAGGTCCCACAGTTAACAGTGCATATCAGAGCACAAACCAGGCCAAGAAATTCAAAGAATGGTCTGTAGACCTCCAAGACAGGATTGTATTGAGGCACACATCTGGGGAAGGGTACAGAAAAAATCTGCAGCATTGAATGTCCCAATGAGCACAGTGGCCTCCATCATCCATAAATGTAGAAGTTTGAAACCACCAGGACTCTTCCTATAGCGGGCATCCGGGCCAAACTGAGCCATTAGGGGGAAAAAAGCCTTAGTCAGGGAGGTGACCAAGAACCCGATGGTAACTTTCACAGAGCTCCAGCATTTCTCTGTGGAGAGAGGCAAACCTTCCAGAACAACCACCATTTCTGCAGCACTCCACCAGTCAGGCCTGTATGGTAGAGTGGAAAGACAGAAGCCACTCAGTAAAAAAGGCACAAGACAGCCCGCTTGGAGTTTTCCAAAAAGGCACCTGAAGGGATCAGTCCATGAGAAACAAAATTCTCTGGTCTGATGAAACAAAGATTGAGCTCTTTGTCCTGATTGGCAAGTGTCGTGTCTGGAGGAAACCAGGCACCGCTCATCACATGGCCAATACCATCCATACAGTGAAGTATGGTGGTGGCAGCATCATGCAGCAGGGATGTTTTTCAGTGGCAGGAAATGGGAGACTAGTCAGGAATGAGGGAAAGGTGAATGCAGCAATGTACAGAGACATCCTTGATGAAAACTGTCAAATAAAGATTCATTCCTGATGTACCCTACACTGGTGTTGTCTGGTGACTGGGTAAGCTAAGGGGGTCTTGGATTGTGTGGTACCGGACAGAGGAAGCAGTTACGGCGGACATCTTGGGTACGAGGTCCGTCACAAAAACCTACGCTAGAGCTCTCTGGACCTCAGACTGGGGCGAAGGTTCATCTTTCAACAGGGCAACGACCCTAAGCACACAGCCAAGATAATAAAGGACTGGCTACGGTACAACTCTGGATTGTTCTTGAGTGGCCAGACTTGAACCCGATTGAACATCTCTGTAGAGATCTGAAATTGGCTGTGCACCGACAATCTACATCCAATCTGAGGGAGCTTGGGAGGTTCTGCAAAGACTGGGAGAAACTGCCCAAAAATAGCTATGCCAACTTGTAGCATCATACTCAAAAAGACTTGAGGCTGTAATTGGTGCAAAAGGTGCTTCAACAAAGTATTGAGAAAAGGCTATGATACTTATGTACATGTGATTGTATTAGGTTTTTTATTTTTAATAAATTTGCAAAGATTTCAAACAAACTTCTTTCACGTTGTCATTATGGGGTATTGTTTGTAGGATTTTGAGGAAAATAATTAATGTAATCCATTTAGGAATAAGGCTGCAACATAAAATGTGGAAAATGTTAAGCGCTGTGAATACTTTCCTGGATGCACGGTAGAGGAGAAAATATAAAATTCAGGAACTAAAAGACTTTAGGGTTGACTTTCTAAAAAAGATAGAAGGTTGTTTGCTCTGCAAAGTAAATGTTTTAGGGGAAAAAAAAACAAAAATGAAGCTGTGTTTACTTTAAATTCCCAACCATTTGCTAGCAGAAAAGATGAATTTGACTTGCTTGTAAAACACCATACCTTGGAGTTTAGTGCCAGGAGTATTCATAGGCCCTGGGTTATACACTTGTTCCTTCAAGTGACGAGACACAGGGAAAGCTTTGACAACCATATCACACTTCACAAATCTTGAGTTTGTAACAAGTAAAGCAGAGTAACCAAGGAATACAAAGGAGGGTGGCCTGTGTCTGTACTATACTCCAAGATATGGAATTTGCAATTAAGTTAAAATTCCTAATATCTTTATTGTACAGTATTGGTTAGAAGCTGAGTGGCCACATGTCTTGTTAAAAACTTCCTTCCACAAAAAAGTTTTATCCCTATTGTGGGGTCACCAGTATGGCATTTGTAAATTGAAATCATATCCCCTCTCAAGCACTTCTTCTCCAGAATGAATAAGTTCAGTCCTCGTAACCTTTATTCAAACTAATGTCTTCCAAACTATTAGCTTTGTTGCCCTGCATTGTACTCGCTCCATTTCCAGCACATCCTTGCTGAGGACTGGTGCCCAGAACTGGACAGCATACTCCAGGTGTGGCCACATCAGAGACTTGTGGAGTGGGAGAATTAATCGCTTTATCCCTGGAGTTAATCCCCTTTTTGAGGCATGCCAATATTCTGTTTGCTTTGTTAGCAGCAGCTTGGCATTGCATGCCATTGCTGAGCCCATCATCTACTAGGACTCCCAGGTTCTTTTCCATCCTAGATACCCCCAGGAGGTTCTCCCCCTAGTTTATAGATAGCATTCATATTTCTGCCATCCAAATGCATCATTTTACATTTTTCTACATTAAAAACTAAATTTTCCATGTAGTTGCCCACCCCATTATTTGTTCAAATCTTCTGGCAAGGTTCCCACATCCTGCGAAAAAGTTATTGCCCTACTTAGCTTAGTATTGTCCGCAAATACAGAGATTGAACTGTCCCATTGAACTTACCCCATCCTCCAGGTCGTTTATGAACAAAATAAAAAAAGGATTGGTTCCAGCACAGAACCCTGGGGGACCCCACTACCCACCCCTGATCATTCCGAATACTCCCCATTTACCACCACCCTCTGAACTTGCCCTTGTAGCCAGTTTTCAATCCATGTACTCAACCTATGGTCCATGCCAATGGACCTTATTTTGGACAATAAACGTTTATAGGGAACTGTGTCAAATGCTTTTGCAAAATCCAGACACCACATCTACAGACCTTCCATTATCTAGATGGCAGCTCACCTCCTCATAGAAGGTTAATAGATGGGTTTGGCAAGTACAATTCTTCATGAATCCATTCTGATTACTGCTGATACCATTTTCATTACTAAAATCTTGTACATAGTCCATTATCATCCCCTCCAGGAGCTTGCATACTATTGATGTTAGGCTAACTGGTCTAATTCACAGGGATGCATTTTGGGCCCTTTTTAAATATTGGTGCTACATTAGCTTTTCTCCAATCCGCAGGTACCATTCTAGTCCGTAGACTGAGTAAAAATTAGGAACAATGGTCTGGCAATTACTGGACAGAGTTGCCCAAGCACCCTCGGGTACAAGCCATCCTGTCCTGGCGATTTATGGTAAATTTCCCAAATCCAATTCCAATTCTGTCCTCTCTTAGCCTGGGATGTGTCATGAAGGTAAGCACTGCAGTTTTGGTTATGGAAGCTCCCCCCATGAAGACTGAGAAAAACAAATTCAATACCTTCGCCTTCTCCCCCTTATTTGTAACCAGATGTCCTTCCTCATTCTTTAAGGGGCCAATATAGTCTGTCCTTTTTTACTGTTTACATACTTAAAAAAATTCTTGGGATTTTATTTGCTCTCCTCCGCTATGTGTCTTTTCTGTTCTAGCTTAGCCGCCCTAATTGCACCCTTACATATCTTGTTGCATTCTTTATAAAGTTTCAATGCCTACTATGATCCCTCAACCTTGTATTTTTTGAAGGCCTTGTCTTTTGCTTTTATATGCATTTTTACATTGGCGTTAAGCCATCCAGGACTTTTGTTCGCGCTTTTAAATTCATCCAGCCAAGGTGGACTTGGAGTCATGATATCCGCTGCGAGGTCCAGAGGACAGGATATATAGGGAATCCATCTCCCTGACCGAAGCTATCGCTTTGAGGCAGACTCTTATGGTTAAGGCAAGAATGTGAGGGACAGAGTAATCTCTTAAACTGGAAACCCGGCATTCACACCAGGCATAGCAGGATTTCCAGGTTATGATAGCAGATCTTTCATGGCATGGCCTTTCAGCTGTCCTCTACTGGGATGTGGACTGCAGAGATTACTGGACAGTTGAGTCTCTGTCCAGCAGATTATCTGGCTTGCTTACTTCAAGGTTGCATGACTCCTGGTGCCCCTTGATGGTTGATGTTGGCCACTGTCGTGTCGTGGCATTATCTGACTGCATCCTGATTGGGTGCCCTTGCAGAAAGAGGGCCAGTGTTGCAGTCCTTATTGTTCTTAACTCCAGGATGTTAATGAAGAGCTTTGCTTCCACTGGTGACCATGTTCCTTAAAACCACGAGGGACTGAACACTTCTCTACCACCTGAAGGTCTGGCATTGCTGTTATCACTTTACAGTGATATGGAAGGAAAGATATCCCTATTGTTAAGGCTGAGTTTGAGATCCACCAAGTCAGGAAATTCGTTGCTTGGCTGGATACAAGCACCGGTAGGTTGAGAGAAGGGGCATGTTTACTTCAGGTTGACAAGATGGCATGTTAGAAAAGGTCTCAAAATAAATTGGGCAAATTGAACAGGCTGGAATGAGGCAACTATGAGGCCCAGAAATAAGAGCATCTCAGTGGGGGGGGGGGGGGGGGGGGGTCTCCTTTACCTCAATTCCTAAGCGTAAGCTCAGAAAAAAAAAAAATCCTATTTTGGGAAGTGTCCAAGACCAGACTCAAGTATTCCAGGTGAATAGAAGGCTAGAGAGCTGAAGAGATTTTTTTGACCTAAAAACGAAAACATGGAACATCTGCATTGTCCTGTTAACATCTACAGACAGCTACATGGGAAATTAGTCCTTCAGGTGAAGGCAATTCGGATAACTTGTAAATTGGATGTTCTGAGAAAGGGAAAAAGATGTTTGGAGCTTTGTGAATACTTGAATGATAATGTATGCCAGGTATTTCCCTTGTCTCAGAGAGGCCAAAACTGATCTTGCAGATAGCATATAAAGTTTTGGAATTTAAAAAAATAAAATTAAAAATAAAAATTACAAGGAGAGGGGACCATCACAAGCCTGCATAATTCTTTAAGCACATGTTTAGTTAGATTAGAAGATTATTTTTATTTTCTGAAGTAAAATGTTTATTGGCTTGTAGAAGGATTACCTTATGCACTTGTTAACACGACAATCACAGGAAAATATAATTTAAAAAAATTCCATGCATTGCAAACCTTTGCTGGTGTATGAATCCATATCGCTGGGTTCAGAAGAATGTGGTCACAGAGCTGTTTCAGTAAGGGCACTCCATTGTGCAAAGTGCTTAGGTATTTTGAAAATGCCAGGCTGAGATCAAGTACTGCTCTTGTAACATGTGTTTTGGAAGACTGCATCACAAGATACAAGTATGAGAAAAAAGTAATTAACGCAAAGATTAAACATAGCTTACCCTAGGCAAATCTTAACACATCAGAATGTAAAAAAAGCACACCACACCTGCTTTGAATTTATAGCAAGAATAATTAAAATGATTTTAAATCAAGCAAAAAAAAAAACCGGACCCATTTACAGCCAGCACAATGATACAAGGCCAATGTAAGCAATTTATAGAACGGTGCAAAAGAGTAAATTGCTGCTTTTTCAGGTGACCACAGAGTCACAAACATCTTAGGAAATCTCTAACTAATACAGTATCTCACATTCTTTAATTCTTTGTTAGACAGATTTTGGCCAGCCTCAGATGTAACTACATATAACATGGGCAGAGTATTAATTTACATTATTACAGGTTTTAATGCATACCGTAAATATTCGAGTTCAGGCCGAGTTTTTCAGTACATTTTTTTTGTGCTGAAAAAGCCCCCCTCGGCTTATACTGGAGTCAAGCATTTTTCTGCTGCAGATAATGACATTTTCCGAACCGACTTTGGGACCCTTATCTCAGGGCCACTTGGTGCTAGGAACCCTAAATTTGGCGTGCAAACCCAGCGGAACTAGCACTACACTAAATACTACAACATATCCAAAGCTGGGGTTCCTAGCACCAAGTGGTCCTGAGATACGGGGCCCCAAAGTCGGTTCGGGAAATGTCATTCTCTGCTGCAGAGAAGTGCTTGACATTCTGTATCTGGCGCTAGGAACTCCAGCTTTGGATATGTTGTAGTACTAGTTGCACTGGGTTTGCACACCAAAGATACAGGCCCCAAAGTCGTTCAAATGTGTCCATCTGCAGCAATGTCTTTTCGGGACCCTTTGGACTACAGAGTTAGAAGTTCGGGGGACCTAGGGCTGCAAATGGGCATTGTCGACCGTTTTTTCCACTTACAGTAGCTGTGCATTTCTCACGCATAGCTTATACTCGAGAATTTTTTTGTGGTAAAACTAAGTGCCTCGGCGAAAGAAAGAAAGAAAGAAAGAAAGAAAGAAAGATGGGAGCTGATGTGTTTTTGAAAGGGCAAGATCTCAGGATGTCTTGACCCTTCAAAACTTCATAAATAACGGACTTACAACATGCATATGCATATCAAGTGTTAGGCCACTGGGAATATATTATTCTGAACCAGGCCAGTGATTCTTAAAAAAGGTAGTGAAGGTTCAGGATGACCAACTTTAATGAGTCAGGTCACAGCCAAATTTACAAGAAACCCATCACGAGAGAAATCAATGGAGCTGACACTGCTAATCTTGAAAATGCTAGCTGTCTGGCTGCATTGTGAATATCAAGATCAGCAAAATAGACTAAAGTCTATTAACATGAATGCAGCCAGTGAAGCTAAACTTCAAATGTTAATGCTTGGGGTCAAGCATTGACAGTAATAAAATCAGAGAGCCAGACAACTAGCATGTCCAATAGAAAAGGTTAGGAACTGAATCCTATACACTTCTCTCAGGCCAAGTTTCCTTTAAGGAGCCTGTTCATACCAATTGATTAGGGTTTAGTTCACCTTTTTCACAAAAAAAAAAAAAAAATAATATAAGAAGTGCGAACTCAGAATACCTTTGCCAAACTTCCAATGGCTTCTTCATGTACTAAATATGATGCCCGTTTTCAGATGCCCTCTCCAGCTGGTATGACAGTTTTGCACTTTAAAACTTCACAACACAGTGTCTGAGGGGTGGGGGAGGGTGTTCTTTGTTAGTTTGTTTGTTTTTGTGAAAAGGTGAACTAACCCTTTTAGTATATACTTCCTGCTTTCACCCTCATTCGCAATTAATGTCAGTTGATAGAAATTCAAAACACATAGTTGCAACGTCAAAATAAAATAAAGTGAAAAAATATGCCATCCATTTTCAGTTTCCCCCAATTAAAAACAAATAATGCTCATTTGGGGTGCTGGTAATTTCTGCTATACCTGAAGTATATTAGAAAAAAAAATAAGAAACTTCCCAGAAAAGATTTATAAACTAGCAAAATAATATGAATTATTTCTCATGAGGAAAAAAAATAAAATAAAAAAAGGCAAAAAGACTCAATATAGGGCAAAGTACTGAGGGGGATGGCCCTATAAAATGCCCAAGTGATTCTCCTGTACAGAAAAGCTTACCTTCTCAAGACTGTATCCTATTACAAGGAAGCCCTTTGAAGACAGCATCTGTTCTTGCATAGCAAGTGAGTTTTTCAGCAGCTCCAAAATGAAGGACAAAATTGTTGAACTACAGAGAAGACAATAAAACAAAAAAATTCCAGTAATTTCCTCAAAACACATCCATTAAACTGTTCATTTTTCCACTTCTGGAAAATGTACGCAATTAACAGATTTAAATCAAACATAAAAGTGTAGGAAAGACTTTACACTTTTGTTTTTTTTTTCCTTTCACTGTAAAGTACAACCAAGACAAACTTTTTTTTTTAGTTTTTTTTTTTTAAATTGTGCATAGAGTAGAGGTGGATTAGAACCCGTCAGTTTTTATTGCTGTCTGTGCTTCTATTAGACAGATTCACCCTCTATTTTTCTTGTTCAATCACAGTTATCAAAAAACCAAAAGTAAAAGAAAATTCCAAGTTTTGGGTTGTCCTCAGAAAAATAATATAGGAGGTGAAATCTTCCAATGAGGACACTAGTTCTGGTGGCATGGGGGTCCCCAAGGGATTAAATTAAATTTGCAGAGATTTTCTCACTTCCTGTTTTGACTTTCGACCAGGAGGTCAAGGGAAAACTCCCCAATGGGACACAGATGGCAAGGAATAAACTGACAAAAATTAATAAAGATTTTTGCCTATAGTTCTACTTTAAATCTTAGTGACAGTGGCAACAAATGGATAAATGAATCTCCCCAATGGGGATGCAAATAGCAAAACATGGTTTGCCTTTAACATACAAGTTAAAGGTGTTTCAGTATAATTTCCCCAAGTCACCATTTCTTACGATATATTAAAATATTCTGCAGAATCTAATATTCACATAATCAAAAATGTTGTTCAATCTGTGTGTATGTAAAAATCTGCTATTTTGGCTAGAAATATATACATTATATATTTACATTACCATTTATATTAGAGAGAGTCATTAAAAAAAAGTATAAATATTATTACAACATAGTTTAAAAACCATATAAACATACAAACACCCTGTATGGGCACAGTTACCCAATAATGCAGTTAAAGCAAACTGGACCTATGGTACAAAGATTAATTTAATACTGTATCAAGGTAAAAGAAAAATGTCTGATTCAGTAATGCCTCCAAAAAACTTGCTAGTCTAAGCATGTCACTAAAATATTAGCTTCCTCAGGACAGATATTGGGTAGGTGCTGGTAATCTTGTGTCTCAAGGTGTGGGAGAACTTGACCAAACTGACAAACAGACGAAAAAACGAAATTGCATGTGTGTGTCTAAAGTAGTGGGATACAAATACATCATGTGGTCTATACTAGATACCACTGGTATATAGTAGTCATGTATAGGTATTTGAGTATAAATCACACACAGCAGTAAGTGGTCACAAATTCCCACCATAAGCATGTTCAATACAATAGCAATAGTACCAAGAGTTGGCCCATGGATACCGGACCAAGTTATTAAATTGAAAAGTATACAGTCCTCTTAAGTATAGAGGCACATGGGATATCGGAATGTGTAAAAGCTGCGCTTATCACATAGGGGGGGGAAGACATTTTGTTGCAGGTCAAGTTGGTATTGCCGCGTATATAGGGGAAAAGTGTGCCCCTTTAGGTGCTACACCCCTGTGGAAGGCTTTCCTTGCTGTGTGTAGCCAAAACTGGTTAAAATACAAACCCTTGAGCTACTCAAGCAGAAATACAGATTTGGTGAGCGAAGTTAGTGTACTTAAACAAATGTAAAATATACTGTTGGATAGGGCTCAACAATCTGGGCACCAGGTTCAGGCATGCAGGGTAACTTTTAATTACAAATCATTACTGAATAGCACAGAAAAGAACCTTTAGAGCCCGTTCACACTACCGCGACTTGGGGGGCGACTTGTCAGAACGCAAGTCACCCCAAGTCGCTTGACATTAGAAATTACATGCAAGTGAATGAGAGCCGTCTTAATGAACGCTACTGAAGTCGCTCCGACTTCAGAAAAGGTTCCTGTACTACTTCAAGTCCGACTTCTAGGCGACTTGTACCCATTGCTTTCAATGGAAGTTGCCTCCAAGTCGGATCCCCTGTCTTAACTGAAGCAACTTTCCAGGAAGTATAATGGTCAGCTATAACTGGAATGCTAGACGACAATACAAAAACCAAGTCACGTCCAAGTCACGTCGCCCCAGTGTGAACCGGCACTAAAATAAAAATGTAAAAATCCTCTAAATAAGGTGGGGATGACTAACACTGGTCATTCAGTTTTGGCAAAAATTAGATCAGCTACTCACCAGACTGAAGTGTCAATATGATCAGAACCATGCTGCTTGTAATCCAGCTGAGCAAAAAGAGGGAAGAGAACCTGGACTCCTCCAATGGAGTGCATTGCACTTTGAATAGAATGTGTCAGAACAGCCTTGACATCCTTCAAAATAAACAAATGAAGTAAAATAAATACAGATCAATTACATAAAATAGGTTTTAACACTTACCCTAAAAGCCATTAAAAAAAAAAAGTATGTTAATGGACATGGGATGAAAATCAGACAAAGTTCCAGGTTCACAGCATTAAAAAAAAATAAAAAAAAAATTACAAAATACCTAACAGAAATACGTCATGTTTTTTTTTTTTTTTGTTGTTTGTCCATCTTGGACTAACCTAACTAAAGAGACAAGATAATATCTAAATGAATGATAGCCATGATCAATCCCATTACACAGCCCTGATTTAGTCAACATATAAAAAACAGCAACATAGAACACAAGTCAAGGAGCTGTACCTGAAGCATCAGGGCATGGGGGGAGTGAATAAATATTGAGGCGTTATCTTTAGGAGATGATTCCAGGCAAAGTTGAGCATCTGTAGCTCGCGGGTTATATGTGAAGGCAATTGAACTGGACAGCTTGCCATCATACAGCAACAATTTGTGGTGTTCGGCAAGAAAAAGGTCACTCTCTGCCTTGAATTTGAATGTACCCTGCAAACAGAAAAAAAAAAAAAACGTTACTAGACTTGCTAAAATATCATTTGTTAAACAGCTTTATCTGACCAAATATCATACAGTACATATTGTATTATAAAACATAATATCTCCTATTAAATCTTGACTATCGATTTAAGCTAGTGACCCCTTATTAGGAGAGTCTTCATACCAGTAAGGGCAGGGGTGTCAAACTCCATTTGATCATGCGGAGCACTAATATTGTATGTGTAAGACTACGTATGCAGATTTCAGAGTACAGAGTTCAGGAGAACATAGCAGGGATCTGTGGGAGTTGCGAGTCGCAGAGAGGAAAGCGGTTCTTGTAAACGCAGCAGCCTTCTGTGTTTACAAGTGACAGTGGCGAGCAGGGAGTGGAGGGTGAAATTCGGAGGTGGCGAAATGGCCGCCACATTCTGGCTGAAAAAAGCCCTGGGTGCAAAGGCCAACGAAATGTCCTGGCAGGTCAGATTTGACCCGCAGGCCTTGTGTTGGATGCATGTGCCTAAGGGGAATGCCATGAGCGCTTTTACAAACTGATGTTAGCAATTTTTTTTCTTCTTGCAAGTTTCACCTTTTCAAATTTCAGCTGCATTGCTAGTTTTAGTAGTAGCAACAAGACATGGTGTGGATCACTGAGCTTCTTGCAGAGCATTAGCAAAAAAAAGCAATTGTCTTATGATCGATCACAGGACAGCAATTACCAGCTGGGAGCTTAGATGTCTGCCCCTCAACCCCTTATGTGGACCATGGCTACTAATAAACAAGCTCACCTGAACAAATGTACTGCAAACAGTGAAAACTAGGTTGTGCTAATCTACATTATTGTTTTAGAATAGAGAGCAAATTAGGACAACTATGCTTGCAGGTCAACATTGACTAGAACAGCACAGATCTCATTGTGCATTTTTTGTGGAGTCTTATGCAGTAAACTGCATCAAAAAAAGTTCAAATGTAAACCGGGACCCAATGGTATGCTTCTGAAGATGGGCAGTACAGACATCACAAGTGTCTTGTATAAATTGTGTACACTAAGGTGGTGACAACATTTGGGAAAAAAAATAGAAAAATAATAATAATATTATTATATAATATCTCCCTTTCAATACAAGTTATTTATAGTATAGAGCACTTAACTGTCCTTTCCAAGTACCAGTGAACTGGTAGCTATAGTAGTATTTTTAAAAGCTGCAGTTTCCACAATGATGCCATCAAGATCTGAAAGTCAATTGTACAAGGGGCATAATCCCACAGCTGGACACAATTGTTTTATGGAACCAAATCTCAGCAGATGAAAATTTCCCCAGGCATAGATAACAATTAGAATCTTTAGGCGTGTGATACAACCTAATAAATTATAAAACGCAGAATCTAAGATGGTTTTCAACGATTTTTTAAAAAGGAACCACAATTCCTTTCTTCCTTAAAAACCCTTTTTCACGCATGGGCACCTAATCCTGTGCAATGTAAATTCCAGCGTATTTGCCCCACACAGAAAGCTCAGGTGCTACGTACAACTGTTCAGACATGAAAGGCTGCGTGCCGCTGTACTCGGGTATATGCATGTGTAAAACATAATTAAATTCATACAAGGATTTGCCTATTGTGGATAAAACAGCTTTGAGAGATATTTACAGATATACAGACAGATTTACTACCTATACGTACCTTGTATGAGGGGCCCAGCTGATAAATTGCAAAAATTTGAGCCGCATTGAGCGCTTCACTAAAAAGGTATACAGCAGCCATCTGCCCACAAAACACTCTGTTAGCGTCCGCTGTTTCAGAAGACCCAAGGAAACACTTGTCAAACGTCTGCAGAAAAATAAAAATAAATAAATAATAAAGAAGCATATATGAGAAACGAGGACAAATTCAAATGTACAAGGCGGGTTTTATGGCCATATGCGTTCAACATCATATGCCCCCCAATACAGGAGAGAGGGGGGGGGAGAGAGAGAGAGAAGAGAGAGAGAGAAGAGAAAGAGAAGAGAAGAGAAGAGAGACACAGACAGACGGAGGAGAGAGGGGGGGAGAGAGAGAGCGGGAGAGAGAGAGAGAGGGAGAGGGAGAGAGGAGAGAGGGAGAGGGAGAGACTTTTACTGTACTACATAAACAAAGCTACATAGATATTGAGGAAATGCTACCACATATATGTATGAGTCAAAGTAAACTCTTAAAAACGCAAAATTTGACCATACATGCAGAGAAAGAAGATTACCAAAAGACCAGTGTAGATGAAAAATATTGTCCAGGATTTGAACCATATGAGAAGACAAGGCAAGGTATTTCACTGCTATAAATAAACCTACTCAAGATATATTAAAATGTTCAAAAGGAGCTTTTTGCAAACCGTGGAAGTATAAAAAAAAAAAAACACACATGATTTGATTTGTTTTAAGATTACATTTCTGATCCTACCTCCAAGGCTCTACTCACAAATAGTGCAGTTTAAGTTAAGTCTTGCAGTAGAGCAGGGGTGCACAACCAGTGGCCCGGGGGCCACATGTGGCCCGCAGAGCCTTCTGATGTGGCCTGCGACCTCCTGCTTTGGGATAGCAGGTTCTCAAGCCCAGATCGTGGGTTGCCGACCCACCATCCCAGAGCAACAGTGTTTTAAATGAAGCCAGCAGTAGAGGAAGCAAGCGTCTGTTGAGGGAGCAGAGCCACATTTGCAGATGCTTCCTGTATAGCACAGACTCCTATCCCAAGCGGAGTGATACCAAATGCATTCTGCCTGGGACAGCAACAGCCAGCGATACCTGAATGGAAGACTGTTATTAAAGGTAAGTTTATTACTAAAAGCAGTGTATATATGGGCACATCTGTTCTGCAGTGGTTACTGGGCTGCTTTCAAACGGATCCGCAGGTGCAGCGCATTGCACCTTCGGGTTACCTGCACTGAGTCATAGACTTCTGTTATCTGCAGGTTTGGTGCGCTTTCAGAAAGTGCACCACACCTGCAGGATATAATAGACATTGATGGCATGGTGCAGCTAACCTGCAGGAAAGCCACAGGTGCACTCTACTGCTCCTGCAGTGCAGGTAAACTGCTGCACATCAGCGTGAAAGCCGCCTTAGGCCCCTTTCACATGATCGGTTCAACCCACGCGGACCCTCCATTCACCTCTATGGCACGGCAGATGTAAAAACGGACTTGTGTCCATTTGCACCCACCTACCTCAAATCCGATCTACTAAAAAAAAAAAAAAAAAACGAAGTTACTTACGGTAACGTTCTTTCCGGGAGTCTTTCAGGACAGCCACCTGAGAGACCTTGGCTCCTCCCCTCTGTAGGAAACACCTGCGCCAGCTTGCTATAAATTTCCTCCTCCCCTGCTGCTCCTCAGTTCTTTGAAGAGCACCTCCAGTTTGCTGGGGAGACACAAGAAACATATGATACACATATAATAATTTATATCACATTTCCTGTAAGGAAACCTCATACTTGATATACATTTGGGTGGGTACCCGGCTGTCCTGAAAGACTCCCGGAAAGAACGTTACCGTAAGTAACTTCGTTTTTCCCCTATCGTCTTTCAGGACAGCCACCTGAGAGGATAACCGAGCACTCACCCCTAGGGCGGGACCACAGCTTGTAAGACCTTACGTCCAAAGGTCTGATCTTTAGCTGACCATAAGTCCACTCTATAGTGTCTTACAAAAGTGGCAAAGCTGGACCATGTTGCCGCTTTACAAATCTGTTCCGGCGTCGCTCCAGCTCTCTCTGCCTGTGACGCTGCCATTGCCCTTGTGGAGTGTGCCCTGATTCCTTCTGGGATCTGCATACCCCCTATTTTGTAAGCCTGCTCTATGGCTTCCCTTAACCATCTGGCTATTGTACTCCTTGAAGCCTTGTGCCCTTGCCTGGCTCCAGTGTATAAAATAAATAAAGACTCCGTCTTTCTGATTGACTTTGTTGCCTCTAAATAATGCAGGATGCATCTCCTGACATCTAAACTATGAAATTTCACTTCCTTCTCCTGAGAAGGATTCGGACAGAATGATGGTAATACAATTTCTTGACCCCTGTGAAATTTTGAGGCCACTTTAGGTAGAAACCCCGGATCCATTTTGAAGACTATACGATCCGGAAAGATCTGGCAAAATGGGGGTCTGATAGATAGGGCTTCCATCTCACAGACCCTTTTTGCTGTAGTAATTGCTACCAAGAAGATTGCTTTAAGTGTCAGCATCTTCAGGCTGCAATCCTTTAATGGTTCAAAGGGATCTGCTGTCAGAGTTTGTAACACCAATGACAGGTCCCACTTGGGAAAGGCTGTGCTTTGTGGCGGCCTTTGTCTGCTCACGGATCTAAAGAGTCTGATTATCCAGGGGTTTGAGGCTAAACTCCTCTCCTGGTAAACTGACAGTGCTGACACTTGACTCTTTAACGTGCTGAGGCTTAGTCCTTTGTCTACACCACTCTGTAGAAACTCTAGGACTGCTACTGAGCTTTGTGTTTTAAAGTTGTTCTCTGTACACCAACGATTAAAACATTTCCATACCTTCTGGTAGATGTTACGTGTCTCAACCTTCCTGCTTTTCAGCAGTGTGTCTATCAGACGGTTTGAGAACCCTTTGGCTCTTAATAGCTGTTCCTCAGATACCAGGCAGCTAGTTTCCACTTTTCCACCTGTGGACAGTGCACTGGGCCCTGGACTAGCAGATCCTCTTGGATTGGTAGAAACCAAGGAGGCTCTATGGCTAGTTCTTTGAGCATAGAGAACCACGGTCTCCTGGGCCAGTGAGGTGCTATAAGGATTAATGACGTGTCTTCTGTACGAAATTTCCTTATTACTGCGGGTAGTAGTACTGGTGGGGGAAAAGCATAACATCTGCTGAACGCCCACTTCTGCGCCAATGCGTCTACCCCGAGTGCTCCCTCCTCCCTTTTTAGGGAGAAGAAGGCTTGGACTTTCCTGCTTTCTCTGGAAGCAAATAAGTCCACCTGAGGTATTCCCCATTTTTTGGCAATCTGGTCGAATACCTCTTGTTTTAGCACCCATTCTCCTTCTCTTACTTTCTTCCTGCTGAGAAAGTCTGCCACTCTGTTTAAGTCTCCTTTTAGGTGTACTGCTGAAAAGGAGAGTATTTTTTTCTCTCCCCATCTCAGGATCTCTTCTGCTAGGGCCCACAGAACTCCGCTTCTGGTTCCCCCTTGCTTGCTTATGTAAGCTATTACTGACGAGTTGTCTGATCTGATCTGTACATGATGTCCTTTTAATTCCTTCTGGAAGGACTGGAGTGCGAACCATACCGCTTTCAGTTCCTTCCAGTTGGACGATCTTGTCCGTTCTTCCCTCCCCCAAGCACCTTGTGCTAACTGTGAGTCCAGGTGTGCTCCCCACCCTACACCGCTTGCGTCTGTGGTTAGGATTCGGGAGATAGGTAGGATCCATAACCGTCCTATGTCTAAATTTTCTGTCCTTCTCCACCACCATAAGGACTTTTACCTTTGCTGGTATTGATACCTGCAAATCCAGAGACTCCTGCCTGTGATCCCATATCTTTAATAGGAACATTTGCAGTGGTCGGAAATGCAGGTTTGCCCACTGAACTGCTGGGATTGCAGATGTTAGCAACCCTAGTGTTGACATTATTTTCCTTATAGAACAGGGTATACTGGTCTGTATTGCCTTTATTTCTCTTTGAATCTTTGTTATCTTTTCCTCGGGTAGAAAAAACTCTTTGCTGAACCGAGTCTATTACATAACCCAGGTATTTTAACTGTTGCGTGGGTTGTAGACTTGATTTTTCCACATTCACCAACCAACCTAGGCTCTCTAGAAATACCCGAGTGTACTCGAGGTTTTCTAATAACCTTTCGGGTGTCCTTGCAAAAAGAAGAAGGTCGTCTAAATAGGCAATAATGGATATGCCTTTTAGTCGTAGTGGTGCCAAAGCTTCTGCCAGAACCTTGGTAAAGATTCTTGGCGAAGATGATAGGCCAAAGGGCAGAGCCTGAAACTGAAAATGTACAGTTTCTTTTCCCGTTTCTATTGCTAGCCTTAGAAACTTCTGGTGATTTGGGTGTATGGGTATGTGCAGGTACGCATCCTTTAAATCTAGCGACGCCATATAACAGTTTGGAGGCAACAGGGCCTTCACTGAATATATGGAGTCCATCCTGAACCTTTTGTAGGTTATGGATAGATTTAGTGGTTTGAGGTTGAGGATCGGTCTGACCTTTCCTGAGGGTTTCTGTACTCCAAATATATGGGAGTAGAAGCCCTGTCCTCTTTCTGCCCCTGGTACCCTGATGATTACACCCTGTCTCCTGAGGTCCTTTATGGATCTCATTAACCCTCTGGCTTTTTCCTTGCTGTTTGGCAGCTTGGTGATGTACAGTCTGTTTGGGGGGAATTTTGAGAATTCTAGGGAATACCCGTCTCTTATCGTCCTTAAGATGTATTGACTGGAGGATATTTTTTCCCATTGTGAGATGAAGGCCCCCAGTCTTCCTCCCACTGAGAGGACTTCAGTCCTTATTGCGGGTCTGCTCAGGAGGGCGAAATATTGCTCCTCCTTTGCTATTCCCTCGCTGACCCCAAGGTTTCTTTTGATTAGTTGCCTTGGGTACTGAAAACCGGGACTTGGTGTCCCTCCTTTGCCTCTTTCTATTTTGTAGAGGCTGGGTCCAGGGTGCTTTCCGTTTCAGCGGAAAGGCCTTCTTTTTGTCCGCTGTACGGTCTAACACTTTCTCTAATCCTGGCCCAAATAACAGGTCTCCTGTAAACGGGATCCCGCATAACTTGGCTTTGGATGCAGCATCCCCTTGCCAAGTCTTTAGCCATAGGGCCCTTCTGGTAGAATTGGCTAGAGCCGAGGATCTGGCTGCCATGCGTACCAGCTCTGCTGATGCATCTGCTATGTATGCAATGCCTTTGAGGAGAGTGGGAAAAGAGGACAAAATCTGCTCCTTCGCAGTACCTTCCTCAATATGTGCCTGTATACGGTTCAGCCAAAACTCTACATTTCTGGCTACCACCGTGACCGCCATGGCTGGCTTTAGGCTTCCCACTGTGGAGTCCCATGACCTCTTTAATAGGGTATCCATTCTTTTGTCCATTGCTTCAGAAAGGACCCCCATATCCTCAAAAGCTAGATCGGTGTGCCTGGAGACTTGTGAGAAGGCAGCGTCTAGTTTTGGGATTTTATTCCATACTGATGACTCATCATCTGAAAATGGGAACCGTCTCTTTAAGGCTTTAGAAAAGAATGGTTTCCTTTCAGGTTCCTGCCATTCTTTCTTAATTGCCTCTATTAAGACGTCATGAACAGGAAAATTTTTCTTTTCCGGTTCTCCTAAACCCTCATACATCTGATCATGCAGGGATAAAGGTTTCTTTTCCGTCTGTATACCCAGCGTGGTATGAATGGCTCCCAACAGCTGGTCTACCTCTTCTAATGAGAGTTTGTATCTAGAGGGTTTTCTGGAATCCCCTTCCAGTGCTTCACCCTCAGATTCTTGGGAGCCGGACGCTGTGCTGTCAGGCTCGTCCTCTGCCTCCTCTCTAGGAGTAACTGAAGGACCGGCACTAGTGGAGGGTAGTGCCTGTGCTTTTCCTAGTACCGGTAGTACTGATGGGGGGGCAGTTTGCAGTTGAGGGATCTGGAACCCTTCAAAAAGGGTTTTGAAGGCTACAAAGGTATTTGATAGCTCCTTGACAGATGCCGCTAAATCACTGCCCTGCTCTGTGGAATGTTCTTGCACCAACTTGTGAATACATTCCTTACATAATGCTTTCCCCCAGGAATCTTTTAGTGTGTTTTTACAAGAAGGGCACCTCCTTTTTGAGTTATGAGAGGGCTTGGACTTGTCAGGTTTCTGAAAAGACATAAAGAGAAACCCCACACATATTAATACTGACATAAGCTTCCTGCAACTTGCAGGTGCACAGCGCCTTTCATATGGGCTTACCACACTAGGGGCCCAATGAAAAATAACCCTCTGACACAGGAGGGACCTACCCACCCCCCCCTTGCTGAACCCTTGAGGGGGAGGGGGAGGTCCTCCCCAGGTTCCCCTTACCTTTACATGGCTGGAGCTGGTCTCTGTCGTAGCAGTCTGGTCTCTACCTTCTGCGTCCGACATGCTTGTGTCACCACCGGAGCTTTAGCTGACACTACAGCATGTGTAGCTCCTCTCCTAGCCCATGCCTGGCCTCCTTTTCATGATTCGCGGCCGGAACCGGAAACCGCGAACCCGGAAGTACACGCCCCTTTTGTCGGATGTGACGTCTCCCGTCACTGACAACGCCGGTCCCTATACCCAGCGTGTTCCGCGCTGCGAGCGCCACACGCCGCTGGAGGTATGGAACGGCAGGACCTGTACCTGTGCTCCGCACTCGGAGCTGAGAAGGAAACCCCCCTGACCTCCGCTTGCACTCAGGGATGCAGGGGCGGCAGTCTCCCCAGGTTAGTTACCTGGTCTGTTTGTCCAGAAGGAGCCGCTGCTGCTTCATTTGTGGACATGTATCCTTTGCCTGAGCCCATACCCCCTGGTAATCCTGACTCTTTCTGGCTGGTTCCAAAAAGGTGTCTCCCCTCCTGGAGGAAACACAAATAACTGAGGAGCAGCAGGGGAGGAGGAAATTTATAGCAAGCTGGCGCAGGTGTTTCCTACAGAGGGGAGGAGCCAAGGTCTCTCAGGTGGCTGTCCTGAAAGACGATAGGGGAAAATACACAGAAGGGGATCCGTCCCCTTCCATCTGGTTGGATCTGATAGGGGAGGCCAACAGAGTAGAGTGGGCTGTGTCCATGTCCGCTCTGCATATACAGAGCAGACACGTATCTGTCTGCTCCACTTATTGTGGCCCGTGACCAGTTACCAAGTCACTTAAGTGGCCCTCGCTCTTCAAAAGGTTGGGCACCCCTGCAGTAGAGTGTAGAAAGAAGTTTTGCTTGGAGGTTTCTTTTCAGCATAACAGGCGTTATACAAGGCAGAACAATTAACGTAAAATATTCCCAAAACGAAAGCACCAACACAGTTTTAAACAGAGCCTAAAGCAGTGACATGATTCACAGAATTTCCTCCACTGTCTTTCCAAATATAGCTAAAGTATATACCTTTTCTCAGAATTCCTGCATAGAATAGAACTACAGAAAGCAGCAGTCTTTGTAGCTCCTAACATGCTCCCATGCAGAGTTTGACCTTAAAAGCATTAGCAGTAAGTATGCAATGCAGAAAAGCTAATCATGACTGAGCTTATAAAGTTTTAATGTTACTGGTTACACCAATATATTAACGGTACATTACCACTGAAAATTATTGCAAATAACATAGCAACTTTGAGTATCTGCCAATCAAATGCAATTTTTGTACTCACCTTAACATCCTTATCCTGAAGTCCATTGAGGACACGGGACACAGAAGCTTTAAAGTGTCACTTAACCCACATCATAAAAAACAATCAATGCTTTATTACAAGCTGTTCATAGTCACTTTTAGATTCATTTTCTGATCAACCTTATTGAATATTACATTTTTACTGTATTCTAAAGACTTTTTTTTTGAACATGTGCCCAACAGCAGACGACTAGAAGCTCCTCCTGCTTATGTTTCCATGCCAACAGGCTGGGAAAGATCTGGATCATGTGACAGATGTATATAGATTAGGAAAAAGATTTAGATTTTTTTTTATCCACATACAGAAATAGAAGGGACGATGTAAATTAAACTGTGTGTTCAGTATCACTTTAACTTTACGGTTATATTGCTGCCCACAGGAGGATTAGACACTGGCAAAGAGCATCAAGTTAATCTGTTAGCATGGAGAAGGCAGTTGGGAGGGAGGAGCAGGGGAATGCCTTCTCATCCTAGTCTATGGGGCTGCAAGTTTGTGTTGATGCAAAACATTCAGGGAGAAACAATGCTAGCCCCTGCATGCAAGAGTTGCTTCATAAAGAAGGGAGCCACCCTGAGACAGGAAACCAGGGGCAGTGGTCAATGCACCAGATTACAGTACAGCGAGTTCTGGATGCAGTACTTCCAAAGTTAGGCAGAGGATGACCGCACAGGAATGCTGCAATCAGAGACCATTTCTAGCTGTGATATAGTCTCAATTACGAATTAAAAAGCAAGCAAAAAGAAGACCATCTTCCTAAGACACCAGCAAATAAAAACAAAAAACTGAGGTATGCCAGTAATAGTATAATAATAATAATAATAATAATTATTATCCTGAACTGGCCTACAGTTTTCCAGTGTCCAGGTCTCCTGTAGGCAGCAGTATAACCAAAAAAAGTTTAAGACTTCTGTGTCCCTCAATAGACAAACATTTTTATGAGTGCAGCCGTCAGATTTGATGTAACAAATATATACAGCTTATCAGGTGACTAACACAATGATGACAAAAATAAATAAATAAAAATTGCATTGGAAGCTGGCAATGCAATACAAGTTTTTGCTAAAGACAATATACTCACATCACTTGTGTTGACAAACCAAGTTATCTCGCCATATGAAGCTAGTTCTCCATTCACATAACAGCGCAATTCACTGTTTTTCCATCGATTATAGATATGGACAATTGATACCATGTACCACTAAAAAAAAAAAAAAAAAAGTCAAACATTACAGCCAATTCATAATAAATCACGCTACAGATTCCCAACTTATGTGTTCATTATGTGTCATTACATATAATGAAAAAAAAAAAGCCATCTGGTGCTGGAACTTTGATATAAGGTTATACAAAGTAGTGAGAGGGCAAACACATTTGAAGAGCCCACTGGCTCAGGTTAGGCTGCTCACAACAGACAAGGCTACCCTTCAGTGGGTACCCCTACAACAAAACACAATATAAATGGAATATAATTGTGACTGATAAAATCGTGAGCCGAACATATATAGGTTTGTTATCCATGATGTTTTACGATTGTTAGGCTCATGATTTTATCAGTCTCAATTAAATATGTTTTGTTGTAGGCCTGAAGGGGAGTGCCTTTGACCCCGAAAAGCATTGGCTGTCTTTTAGTACAACACCAATAAATGCAATTGGACTCTTATCTTTTGGTCTGGCGTTTCTTCCATGTATGCACATTTTTTTTCTGGGTAAAATTATAATAAGTCACTGTAGTGCAAACAGGAGGATGCCTGCTGTAGCCCCACTTACAAGCCTATAAATACCAGAAATCAAGGCTCATTTTCTATACAATAATTTAAAGTGAAAAAAATGTACATAGGCTCCGACGCCCATTTTGGGGTCTGCGTGATCTATAAAAAGGAGCATAAATTCCTCATCATCCATCACTATTAAAATGAGAAGTTCACCTTTTATAAAATATTAAATATAAAACCTATATTCAGGGTATAATATATACAACATGTTACTGCTGCCCCCGCAAAAAGATGTGCTTTTATTATTATTTTTTTGAAAAAGGTGAACTTATCCTTTAAGCTTGCCATACAGGATTCAGTTGTTTTTTTTTGTTCAGCCAGCCTCATTCCCACATTCAATCCTCCCCACTACGTTAGAATACACAGATTAGTGCTGCAGCCTATCGGCTACAGTGCTGTTTGAACTAAAATTTTACAACAAGCCTGTTCATGAGAAGTTTATAGAAAGATTGAGAATGACCATAGAAGTATCAAAATTCAGCCAGTTGGATTTATGTATGGCCAGCTCTAGTGAGGGCTGTATCTGTCTATGAGGACTCTAAAGCCAAACAAACTCCTTAAACTCTGAAGATTATATAGTGCGAGGGTGTACCTAAACAGCGCATTAATTTTCTAGCTAGCAGGTCAGCCCTCACACTAAACATTGTTTGTAATTGAAAGGAGATTGAACAATTAAATTGTAAACCCAGTAAAAGTATAGAGAAGATGGAAGAGGTAAAAAACAGACAGATAATCAAACTCCTTACGCACCTTCTGTGGCTTGAAGTCATACTTCACACAATGCTGGAAGCCTTTTCCCTTTGACTTAATGGATGTGACGATAAGGCAGCCACCAACAAAATGGGCAGAATAACCAAGTCCTTTGTTTGTTCTGAAACTACAAAGGGGGTGGTAATGTAAATATGCTGCAAATAATCTCAAGGCCTCAAAGTTCTAAGAAAAAATAAAATAAAATATGAAGCATGGCAGCACTGTAATCACAAAAGGTTACAACCAATCCAAAAAACACATAATATAAAAGCTTATTAGACTTGGGAAGTCTAGGACTTGGGAAGCTCTTTATAGGCCATAGATAGCCACTATTCTGGATAAAATAAATAAGAATCACAATTTTTTTTGCTTAGAATAAAGATCACAATTCTATATATATATATATAATATTAACAGAAGTCAATGCAAGTTGCTCTGAAGTCACCCTCAAGTAGTGTAGGAATCTGTTTCCAAGTCAGAGCGACTTGAGTTGCTCCGATTAGAACAGTTCCATTGCACTGCATGGGGTGTGACTTGTCAGGGGACTAAGTCGCCTGACAGGTTGCCCCAGTATGAACCGAGCCTTACACTTGAGACTAAGGTTAAACCGACCTCATTTACAGACTGAATTTCATCCCTTTGATCTAAAAGAACCAAAATGATACAAGGTTTCTGATCTCTCAACGCTGAGCAATGTTGATAAACTTTGCCAGGTTTTTTTTTTTTCCTGGATTAAGATTGTGAGGGGTTGAATCAAGATCGCAATTTTTTAATTCTCGTACAGCTCTAGTACATCGCCAAGCGTAAAATGATCTCAACTTATCCCCCAGCATCTTGCTAAGCATGACTGATACTATGAAAAACACTTTGAAAGTGGGGAAGGTTACCTCTCCCCTTATTATCATGGATAACGTTAATAAAAGGCAGAGGTAACCTTCCCCCAGCCATTGGGCTCAGGAGGGATCTCTTTGGTAGGGGCATCACCATGTTGGGGCACGTTTGATTTAAGATCTCAGTACCTTATACTGAAAAGTTTCCTATACATACAGTTATATCTGCTTTTTATAATCTACAGTATATATTACTTTGGAGCCTGTTAAGACAGTGATTTGAGCGTTTAGACAACAAAATGTAGCGGATTTTAATTAATAGAAGACTAAAAGACCACTAGCGTCAATTTAATTTATTCCACCATGCACATTTTAATATAGAGAACCCCTAAATGTTGTCATCACTACTGTTGCCATCTTGCTCTCCCCCCAAAGAGGGGGTCTCCAATCTTTGGTCGATCGCTCCGTCCTACCAACATATTGTATAGTTTACAGGGGTGGTTTACCAAGGTAAATGTGAAGAAGGGGGAAAAAAAAAAAAAATAAACGTGTTAAGTTATTTTGTTGTCCTCTTGATATGTATGGCACTAAAAACAAACTTGATGAGACGTCTTGTATATGCATTTCAAATGAATTAACTTTTAAAATAAGTTTAATAAAATTAATAGATTATTAGAATGTGATTATATATGTGAACTAGCACTTTAAAAGTCCCAGAATTAGCTGATTTGAATGACAACTTTGTTTTTTTTTTTGTTTTTTTTCAAACTTTGTGCATATTCAATAGTATGCCCATGGAAAACTTACCAATACAAATAGGGCTTTGCTGTGTCAACGTTTATATTGTTTATTGGATCCATTCTTAGCCATGTGTGAAATGTGAAGCCATTCTGGTATGGCCATTTAGCAATTGGAGGTAAGGCAATGGCCTAAACATAAAAATGCAGATTTAGATTAGATTACATTCTATTTTACAACAATTAAACTGCAAGAAAATCAAAATAAAATACACTGTCAACTATTTTCTCTTAGTTTTAAAGTAAATCTGTAAACTGGCTATGGATACTGAAATGTTTAAATACCCTTTAAAGAAACAGATGACCTTCAAAACAATCTCACTGACAACCATAGCTGCAATCTCTGTAGAGCAATTTATCCTCAAATGATAACAGTAGAAACACAAGGAGTTGTTTAAGTCATTCTCTCAGTAGTTAAGCGCCCCTCTCCCAGAAGTGACTAGGCAGTCTTCAAGCCTTTAAACATGCAAATGTGTATACAAAGAAGAAGGGCTCTAGGAAGATGGAACGTGATGAGCTGAGCTGCGGAGAAAAGGATGTGAATGACTTCAGCGCTCTGCTGTGAACTTTGAGAAATAATTGCCCCACAGTGCCCGCAGGTACAGAGGTCATTGAAGGCTTGTTGTAAAGTTCCTTTACTACTGGCAAGTATGCATGCAAGATGCGTGGGGAAATTAGGCAGAGGAAACAAGCAATTTTGCATGCTTTCCTGCAATGCATGGTGTGAACAAAGCCTAAATTAAGGTGCTACATACTTTAAAGAAACACACCTGTAAAAAAAAAAAAATACACAACACAATGATGTAGTACTTACTGCAGCACTCTTTCCAGGGAAGTTGAAAAAGGCATCAGGACCATATTTCTGAGGCATGTGCTTTAACACTGACAAGAGCTTTACTGCATGTGGAGGCTATGGCAGATTAAAACAAAAAGCAAATCAACAAAGGGAAGATTTTGATCCAGAAGAATTGTACTTGCACTTCCAGTGTAAAACTAACCTATGAAAAATACCTAATTCCTTTAAAGTGTAGCTACTAACAAAGTCAACAGTATAGACTTAGACAGCAGTATGAATGCTAGAGCAATTTAGAAGAATTTCCTACACCTGAACACATTGTTTTCTTTAAAAAGTGGACCTTTCAGAAACTTTACACATCTGCATGAATACATTTCTGACCATTCAAAATATACAGAAAAAGCATCAAATTTCCCAACTTCACCTTACATTAAAATGCAGCCCATGAGCTCCTGTCATGTGACATAACCTAGACCACCCAATTCTCAACCAGGGATCCATGAAACCCTTGGATTCTTCCAGAAGTTGCCAAGGGCTCCCTCCAGCAGTGGTTAATTAAAATCCCATCTGATGATGCGTTCACAATGCAAGGTGCATTGCCACTTGGCAGAGCCAGTAGCAGGACATCTTTTTTTTTTTAGTTGACTGTAAGGAGTCTTTTGCTCCAATGTAAAGGAGCATTTTCCTAATGACCACTGATGGACTAACCTTAGCAGGGGTTTACCGACACCTGAAATTTTAATTGTTCCTCTGGGGTTAAAAGGTTGGAAGAAGTGAACTTAGACTGGGATAGTGCCATCAGTTTGATGCAGGCTGCAGGAAGCCTTCTCTTCCCCAGCCATTAGACTGCAACACTGTAATAATTCATAAGGCGAAAGGCTGCAGCCAGGGATAATCTGTGATGCAGCAGCTGTGAGAGCTGTAGAAACGATATGTAGCCTCAACTACATACAGTGCTGTGTTTCGGCAGTGGGATGGGAACTACCCATCCTGCACCTAGAACAAAGAAATGCCCTTACAATAGGCCATTTATGTACAGTAAGCAACTGTGGTGAACCATGAATCTTTTGGAGGTCTGACAACTTGCTGTTGTGATGATGCAGTCAGTAAGATCTGGGAGTGTCCGAGACATCCTAGCAAGTGGGCTGGACAGGGGGACGCCATCTCTGGAAGTATTTTAGCCTGGCTTCAGGTAAATTACCTACATGCATAGTAAGGGCATTCATTTAAACTTTAGTCAAAGCTGCACAGGTTTTACCAACAGGTACCTATAACCTGCACTGGCAGTTTTCTGGTAAAGGCAAAGTAAGCCTTAGGCCCCTTTCACACTGAGGCGCTGCTAACTTGCCAGTAAAGCACTGAGCGCTTTTGAAAAGCTTTTCAGGCACTTTTGAAGAGCTTTCCATTAATTTCAATGGAGAGGGGAGTTTTTTTCACCGCCCTGTCCCAGTGTGAAAGCATTCATTGATTTTAATTGAAATAGGTTTTCGTGAGCTTTTCAGGAGCTTTTTTTTTTAGCGTGAAAGTGCCTAAAAAGCGCCTCAGTGTGAAATGGGGTTTATGTTCTGAGCGACATCTAACATTAGCATTCACATGAGGAAAAAAAAAGGTGCAATAGCTCTACGCCCTCTACCACAAAACACAATCATTCATCTTCACAACAACCAATGTCATCATATACATAACTGAAGCCAGAAATTAGTATTGGAGTTTATTGCATTAGAAAGGAGACTAAAAAATGTTCCACATGTTAGGGCTAGTTTACACTTGCTTCAAAACAAGGCTTTGGACAGGCTTTGTTAAAGCTCTCTGAACGCCAGTAAAAAGCTCCCGTCACTAAATAAAATTGTTATCTTACAGTCCTGTTTACACCTTGCTTTTGCTTGGGGCTTCAAGAGAGTTTTGCCATAGACTTCTATGGAGGCTTTGAAGACGCTTTGAAGCAGAACTAAAGTGACATGGGGTATAATTTTTTTTTAAGTGAAGCCAAAGCAAAAGTAAGGTGTAAACAGGACTGCAAGCTAAACATTTTATTTAGCGACAGGAGCTTTGACTAGCATTCAGAGAGATTTATGAAAGCGTGTCTGAATCCTTGTTTTGAAGCAAGTGTAAACTAGCCCTAATGTGTGTTGAAGTCGAAGCAAGTGTAAGTGAGTTCTTTAACCACTTGACCACTGGGCAGTTAAACCCCCTTCCTAACCAGACCAATTTTCAGCTTTCGGTGCTCTCACACTTTGAATGACAATTACTCATTCAGGCAACACTGTACCCAAATGAATTTTGTGGGTTTTTTTTCACACAAATAGAGCTTTCTTTTGGTGGTATTTAATCACTGCTGGGTTTTTTATTTTTTGCGCTATAAATCAAAAAATACTGAAAATTCGGAAAAAAAAAAATTCTTTGTTTCCATTAAAAATTATTGGCGAGTATTGGCAGAGTATTGGCAGAGTATTGGCGAGTATTGGCGAGCATTGGCAGAGTATTACAGTGTTGCACAGTATTGGTAGAGCATTGCACAGTGGTGGCAGAGCATTGCACAGTGGTGGCAGAGTATTGACCAGCGCTGTGGGCACTACACATCCAGCCCACTTCGCTGGTCCCGTCTCTCCCCCCTCTCTGCTTCTCCCTTCTCTGTACCGATTGGTACAGAGAGGGGAGGGAGGAACCGGCGTCATGACGTGACGCCGGTTTGTGTACATGTGATCGCTCCGTTATTTGACGGAGCGATCACGTGGTAAACGGCCGCTGTCAGCGGCTGTTTACCGTGATGCGCCAGGTCCTCGGGACCCGGCGGTCACGGATGTTCCCGAGTGCGTGCCCCAGGGGGCGCGCGGGAGCAAGTTTCTGGGAGGACGTCCGTAGGACGTTCACTCAGGATAACCCGACCGCGCTGTAGACGTCTTTCGACTATAGCGCGGTCGGCATGTGGTTAAAGCAGAGTTCCAACCAAAAGTGGAACTTGCGCTTTAAGCACTCCTCGCCCCCTTACATGGGCATTGGCATGTCTTTTTTTTGGGGGGGGGGGGGTAAGTGGGTGTCGTCTTCTTAGTGGGACTGCCTGTCCCACTTCCTCTTCACAGCTGTCTAGGCGACTTCTCCTCTCGCCCTAGGTGGCCCCTCCCTGCCAGCAATCTTCTGGCACATGTCACAGGTCCCAAAAAACTGCCTGGCCAATAGAGCGCAGCCGGCCATGAAGCCGTAAGCTGTCACAGCTGGGTGCCCACAGTTGCTATGATGGCACAGCAGAGAGAAGGGGGAGAGGAGCGGGGCTCCGGGCGCACGCATCGCTGTACCGTGGAACAGGCAAGTGTCTGTTTATTAAAAGTCAGCAGCTACACTTTTTGTAGCTGCTAACTTTTAATAAACTAAAAAACGGGTGGAACTCCGCTTTGAAGTGTTAATAAAACACAGGAGCCTGCATTCACTATATCTGCTCTCCCACAGTACACAGAACATGGAAATGCAAATATTTTTGTAAATATAAACTGATAAATACCTTTTCTCATCAGTCGTATATACACATGTGAATCTCCAAAAAGGAGATCAAAAAAGTTATGTATTTTCAGTAATTCAAAAAGTGAAACTCATATTGTATAGATTCATTACACACAGAGCGATATACATTTCAAGCATTTCTTGCTTTTAATTTTAAGGGATTATGGCTTACTGAATTTTGGGTTTTCACTAGCTGCATCTCCGAAAATATAATATGGTGAAAAAGTTCAATATTGTAGACTTATGGTGTCACCCTCTAATCAGCTAATTAACTCAAAACACCTGTAAAGGTTTCCTGAGCCTTTAAATGGTCTCTCAGTCTGGTTCAGTAGGTTACACAATCACAGGGAAGACTGCTGATTTGACAGTTGTCCAGAAGAAAGTCCTTGACATCTTCCACAAGGAGGGGGAAGTCACAAAAGGTCATTGCTAAAGACGCTGGCTGTTCAGAGTGCTGTATCCAAGCACATTAATGGAAAGTTGAGTGGAAGGAAAAAAAGTGCGGTAGAAAAAAAGGTGCAACAGGGATAACAGCAGGTTTTAGAGGATTGTAAAGCAAAGGACATTCAAGAATTTGGGGGAGATTCACAAGGAATGGACTACGCCTGGTCTCAGTGCTTCAAGAGACACCACACACAGATGTATCCAGGGCATGGGCTACAACCTTCGCATTCTTTGCGTCACTTGACTTCTGAGTAAACAGTAGAAGCGTCTTACCTGGGCTAAGGAGAACAAGGCCTGGACTGTTGCTCAGTGGTGCAAAGTCCTGTTAGAGGGATGAAAGTAAATTGTGCAATTGATTTGGAAATCAAGGTCCTAGAGTCTGGAGAAATAGTGGAGAGGCACAGAATCCAAGTTGCATGAGGTCCAGTGTGAAGTTTCCACAGTCAGTGATGATTTAGGGAGCCATGTCATCTGCTGGTGTTTGTCCACTGTGTTTTATCAAGTCCAAAGTCAGTGCAGCCCTCTACCAGGAAATCTAGAGCACTTCATGCTTCCCTCTGCTGACCAGCTTTATGGAGATGCTGATTTAATTTTCCAGCAGGACTTGGCACCTGCCCACACTGCCAAAAGTACCAATACCTGGTTTAATGATCATGGCATTACTGTGCTTGATTGGCCAGCAAACTTGTCTGACCTAAACCCCATAGAAAATCTGTGGGGTATTGTCAAGAGGAAGATGAAAGACACCAGACCCAACAATGCAGATGAGCTGAAGGCCGCTATCAAAGCAACCTGGGCTTCCATAGCACCTCAGCAGTGCCACAGGCTGATTGCATGCCACGCCGCATTGATGCAGTAATTCATGCAAAAATAAGTCCTGACCAAGTTTGGAGTGCATGCTATACTGTACATGGACACACTTTTCAGTGAGCCAACATTTCTGTATTAACCACTTCAATACCAGGTACTTCCCCCTTGGTGCCCAGAACAATTTTTTGCTTTCAGCACTGTCGCACTTTGAACGACAATTGTGCAGTCATGCAACACTGTAACCAAATTAACTTTATAGCATCTTCTTCCCATAAATAGTGCGCTCTTTTGGTGTTATTTGATCACCTCTGCGGTTTTTAATTTTTGAACTATGAAACGAAAAATGACCGACAATTTAAATTACTGATGGGGCACTGATTGCCACTGTTGTGGGCACCAACAGGCATTTATAGAGGGGGGACAGGCTGGCAGCCGATGGGCACCTTTTGATGGGGGCTGTGCTGATAATCAATGTGCCGATTATCAACACACACACCGACAGGGAGAGACGCCGATCTGCTCTCCATGTCAACGTGAACTGAGGAAAGCCGTTCACCAGCACTTCCTGGTTCACGTGATGATCAGCACCTCTGATCGCTGAGCTGCGTCCCCCCACAGGCGCTCACCGGCTGCGTTATCCCGTTTACGTCATACAACGTCTGATCAGGATAACTAAACCTCTTTTTAAAACCGTCATTTTGCTATACGGCAGATGGTTAAAAACCCTTTTTTTATATATTGTTCTTATGTAATATTCTAATTTTCTGAGATACTCAATTTTGGGTTTTCACTAGCTGTAAGCCATAATCATCAAAATGAAAAAAAGAAAGAAATGCTTGAAATATATCACTCTGTGTATAATGAATCTGTAATGTAGGAGTTTCACTTTTTGAATTGAATTACTGAAATAAATTAGCTGACGATATTCTAACTTTTTGAGATGCACCTGTAGCAGTCTTGTGACTTCCATCAGTGTCGGGCCAAACACTGGTTTAAAGCTTGTAGGAGGGGGTTTTCATTTTCCTCTGCTTGTCCTATGAGGCTGCATGACCCCCCTGACCCGAGTCTATCTGGACAGTGCCGATGGGCCCGGTGCTGATCACATGCACCCACAAAAATAAATAAAAATTCTAGCAATACACACCAAACTAAGCACGTACAGAGTGCCTCCAAGGCTCTTCCCTATAAGCAAATAAATTGGGGACAGTAAAGGGGAGGATCAGAGAAGACAGGGTCAAACAGGATTTACATACAATGCGCAGATTAGTGTTTTTTCACCTTAATGCATCCTATGCATTAAAGTGAAAAAAACTTCTTGCAGAGCCCCCCCATTTTACTTACCTGAGCCCCTTAATTCCCTTGGCGGAGACATGCTCTCCCTCTCTGCATGGGGTCCCGGCTCTTGACTGGATAGATTGATAGCAGCGCAGCCATTGTCTCCCACTGCTGTCAATCACATCCAATGATGCAAGGTAACCCCCCAGGAGAGCGCTTCTCCTAGGGGGTTATCTGATGCGAGGAGGAGCCACGAGAGCCGCCGAGGGACCCTAGAAGGAGTATGATCGGGGCCACTCTGTGCAAAACGAGATGCACAGTGGAGGCAAGTAAGACATGTTTTTTATGTAAAAATAAAACACAAAGCCTTACACTCACTTTAACCCCTTAGGTTCCACTTAAAGTATAACAAGCATGCTTTACTGCATATACAGACTGATTTTTACTGTTTTGGGTTTAGTGACACTTTAACACTACTTTTCCAGTATCAGAAGCCATTCTTAAGAAAATCAAACATACTAGGATAATATAAATTTCCACCTACGCTGATGTACTGCGAGCGTCCGTCAGGCTGGACAATTTTCCTTTTAGATTTACTAAAGCCAGATTATATGAGATCAAACCTAAACACTTTCAATTTGTATGCAGTCAGGCAGGACCTTGCACTACATAGGTTGAAGGTAAATCTAAAGAAAACTGAATAAGAAAATTAAGCTTAAGACTGTTCTAGGGGCATCCCTTAGGGCTTAAAATTATATAACTGCTCTCTGCAAAAATGTGTTGAATTTTTTGATGCAAATAATAAAAAAATAAATAAAAATAAAATAAAAAAAAGCAAAAATAGACTGCATGCTTACCCATTGTCCCTGGTCTCCTTGGAGCCTACTAAAAAACAATTTTAATTCACGGACAGTAAGACTATAGCTTGCCAAAACCCCCAACATGTCCACCAACAGATCTGAAATGAAGGAAAATGCAGTACAGTCAACATAATGTAACAAAAGCAATAAAAAATAGACCAGCTTAAAAACAGAAGCACATCAAACACAAAATCATTAAACCAGGCTAAATAAGGCTTGCGATTAGAAATTTACTGCCATCTTTCTAATTTATATCAGAGTTTAAGAAAATGTAAAAGCCTCTCAGCACTTCAAAGTCTTCTCGCATATATGGTATTACATATTGCCTGCCATTCTAAAATCTTCCTTGCCACTGGTGGTACCTGAGCATTGGATCCTCTCATACCTCTAAAAAGGTACAGTTCTTGCAAGTCCTGGGGATGCATAGGACACACTCCCATAGAGTTCTATGAGGACCTACTGCACAAGCAGTGGCAAGCAAGATTAAGCCAAAGGCTGTAAACATTACCAAAAGCTGTAACTGTGTCTAGAGTACGTACACATCTTGGACAGGGTAGGATCCTTTTGCTCAGAGGAGCTACGCAGACAGAATAAATGTACTTTATTCACCTTTAAAGCAGACCTTTCCTGTATTTTAGCAAGTTTCTCTGCATGCTAATGTGAAATCTAAAATTGTGTTGCTTTTGTTTATTTTATTTTTACTTTCTTTTGCCCAGTTCCTGGTTTCCCAGAAGACATTGATGACGTAGCCCCAGCCATGCCTATGCACCCTGGAAGGCAACATCAGTGCCTTCTGGGCAATCTTGTACCTCATCTGCAAGATCTCAAAACATTTTGTGAGATATCACAGCACTGTTGTACTGCACAGGTGTGAAATGAAGCATGCAACGTCATGCGGCTCATTTTGTTTGTGCACCATATGCCGTTACATTAGTCTACTTAAAAAAATAAAAAAAGTTTTGCCTATAGTTCTACTGTACTTTAAGTTCTGCTATGTGAATGGGCACATGTAACAAATATAAAAATAGGTGTTATTCCAATTTGGCTGCAAAGTAATACACATTTAAGCTACAGTCACACCGCTTTTTGTTATGGGTTTTAAAAGGAGGAGAGTACAGCATACGATTAGCCCCTGTAGAGGCAATGGCAACTGATAGAAATATTTGTCATATAAAAGACAAAGAAAAAGATCTCATAACAAAATGAACATTATTCAAAGTGCTTAACATCTAGACACTAGGGAATTTGCATTGGAGGCCTGAGCAGGTAAACAATAAAAGGAAAATTAAAAGATGGGTAATAGGACCAGGATTTGTTTGTCTTCCAAGTCCATAGATATCAAAAGATCATGCTCCCAATTGACTACATATTGATGGATGGATGGAAGGAACGAACGAACAAAGGAACCCAGGTATTTAGCAGTGGTCTCCAAACTGCAGACCAGGGGCCAAACGTGGGCCTTTGCTGGGGATAGAAAGTTTGGAGACCCCTGGAATATAGTATCCAAGTAAGTCTAGGAGATCCCGGCAAAGGTGTACAAAAGCAGTTTTGGTATAGTGGCTTGAAAAAATATTCATACCCCTTTAAAAAAACTTTCCACATTTTGTCACGTTACAACCAAAAAATGTAAATGTATTTTAGTGGGATTTTACGTAATAGACCAACACAAAGTGGCACATAATTGTGAAGTAGAAGGAAAATTATAAATGGTTTTCAATTATTTATTTTTTTTTTTAAGTATCTGAAAAAATGTGGCGTGCATTTGTCTTCAGCCCCCTTTACTCCGATACCCCCAACTAACATCTAGTGGAACCCATTGCCTTCAGAAGTCACCTAATAAATAGAGTCCACCTGTGTGTAATTTAAATTGCAGTATAAATACAGCTGTTCTGTGAAGCCCTCAGAGGTTTATTAGAGAACCTTAGTGAACAAACAGTATCACGAAAGCCAAGTCCGAGATAAAGTTGTGGAGAAGTTTAAAGCAGGGTTAGGTTATAAAAAAAATATCCCAAGCTTTGAACATCTCACAGAGCACTGTTCAATCCATCATGCAAAAATGGAAAGAGTATAGCACAACTGCAAACCTACCAAGACATGGCCGTCCACCTAAACTGACAGGCTGGACAAGGGGAGCATTAAACAGAAGCCATGGTAACTCTGGAGGGGCTGAAGAGATCCACAGCTCAGTTGGGAGAATCTGTCCACAGGACAACTATTAGTCATGCACTCCACAAATCTGGCCTTTATGGAAGAGTGGCAAGAAGAAAGCTATTGTTGAAAGAAAGCCATAAGAAGTCCAGTTTGCGAGAAGCAATGTGGGGGACACAGCAAACATGTGGAAGAAGGAGCTCTGGTCAGATGAGATCAAAATTGAATTTTTTGGCCTAAAAGCAAAAGGTTATGTGTGGGGGAGAACCAAACACTGCACATCCAGACCTAAAACCAATTGAGAATCTGTGGCAAGACTTGAAAATTGTAAAAATAGACCAAGCTCTGTCAGATTGTATGGAGAGCAACTGTGAACAGCAAAGAAGAATGGGCAAAAATGTCCCTCTATATATGTGGAAAGCTGACAGAGACATACCCAAATAACTTGCAGCTGTAAATGCAGCAAAAGGTGGTTCTATAAAAATATTGACTCAGGGGGGCCGAATACAAATGCAGGCCACACTTTTTACATATTTGTAAAAGATGTTGAAAACCATTTATCATTTTCCTGCCACTTCACAATTGTGTGTCACTTTGTCTTTGGACTATTACTTAAAAAATACATTAACTTTTTTGGTTGCAACATGACAAAATGTGGAAAATTTTGAGGGCTATTTATACTTTTTAAAAAGGCACTGTATATGGAAAGTCCTCCGATTTACATAAGGCCATTATCTAGTGTTTTAAGTAATGAAACAATTCAAGGTTTGGAGCATCATGGTGTTCCCAAATAGAGACCCATGTAGGAAAGGAGTGCAAGGTAAATAATTTGTGAATATATGGGAGATAGCAGCGGCAGCACCAGATATAAAAAATCGACTCGGGTGAGGACACTGCTGGATTCCTGAACAGGTAAGTGTACTACTATTAAAAGTCAGCAGCTACAGTATTTGGGCAAATACAAATGATAATTATTAAATAAACCTGGTTTTCATTGCATACCTTATGTCATCACTAGATATATGTGCCTCTCTATTCAATGCAGGCAGATCATGGTTGGTGGTCAAGTGCTGTACATAGCTTCTTAAAAACATCACAGCACCCTACCTCAGTACTCCTCTCAAGAGCCCTGTGACCTTCTATAGGCAGTGAGCTGGTTCTTGGGAGGAATTATGCACAAATCAAAAAGCCTTCATGAGTGGATGTCAGTCTGAGGGGAGTGGGCATTCCTAGGCAGACTGCATTTGAATGCAGAAACAAAAAAAAGAAAGAAAGAAAAGGCCCAAGGCTGAGCCTCCACAATTACACATAGTGAAATTCAATGAATGAAAAAAGGAACTCCCAAGACAGTAAAAGGTGGAAAGTGCTACATGATGCTGCATGTCCCCTAGCCAGGAAATCAGGTGGGTTCTACACTGAGGGAAAATTATTTGATCCCATGCTCATTTTATATATATGTTTGCCCACTGACAAATGATCAGTGTATAATTTTACTGGTAGGTTTATTTTAACAGTGAGACAGAACAAAAATGTCCAGAAAAACGCATTTCAAAAAAAAAGTTATAAAATTGATTTGCATTTGACACCCTCGCAAAAAACAGGACTTGATACTTGGTGGCAAAACCCTTGTTAGCAATCACAGGGGTCAGACGTTTCTTGTGGTTGGCCACCAGGTTTGCACACATCTCAGTAGGGATTTTGTCCAACTCCCCTTTGCAGATCCTCATCAAGTCATTAAAGTTTCACCTCTCCAACCTTCAGCTCCCTCCACATTTTCTATGGGATTAAGATCTGGAGACCTGGAGATCTGGAGATCTGGCTAGGCCACTCCAGGACCTTAATGTGCTTCTTTTTGAGCCACTCCTTTGTTGCCTTGGCCGTGTGTTTTGGGTCAATGTCATGCTGGAATACCCATCCATGAACCTTTTTTAATGCCCTGGCTGAGGGAAGGAGGTTCTCATCCAAGATTTGAAGGTACATGGCCCATCCATCATCCCTTTGATGCAGTGAAGTTGTCCTGTCCCCCTAGCATAAAAACACCCCCAAAGCATAAAGTTTCCAATTCCGTGTTTGACAGTGGGAATGGTGTTCCTGGGGTCATAAGCAGCATTCCTCCTCCTCCAAACACGGCGAGTTGAGTTGATGCCAAAAAACTCCATCTTGGTCTCATCTGAAAACACTTTCACCCAGTTCTCCTCTGAATCAGATGTTCATTAGCAAATTTCATATGGACCTGTACATGTACTTTGAGCAGGGGACCTTGCGGGTGCTGCAGGATTTCAGTCTTTCACGGCGTAGTGAAATACCAGATCTTTACTTGGTGACTATGGTCCCAGCTGCCTTGAGATCACTGGCAAGATTCTCCCATGAAGTTCCTGCACCTCCATGCTTTACTGTAGGGGTGGAATTGGCTAGGTAATGAGGAGTGACTTGATTCCCCCAGACATGACGCTTGCCATTCAGGCCAAATAGTTCAATCTTTGTTTCATCAGACCAGAGAATTTTGTTTCTCATGGGCTGAGAGTCCTTCAGGTGGGCCATCATGTGCCCTTTACTGAGGAGTGGCTTTCATCTGGCCACTCTCCTATACAGGCCTGATTGATGGAGTGCAGAGATTGTTTCTTCTGGAAGGTTCTCCTCGCTCCACAAAGAAACGCTGGAGCTCTGTCAGAGTGACCATCGGGTTCTTGGTCACCTCCATGACTAAGGCCCTCCTCCCCCGATCAATCAGTTTGGCTAGGCGGCCCACTCTAGGAAGAGTCCCGGAGGTTCCAAACTTCTTCCATTTACACATGGAGGCCACTGTGCTCATTTAATGCTTCAGAAATTTTCTGTACCCTTCATCAGATGTGCGCCACAATACAATCTCTGAGGTCTACAGACAATTCCTTGGACTTCATGGCTTGGTTTGTACTCAGACTGTGGGTCCTTATATAGACAGGTAGGTTGAATGCAAAAAAAATGATTAAATGCCCCCATTCACACACCCAATGTGGATGGGGAACCTCCCTGCTAAACTATTGTTTTCTGACAGAGGGAAGACTCCCCTGCCATCAGAACCCACTGATCAGACTTGCAGGCTCTAGCCTGTAGCGTTGATCAAGTGAGAGGTTGCACAGACGTTGATTGGTAGAACGACTTCTGTTCAACTTCCATGCCAATACATGGATCGAAATTAAGCCGGTTCAGCAGGAGCTCCCATGTATAGCCGGCTTTAGCAATACAGTCCCATATTCCATTTACCTTTTATTCCCATCTTTAAATAACCCTCACTCATAAACTGGTCATAATTAAAAAAAAAAAAAAAAAAAAAAAAGGTACATTACCTGCTATCATGCCGTCAACTTTATCAATTCTGTTTAAAACCAGTTCAACCAAACCAACTTCTGTGCAGACTAAAAGATTGCGAATGCTCTTCTTCAGAATGGCTGTAAAGATGCTCCAGATTTCTGCTTGGCAGGTGACATCACATTTGTCCAACAACTCAACCATGCAGAAGATGCTGTCTCCTTCCTGAATGATGAAATTCATCTCGAGATCAAACTGTCCTCCAACAAGCTGTAAGTAAAAGATATAAAGGTTTAATGATTCATTCTGTTATTAAAACGCAATGGGCCACTGAACAGTTACCAAAATACTACTACTAAATGACACTACTAAAACCAAGAACAAAATATGCAATATTGGAGTTTACAAGCACAGATGTGATGACTGCATTTGTTTTTCTTTAATTTGAGCAAATTCAGAAAATAGCTGTTGATCTTACCAACCTTCCTTCTTGGCCATCTGCTGTAAACTACCAACTAAACTACCAACTGACCTCCTGTAAGACTAGGAAATGGAGGAGCGGTGCTGCAGATGGAACAGCAATGAAACAGCGAGAAGCCAGGTAAGTAAGGGCATAGGGGTGGAAAATGGGATCAGTTAGTGGGGTGTTTTTATTTTTATTCATTTTTTTATCCAAGTGGTATTAAACCCAAAATAAAAAATATATGGCAATATATCACAGTTTACTAATCTGATGTGGTGGCTGCATCCATTTTTTGTTAGGCTTTCCCCTCTGTGGTCACCTACTCAGTCAGGGCTCGACAAAACCCAGGCGCCAGGTCGCCATGGCGACTGGAAATTGCGTCCTGGCGCCTGGGTTACACTGCAGCAATGGACGGGATTCCTCCGATGTGCCCCCCCCCCCCCCCCCTCCGCCGAGGGTGAATCAGTCGAAAATTGAGGCAGCGGCTTTGTGGCCTGCTGGAGCAAATACATGCTCCTTTTGTGCGAAACAGCGCCATCTGGTGGGCACTGCTGCAGTGGAGGAACTCGGCAGCGGCGGCCGCCGATTGGCTGTTACCGCCCGCGCTGCACTCCTGGATTTGTAGTCCGGAGCCCAGCACGTCAGGGGACAGATGGAGCTGTCTTTGGCCAGACGAGGGGACGGAACGGAGCCGGGAGCGCTCCGCTGGTAGGGAGTGAATTTAGTGAAGTGACATTATTAGGCTGTACTGGTGGGCACTGTAATGGTGGGCACTGATAGGATGCGCTGGAGGGCACTGATGGGATGCGCTGGAGGGCACTGATGGGATGCGCTGGAGGGCACTGATGGGATGCGCTGGAGGGCACTGATGGGGTTGCACTGACAGGCTGCACTGGTGGGCACTAATGGATACTGATATGCTGCACTGGTGGGCACTGATGGACACTGACAGGCTGAACTGGTGGGCACTAATGAGGTGGCACTGATGGACACTGATAGGCTGCACCCCACCTCTCCACCCTAGATTTTCTTAGATGAAGGAAAAAGAAAATATATCGGCCCCCCCCCCCCCCCCCCCCCCCCCCCATTTCTAAATATCGGCATCGGCCAGAGAAAAAAAAACCATATCGGTCGACCTCTACCTATCAGTGCCCATCAGCGCCGCCAATTACTTATTTGCAAAATCGTCTAACAAAATTGTATTTATTTTTGTCTTCTTTTACTTGCCACCAGTGTGAGCAATTCTTATTTACGATTACGATTTAAAAAACTGGCTCCTAACTTTTTTAGCTGGCTCCTAGATTCTAAGCAAATTTGTCAAGCCCTGACCTACTGTAACACACCTACTGTATTCGAGTGCCTTTAAGGGAGCACAGGTACACCTTTGGACAGCAGCACTGTTAATCTGCGGGGGGGGGGGGGGGAGCTAGATGCACTTACAAATTGAAGCGGAACTTCAGCCAATACTTTATAAGCAATTACAGCAGTTTTCTTTCCCCATTTGGGATAAAGGTTTTACATAAATAAAAGCGGATTATTGTAAGAACACCTGTCAGTACTAAATGGTTTGTCTCAACCCTGTTACTGCTACATCTGCAGGACAGCGTGTTCTGTTGAAAAATAGACTTAGGCCCAGTTCATATTTGGGTAATTATGAGTAGTAGGCAGAACAAGTGACAAAATGCATATGTAAAAACGTGGCTGGCTCAGGGCCAAAATTCGGTCCCTGAGATTTGTTGGCATGAGAAATGGGCATAGAGCAGCCCAGTTGAATTAATGGGTTGTCCTATACGCAACACACAGAAACATATGAAAATCCCATTTAAAAATGTGCCAATTGCTCTTCCCAATTTTCTTGTCACCATGGTCAAAAATGGCATCACCCTTCAATAAACACAGGGCTCTATACAGAGGTAACAATCTGTTTCTTATCCCTGGGACAGGGACAAGAAGCAAAGAGACATTTAGTAAAAAGCAGCACACATTACACATTTTTAGGCACACATTTAAACCCTTTAATTGCCCAAGATGTTAACCCCTTCCCAGCCAGTGTCATTTGTACAGTTACAATATATAGTATTACCACTGTATTAGTGTCGCTGGTAATGTTAGTAGCAGTTAGTCAGTCCCCCACCCCGAGAAAAGATGAAAACATATAACACACACACACACACACACACACACACACACACACACACACGTTTGTAGGCACTATATAAAGATTCAATTTTTTTTTGTTATTGGATAGGTTGTATAACCGTTATAAAAAAAGTTTGGTTTTTGTTTTTTCCCCCTCAAAAAAAATGTTGGGCTTTTTTCCGTTTAGATTGAAAAAATTAAAAAAGCCAGTGATGCTTAAATAACACCAAAAGAAAGCTATATTTGTGTGAAATGTACAGTGTTGCATGACCACACAATTACCAGTTAAAAGTAGTACACAGTACGGTGCCGAATAGCAGAAAATGGCCTGGTCATTGGGGGGGGGGGGGGGTAAAACCTTCCGGAGGTAAAGTGAAGGGATTAACTAGTGAACTTGTTGGTACCTTTGGCTTGAATTATGACATTCATGCGCTACCATCATGCATCTGAAGGAATTGTAACCACTTTTCTTTTAGCCTCAAATGTTCTCTGTGTATATATATATATATATATATATATATATATATATATATATATATATATATATATATATATATATATATATATATATACACACACACATAAAACACTAAAATACTCAAAAAAAAAAAAAAACACTTTGTGAAACTAAATATTACAAGTCAATGAAACAAATCAAGTATGTGGATCAAGAAAGTAAGAAAAGTCCTTCTCTAGATTTGTTCCAGGTTACTGAAGCAGTAGGACTGGCATACCCGACAGGCAACCAGCATTTTATGTCTATTAAAGTTTTACATCTGTAACAAAGTTGGATATACCTAAAATAATGGCATTGCATAGTGGTCCACAATGCAGGCAGAGCATAAAGTCTAGATCAGGGGTGCCCAACCAGTGGCTCGGGGGCCACATATGGCCCGCGGAGCCCTCTGATGTGGCCATCGACCTCCTGCTCTGGGATGGCAGATTGACAAGCCCAGATCACGGGTTACCAACCAGCCATCCCAGAGCAGCAGTTTTGTGCATGAAGCCACTCAGAGGAAGCAAGTGGCTGCGGAGCAGAGCCACAAAGGGCCGATGCTTCCTGTATAGCGCCAACGCTTGCCACAGGCAGAGTGATGCCAAAGGCACTCTGTCTGGGACAGCAACAGCCGGCGATACCTGAATAGAAAACGGTTATTAAAAAGGTAAGTTTACTACTAAATTCACAGTGTATATATGGGTATATCTGTTCTGCAGTGGTTACTGGGCTGCTTTCAAACTGATCTGCAGAGGCAGTGCAGCTGCAGGTTACCTGCACTGAGCCGCAGGATATAATAGAAGTTTACGGCAAAGTGCAGCTAACGCGCAGAAAATCCACATCCAAAATCAGCGGTTTGGGCAGATCGCAGCACTTTCACATGATCAGTCCGCCCCAATCTGACTCACTATTTACCTCTATGGAGCAGCAGATGTAAAACCCGCCTACCTAAAAAGAAAATAGAAAGCTATCTGCCCCCTTCTGTCTGGGCAGATCAGATTGGATCAGAGGGCCCATAGAGTAGAGTGGGCTGTATCCGTGGACCTGTCATCCTCCCGCTCTGCTCACTGTGGCCCGCGACCAGTTACCAATTCGCTTAAGTGGCCCTCGCTCTTCCAAAGGTTGGGCACCCCTGGTCTAGATCAACAGACCAATAAAGCACAGGTAATATGCATGAGTAAGATCAAATGAAAACAGCAAGACATTTTGGTTGCATATCATGCCCACTAGTGGAACACACCAATGCTACCTCATAGTACCCTGTCCGGCCACTCAGTAACCGGAGATAAACTCAAGATCAGAAGTAGAGCCATACCTTATAACCTGCAACCAGCATTTTCATGCTACAACATTCCCTGGAAATGCTTCTTTGCCCTTCTACAACCAAGACTCTGCTGCCACTGGTGCTGGTCTCCCTCCAGGCCGCATTCTCTCACACATACATACAATGAATATTTCAAGGAAAACAGCAGCCAGCAGCACATAGGACACATAAGATCAGACACATCAGCTTAATCCCTTGTGCAGATTTTTTTTATTTTTTACACTAAACTAAGGCTTTAATGTTCATTTTTGCTTAGGGTAACCTTTTTAAGCAGTTTTTCTTGCCTTCTTTTATTCCCCCTACAGCTGCCGCTTTCTCTCCAACACACCAGTTTGTGGACAGGTTCTTGGCATCCTCACTTACAATGCAGGACTGCTTGTTCTGCATTGTATGTGATGGCATCTGTGAACCTGTGACTGACAAAGAGAGGCAGTTTCAGGGGACTGGTCATGTAGAGGGGAGGAATCCTGTAGGAACAAGGGAAAAGGTAAGTAAAACTGCTTTTATATGTTCCAAGACAAAAACGAGCATTTAACCTTAGCATTGGGACGAATGTCCCACCACAAGGCTAAGTTAGGATTTTCCCCAGAGTTCACCTTTAATAAACTGCTCAAATGCTTAACCACTTGCCGACCGCTGCGCGCCGATATATGTCGGAACAATGGCAGTGGTGGGAAAATGGGCGTACCTGCATGTCCCCTTTAATAGCCGGGGATAGCAGGCGCGCACCCGACGTGCACAGCCTGATCGCGGGACCGGCGGACTCTGTGTCAACTGGTCTCCCGGCGATCGTGTCACGGAGCCTCAGAACGGGGAGGTGCCTATGTAAACAAGGCATTTCCTCGTTCTGGCTTGTGACAGATGACCGATCCGAGTCATGTGACTTGAAGCCCCCCCCCCCCCACAGTTAGAATCACTCCCTAGGACACACTTAACCCCTTCATCACCCCCCTAGTGGTTAAGCCCTTTACTGGCAGTGTTATTTACACAGTAAGCAGTGCATTTTTATAGCACTGATCGCTGTATATTTACAATGGTCCCAAAATAGTGTCAAAAGTGTTGGCCATAATGTCGCAGTCCCGATAAAAAAAAAAACACCCCGCAGATTGCCGACATTATGATTCAAAAAAATTTCTTAAAAATGCCATAAAACGATCCCCTATTTTGTGGATACTATAACATTTGTGCAAACCAAGCAATATTACGCTTATTGCGATTTTTACCAAAAATATGCAGAATACATAAATCGGCCTAAACTGAGAAAACATTCTTTATTTTTTTTTATATATTTTTGGGGGATATTTATAGTAAAAAATTAGTTTTTTTACAAAATTGTCGCTCTTTTTTGTTTATAGCGCAAAAAAATTTATAAATAAATAAAAAACGCAGAGGTGATCAAATACCACCAAAAGAAAGCTCCAATTGTGGGGGGGGGGGGGGGGGGGGGAAGGACGTACATTTTGTTTGGGTGCAACGTCGCACGACTGCGCAATTGTCAGTTAAATTGATGCAGTGCCGAATCGCAAAAAAGTGCTCTGGTCAGGAAGGGGAAAATCTTCCAGGGCTGAAGGGGTTAACGTGTGCAATAAAAGTGAAAAACATCTGCCCTATCAAATTCTATAGAGATTTAAGTTAGTCAATGTAACCTCTGGGCTGACTTCATTCTAACATATTACCACAGAAACAACAGCTTGATATTGCACACAGTATCGTCACAAACAGATGAAAGCAACAATTACTAGGGAGCACTTTGCTTCATTTTAGCAGATTAGAGAGTGAGATGAGGAAACTGCAGGAGATGAAACAAAACAGCCCATTCAGCTCCCAGCTGGCTCTGGGAATTGGATCAAGTGGTACATCAGCAGGTCTCAGCTGGAAGGACGGCATCAGTTCAAACATTACCATATACTGTACAAGCCAAAACACCAAGGAGAGAAACTGCTCCTCACGAGTGGCAAGCAGCCCAGCTGATAACAAGGTCTGCATTTATTCACAAATTAACCATATATACGGTACATTTTAAGCCCTTCAAACCTAAAACTTTGCTTAGAACTGTAAAATTCAGTTTTAAAAGTATGCAACATTAAAAAAAAAAAAAAAATCCTGATCACCTCCTTAGATTAGTACAGGGTTACTATGGTACAAATGTATTGCTCTGGTCACTGTATGCAAAAAAAAAAATATATAAAAAAAATTATTATTATTAGTAACAAAACCTATAAAAAAAAAAAAATGTCAACTTTAAAAAAGCTTGCCATGCCTCTTAAATATCTTGGACGGTCTACTTTCCAAAAAGGGGCAATTTGGGGGATATTTGTACTGTCCAGGCATTTTTGGGCCTTGTGAAATGATAGGCCATCAGTACATAAGAATTGATCTATTTTCAGATATATACCATAGTTTGTGGACTATAGACTAAATAATATACACCGATTTGGGTTATTTTCACCAAATAAATGTAACAATACATTTTGGCCAACATTTATGAAGAAATATTTTTTTTCTTTACAAAATATTATAACAGAATAATGACGAAGAAAAACATTTTTTATTTTTTCACTTTTTTTTTTTTATTTAGCAAATAAAAAACCCAGTAGTGATTAAATACTACCAAAAGAAGGCTCTATTTGTGTGCTCCTTGTTACAAAAAAAAAAAAAAATACATACATTTTTTAGCTGATACTGGGATTCCATAGACACAACGGAAAAGTAATAGGTGCTGTGCATCTGGAAAGTATTCACAGCGCTTCACTTTTTCCACATTGTCATGTTACAGCCTTATTCTAAAACAGATGCAATGCATTATTTTCCTCAAAATTCAACAAACAATACCCCATAAAGACAATGGAAAAGAAGTTTGTTTGAAATATTTTTATTTTATTTTTTTAATTTGCAAAGTGATTTGCTCAATTCTTTCTTTGGCACCAAATACAGCCTCAAGTCTTTTTGAGTGAGTAAGATGCTACAAGCTTGGCACACCTATTTTTGGGCAGTGTCCCCCATTTTGCTTTGCGCAAAAAATAAAAAAAAAATGTAAAAATTTTAAAATTTTAAAATTTTTTTTTTTTAAATAAGCTTTATCAGGTTGAATGGGGAGCGTCGGTGCACAGCCATTTTTAGATCTCTGCAGAGATGTTTAAACAGGTTCAAGTCTGGGCTCTGGCTGGGCCACTCAAGGACATTCACAGAGTTGCCCCATATCCACGCCTTTGCGATCTTGGCTGCGTGCTTAGGGTCGTTGTACTATTAGAAGATGAACCTTCACCCCAGTCTGAGGTCCAGAGCGCTCTGGAGCAGGTCATCAACTGGGTCCCTATAGCAATGTACATTCATCTTTTCCCGGATCCTGACTAATCTCCCAGTTCCTGCCGCTGAAAAAACATCCCTACGGCATGATGCTGTCACCACCATGCTTCACTGAAGGGATGGTATTGGCCAGGTGATGAGCGGTGCCTGGTTTCCTCCAGACATGACGCTTGCCATTCAGGCCAAAGAGTTCAATCTTTGTTTCATCAGACCAGAAAATTGTTTCCCATGGTTCGAGAGGCCTTCAGGTGCCTTTTGGCAATTTCCAGGCGGGCTGTCATGTGCCTTTTACTGGAGCGTGGCTTTCGTTTGGCCACTCTACCATACAGGCCTAACTGGTGGAGTGCTGCAGAGATGGTTCTCCTGGATAGTTCTATCAACAGGAGAAACGCTGGAGCTCCGTCAGTGTGACCACTGGGTTCTTGGTCACCTCCCTGACTAAGGCCCCTTTCACACATGCGGATCGTATGTCCGTTTTTCATCCATCCGTTTTTGGATGAAAAAAAACGGACATACATGCACCCCTATGGGATAGCGGGTGTCAGCGGATGAGCATCCTCTGACACCCGCTATCGTCCACCTCCGATATTTTCCGATTCTGCAGACGGAGGAAAACCCTATTTTTCCATCGGTCTGCAGAGCGGATCGGATGAACACGGACAGACGGTCCGTGCTCATCCGATCCCCCATAGAGGAGAGCGGAGATCCGACAGGGTGGTCCCTGCACAGTGTGCAGGGACCGCCCTGTCATGAGCCGGCTCAGCTGAGCGATTCCCGCTGAGCAGCGGATCTTCACGGGGCGGATTAATACGGATCCGTCCCGTGTGAAAGAGGCCTAAGGCCCTTCTTCCCTGATCGCTCAGTTTGGCCAGGCAGCCTGCTCTAAGAAGAGCCATGGTGGTTCCAAACTTCTTCTTCTTCTCTTCTTCCTCTTTAAAGATGGAGGCCACTGTGCTCACTGGGACCTTTAAGGCTGCAGACATTTTTCTGGATCCTTCACCAGATCTGTGCCTCGATAAAATCCTGTCTCGAAGGTCTACAGATAATTCCTTGGACTTCATGGCTTGGTTTGTGCTCAGATATGCACTGTTAACCGTGGGACCTTATATAGACAAATCATGTGCGATCAACTGAATTTACCACAAGTGGACTCCAATCAAGTTGTAGAAACCTCTTAAGGGTAATCAGTGGAAACAGGATGCACCTGAGCTCAAGTTTGGATGTCATGGCAAAGGCTGTGAATACATAAAGTTCATGTGTTTTTTTTTTTTTAAAGTTTAGAAAGACTACAAAAAAAAAAGCTACTTTCACGTTGACATTATGGGGTAAGGTTTGTAGAATTTTGAGGAAAATAATGAATTTAATCCATTTCAGGATAAGGCTGTTGCATAACAAAATGTGAAGACCTGTGAATACTTTCTGGATGCACTAAGTGGTCACAATACAAGGGCTTACAGATATACAATACTATGCTGATGAGCGGCATCACAGTTTATAAAACTCATTCAACCAGGTCCAAAGTCTGTACAGCTGTCAAATGGGGTTGAATCTAACCTGGTCATAGGTGCTAAATATTACAAGGCAAGTACATTTTTCTTCTTCTCTTTACCCTTTTATGAAAAACCATGAACAGGTTAAATCGAAATTCAAAGTTTTAATTAGTAATCATGGGAACAATAGCAAAAATGTATGGGCTACTCGTCACAAGTTATATAAAAAGGAAAAAAAAGTAGTTATTATGATATGTCCCTTATGCCGATTCCTCTTCGGTTTAGAGAAATCTTACTCAGTCCTACCCCTAACCCTCTTAATTTGGGTGAATGCAACAGGCTGTCTAGAGCAAACATCAAGAGAGATCGACTAGGCCTGACAGATCCGCCATTCCAAAAAGTTTTACTACAGCTTCTATAGCCACCTCCTCTACTAAACCCACTGCAATGAGAATGCTGCTCCCAAAAGGAGAGCAGTGGCGCTTAGCTGCAAGCTATGGTAGTAAACTGCCAGTACCAAAGACAGAACAGTGAAAACTAAGAAGTCACTATAAAGAAGAGCGTGAATACTCACATCTGCTGCCACCCATCCTGCAAAACGCTGCTCCAATCAAGAGGAGTTGTCAGCTGTTGTCCACAGAAAAATCAACACTTCTGGGAGTGCCAATCTCCTGCATCCCCCCTCCCCTCCTACCTCACACTCAGCGGTTCCCCCCGTTGACCACTGCAGTAATAAGCAGGCAAATTCAATTAGAGCTACAAGGGACACAGAAGGAAGTCAACATATTTTTATTACAGATACTGTATAGGGCTGACAACTTTAACCACTTGCCGCCCGCCAAATAGCAGAATGACGGCGGCAAAGTGGTTTCAATATCCTGACTGGGCGTCAATGACATCCTCAGGATATTAAGCCGATGCCCCCTGGGGGCGCACATAGCGGCAATCGTTGTTGGCGGCTCTCCTGACAGGGGGGGAGTCTGTGCTGATTGTTTCAGTGCAGCTCCCCCTCGGATGCCACCCAGGACCACCATCATGCCGCCCAGGACCACCAGGGAGGCCCCCCCTGGACCCCCAGAGAAATGCACATCTGTGCCAAGACAGCTGCCAATCAATGCCCAGGCAGCTGCCAATCAGTATATAGTATAAGCAATCAGCGCAAACCAAAATTAACAAAAAAGACAAACAAAATTGCAAGCTGAACACAAAAAGGTAAATCACAAATCCTTAAGAATAATATGTAAAAAAAAGAAAGTGCAGCGCAAAACATAAAAAATGGAATATAAAAGTTAATATCCAATTAGCAATGTGTAGAGTGATGTGGATGAGAACACCCAGTGACTGTAGACTTTCAGTAAGTTTCACAGTGACAATCCTCCAAACGGAAAAGGTACTCTTAACAAATGTGATAATCAAAAACGCATGGACCCATTCGTGGGATGATGGTGCGATAACGATCCAACCAGGAGGAAATCCAAAGGTGTGTGATGACCAGGGCACCAGAACTATCCTGAGGATGCGGCTCCAACCAAGATGATCCACCATGGAGATGATTATGCAGGTTTAATGCCCAAGAAAAAATAAAAGATGCAATCTCAGTGCAGACTGTATAAAAATCTTGTTTTATTTAAAAAGGGGGGATAACACTGAAGCTCCAATGGATTTTATGGACTGCACAGACAGTTGAAGCATGCAAGCCTCTGCATAAAAAACGGCACAGCAGTGGAGCCCAGTAACTCAATTAGAGCTCTGATGAGTATAGGCTGTACAAGCAATTAGGGCAAGCAGGCATCTGCACTGAATACAGCACATACATAGAGCACAATGAAAACAAATAACTAAAAAACATCAGCGGTGTGAAGCCACTGTGCATAGCGTGATGGAGCGCGGGTGACTGGTATAAGCGATAGCTCCTCCCCCGTACGCACGTTACGTCCTGTGGACTTTGTCAGCGGTGGGTGGTCCTTAAAATCCATTGGAGCTTCAGTGTTATCCCCCCTTTTTAAATAAAACAAGATTTTTATACAGTCTGCACTGAGATTGCATCTTTTATTTTTTCTTGGGCATTAAACCTGCATAATCATCTCATGGTGGATCATCTTGGTTGGAGCCGCATCCTCAGGATAGTTCTGGTGCCCTGGTCATCACACACCTTTGGATTTCCTCCTGGTTGGATCGTTATCGCACCATCATCCCACGAATGGGTCCATGCGTTTTTGATTATCACATTTGGTAAGAGTACCTTTTCCGTTTGGTGGAGGATTGTCACTGTGAAACTTACTGAAAGTCTACAGTCACTGTTTGTTCTCATCTACATCACTCTACACATTGCTAATTGGATATGAACTTTTATATTCCATTTTTTATATGTTTTGCGCTGCACTTTCTTTTTCTTTACACAGCTGCCAATCAGTGCCCACTGACAATGCCTACCACTGCCACCAGGGATGCCCATCAGTGCCATGCATCAATGCCCATCAGTGCCGCCAATCAGTGCCACCCATAAGTACCCATCTTTTCATCCTTTCAGTGCCCAGTGTCACCTATCAGTGCCCACCATGACTGCCCACCAGTGCCGCCTATCAATGCCCATCAGTGCTGAATATCAGTGTCCGCTCATTGGTGCCACCTCATCGGTGCCGCCTTATCAGTGAAAGAGAAAACGTACTTATTTACATAATTTTATAACAGAAACAAAATAAAAATGTTTATTTTTTTCAAAATTTCAGTCTTTTTTTACTTGTTTATCAAAAAAATGTAAAACCGCAGAGGTGATCAAATACCAAACGAAAGCTCTATTTGTGGTAACAAAACTATAAAAATTTAGTTTCGGTACAGTGTAGCATGACCGCGCAATTGTCATTAAAACTGCAACAGCGCTGAAAGCTCAAAATTGTCCTGGGCAGGAAGGTGTATAAGACGAATTGCACTCCTGTGACCTATAAGAAGTCCAGCTAAACCAGTTCAGGCTGGACTTCTCCTTTAATGGCATCCCAGTCTTAGACCCCTTTCACACCAAGGGCGTTTTGCAGGCGCTATAGCGTTAGAAATAGGGTCTGCAAGCCGCCCTAAAACAGCTGCACCATTATCTCCAGTGTGGAAGCCGGAGGGCTTTCACACTGCAGCGGTGCGCTGGCAGGACGTCAGGAAAAGTCCTGCCAGCAGCTTCTTTGGAGCGGTGAAGGAGCGGTGTGTTTACCGCTCCTCCACCGCTGCTCCCCATTGAAATCAATGGGGCAGCGCTGTAATACCGCTGACAAAACGCCGCTATTGCGGTGTATTGCCGGGGGGTGTAACCCTATTCTCGGCCGCTAGTGGGGGTATGCGCAGCGAATTCGACGGTAAAATGCCGCTAAAAATGGCGGCGTTTTACTGCCGACGCTATGGGAGGCGTGGTGTGAAAGGGGTTTAGGCCCCTTTCACACCGAGGCGTTTTTCAGGCGCTACAGCGCTAAAAATAGCGACTGTATAGCGCCTGAAAAAAAACCGGCCCCATTCACTCCAGTGTGAAAGCCGGAGGGCTTTCACACTGGAGCGGTGCACTAGCAGGGCGGTCAAAAAAGTCCACGTCACTACCTTGAATTCCATCATAAAGACCCCACTGGCACTACATTCCAGGTCATTGACAAATTTGTCTCCCATTGGAGAGGTGAATCTTGTTTGAGGGGTGTATCACAGCTTGAAACCTATTGGATATACAAGTTGGGGTGCTACTCGCCCCGCGGTATGAATGTGGAGTGGGACATCAACTGCTTCATCAACCGGGCGTGAGTGGCACCTCTCTCTGTGGTTTCATGATACCTGGGTACACATCCAATCCTTTTAGACATATTAAAAACGATTTAACTTTTGCATGTCAGTGTTTGGATATTCTGTTCTGACACAGACTTTTTCATCATAAAACAAAAATAAATTATTTTTATTCTAGTGGGTATGTCCTTTTTTTTTTAGTCCATTTATCCTATTTTTCAGTTTCCATAACTTGTTGTCTTAATCTGTAAGAAAACATATTCGAAGTCCGATATTTTTTCTATTCCCAATTTTTAGATCACTATCTATGTGACTGACTGGAATGTGTCTGGGATGGAGTGAGTTTGTTGCGCCGTTTTAGATGCTACGGTTTGTCTCATACCCATTCTAGGTATATAGTTCTCCTAAATGTATTTTTTTGTGGGTCCGGTTGATCTACTAATTCCCTACAAGATGGCGCTGTGATGCCGATCTATGTTTCAGTTTATATGTTCATGTTTAGGCTTACTAATATCCGTTTATAGATGTTGGCCTGCTTCCAACTACACTCTTAAGCATGAGTGTGGTTGGAAACATAATGCCTTTAGATCCATTCCGGTTTTTGATGGCCCACTACCCTGCGCTTTCGCCCCTCTACATAGTGGAGGGCGGAGCGCCGGTCGGGGGCGGTGACATTTCCGGACGCGATGCATAGTAGTCCATTATGCTTTACCTTTGCAGGGAACCAAAGAGGAAGTAAACCTATCATTCAATATTCACTTTTTTTCCCCCTTTACAGGGAGAGGTAAAATTCTGACTTTTAGAGTGCCAACAGGGTGGCTTTACACATGGATCATGATATATACATGCTGCAAATGGGCTAGGGTGGTGGTCTAACAACAAGCAAAAAATAAATAAAAAAAGGACACCCTACACTTAATTTTACAATTGTCAAACTCAATTGTGCAAAATAATTTAAAAATCACTTCTTAGATTCTAGTAGTCATAGAAACAGAGCAAATTAAAAATAGAATTTAATGGATACCTTTATTCAGATACAACTAGCTAAAAGCAACCGTGGTGCCTATTTTCTGTACTGCAGTCTCATTGATACACACTGTCGATATATGTATTCAGCAGTGATGTAAGTAACTGAGTTAAAATAAACTGAGTTAGCTAACGCAGTTACTTTAGAGAGTAACGAGTAATCTAACTGATTACTTTTCCCCTCATGGTAACTCAGTTCTCATTACTTTGGCTTAGTTACTCCAATTACATCTACCGCCACCCGCGTCTATCTTGTAAGTAAGGGGCGGGTCTAGTATTACTGTAACCAAGGGGCGCATTTATTATTATTGTTATATATCAAGCTCTGCCCATTAATTTAACATTCGCCCTCTTCTGTAGCCATCCGCCCCTTACACGATATAATAATAATAGACCCGCCACTTGCTTACATGCTATAACAGATCTGCCCCTTGGTTAGCGTAATAATAGAGCAGCCCCTTGGTTACACGATATATAACAATAAATGCGCCCCTTGGTTACAGTAGTACTAGACCCGCCCCTTAGTTACACGTATATAATATTAAAAAAAAAAAAAAAAAAAGTCAGTTACTTTGCTGCGTAACTAATTACTTTTCCAATGTAGTAACTGAGTTACTAACGCAATTACTTTTTGGGAGAAGTAATTTGTAACTTAACTAAATTACTTTTTTAAAGTAAGATGACCAACACTGGATTCAGTTTGTTTTTAAATACTACCAGTCCTTTCTTGCTTCACGGTTTGACACCTCACTGAGTGCCAAACAGATACCACTCACTGTTGTACAGAAGAAGTCTAGTAGTAGATACTGATAAAACAGATGTTGTAGAGCAGGGATCTCCTATGGCCCGGCAGCTGTTGCGGAACATGTTCAATGAGGCATTGTAAAACTGACATTCTTAGACATGACTAGGCATGATGGGAATTGTAGTTCCTGAACAATTTGAGGGCTATAGTTTGGAGACCATTGTTGTAGGAGGAAATTCATATCTAGACTCCTACAAAGAAAAAATGTCCAACCTTAAGATAAAATGTATGTTAAGGGAAAAAAAAAAAAAAAAACACACGTCATACTTGCCTTCTCTGTGCAGTTGGTTTTGCACAAAGCAGCCTGGATCCTCCCCCCCTCTCGGGTCCCTCTTTGCTACTCCTGGCCTCTCCCTCCAATTGAGTGCCCCCTCAGCCAGCAGCTCTCTATGGGGGCACCAGAGCCGAGTCAGAGCTCTGTGTATAAATTCAGACATGGAACCCTGACCTGACCTGGCCTGGCCCTCTCTCCGCTGATTGGCTGGCTGACTTTGATTGACAGCCTTGGGAGCCAATGGTGCCACTGCCATTCAGGAAGAGTGTCCCGGACAGCTTAGACCAGTGATGGCGAACCATGGCACCCCAGATGTTTTGGAACTACATTTCCCATGATGCTCAAATACATTGCACGAGCATCATGGTAAATGTAGTTCCAAAACATCTGGGGTGCCAAGGTTAGCCATCACTGGCTTAGACACTCATGGACATCGCTGGAGAGAGAGAAGGGGCTCAGGTAATTAGGAGGCTGCTGGGGAGGCTACTACACACAGGTTTTTTAGCTTACTGCCTTTACAACTCCTTTAAATGCTGACCCAAAACATACATGTAGATGGGGAGTTCACACACTGAAGAGAGCTTTCCTTTCAACTGTACATCGCTTGCCTTCTTTTGTACAGAATATTTCATTCCATTACAGAAACGTAAAATGCATGCATTCATTACACAGGCTATTCCTCATGATACTTCCCATTAATGAAAAAAAAAAAAACACAACAACAACAACAGCAGCAAAACACTACCTTCATCTATATATCTAAATACAGTACAGTGTCAATACCTTACATGGCAGTAACTAAGACAACCTTAAAAAAAGGAGAGAGAGACGGCGCCCTCTAAGTGCAGCAAATTAAAATCAATTTAATATAAAAGAAGATTAAGAACACTCACACATTAAATGTGTCATAAAGGCATATCTGAGATTTAGAGGATCTTCCGTATTTGGGTCCCGGATGAGGTGATGTCATCAAAGCTGCTGTCAGATGTAAGCGTCCTGTGTGATCCAGTGGAGATCTGGTGGCGCTGTGGGTAAATCAGTGCTACAGCTGCATAAATTAGGATATGTAATGGCATCTGAACCCAAGGTACCTCTTCAATAACATTGCAGGGAAACAATCTATTCATGGGCGATTCACATCAACAAACCTGACCCATACTTCTTAAAACATATTGGCCTACTGAATAAAATTCTATTTTTACTTTTCTTTCAACTCCAATTCTGAAAAAGTTGGGACGCTGTGTAAAATCTGTTACCTCAGACGGCTCATCACCTCGCGGCTTACTGCTTAGCCTGTGTCCAGCAGGGGGCGCTATGTACTCGGGTAGTCGGAGATAGCAGTAAGCCGCGAGGTGATGAGCCGTCTGAGGTAACAGATTTTACACAGCGTCCCAACTTTTTCAGAATTGGAGTTGAAAGAAAAGTAAAAATAGAATTTTATTCAGTAGGCCAATATGTTTTAAGAAGTATGGGTCAGGTTTGTTGATGTGAATCGCCCATGAATAGATTGTTTCCCTGCAATGTTATTGAAGAGGTACCTTGGGTTCAGATGCCATTACATATCCTAATTTATGCAGCTGTAGCACTGATTTACCCACAGCGCCACCAGATCTCCACTGGATCACACAGGACGCTTACATCTGACAGCAGCTTTGATGACATCACCTCATCCGGGACCCAAATACGGAAGATCCTCTAAATCTCAGATATGCCTTTATGACACATTTAATGTGTGAGTGTTCTTAATCTTCTTTTATATTAAATTGTTTTAATTTGTGTTGCGTTCTCAAGTATAGGAAGAGTAGCACACTGCATATTATATCATCGATACCAACATGCATAAGAAAAAATTAAAATAAAAAAATAGGGACATTTTTTTTTTTGTTTAACCACTTCACGACCGCTCACTGTATATATACGTCATTTTTTTGAAGAGGGATATCTCGGTAACGGCAGCAGCTGCTGCCACAACCGAGGTATCCCTCTTTACAGTGAGCGGTCCCCTTTCCGATAATGGTGGTCATCGCGGCGGATTCGCCGCGAGATCACCGTTATCGGCGGCGGGAGAGGTGCCCCCCCCCTCCCGCCGCTCTCCCGTGCCTTCCGCCGCTTACCGGAACCGTCGGCAGCGGCGGAGGCGATCGGGTCCGTTCCCTGCCTGTGTATAGAGATGAGTGAGGCTAAGATGGCCGCCACTCATCTCTATACCATAGGAGGGCGGAAGCGACGTCAAAAACGTCACTTCCGCCCATACGTCTTAAAGGGAAATTTACAAATGTCATTTTTTTAAATGACATTTTTTAAATTTTTTTTTTTTTTTTTTCCCCATTGAAGTCCAAATATGAGATCTGAGGACTTTTTGACCCCAGATCTCATATTTAAGAGGACCTGTCATGCTTTTTTCTATTACAAGGGATGTTTACATTCCTTGTAATAGGAATAAAAGTGATCAATTTTTTTTTTTTTTTTTTTTTAAAAACTGTGTAAAATATAATACAATTAAGTAAAATAAATAATAAAAAACAAAAAAAAAAATTTTTAAAACACCCCGTCCCGACGAGCTCGCGCGCAGAAGCGAACGCATACGTGAGCAGCGCCCGCATATGAAAACGGTAGTCAAACCACACATGTGATGTATCGCCGCGATCGGTAGAGCGAGAGCAATAATTCTAGCCATAGACCTCCTCTGTAACTCAAAAAAATGCAACCTGTAGAATTTTTTAAATGTCGCTTATGGAGATTTTTGAGGGTAAAAGTTTGACGCCATTCCACGAGCGGCCGCAATTTTGAAGCGTGACATGTTGGGTATCAATTTACTCGGCGTAACATTATCTTTCACAATCCAAAAAAAAATTGGGCTAATTTTACGGTTGTCTTATTTTTTTATTCAAAAAAGTGACTTTTTTCCAAAAAAAGTGCGCTTGTAAGACCGCTGCGCAAATACGGTGTGAAAAAAAGTATTGCAACGACCGCCATTTTATTCTCTAGGATGTTAGAAAAAAAAACAATATATAATGTTTGGGGGTTCTAAGTAATTTTCTAGCAAAAAAAACAGTTTTAAACATGTAAACACCTAAAATCCAAAACGAGGCTGGTCTGGAAGTGGTTGAACCTAAAATTTTGGGTTGGGCATTAGAGGTTAAATATTCTAGTGACAACCAATGATATTCTAATTTTTTGGCTCTGGGAAAGGAAGTGAAGGGAAATATCCCCAATAGGACACAAAATGACAAAAAAAAAAAAAAACAAACACACAACCCTCCCATACTGCCCTCTGCTCTACTTCAAAATGAAAAAAAAAAAAAATAAAAAAGTGCCTTTAGTTTTACTTGCACACGGACATGAGGCCATGATGGACGTTTTTACAGCAGCCATTTTTGGCTTCAGACTTTTTTAGGACAGGTTATTCTATGTGTCCAGGCTGTTAGTTTTTGGCTGGGACATTTTTTGGCTTTTTAGGAGTAAAAAAAAAAAAAAAAATTAAAAAAAAAATTTTATATTTTTTTTTAGTAATAAAAAAAACATAAATAAAAAAAAAATATTATATAATAAATGCGCCATTATTTTGCATAAAACAAAAAAAAAAAAAATTAAGAGAAAAGGCACCCCCCCCCCTCTTTTACATAAAAAATGGTCTTTTAAAAAGAAGAATTCTAGGTATGGATATTGTTACATGCATGTACCATGTCTGTGGGTTACTTCTAGAACCCGAAGTCACTGCACTGGGCACCACTACTACTAGCTTCTGGGTCCCATACTAATAGGTTGTCCTACTGCACTCCATGCATTTTCTCTGGAACCTTAGCAAATCGAAGGACATTTACCTATACTACAGCCTCGCAGCTCTCACGTTAGTAATATGGATGGTCAGTGGGGTGTTTGCAGCAATACTTGTATGAAGTATTGTGATCTGGCTGAAGCAGCTCCCCCTTTCTTGAAAGTCTTCCCTCTATGGATATATATATACACACACACACACACACACCTCTATAGGCTGCATATCCTCCAATTGTTTACCCACATTTCAGAGAATTTCATAAGGTCGTGTATTCTATATCTGTCTTTTTCATATTTTTTTTGGACAGGTCCATTCATGTGTCACCACATTTAGTGTTACTATATTATGTTGTTTAACGTTTTAAATTTGATGTGTGTAGGCCCTTCTCATTTTTGTGCGTCGGACATTTGCTTTATTTAGCAACAATAACCAGTGGGGATGGTGCAGTGATATTCAAATTTTAGATACACAATTTTTTAAAACTTTAATAAATATTTGATCAGGAAGCATTAAGCTGATGTCTTTTTCCATATTTAATTTCTTAAAGGGATTGTAAAGTCAGAAGGTTTTTTTTATCTTAATGCAAAACCTTTGTGCAGCAGCCTCCCTCAGCCCCCCTAATACTTAGCTGAGCCCCCTCTATAGCCAGCGATGTTGCACGAGACACTCGGCTGGCCGAAACTGCCCTATTAGGCTGAGACAGCAGTGTGGTGGCATTGGCTTCCGCTGCCGTCAAAGTCAGCCAGCCAATGAGGAGAGAAAGGGGGTGGGGCTAGGCCACAGCTCCATGTCTGAATGGACACAGGGAGCTGTGGCTCAGCTTGGATGACCCCATAGCATGCTGCTTGCTGTGGGTGCACTCAAGAAGGAGGGGCCAGGATAACTGAAGAGGGACCAGAGGATGATCCAGGCTCATCTGTGCAAATCCCCCGCACAGAGTAGGCAAGTATAAAATGTTTGTTTTAAAATATTTTAAAAAATACATCTTTACACTTGGCATGGACGCCATTTAAAAATAGTTTTGCAATTTCTAAATGCAAAAAAAAGTGTTCTTTGACTGGGCAAGGCGGAAAGGCGGGGCAGTGATGTCATGCTCCACATTTCATCCAGAGAATGCTTTGCATTCATTTAGAAAATGTGTAGCATTCTCTGAATGGTGCCTGTGCTGAGCAGCTGACCGCCAGTGTTTAGAATGCAGCATGGGAAGCCGCACAGCACTGAACCCAGCAGCTTAGAGAGATCCCTGTAATAGGGTGCCTACTACAATGAGGTATGGTATGGCCTGGACCAATGTAACTATTTAAAAATATCCATACAGGGAATTCTTTTTTAACCCCTTCAATACCGGGCACTTTCCCCCCTTCCTGCCCAGGACAATTTATGTCTTTCAGCGCAGTCACACTTTGAATGACAATTGCGGTCATACAACACTGTACCCAAGCTACATTTTTATCATTTTATTCCCACAAATAGACCTTTCTTTTGGTGGTATTTGATCACCACTGTTTATATTTTGGTCTTTTTTAGTTTAGCAAAAAAAAAAAGAAAAAAAAAAAAAAAAAGTTGTCTTTGTTTCTGTTATAGAATTTTGTTTTCTCCTTCACTGATGGCACTGATGAGGCTGCACTAATTGGCAATGAGGAGGTGGCACTAATATGTAGAATTGATGGGCACTGATATGCAGTACTGAAGCTACACTTATAGGCGGCACTGATGAGGTACTGACAGGCAATACTGATGGGCACCGATTGGCACTCTGATGGGGCTGTGTTAATAATCAATGTGCCGATTATCAGTGCACACCCCCTGTCTGATAAGAGAGCAAGATCGGCTCTTCGTCAGTGCGAACCGAGGAAAGACGATTACTGGCACTTCCTGGTTCACGCTGTGATTGGTCACAGCTGATCACATGGTAAAAAGCCTCTATTAGAGGCTCTTTACCACGATTGGAGATGCAGTGTGTCGAAGTGACACCACCGATTGGCACGCACTGGTCTGTTATCCTGCTGGAAGTCATGACGCCCAGTGAGGATAACCGTACCACTTTCTTTGGATAGGTTTTGATTAGGGCCCCAGGGAGGTCAGGATCGGCACTGAGTAGATACTTGTTCACGGATCTTAGGTCCAAAATGGGCCTTGTGTCCCCGTTTTGGTTTCTGAAACATAAAACAGGTTTGAGTAAAACCCTGTGCCCCTTTTGGATACCAGAACCTCTACAATCACTCCTTTATGTACTAGATGATGTAATGCCTGAAAAAATATGTTTTTCTGGAGAATCCGAGGGAAAGCTGGATCATAAAAACCTCAGAGGGAACTCTAACTTGTAACCACGAGATACAATTGAGGAGACTCACTAGTTCGCCAAAATGTCTGCAAAGTGCAGAAGCCTTCCCCCCCACTCAATGGAGTGGGGGTGTCCCCTCAAAAGGAGGGCTTTGTGCTGGGTTTAGAAGAATCTTGGACCCAGGGCCTTTTCTGGCCCTGCGGCTTGGCCATGGCACTAGCGCCCTGTTGGCAGCGGAACCGCCTTGATGCTGAGACATTGGAGGAAGCAGTCCCTGAGGTTTTAAACGAGGGACGTCTGGTGCTTTTCTTCACAGGAAATAGAGAACTTTTCCCTCCGGAGATCTTGTGGATACATTTGTGTAAATGATCACCAAATAAATGTTCCCCATGAAAGGGGAAACCTGCCAATAACTTTTTACAAGGAAGCTTGGCTGACCAGTTGTTCAGCCATAAGAGTTTGCACATATGTACAGACGAGAGCCAAAACGAGAAACCTGCTGTATTGAATCCTTTAAAAAGGCAGGGGTCTCAAACTGGCATCCCTCCAGCTGTTGTCAAACTACAAGTCCCATGAGGCATTGCAAAACTTACAATTGGGATAGCACAGTCTACACCATTGCAAGGTTGACAGTTACAAGCATGACTCCCACAGGCAAAGGCATGGTGGGACTTGTAGTTTCGCAACAGCTGGAGGGCTGCCAGTTTGAGACCCCTGCTTTAAGGCGTCAATAGCAAAACAGCGCTCGAGAAATATCTGTCTTACTTTCAGGCAGATCATCCTCCTCGTTAAGCCTATCAAGCCGTTTGACTTGTTCCTTTACGGACTGGCAAATACCAATTGCTGCAATAGCTGGCTGAATAGCTCAGCTGGCCAAAGAAAAGTAAGCCTTTAATAATGACTCCAATTCCTTGTCAACAGGGTCTTTCAAGCCCTGTGCGTCATCTACCGGAGAAGTTGCATTCTTTTTTAAAGGAAGAGACTGCTGCATCTACTGCTGGCATGCTCCATTTTTTAACAAACTTTTCATCCATGGGATATAAAAAGGGAAAACATCTTTAGGAGGAACAAAACTCCTGTCAGGATGTTTCCAATCAGCATACACCACCTGTTCTAACAGTGGGTGTAGGAGGAAAGCCTGTGTGGCCTCAAGAGGCCTCAGGGATCCAAAAGAGGACGAGGGGGGCTCAGTCACCTCTGCAAGAGGCAACTTAAAAAGGCAGAACAAACCATTTTGGTCAGAGTCAGGATCAAAAGCCTCTGTGACAGAGGCAGACATCAACTGGATATCCCCAGGACGGAACGCCATGCTGACGTGAGACGTCAGCGTTGGGGGAGGAGTCCATCGAAGGCTGATCACAGCTGCATGGAGCTCTGCTGGAGGACGCCATCCGAGGGAGACAGCGCGGTGGTGAGAGCCCGCGGGATGTACCCCTGATCCAGCAGAGTCTCAGTGAGACCTAAGGGACCCCCTTCCCTCCCGCCCGTCTGCCGGCCCGCACGCCCGCCCGCCTGCCCGCACCAACTTCGGCCCCGCTCCGGCTTAGCCCCGCTCTAGCCCTCTTCCTCTATTCCGCGGGAACGACAGGAAGGGGAAGCCAGGAAGAACCGCACGAACGCCGCACGAGAGACCCAGCCGTCCCCAATGCAGGAGCAGCGTCCGCATTAAACCGGAAGATTCCGGGTTAACGGCAGGAACCCAGCGCGGATAATTGAACACAGACCGTAGGAAGGAGACACGCTATCTCCTGAAAGACTCTGTACCCACAGACGAGCCCTTACAGGGAAATAAAGACTACACACCTGCCCAGCGGAATCTCCACGGACTGAGAGAAGATCCCTGGAGGGATTCTCCTCTCTCAGGTAAGACGCTGTTAATCCAGCCATTGCTTAAAGTATACAATACTTGAACTTTATCTGAAAGCAAATGGTAATGATCACTATGAGAAATGCAAAAGACTGCTGTGGACTTTAGGTCCTAAAACCTGTTTAAAACAGAATATGGGTACCATTACTTATTCATAGAGTCTGTTTCTAACCTAGCGTAAGATCAAAACGGATGAATTCGCAGGCTGGGACGGATCCTGAATGAATGTGGGCGGTCGGGTGCTTGCCTCTCCCCAAAATATGTAGACCTTAACTCTAATTTAGTCTAAATTGAGCGGATACTGGAGGACCCGTGCGGATCCATGAAATGTTTCAAGGTCCTGGAAAGATTTCCTCCATAACAAGAAAAGGACGGCTGAGAGAAAGGTGCTCCCTAATCCCCTACCAACTCCCACTGGAGGAACAATTTTTGAAGGCGCTATTTGACTGTGCATAAGTTTTGTGCCTGGTTTTTCTTTTTTGTCGCTTATCCTCCTTTATTCCCTCTTTAGTCCTTAGTCCGTTCATCTGTATATAATTGGCCAGAGCAGGATTGGAGTTGACTGGGCAGGAAGTAATTACAGAAAACGGCTATATTGACATAGAGGAACTACTGAGGTGAAAGGGGTGAGTAGGGAGGAGCTGCCCCCCCCCCTCCTAGCTCAGGAAGAATAAAATTGTAGCCTATGCGATTTTCTCTCCTATTTCATAGAGGTAACTCTTCCAAGGCTAAAAGCTCCTTTAGTTCCTTACCACAAGGGTTAAAAATGACTAAAAGTGAAACAAGGTGTTAAGTAATAATGAAGGGGAGGACACAAAGAGGTGCTGAGCCCAAAACATCTAAAGACAACTTAAACACCAGCTCTAGTTCCATACAAAAGTACCTAAAGGACATCAGTCTTAAAAGCCCTGAGTTGGGAAAAAAACAACAACTGGGAACGAAGGAAAAGAGGAGAGAGATGGAAAGGCAGAGGGCTGAGCAGGCAGAGACACTCAGAGCAGAGGTGGGGCCGGAAAGGGAAGGCGACACAAGTGCAATTTTACAACTAAGCGACATATCGCAAATTCCCACCAAAACAGAGATGACAGAAATGTTCTCTAACCTGGAAAGTGCCATTAAAACTGAGATCTTGAACATTAGAATTGATATTGGCTTTCTGGTAAAAAGAGTGGAAAAAATTGAAGAATTTGTAACCGAACAGGTTAAAGAAAACAAGGCGGTCAGTAAACAGATGGAAAAACTACAAGTAGTGGAGAGAGAATTGAGGTACAAATTAGAAAGCATGGAAGATCAAAATAGAAGACAAAATCTGAGGATAAGAGCATTACCCGAACAGAGGGGAGAAGATCTGATATTAAAAATGAAAAACTTATTTAAACCGATCTTAGGCATTCCAGAGGAATTAGACCTGAAAATAGAACGAGCCCACCGTATCAGAAAACCTCCTGGAGTAAGAGAAGACGCCCCTAGAGATGTGCTCGTAAGATTTCACTCGTATCAGGAAAAATTCCAAATTTACAAGAACCTTAGAGGGAAAACCCCATTGATGTATGAAACAACCGAAATTCAGGTTTTTTCGGATCTGTCAGCCGGGACACTTGCACGGAGAAGAGAAATGAAGCCGCTACTAGAAAAGCTACGAGCCTTGAACATAAAGTATAGCTGGGGATATCCGGCGGCTCTGATTGTTATCAAAAATGGGAAAACATTACGTATGAAATACATGGAGGAAATACAAAATTTTTGTGAGGAATTGGGGATACCTGTCCCCAAAGTACCTCAAAACCGGAACTAAAATAGTAAACCCCGGTTGGGGATTTAGAGTGGGGGTGGTCTGGGAGGGGGGCGGGGGGGCCTCCCTCTTTTTTTTTTTTTTTTTTTTTTCCCACTCCCCCCCCTATTTTAGTGGGGGGGGGCGGGGGTATAGAGGGGGGAAGAGGGCTGAGCAGAAATGGCGGGAGGAACTCGGGGTCCTAGTGCAGCTAAGGGGCCCCTCCCCTTATATGTGAGAGATATGGGGGGGAGGGAGGACCCGCAGCAGACAGTCAGGTATGGCGCTTCACCCTTAGAGGTGCAGTGGACAGGAGGTTTCTCTAAGAGACACCTCGTTGTTCACAGATGGCCGAAATTCGACCAGGGGAGAGGGAGGGGGGAGGGGGGAGGGAACGGGGTGGGCAGAAGGGGAGGGAGGGGGAAGGGAGGGGAGGGGGGATACCCGCCTTACAGATACAAAAAGCAAGGTTTGAATCAAGAAGGTCCGATATGTGCAGAAACCCCCCCCCCTGAAAAATGGAGGAGGTTAACCTGAAATTTGTGTCGTATAACGTCAGAGGCTTAAACTCACAGACGAAGCGATACAAGATATTGAAGGAGATACAAGCCTATCAGGGGGAGGTCATCTTTCTACAAGAGACACATGTGGCATTAGAGAGTGGGATAAGACTAGCCACACAGGATTACCCACTCTGGTTTCAGGGGGATTCCCCAACAAGAGGTGCTAAGGGGGTGGCCATAGGGTTCGCCAAAAACGTCAAATTTGTTATAAGTGACAGGCTCCTGGACCCAGAGGGAAGGTATCTAGCTATAAAAGGTAAAATAGGTGAAAATATCTTAACATTACTAAACATTTACTGCCCAAATAAAAATCCAACTCGGTTCCTGGCTCAGGTTCTGGGACGCCTGTCATCTTTTTATACGGGGGAGGTTATCATAGCGGGTGACCTGAACTTTGGCTGGGAACCCAGTTTGGACACCACTTCAAGATCAGGAAGCCAGAGCACACGACAATTAAAGAATATCAAGCTAAAACTCAGGCAGAATCAACTTGTGGACGTGTGGAGAGTGCAACACCCCGGTGTAAAAGATTTTACTTTTTTCTCTCCAGTTCATGGAACCCACTCCCGCCTTGACTATTTTTTAGTAGAACACAGACTGCTAGATTATGTAACTGATTCGGGGATTGAAATCACGACTCTATCGGACCACGCGCCCATTACAATGACAGTTAGACTCCCAGGAATACAGAGGAGTCCAAGCGCCTGGCGCTTGAACGATAGCTTACTGGCCGACCCCGATACGGAAGAGAGCATACGCAAGGAAATTTTATCCTTTTTTGAGATTAATGACACAGGGGAAACATCACAAACTACACTTTGGGAGGCGCATAAAGCGTATATCAGGGGTATTCTGATTTCTATCGGGGCAGGGAAAAAACGAGAAAAAAGGGAGCGACGGACAGGTCTGGCGCGAGAGATACGGGAACTGGAACAGGAACACATGGACGAAACCATAAGAAAGGGGGACACCTATCACAGATTATTAAATAAAAGAGAGGAACTAAAAATAGAGATGGAACAGGAGGCGAGGAAGTGGTTCCATAAACTGGACAGAGAAAGACACATATGGGGAAATAAAAGTAGTAGGCACCTAGCTAGAATACTCAAAAAAAAGAGAGAAGTAAACTATATCGATAAAATTCAAAATAAAAGCGGTTCAATGTTAAATTTGACTAAAGATATAGCCAAAGAATTCAGAGCGTATTATGAAACACTGTACAACATTAAAACTAAGGAATCGATATCACAAACAGAAGGGGAAGAGTGTAGGAATTTTTTGAGAAATAGCAAGATCCCATCACTATCGATAGAGGAAAGCGGTTTTATGGAGGAACCAATCATAGAGTCGGAAATCCATGAGGCCCTGAGGAGCTCCTCCACTGGCAAAAGCCCGGGCCCCGATGGATTCTCGGTGGCCTACTTCAAAAGGTATCGGGATATCTTGGTGCCCAGGCTGTGCCGGTATTGGAACTCCCTGGGTAATGAGAAAGGTATGGATAGAGAGGCCTTAATGGCATCAATAACGTTGATTTTGAAGGAGGGAAAGGACAGGACGCTCTGTTCGAGTTACCGCCCAATAGCCCTTCTGAATACAGATACGAAGCTGTTTGCGAAGGTATTGGCCAACAGGTTAAAAAATAAATTGCCCGACTTGATATTTCCAGATCAGGTGGGGTTTGTCCCGGGGCGGGAGGGGAGGGACAATGGGATTAAAGCGTTGCTTTTGATGCGGGCATGTAAGAAGGGGAAGGTCCCCAGTCTATTCCTGTCAATAGACGCCGAGAAGGCGTTTGACAGGATAGACTGGGGACATATGTTCGCAACATTGGAGGCAATGGGCATAGGCCCGAGAATGTTAAGTTGGATTAGAATACTTTACGATCAACCACAGGCGAGGGTGAGGGTTAATGGGTTTCTCTCCCAACCGTTCTCTATGAAAAATGGAACCCGACAGGGCTGCCCCCTGTCTCCCCTTCTGTTTGTGGTAGCGCTGGAGCCATTATTATCAACCATACGTAACTCACCAGACATAAAGGGGATTGTGGTAGGAGAAGAGACATACAAATACGCGGCGTTCGCAGACGATGTCCTGTTTTTCCTGTCTAGCCCCCGGATAACCCTACCAAATTTGTTGAAAATACTAAAAACATACGGCTTGGTGTCTAACTTTAAAGTTAATCCATCTAAATCTGAAATTCTTAACATAAATTTGGACCAAACAGAAGTAGCTCAAATAGCTAAAGAGTTCCAGTTCCCTTGGAAGGAAAACATAAAATATCTAGGAATAAAACTTGCAGGGTCCCTAAAAAAGATCTACCAGATAAATTACTTACCACTACTTAATGAGATAAAAAAGGAAATAAAAAATATGAGTTATAGCCCGTTGTCATGGATGGGTAAGATAAATGCTGTCAAAATGATAATAGCCCCAAAAATAAACTATAAATTTCAAATGCTTCCAATAGCTGTCCCCAAAGCCTTTTTTAGGATCCTAAGGGAGATTATCTCCAGATTTATTTGGGCTAATAAAAAAGCACGAATCTCAGCGGGAGTCCTGTCCAAAACAAAAAAACAGGGGGGCCTTGCCCTGCCAGATTTTGAGGTTTACTTTAATGCAATTTCACTGTCGAGAATCACGGAATGGGTAAAAGAGGGAGAAAGGAAAAGATGGGTAAATATAGAAAATGTTTTAGGAAATAGAGATTGGGGACACGTAATATGGAATCCACCAAAATTTAGGCCAATAGAAGAGGATACACATGAAATCACACGGGTCACTTTAAAAATATGGGATAGAGTACACAGGGCAAATAAATGGGAATTTAATTCCCCTATGATAAAGTTAAAAAATAATGTTTTCTTTGAACCAGGTAGAAGTAAATTATGGGGAAACTGGATTAAAAAAGGGGGAGCACGCTTATGGGAAATAATTAGAAGAGGTAAATTAATCACATTTCACGAATTAAAAAAAGAGGTGGAGCTTATGTCTGTCGATGTCTGGAGGTACACCCAGCTGAAAAATTTTGTTGAGGGCCTACCGCAACCCATCCGGGACCTAGATAACCTCTCTACAATTGAGCAAATATGCACAATCCTCCCGGCTAGAAACGCTATCTCACGTTTATATGGCGTGCTAATACGGGATAATCGGCTGGGTGTCCCTCCAGGGGTCAAAAAATGGGAAGAAGAATTGGGGACCCCCTGTACTCAGAACAGATGCGAAAAGATCTTAAAATTAATACATGGATCGAAAGTCGACAGTCGAACTATAGAAGTCAATTATAAGTGTCTCATGGGGTGGTACATAACTCCTGTAAAAATGAGTAAGATACAAAGAGACAGATCACCCACATGCTGGAGAGGATGCGGAAGTATAGGGACGATGGCCCATATTTGGTGGGATTGTCCTACCATTAAAATATACTGGAGGCAGATACTAGCATTAATCAAAAGTATCACAAAAAAAGATATCCCCGAGGACCCGTGGATAGTCCTGTTTCACGGGACAGACAGCACAACTAAGCAATATACAAATTCTATAGTCCCCATCCTTTTAAATGAGGCGAAAAACCTGATCCCCAAAAAATGGATGGAAACTGGGAGCCCGCAAATCGGGGAGTGGATTAGAGGGGTAAATAGACAGCGCAAACTAGAGAAAGTGGAATGGGGGCAAGAAGGCGACTGGGAATCGGACCAAGGGGAAGATAAATGGTCCCCTTGGATCGAGTTTAGAAGCTCATGGAAATATTATGAAGAAACAACTAGATAAGTAGGAAGAGTTATACGACAAAATAACGTGAACAATATATATAGCACAGCATAGAAGACCTGAGAAAGATTCTGGTTGGCGGGGGGGATGGGGGGGGGGGGAGTTGGGGAAGGGTAGGGGTTAAAAGGGAAAATACACTGTGTATATACTGTGATTGTATTGAAAAATTTGAAATAAATAAAGAATTAAAAAAAAAAAAAAAAAACTGGATATCCCCATCCTCGACCCATTCCTGCTCCAAACTAGGAGTCTCCAGGGAGGGGGGATCTGTCACGTTTCCTGCCACCCTGTGGGATGGAGGCAATCATGCCAGCAATCCTGTGCTCTAACCCAGCTAGGACCGAGGACAGTTCATCCTTAGTGATAAAGGGTGAAGCAGCAGCGTTGACTGTAGACACAATACCAGATAGGTGCAGTGGCTCAGATTGCCCCGGAAGCCTCTGGTCTGTCAGGGGATACGACTAGGTGCCCTTCCCTATAGTTTTAGTCCCGCTCCCCTTTTTTGAAGACATTTACAAGCCACAAAAAGAGTACTTGGGTGTAGTATTAAAAAACACCTAAAAGGGAGACCCTTTAATAGAGCTCGCCAAGCCCCTATGTAATAATCCTGCCAAGCACCTTTAGCCTGGCAAGCAACACTTGGTGACTCACGTGACCCGGGTAAGGAAAAAAATGAACCGCTGCAAGTGTCGGTTCAGAGCTTGCTCTGTGTCCCACAGCTGCCTTCTAGAAGCACCGCATGCTTGGCTTATACAGCTTTACCACTTAAGCCCCGGACCAATTTGCAGCCAAGGACCAGGCCCCTTTTCCAGATTCGGCACTGCGTCGCTTTAACTGACAATTGCGCAGTTGTGTGACGTGGCTCCCAAACAAAATTGGCGCCCTTTTTTTCCCCCCACAAATAGAGCTTTCTTTTGGTGGTATTTGATCACCTCTGCGGTTTTTATTTTTTGCGCTATAAACAAAAATAGAGGGACAATTTTGAAAAAAAAAAAAAATGCAATATTTTTTACTTTTTGCTATAATAAATATCCCCAAAAATATATAAAAAAAAACATTTTTTTTTCCTCAGTTTAGGCCGATACATATTCTTCTACATATTTTTGGTAAATAAATAAAATAAATTGCAATTAGCGATTATTGATTATTGATTGGTTTGCGCAAAAGTGATAACGTGTTTACAAAATAGGGGATAGTTTTATAGCATTTTTATTAATATTTTTTTTACTTTAGGGGGGTGTGGCTTGGCATGTGACATCACTGATGGTCTTCCCCTATGACAGGGAACAGACGATCAGTGTCAGTCTCATTAGGAAGCACAGGGAGAGGTTTGTTTACACATACTTCTGCAGTAGATAAAAGGCTACTGCGCATGTGCGGGGAAAGCCGTGTGTGCCATGGCCGCCAAACAAACTTAACTGAGCATAGCGGCACTCTTGCGAACACACTACGCCCTGGTCAACCAAGGCAAAATAGCGCATTCGTGCCCCATCATACAGGTAAAAAACAGAGTACACTTTGCAAACACCTACAGCAAGCCCAAAATTACCCTATACAGTCACTGCACACAGATGTCCAGCCTCTAGCTAGCTCGACTGATTGTAACAATCACTGGTACACCCCACAATAATAAATAAAGGGCTTTCATTTACCCGTCCAGGCACAGGGCAGCTTAGAAACTAAGAGATCAATCTTCACCCTTCACGGCGGGTTCCTGTCACTTGAGGACCTTCAAGGACTGGGTACCCTTTTTATGTTTAGGGTCCACTCCTTTGGACCTGTACAGCACCCTGCAGAAATGCCTTAGTGCTGTAGTGTCCAGCGCCTGGAGGCTGCATTACAGGCAGAACCGTGCAAGATCTTGAGTCTTCTTTGCGAGGCTCAGGTACCATTTATCTAAGCCTATAAGACTGTGTCAAATGGATCCGATTGGTGAATCCCTTGATTTACTTAAGAACAGTTTGTGGGACTAGAGACCTGGAGCTCAAACAAACCGTGCCATCCGCCTTGCAGACACTGGTAAAAAAGTGAAGTGCTTCCTGTGTGGGAGGGGTTATATAGGGGATCCCTTCCAGTCTGATGATGTGGCTGCTGAATGCCCGGGACATTTTTTGCGATTCGGCACTGCGTCGCTTTAACTGACAACTGACGCTGCACTCAAACAAAATTTATGTCCTTTTTTTTCCACAAATAGAGTTTTTTGCTGGCCTCTGCGGTTTTTATTTTTTGCGCTATAAACAAAAAAAGGAGCAACAATTTTGAAAAAAAAAAAAAAAAAAAAAAAAAAAAAAAAAAAACACACATTTTGTAATTTTTGCTATAATAAATACCCACATTATTTTTCTTTTGTTAAAATGTTTTTTCTCATTTTAGGCCGATATGTATTCTTCTACATATTTTAGGTAAAAAAAAAATAAAATAAAATAAAAAACACGCACTAAGCGTATATTGGTTGGTTTGCGCAAAAGTTATTGCATCGACAAAACTATGGGAAAGATTTATGGACTTTGTGTGTTTTTACTGGTAATATCGGCGATCTGCGATTTTTTGTGGGAAAGCGACATTGCAGCAGACAAATCTGACCCAGATCCAGCAGATCTCCATGATGTCAGAACGGGGACCTGCCTTATTTACATATACAGATCCCTGCTCTGCCTCTGTGTACCATGATCGCAGATCGCCAGCTGACATCGAGTCCGTGGGACCTGCAGGCAAGCTCCCGCCACGTGTAGCAATTGAGCCAACCTGCCGCTGTATACACACAGTGGCTGGTCAGCAAGTGGTTAAAGCCTTATAGGACTCAACCTTTTATAACCCTTTCGCTGCCATATTTATTTATTTTTATTGCATGCATTAAAAACTTGAGGCCTGAAGATTAGTTAGAACCCCCCAGAATAAAACGATTGTACTTTCAATTTTGTCATACGATACTTGCGCAAGATACAACAAAATATATACTTGATTTTAGTGCAAAAAAAAAAAGGCATATTTTACCCAATCATTTGGTAAACTATAAAGAGATAAGGGGATGTCGAGCAAATGTACACCCAACATGTCACACCTTCAAACTGTGTGCCTGCGAAATGGCAACTTCAGCACCCAAAATTTTTTACAGTTCATCATTTTAGGCCTAATGTACACGGGACGCTCAGGCAACCACTTCTGAAAGTTTGACAGCTTGAAACCGGTGTTTAAAAACGTCTGTTTAGACGCATTTTGCCGGGTACACGTCTAGGAGCGTTTAAGATATTACTAGGGGTGCCACGGATCAAAAAAAATAAATAAATAAAAAAATTACTCATGGATCGGATCGTTCCTCGGATCAGAGTCACGGATCGGATCATTTTTCGGATCAGCAAATAATTGAATTTGGAAAAATCTGTGAAAATTCCACCACCATATAGTCCCCACTGTAATATCCACGTCATCTCCCCTACTGTAAATGGACATCTCCCCCACTGTAGTATCCACGTCATCTCCGCCACTGTAATATTGGCTGGGTACGGCCGAGCATGGCTGGGTATCGCAGAGTATGGCAGTGAATTGGCAGAGTATGGAGGGATGGCTGAGCATGGATGGATGCGACTGCAATTGTCACAGAAGCGCTGTGGGCACTACAGATCCAGCCCACAGCACTGCTGCCATCCAAATTCTACCCTCCACTGTACAGATCAGTACACAGAGGGGAGACAGGTTTGTTTACATGTGATCGCTCCGTCATTTGACGGAGCGATCACATTGTAAACTGCCGCCGGGTGTACCAAGATGGCCGCTGCTCCGGAGCTAGGCTGAACCCGCGGCCTTTCCTAAGGCCGAGGCAGCGGAGTGCTCCGCGGATCGCGGGGTGTGCCGATCCGAACGGTCACCCTGTATGGATCACGGATCGGTGACTATCCATTACACCCCTAATCATTAGACCCTCAAATACAATAGGGCAACGGTACAGTGTTCAGGCGCGTCAAAGAAAAGCCTCTAAACGCAAAAACTACCCCATGTACATGTACACATAAGCCAACAATGGATGAGTTCAGGGGCAGCTGAAAAAAGTGTCCAACTGCCTCTGAACATCCGTTTACCAGCAGCAGTGTACATGAGGCCTTAGAGTTAGCCATAAAGGCCGTAGAATTATTGCTCTCTCCGGTATGCATGGTGATATGTAGTACTGTGCAAGTGGGGGGGCTTTAAAGCGCTTAAGTGTACCTTTACTTCCCCCCCCCCAACAATTTTATTGCCATCACTTCAGGAGACCAATATCCCTCTATGTGATGGCATAGCATGGAAGATTAGCGAACTGTTGCCTTCCTCTCCTCTACACCAACCATGCAGGTCCTGGGTCCAGCCGTGCTTGGGAAACAGTGGGGGAGGCACCAGGTTCTGGGGTTCAATGGAAATGATCCAGCAGCTTCCACCTGAAAACTAACAGACAGCTTGTGATATTTACATGCATTCCTGGCTGCTGTAGCCGTTTCACTGAACCATTACTATGAGTCCCTATAGACTTACAATCCAATGCTAAAGAAAAATATTTATTACATGTAGTTCCAGGTCATTTATAGGCAACAGATATTCCTCCTTGGACCAGAGGTCTTGGGCCAACAAATGCCCTGACACACACACACACACCCCAACCGGACAATCTAGCATCCATTATAACTACCAACCAATGCAGAGGAATAAACTACTTTCTGTTCAGCAGAAAGGTAGACTGAAGCCACAATAAGAGAGGACATGACCGACTGTCCCACACAAATCTGCCTAGCAATGAGGGAAATTTGTGTTATTTGTTAAGTATTTCCAGTTGCTGAACATGTGTGAACATGTGAAAAAGGAACTGTTATGATGGTAGTGACCATGAAGCCCATAACCTGTATACCAAAAAAAAAAAAAGCACAGAATTGACCACCTGCGGGAAAACAACTGTCAAATCTGGCCCATGAGCTTCCGTTTGTCCTGAAATAGAAATACCCTGGCCTGAGTACAGCACGAGACCCAGGTACGCCAAATACGGGGTCAGAAGCAGAGAAGATTTTTTGAAATTCAGAATTTTAAACTCCTCTAAAGTGTAAATTTTAATATCCAGATTGTCCATCATGGAAGAGTAAGAGTCTGCCCACAGCAAAAGATCGTCCAGGTAACCCACGGCAGAGATCCCCACCGTCTCTGCAAGGCCAGAACCAGAGTCAGCATTTTGGTAGATACCTAGGGTATAGAGGTGAGGCCAAGAGGAGTGCCACAAACTGGAAGTGATCTCCCTAATCGCAATATTAGGGAAAGCACTGATGCCATGTACAGTGGTTGTGAAGGCCAAAAGTTTTTTTTACCTTAAAGCATTCTCTGCATTCGGGAACAAGAAAAAAAACAGCCTTATTAACAAAAAAGGTGTAAAATTTAATCTGTTACTATGCACCAGTTCACCTGCTGTCACAATCTAAAAACTGCATGACTGTGTGGGGCTCTGCCCCCAAAGTCGAATCATTCACAGGAATGTGTTAATGAATGAAGTGCAAATCCCATCTCCCACTGTGCCAGACAGCTTGTGGTTATCAAACTGCAAAGGTGCTGGTGAGCACTCTTAGTTAAATCGACACTTCTTGCAGCTTTCAAAAGAGAAAGCCCATACAGAGATATAGGCAGAAAGCTGTAGGCAGTATCTGCAGGAGCTTGACATTACACCAGTGATCTGCTGGCTCCTGAGAAAAAAAACAAACGTGAATTAATTTTTTTGTACCGTGCGCTTAGCCGTTAAACACTTACTTTAGTCCTGTATTAATCCAGCACTGTGCCCAGCTTTAGTTCTTCTCTCCATGCTCTCAAGTCATTGGCTCCTGCTACAGTCAAATGATCTGAAGATTAAGGCCCCTTTCACACGTGCGGACCGTATGTTCATCCATCCATTTTCGGATGAAAAAAAAAAAAACCAGACATACATGTACCCCTATGGGATAGCGGGTGTCAGCGGAGTGATCCCCGCTGAGCAGCGGATGTTCACGGGGCGGATCATTACAGATCCGCCCCGTGTGAAAGGACCCTAAGTAGGCAGGCGGAACCAAGCCACACTGTCTATAGACACGCACAGCCCAGCTGAAGATGGTGCTTGCACGTGTGCCCCCATAGCAAGCAGCTGGGGGGCACATGCAGTAGAAGAAGCCAACAGTGACGGACCCCAGAAGAGGAGGTTTGGAGCCACTGTGCAAAACCATTGCACAGAGCAGGCAAGTATAACATTTGTTATTTTAAGAAAAACAACTTTTACAAAAACTTTAAATGTCGATGGACACCAAGAGGTCTCCCTGAAGCAGATATGCAACTACCATGCAAATGGATTCCATCTTGAATCACTGAACCTTCACAAAGGCATTGGACGTTTTGAGGTGCAGGATTAGCCAAACATCCTCCTTCAGCACTGTAAACAGGTTGGAATAGAATCCCCCGAACCTTTTGAAGGGTTATAACTAGAGTGATCACCCCTTGACAGAGTAGGCCCTCATCTGCCAGAAGATCACAGAGACGAGACACAGAGGTGAGATTAGAAGAAAATTTTCTGGTGGATAAGAAATTTTGATTTGCAGCCAGACACAATCAGATTTTGTACCCACCTGTCATAAAGGCGAGCAATCTAAGGCTCCACAAACCAGCCAAGTAATCACCCCATCCTGGTGTAAATAGGTGGGGCAAAACCTCATATGGTGGAGGACTTGTCTGCAGGCTTGTTGGCTTAGTGTTTGAGACACTTGGGATCACCAGAAGGGGAGGCCTTGAAACCCCTGTCTTAGGTGCCCGAGGGCCAAAAAGGGCACTTATGCATAGAAAAAGGAGGGACTGCTTAGGACACAGCTCCATGCCTTTTATTAGTCTGAGTGAGGAAGAGGTTTTTACGTCCTGTGAGATTCTTAATAACGTAATCCAGAGTGGCACCATAAAAACAGCCACTCTGCAAGGGCAAGTTCATCAAGGCCTTCTAAGCCAGAGAATGTGACGCAAAACAACCACAAAGACAAAGCTTAGATAGCAATGGGGCCCTATCCAGGAACACATCTCACACACACACACACACACACACACACACACACACTTTAGGCCCTGAACTAAATTGGGCCACTAGCTTTATGTAGACCAGGGGAACCTGTTGACTACCCCAAGGAGCTTTGTCCATTTCCTAAGCAGTTGCCAGAGGCTCAGCATTGGCCACTGAAAAAAACAGCACGGTCACCCAGGAAGATTGAACGGGCACCAAGCCACAATAATGCAATCACAGACCACCTGGGCCTATCAGCAGAGAAATTATATAATCTCAAAAGGGGAGGAGGTATCCCAAGTAAGGATCTATACCCACCCAGAGGAAAGGGAGCATACACTTACAGCAGAGTGTGGATACCTCTGCCAGGACAGGCTGCCTCCCACTGAAGCGGGGTGCTGTGACACTGATAGTAACGGTAAATTGTCACGTGTCTCCAGTGAAGATTAGAACCAACTGCCCCAATGTTTAATGCAGCTGTCGCAGCCAACCTTGCAAAAAGCCAGAAGCCTGTATGCATTTGCACATAAAGTTAAAAGTCCTAGCTGGGAGCTATGCCCTTACGCCTAAAGACTAGGCAAACAACTGCCCCAAATATAGTAGATACTATCCATAGGCAAAGCTTTGAATTTTAGTCTAGTGTTCTAGGCCTGGAGGTGGTGTTAAAGTGGAACCAAGTCTGCTTCACTTACCTCCAAATCAACCTCCACAGGGTTACAATGTCCATGTTCCACCTAGTCGCCACATCACTCAATCTTCCTCCAGGTTTGGAATCTTCGGCCAACTTGATTGACCAGTCCAGGGTGAAGTACCGTCTGCACCCAAGGAACATTGCTGGCTGACAGGTAAAAAGCTCACCCCCCCCCCCTTTTTTTTGCTATTAGAGACATACAGAGTCTCTCCCTAGAAGAATAGAGATGACCTTGTTCAGGAATACTCCAGTATAAGCATCTGATTACTGGACTGAGATTCTGGCTTAGAGATGTCACAACCATGCAAATTCTAGTGCATGGGCAGATCAAATGTTGCACACACATCAGCCCAGCTAGAGCCCCTCGTCTTGTGACTTGCTACAATGTTGCAGTTTAATTTTCGGGAAAGAGAAGATCACAGAAATTGCTTACCCCTACCTGCAGCATACAGGTGATATAATTTTTAGCCTAGGCAAAGTCCCTAGTTCTGTAGCTCAAGGGCTGGGTTTTAAAAATACTAAATGGTAAAGTGTTTTGAAAAAGCAGAGCTGCTGTATATTGTGATATGTCCTTTAATTAAACTACACTATTTTAAATATAATGCAATAGCTAACTAGGTTGAGTGACTATACTGAAACTGCCAGTACACAAAAATATTTTGAATCTTGGGTAGTATTCTTTAAGTTGTCCGTTTGCAGTCATTTCCTTTTTTTACATATGGCACTACAGATGGTGCTGCACTACACCCTGACAAGAAGTGCAGATTCCACGATCATTATGAGATAACAAGAATGGAGTTGAAGAAAACTGGGTCAAGGAAGATGATGTATTTTCTGAACTGCTAAATCATTTCTGTTTTGTACGCTTAAATGCTCTTGAATAGACGTATAATAATCTTTAAGGAAGAATGACATTAGTTAACATTTTAGCATTTAACCATTTGAAGACAACAGGCTTTACAGTACGTTTTTGTTTTGGAGTCAGAGATATAAAGCTTCTGGTTTTGGAAGTGAACCCAGCAAATTACAATTTTGGTCAGGAATATAAAGCTTCCATTGTTTCTATAAAACTCATTAAGTACCTGAGAATGACTCTGGAAGCAAAGGCTGCCAATGTCAACGGGCTTTCTAAAAGATGTATGCAGCCCTCTTGCTTCTTTAAAGTATCAATGGGTTAAAGTGCATGACAAAGCCAAAAACAAACAAAACCACATATGCAGTCCATATACTGTATCTGCAAAATAAACGTTTTCCCAAATACAAATGTTACCATATTGTTACACACTGAAGTGCTTTTTTTTTTTTTTTTTCCTGGAATTAAGCAGGTGCCCTTAGTAGATATTAGGTGGGCATCTTCTACTTGGTTCACCGTTTCATTCAAGTTTGACATAACCATTAGAACATATACTAAGTGGTTTTCTGTATGTAGTAAAGTATATAAAATATAAAAAACCATGTTCAACTATCAATAAAGCAAGGCATCAGTGTTTTTTTAACACTGTAGTGGTGATAAACTACTTTACACAAATGGGGCCTCAAATGACCCTCGAGCAGCCCTGACATAACCACAGGAAAACGCATAATATTCAATTAATGTAATGCTATAGAAGGCAGTTAGAGCACACAGACATTCAACAGTAGATGGTGAAGAGACTACGGTCAAGTTACAGAGGATGATCAGAGAACGCCAGTCTGCTACAAGAGATAATCAGACTTGCAGTATGGTACAGGAAAGGAGACTGTAAGCATGCTATAGTCATTGGAAACTGGGAACATACTTCAAGTCAGATGGGCTGTTTGAATAGGAATACTAGACACAACTGCAAGCCTAGTGTTTGCAGCACAGCTCTGATCATGCCAAACATAAAAGGGGATCAATTTTGCCGCAAAGCCTTGTGGCCATGGAATGTGTACACCCCAGACCAACTGCCGTTGTAAATTTGGGGGGCGGGGGGAGCTCAACTGCTTATTTTTACTTCAAGTGTACACTAAGCCAAAAAATAATATTTTTCTTCATTGGCCTGAGTAAGCTCCAAAAAACAGGCTACTACGTGCAGGGCCACCCTGAAGGCAATAAGATAAAGTGCCTAATGGCACATACCTACAGTGTAAAAGTGACAGGTACCTGAACAGTATCAGAGCCTTGTCAGTTTCTATCGAATTAATCTGACTTCATTAAAGAGGTCTCTAGAGTTCAAACCCTGTGATCAATGTGTACAAAGAAGTCTCTTCTAACTGCCCTTCATGAAGCATTAAAGTATATTGTGAACCCTCACCTTGTAAAACAACCCATGCAGTTTAAAAGTAGAAAGAATAGTGAAAATGTATACACACACACACACACACACACACACACACACACACACACACACACACACACTCTCTCTTCATCTCTGCTCTCAGCTGCATAAGGGCTTAGGAGATATGGGAGTGGATCCTGCAGGGGAGAATGTGGAGCAGGAAGCAGGGAAAGAGCGATACATTGGTCTTCCCTCTGATGAGTTGAGGTGGGAGGGTCAGCGCAAGCCTTGGCCACTGGAGGACCAGAAAAAAATAAATAAAAAAAAAACTGACCACGCTGTGAAGGATGTGCTTCTATGCCTACATGATCAGTATGAAATAGGAAAGCAGAGGGACTGGCAGGATCTCCAGGTATTTCACACAGAGGAAGAAAAACAACCTTTTAAACAAGTAAATGTTACAACATACACATATCAGGAATAAAAAAAAAAAAAAACACTTTTATCAGCCACACTCCACTCTTAGCAACTCTTGCCATATTTATTAAATATCAACAAAAATAACTGCATACAGCAATGTCTCCATCTAGGAACCAACCTTGTCCATGTACAGGAGGGAAGAGTCCTGAGTGGAGCAGTGAACTCCAGTATGTTCCTTTGACACACATATCAGGAATTTGAAAAGTTAAGGGCAACATACACTTTAAAAAAAGGTAACACGACCTGACCCCACCCTCCCTCCCCTCATTGCCTCACTGACTGAGTGACAGCAGTGGGAGCCAATGGTGCTTCGCCACTGTCTCAGCCAACGAGTGAGATGAGAGCTGGATCAAGATGGGGCTCAGGTAAGTATTGGGGGGGGGGGGCTGCCTGTACACCTTCTGCCTTTACAACCACTTAAAGCCCTTTCACACTAAGCCGCGGGCAGCGCTTAACCGCTGCTATTCAGCAGCCAGCGGGGAGCTTTTAACCCCCACTAGGGGTTAAATGCACCCATGTAGCGCGCTGCCGAAGCACTTTGCAGGTGAACCAGTGTGAAAGTACTCTGGCTTTCACATTGGGGTAGCAGGGAAGGCTTTTTCAGGCGCTAATTTTTATCCCTTTAGCGCCTGAAAAAAATGCCTCAGTGTGAAAGTGGTCTTAAGGATGCTGGCCAACCGCGATCGCCCCTGACAGAGAGAACGGAGATCTGTCAATGTAAAACAGACATATCTCCGTTCTGTCAAGGGAGGAGAGACAAATATGCTGCTCCTAAAGATTAGGAACAGTGATCGGTCTCCTCCTCCAGGCAGCCCCATCCCCCTCACAGTTAGAACTGACAATTGCGCGGTCGTGCGACGTTACACCCAAACAAAATTGACGTCCTTTTTTTCCCACAAATAGAGCTTTCTTTTGGTGGTATTTGATCGCCCCTGCGGTTTTTATTTTTTGCACTATAAACAAAAGAAGAGTGACAATTTTGAAAAAAAAAAAAAAAAACACAATATTTTTTACTTATTGCTATAATAAATATCCCATTTTTTTTAAAAAAAACTATTTTTTTCCTCAGTTTAGACCGATACGTATTCTTCTACATATTTTTGGTAAAAAAAAAAAAAAAAAAAAAAATCGCAATAAGCGTATATTGATCAGTTTGCGCAAAAGTTATAGTGTCTACAAAATAGGGGATAGATTTATTGCATTTTTTTTTTTTTTTTTTTTAATAGTAATGGCGGCGATCTGCGATTTTTTTTTCGTGACTGCGACATTGCGGCTGATACTTTTGACACATTTTTGGGACCATTCACATTTACACAGCGATCGTTGCTATAAAATTGCATTGATTACTGTGTAAATGTGACTGGCAGGGAAGGGGTTAACACGGGGGCGGGGAGGGGTTAATGTTTTCCCTAAATGTGTGATTCTAACTGTGGGGGGAGGGGACTCAAGGGGAGGAGATCGATCATGTGTTCCTCCGTGCTGGGATCACATGATCGGTCTCCTGCTCGCTGACAGGACGTGGAGCTGTGTGTTTACACACACAGCCCCACGGTCCCGTTGTTTTAACGGGCAATCGCGGGTGCCCGGCGGACATCGAGGCCGCCGGGCACCCGCACCGGGTCCCGAGCGACGCCGGCGGCGCGCGCCCCCCCCCCAGGCGGCCGGGAACGGGAGGACGTCATATGACGCCCACCCAGGATGGTAGATCCACCTTGTGGGCGTCATATGACTATGGGCGGGTAGGGAAGGGGTTAAAAGGGGCAAATCCTTCTGGTCCTTAATTGGTTAAAGAGAAGCTCCAAGCTCCTGCAAAAAAAAAAAAAAAAAAAAATAATATGTTAAATTCAGCAGCTACAAATACTGTAGCTGCTGACTTATTAGGACATTTACCTGTCCAGGAATCCAGTGGTGTCTTCACCCGTCAATTTTTAAATCGGCTATTGGGTGCTGCTGCTCCACTAAGGGAAACCAGCAATGAAGCCGTGCAGCTTCAGTCGGTTCCCTACTGCGCATTCATTCAGCATGCTGCGCTCTCTACATGGGTCGGCTGCAGGGGAAGGAGGAAGGGGGAGGGGGAGGTGCTGAACTTCAGACATGGGGCCGCTGCAAACTGGACAAGAGTGAGAGCGGGACCTGTCAAAAAACAAGGTAGCCGCTCCCTCCCCCTCAAACTGTGCCAAATGTGGCAGCGGATGGGGGAAGATGGCAGATAAGCAGAGCATCCCCTTTTGGATGGAGCTCCACTTTAACCTACCTGCAAAGATGCATTAAATGTTTGTTTATACAAATACATTTCCCATTTATCACAACATTTTAACAAAGTATGTAAAAGTTTTTTCATCAAATGCAGCCTAGTCTTGTCTAGTATCGCTATAAATATTTGCCATCAAGGAAGCTATTGATTTTACAGTTTTGTGCACTTTAGTCATTTAAAAGCATACTGAACAAAACTAGTTTCTTATTGGCTTCTTACAGAATAGTGGGATTGTGCAATTTTCACTCAGTTTGCTGTTAAGACTTAGTGACAACCGTTACATACATGCAAGTGAAGGGGTATAATGTGGTACAGAATAAGCCATACAGAATGTAAAGTCCCTTTGGAATTCAGTGCTTCATGCACAAGAATACAATCTATGGACATTAAGTGTTAAACTCCAAGGCAACTTAATCTCTGTAAAAATGACATTAGGAAGGTATTATCTATTAATATACATTTTTACAATTTCCCTGCAGAGAAAAGAAACAAGGTTTCAAACAAGGCAGTAATAACATGTGTGAAAGAGAGAGATTTGCAGAAAGGTTTCTAAATTAACTAATGTTTATCTTACAGGGGTAGTAAATAACTATAGGACTAGGGTGGGCAATCCAACAATTTCCTCAAGTGTACATTCAAACTTGTGCGACTTAAAATTGGTGCGATTTCCATTGCGACATGATGCCATTTTGGATGAGTGCAACTTTGTTATGACTTTGACCAATGTGATTGTTTGGTTTGTGCTCTACAACGTCACTAGACATGTGCAAAAAGGAAACTTTTTTTTAAAAACTTTGTTTGGTTTCTTTAATTTCAAAACAAATTCCAAAATTTTCAGAACGATTCGAAAATAAGTCAAAAATTTGTTCAACCGATTCAAATTCTGTGTGAAGAATAGCTGGTTGTTAAGGAGCGGGCCGGGAAGCCGATGACTCTTTGGCTGTCAGTGTGTTTCCCCACTGACAGCTGAATGAAAACAAAAGAATGGCACCAATGAAAAAACAAAAGCAAAAAAGCAAGGGAGGGGGTCCCCACTGTTTTCTTTCCCCTATTGGTGGCAATTCAGTTTTCATTCCGCTGTCAGTGTGGAAACAGTGTCCATACCAGAGCCTTATCCAAGCATGCAGCCCGGCGGGTCAGGAAAGAAGGGGGGGAAGGGGTCGAGCAAGCAGCACCACAGACCCGAAAGTAAAAAAGTAAAAAAGCAAAAAAGCCTCCGTCTGACAGCTCCTAACTAAGGGGACTAGGGTGGGCAGATATGAACGATACTCATTGGGAAACATGGGGTGCCAATTGTCATGTGACTTTGGGGTTCAAAGTTGCATGACAAGTCGCCGTCTGTGCTCCTGTGAAGAAGGTCGCCCCCCCCCCCCTCATTTTTGTCTTTTTTACCATTATCATTAGATGTGAAAGTAAAAGAAAATCCCAAATTTTAGGCTGTCCCCAGTAAAGTTAGGCCCCTTTCACACTGGGGCGTTTTTCAGGCGGTACAGCGCTAAAAATAGCGCCTGTTCACCGCCTGAAAAAATCCGGCCCCTTTAACTCCAGTGTGAAAGCCGGCGGGCTTTCACACTGGAGCGGTGCGCTAGCAGGACGGCAAAAAAAGTCCTGCTAGCAGCATCTTTGGAGCGGGATAGGAGCGGTGTGTTCACTGCTCCTATACCGCTCCTTCCCATTGATTTGAATGGGAAACCGCGGTAAAACCGCGGCAATACCGCCGCTACGGCGGCGCTCTGCGGGGGGTCTTTAACCCTTTTACCGTCACCACGGCTCCCCGCCCCAGTGTGAAAGGGGCTTTAGGAAGGGAAATCTTCCTATGGGGACACTAGTTCTGGTGACTTGGGGCTCCCCAAAAAAAAAAAAAAAAAAGAATTATAAAACAAAAAAAATCCCTTTATTCGCAGGGATTTTCTCCAACTTCCTGTTTGGCTATGGTACAGGAAGTGAAATCTCTGCAACAGACCACAGATGGGCGAAAAAAAAAAAAAATAAAAAAAAAAAAATCTGACCAGGTGTTATAACCCTCTTTTACTCTATTCAAAATTAAAAAAAAACATTTTGCTATAGTTCTACTTAAAAACCCACTGCTCCGCTACTCTTACCATGTCAAAACCATCATTGAAAATTAGAGATAAAATATGATTTCAGACTCAAATATTAGAGGTAGCGATTGGTGCATCTTCAAGCAAAAGCCGATTCATGCAGTAGTAAGATATTGAAAATGAATACATTTCTCTTATTAGCTCCATTTTCGCCTTTTAACCACTTTAAGACCATGCACCACACATATACTGTGACAGGGCAGCTCTATTGGGCAAAACTACATACCTGTACGTCATTTCATGCAATAGATACTGTGGGCGCAGGAGCGCACCTGTGAGTCCAGCAGGCTCGATGTCCACAGGGCCACCCGCGATTGCGGTACAGAGGCACAGAACAGGGGTCTGTCTATGTAAACAAGGTGGATCCCCGTTCTGACAGGGAACAACATTGAGATCTGTTGTTCCTAGTGATCAGGAACAGCGATATCTTTGTTGTCCCAGTGAGAACACACCTAGGGTACAGTTAACCCTTTCCCTGCCAGTGTCATTTATACATTGATCAGTGCGTTTTTTTTTTTTGTTTTGTTTTTTTAGAACTGACCACATGTCCGCCACAATGTCGCAGTCCTGCTAAAAATCGCAGATCGTTGCCATTACCAGTAAAAATATAGAACAAGTTTAATAAAACGTCCATACATCTATCCCCTATTTTGTAGATCTTTTGCACAAACAAATATACGCTTATTGTGATTTTTTTTTTTCCCCAAAAACTTAGCAGAATACATGTTGGCCTAAATATACCAATTAAAATTATATTAACCACTTCAGCCCCAGAAAGACAGGATCCATGAGATATCCCCTGTCAGAACGGAAATTTGCCTTGTTTACACAGGCAAATCCCCTGTCACTGTGGGTGGCTGGGGAAATAGCAGGTGATCCCACTTGCCAGCATTTTCTCCTGTGAACACAGTGCCCAGACCTGCTGGTCTGCTGTACTAGAAAGAATAACATACTAGCCGACGGCTTGTGTTGATATAATTCAAGGTGAACACTGGAGACAACTTCTGCTGACTTACAGCATTTTAGGACCCCTAAAACCAGAGATCCATCTAAAGACAATTATCTGAAGCTAATCGTGGATCTGTGAATGTGCTTTACTACCAGTCAGTAGAGCTAATGGTCACAGCAATGGTCCAATAGCAAAATCGCACAGGGACACCAGGAAACAAAAAAAAAAAAATAAAAAAAAAAAACACACGGCAGACAACTTGACCTCCCCTTTTTCCCCTCTCTGCAAGATTATTAAAAAAAAAAAAAAAAAAAACAAAACAACACACACACACACACTTTGTAAGAACTATATACAGCATTTAAGAAAAATAATTAAAAAGTAGCTACTTGGGAAAAAAAAAAAGTGTAGCTTGTTCAAAATGTGAAATATATAGTATTACTCTACTCCAAGAAATCTTCATTATTAAAACAAACATTTTATAACAAATTCATATATAATACAAAAGCGTGAATTACTTTGGTCCTGAAGGTTTAATTAATTATTTAAGCAGGTCTCTGTGCCATAGAAATACCAGCTTAATGAAATCAATGTAACCTTAAACCAAGCTGTGCAGACAGAAAGCGCACATTTCTTACAGGGTGATGTAAACGATCCTTGGTTTCAAGTGAATACACCAGGCCTGGTTGTTCCAAAAAAAAAAAAAAAAAAAAAAAACACCCAACACCCCCACAGGCCCACACCAAATACAGGTTTAATTGCGGTAATAAACCCGGGAGGTCTCATAGCCCTATCCTTTACTTCTTTCTGTCCTAACCATCATTTTACCTACCATAAAGACCCACCCATCTTTTTGTAGGTTTGTTTAGTCACCCACAAATACAATATACCATTACATTCACTTTTAATAAAATAAAAATTACTGTCACTATAGTAATGGCATTAAAGATGAATAAAAACAAGATTTTTGATCTACTTGATTTTTTTATAAAAAGTGTTTAATTGTATCTATACAATAATTTTAAAGTGCAGCCAACCTTACTGTGCCACTTTCGCCTATATACACTTCTTTATGCATATACCAACTCAATTCACTGCTCCGTGCATCAATTCTATTAGGCTGTATACGTGTTTACATATACCATGTGCATTAATCAAGATTTCAGTAATATAATGATCATACACATAATAAAAAAATTAAAAAAAAACACACACCCTTTCAAACAAGTTTGTATCTTGTGGTGAATAGCTCTTTGGTCTTGTGCAAAAAGTTACCCTTGTGAGGTCCATCACCTTTCACACAATGTTCTCATCTCCACAGATTGACCTAAAAAAACTCAACAAGTCACCATGTGCATTCCTCCTTAGGGTATCTCTGGATTCACCATTAGGACTTCCTTTCTCCAAACGTTGTTAGGCACAGCTTAAAGTGCCAGTATCCTGCAGACTCTCCATACACTATCTGCCTGACCCTCATACAGGCAGTTACTGAATGGTAGGAAGAATTAATGGACTGACTACAAGAGCATTTACCAGCACCCTCGCAGTTCATTGAGATCTACAAGCATTCGGCCGCAAATGGTAGATGTAGTTTAATTATTCACAGGACTCTGAAAGATGCAGCCATGTGGGTGGAGCCCTGCACAGCCACACCGTTTTTAAATTCCGACAGCAGGTGCGAGGAGAGGATTCATTGCGTCACCACTTCAAATATCCAAATTATTAAAAGAAGAATAAAAATACACAAATATAGTGCACTTTATTACTAGTGCACAAACAATAGGGTTGCTTTAAAATAGGAGCACATTGCCCCATTAAGACCTGGCCTTCAGTATTAACTAAAGAACCACTCTGTTCAGCTACTTCCAGGTTTGCAAGATGACATCACAAGCTCCACCGCTGCATGGCGAGATATTGAGTTTATAGGTCAATCTGTGGAAGGTGAGTGCATTGTGTGAAAAGTGGTGAAACTCACGAGGGTAACATTATGCACAAGAACAAGCATTAGCACTTAGAGGCGCTCAGGGCCGCCATAAGGGGGGTACAGGCAGTACTCCTGTAAGGGGTCCTCCGGCGGCTGCTATAGAAAAGAAGGGAGCATACACAAGTCTGATGAGCTGCTCTTTCACTAGCACACCCCCCACTGCTATAGGAGGAGAAGAAGGGAGGGAGCTTAGATGTCTGAGCCACCACGCCGCCTTCCACTAGCAGACCCTGCTGCTAAGTTAGCTTTGATTGGCTGGGACTCTGGTAGGTGGTGGAGTCAGTTTGTCAGCGGTGAACAACCCAGCCCTGTTAGGTGCATGCAGATAGGAAGATAGAGAGCGGCGTGGGAGGCTAAGTCACAAAAAGTTGGTGTGCTGCTGTGCTCCCTGTGCTGTATATTTGAACTTTATTTTTAATCTCCTTAGATGGGATACCCGAGCCTGATAAGCTGGCATGATTGAGTTGCATAGTGTAAATGGATGAGGAGGACTCTGGGTGGAGATGAGAGTTGCATTGTGGAGAGTCTCTTCACTTTGTAACTCTAATTCCCACAATTCATCCAATTCATCCTGATCCATTTTCCACAATGCAAGTCCATCATCTTCATCTCCCACCCAGCATCAGCCATTCCTCCAGTCTCCAAAATGTATCCACAGCCATGGCCAGCATCATCCATCCATCCCTCCAGTATCCACATTCACGGCCAGCATCATCCATCCCTCCAGTATCCACATCCACACCCAGCATCATCCATCCCTCCAGTATCCACATCCACACCCAGCATCATCCATCCCTCCAGTATCCACATCCACACCCAGCATCATTCATCCATCCATCCAGTATCCATATCCACACCCAGCATCATCCATCCATCCAGTATCCACAATGTATCCACATCCACGCCCAGCATTAGCAATCCCTGCAGTCTCTACAATGTGGGCGGATTCTGTGGGACGGCCAGTGGTCAGGCCCCGGGGGGGCCCAGGCCTAAAGCTGTGTAAGGGGCCACAAAATTCCTGATGGCTGCCCTATTATTCACCACAAGAAATTTACTTGTTAGAGAATGTTTTATTTATGGGTTTAATCGTGTGTATGATCATTATATCACTGAAATATTGATTAATGCACATGGTATGTATACACTGGTTTCTTCATAACACAATTTTTTGTTGATTTCCATAACCTTTTACAATTGATGCACGGAGCGATTACACAGTAAGGTGCACGTTAAATGTATTTGTTTGTTAGTGTGAGAATCACATCAAGGGGTATTTGTATTATTTCTTAATTTTAATTTTTTAAATGAGAGAATTTGGTTGGAATAAATGAAGGATTATGTAGGGCAGAGAATACCTTTAGAAATTGATTTTTACATTATTTAACTTCAATTCTTACTAATATTAAATCCTAGACTATCTTAAATTGTTATGCCCTTGTTATTGGATAAAAAAGAAAAAATATTTTCAGTAAATGAAGATTGGGAAAAAAAAAAAAAAAAAAAAAAAAAAAAAAAAAAAAAAACGAAATGAAGGACTAAGAAGGCCCTTCAAAAATAGGTCCACACTTAGGTCCCATTAGAATTGCTGCATTAACATGGGTTTAAACATGCATTGTAACGCACATTACTGCAACATGCATCAGCGCATGTGTTACAAGAGCGATAGCATACTAAAACATTATAAAGTAGCAGCGCCCACACATTTTTCATCACATACTAAAACAAATGGAAAATTATTCAACACTTCAGTATGGTGGTTTGCGCCAATAAACTGCCAGCATGTTTATCATAGTAAGGGAGCAGTAGAGAAAAAAAAAAAAAAAAAAAAAAAAAAAGCTTCAAAATTTGTATCCATTTGTATACAACACCAAGGGGATTTGCAGAAACAGGCAAAAGCAAACCCACCCACGTCTCCCTTTGCCTTGACAGCCTCAGAACAAGGGATGGCAATGCCCAGGAAACTACCACACCCAGATATGCCACCTTACACCATTGGTGAACTTAGTCCACTGCATCCCCAAGCAGGGGACATCCCATCATTGCTCCAACACTAGCTCATCCCCAGGGTAAAGCCTAGTGCATACAATGCATGGTAGGATGAGGTCTTGAGACTTGGGACAAAAAGTTCATCTCCTCCAGCCAAAAGGAAACAATACATGACCAGTGCTGCATTGCCCATTTCTGGTCTTTAAGTCCAAGCAATGTTCTGCATCTTTGCGGTGCTGAATCCACCTATAAAAATCACAGTTACATGTGCCATTTGCTACGTTGGTGGTCTGTTCAATATGACCAGGTGGTTTTAAAGCAAAAAAACATTAATGTGCAATACTACAAGGCTGTAGCACCGGGAGAGTGTAAACCAGCCGGAAGAGTCAGTCCACCCAAAAGTGATGTTTCAGATATAGTTAGTATAGCCTATTACACCACTCTGCGCTAAATGGCTAATGAAGTCAATCAAACCTATATGCAATACACGTAAACATATATGCAAATGACAGATTCCTAAGTATAAGTATACAGAAGCCACTAAAACAAACACTGATACAAACAAAAATGAAAGAGTCTTAATTCAAAACCAACGTTTTGTGAAGATTCAAATACTTTAGCAGCGCTCCTGTCCATTAATTAAAATGTGACCGGCATACACATGTAAATCCGATGAGACACAAACAGTATCACCCATTATCATACTATTTGTTGCTCATATGATTTACATGTGTATGCCAGACACATTTAAATGAATGGACAGGAGCGTTGCTCTTCACAAAACTTTAAATGTTTAGGTAAAGTACATAATGGGCCGAGTCAGCCCTGTGATCTTGTACAGTATGTTTTGGATACTCCAGCAGAGTGCTCTGTTCCTGTCACTCCTGTTTTGGGTGTTCCCGCACACCTAGGTTGTTTCAGCTTCTTCTGTTGCATTGTCCATATTATATGTTAGGTAGTTAATGCCAGCATCTACAAAGAAAATCTTGAAGCAGTAATAAACTCAAAAAGCAAAAACAATTATATAACAGCTTACTAATTCTTAAATGTGATGGCTGCATTAGTTTTATTTTTTAGGCTTTTATTTTCACCTGGTGACCCAGTCAGTATGTCTGTTTTTCCAACAGAACAACCTGCCCCGCAGATGTAGCAGTAGATTAATGAGACAAACAAACAATTCAACTAGGCCCGAAACAACTAATCAATTATAAAATATAGTTGTCAACTATCTTTTAAATCGGTCAGCCGATTAGTTGTACTGCATACAGAATGCATTTTTTTTTAAATTTACATATCTGGAAATACAGTGAAGCACACATACAGCTCAGTGCACCATCCATGTCAGTAAGTGCCTGAGAAGTTGTGAATGTGTGAGGAGCAGTGCATCATGGGACATGTAGTCCTGGGCAGGAAGCGAGTGGTTCTAAAAAAATAAAAAATAAAAAAAAAGGCAGAAGTTTTTTTTGTTTTTTTTTAACCTAGCTATAGGGACAATCTATACTATAATTTGCAGCTTGCTATTGGGGCATCCTGAAGGCAGGAGGAGCCAGAAGCGTTGGTGAGGACCACCACAAGAGGAGAATCAGGGCTTCTCAGTGCAAAACCATTACACAGAGCAGGCAAGTATAACATGTTTGTTGTAAACAAACATCCGTCGCTCCATAAAGATGTATGGAGCGACCGTTCAGGTCCGCCTGAAAAAACTGACAGGCGGATCTGCACGTGTGAAAGGGCCCCAACAGTGTAAATTTGCTGTCCCCTTAAAATAACTCACACAACCAATTCATGTCTAAACTGATGGCAACAAAAGTCAGTACACCACTAAGTGAAAATGTACTAGTTGGGCCCAAAGTGTCAATATTTTGTGTGGCCACAATTATTTTCCAGCAATACCTTAATCCTCTTGGGCATGGAGTTCACCAGAGCTTCACAGGTTGCCAATGGAGTCCTCTTCCACTCATCCATGACGACATTGCGGAGCTGGTGGATTTTAGAGACCTTGCGCTCCTCCACCTTCCGTTTGAGGATGCCCACAGATGCTCAATAGGGTTTAGATCTGGAGATATTCTCGGCCAGTCCATAATCTTTACCCTCAGCTTCTTTAGCAAAGCATTGGTCGTCTTGGGAGGTGTGTTTGGGGTCATTATGTTTGAGTACTGCCCTGTGGCCCAGTCTCTGAAGGGAGGGGGGGGGGGGGTAGATCATGCTCCGCTTCAGTACATGTTGGCATTCATGGTTCCCTCAATGAACTGTAGCGTCCTGGGGCAGCAGAACTCATGCAGCCCCAGACCATGACACTCCTACCACCATGCCTGAATGTAAGCAAGACACACTTATCTTTGTACTCCTCACCTGGCTGCCGCCACACACGCTTGATACCATCTGAACCAAATACGTTCATCTTGGTCTCATCACACCACAGGACATGGTTCCAGTAAACCATGTCTTTAGTCTGCTTGTCTTGAGCAAGCTGTTGTTAGCGGGCTTTCTTATGCATCATCTTTAAAGAGGCTTCCTTCTGGGATGACAGCCATGCAGACCAATTTAATGCAGTGTGCGGCATATGGTCTGAACACTGACAGGCTGACCAACCCAAATTCTGCAGAAATGCTGGCGGCACTCACACATCAATTTCCCAGAGACAACCTCTGGATACGACACTGAGCACGTACACTCAACTCCTTTGGTCGACCATAGCGAGGCCTGATCTGAGTGGAACCTGTCCTGTTAAACTACTGCATGGTCTTGGCCATCGTGCTGCAGCTCAGTTTCAGGGTCCTTGCAATCTTATAGCCTAGGCCATCTTTATGTAGAGCAAAAATGATTTTTTTCAGGTCCTCTGAGTTCTTTGCCATGGAGGTGCCATGTTGAACTTACAGTGACCAGTAAGAGTGAGAGAGATAACACCAAAATTTAAAACACCTACTCCCCATTCATACCTGAGACCTTGTAACAGCAACGAGTCACATGACACCGGGGAGGGAAATTGGCTAATTGGGCCCAATTTGGACATTTTCACTTAGGGTTGTACTCACTTTTGTTGCCAGCAGTTTAGACAAAATGTTGAGTTATTTTGAGGGAACAGCAAATTTACACTGTTATACAAGCTGTACATTCACTACTTTACATTGTAGCAAAGTGTCATTTCTTCAGTGATGTCACATGAAAAGAATAAAAATATATATACAAAAATGTGAGGGGTGTACTCGCTTTTGTGATTATATTTATTCACAGGGACTCCACTCGCACTGCAAAGAATAAATGCTTGTTTATTACTGATAGCGAAAGACACTTTTACTTAACATATCCCTTGCTCTAGGTTGTGGGCGGCCCCTCCATGTCTTCATGTACAGTAAACAGCTACCAACCATGCATTGTACTTGAGGACATGAGAGTCTGCGATCGGAGGGCCTTAGAGGAGAGGTTGTGATGACCAGTCTTATAGCATGGGGGGGGGGGGGGGCAGGACGCCTGCTGGAATGAAAGATTAGTAAAGCCCTTTTTACTGGGTGAAGGTGAATTAATCCTTTAAAATTGCCAATTGATTAGCATGACAACTAGCATCATCAGAGAGGTCAGTAATTGCAGCCAGAGTATTTCTCTCAGTACGGGTTCTACGTTTTTTTTTTTTTAAATATATATATATATATATATATATATATATATATATATATATATATATATATATTTTTTTTTATATAAATAAAAAAATAGTGATAGGTTAAAATCTCATCTGTGTCCTATTGGTGAGAGTTCCCTTTGAGAGGGGATCTAATTACTACCCATATTATCCAAACCTGGAAAAACAAAAAACAAAACAAGTTTTTGCTATATGTGTACTAAGCTACAATCTGTTTGGTTACCTCACTTTCCAAGATTTTTGCAACCAACAGGAAAAACAAGTTGGACAGCTGTAAGGGACATCCCCTAAAGAAGCCGCCAAATGGATGGAAACAATCCCCCCACTGGGATGAAAGAAGGCTCACAACTCCTGCTTTGATTATCCCCGGTTGAGGTACGTGGACCCCTAGATGGTACTTTGCTGATTTTTGCCTGCACACACGCGTCAGCATCCCCTGACCAGAAGGGGATGAGACAAGACCCCGATGAGCTGAGCAAGACCCCGGGCTAGTGCATCATACTTACCCACTACCCAGGAGGCCCATTCGGTACCCGTCTTTCCCTACCCTTTGTTAATGTTTTTATCCTCTTACCCCTCTCCCCCCCCCTTTTTTATTTTTTTTGTTCTTTGCCCGTCTCCCCCCCCCCCCCCCTCAGGGGTCCACATACTGCCCACCGACCTCTGCCAGGTCTAGCAACGGCTGGTCAGGCCACTGATATTGTTATTCAGTCACTGTTTTGCAGCACCATGTAAAGTGAACGTTTAAGCTAGTGCCCCTGGTACAGACCAGGAGAACTTTAAAGAACCGGTTTATTTGTTATATGTAGCATCTCTTTTTCATTATGGATGCCTTACTAGTACTTAAGTACTTGGAACTATTTTGATCACCTTCCTCTGTTGAAGAGTGGTCGGGAGATGTGAACCGCCATCTCGGCCACTATACACGCTCCCAGGACAGATAGTTGCCTACGGGCTGTTCAATGGGTATGATGCAGTCTTACATTGGGTGGGACATGCGGGGTGGGGGGAGGGGGGGGGTTTCGGCCGTTGCCGATAACTGGTTTGACCACTGATTTGGTCGGGAGTTATAAAGTTTTAAATAAGGAGTCTAATGTTTTTCCCTTTTATTTCTGTACATACAACAGACCTGCATAGCTGATGTTTCTAAATGCGGGGTGTGGGGAGGGTGCAGGGGGGGCAGGCTGGCCACCTGGAGGGGAGGAGTTGCCGCATGTTTTGACCACTATCCTGATTCTACTTAATTTGCCCAATCACCATGGCTCAGGTATCAGTAATTTCTTGGAATGTGCGTGGTCTTAACTCTGCACACAAAAGATCATTAGTCTTCAATTTCCTCAAAAAATACTCACCACATATCTGTGTTGCTCCAGGAAACCCACCTGGTGGGATCCCGGGTACTGAGCCTCAAAAGGGGATGGGTAGGATCCCACTAAACCATAGTGTAGTGCCATTTAGCAAAAGGGTGGCTGATGGAATGTCAATAGATCATCAGCTTAAAACTTCATATGTTCTGGAGCTGTCCCAAAATAGCTGGATATTGGGATGCAGTAATGGAATAAAAAATAAAATCAGGAAATCTATGAATTAAATTAGAAACAGCAACCCAATTAATTTTTAAACCTGACATTAAAATCACATCCCTGTTGATTGCACCATTCTTTTCATAGTAGATGTCGTTTTAATTTTCAAAATCCAAAAGCAGTCCTCGGTTAACAAAACAGGTCAAATTTTTTCAAAACTCACACTTCTACACCACAACTGTGCTTCCTTTGCACCATGATTGATCCACACTGCAGTTGTCGGCTGGAAAACTTGCACTTTTGGCACTCCTTGCGAACTGGAGATTGGGAACCACTAAAAGTCAGCCCCAGCAAACAGCACTGCGATACACAAATTCAGGGCCAACTAGCACTAAGAACAAAGGATCAGCAGCAACAAAATTCTAAAAGTTTGAAAGAATAGGTGAACATATATATTAGTTTACAAAAAAAGGCAACTGGCACAGTGCCACTTTAAGATCGGTAGCTAGACTTTGCACAGGCATGGTCAGATCACCAAATACATTTCTACAGAAAGCAAATCAGCAGCAAAGCTTGGGTGTGTGTATGTTAAAGAAGACTTAGCCCCGGTCTTGCAAAAAGTAAAAGTTCACAGCAACAAGTACAGTAGTTGCGTTGCATTTACAAGGTCGGTAGTTGGTATGGATAGGTGACAATGTCAAGATCATGGCACCAAAATCCCTGAATAATATATGTGGACAGGGGAAAGGTTTTGGTTGCATTTTAAAAAGGCGCAGAGCAAAAAAGTTACTAGCAATACACCAACGTATAAAAAATAAAAAAAAAAAATAAAAGTTTATTACACAGAAACCAGATGATTAAAAAGTATTTGGCTATACAAATGCTAAGCAGACATAAAAACACATCTAACCAACTAATGGAACAAGTGGTCACTCAGCAGTAACATGGAGTGACATATCCCGACATGTTTCGCTTTTTGAGGATTCCTCAGGAGAGGTTTATTGGGAGATAGATGTGATGCTGCATAGAACAAATTACAATTACAAACAATCCAAAAATTATAATACAAATAAACACAATAAAATATCCTGCTGCACAATGCTCATCAGCCACCCAACAAGGATGTTTTTACCTGCAACTTGATGTTGAGACAAATGAGAAAGATGGACACTAAGCGGAACACAAAGACGCCAACCGAGAAGAGCCCAGGGACAGGGCCAAAAGGACTGGTCTCTGTCTGACGATGATGTAAGAAGGGGGGGGGGGTGGCAAGGTAAGAAGGAAGGAGGGTCTAAGGGGGAGAAAAAGGAGGGAAGGGAAGGAGGGAATGGGACAAAAAGTGACGGGGGGGGGGGGGGAGAAAGGGATGAAGGAGGGAAAGAAAAAAAAAAAAAAGGGGGGGGGGGAGGAGGAGTGAGTAAACATTGAATATCCCTTTAGAGGGGAGAGTGCATGGAAGCCAGTGAAAAAAAAAAAAAAAAAAATATTATGTTATTTAATATAATATATATATTAGTGGTGTACTTACAGATGACCAGACTGGGTCTATAAAAAGGCCAAGGGTGCCTAAATTACAAGATATTATCCAATTTGGAAAGATATAGGACAATAATGAGTATTTGTTTTTGATTACAGATATAGTAAAAACTAATAATGATAATAAGGTTGACTGCATGCTGCAGCAATATAGTCAATTCATAAATGCCTGCAATATTATGGAAGAGCATGTTGGAATTTTTGGATTTTTTACATGGAGGAAATTCCAAGTATTTTCATCAATAATACCTTGACGATGGGCTTTCACAATAATACTAGAGTATTCATTATTGTAGTGGTCTATCACAGTTTTTGGCAATGGGTCTGTACCAATCCTTGTTTTGCAAAATCTCTAAACACATAGTTTCATAGAATTACGACATCCATTATTACCACATTTCCACCCTTATCTGCTGGTTGTATTATTATTATTGATGAATTACTTTGTAAAAAGGTTAATGGCCGTTTTTGTTTCTTCAAAAGGTTGTCGGTTGTGGTCTCATGCCATGTGATCTTTTCAATTTCCTGTGCAGTCTGTTGCACAAAGGCCCAGATATTTGGATTGTTTAATAATGGGAAATGGTGCGACTTCAACTTGAAAGAGAAAGGGGGGGGGGGGGAGTCACCCCCAGACCATCCAACAAGGAATCTTCAGAGGGGATGTCCAGCCCGGAGTGGCCCTCCTCCCATAGTTCCATAAGATCATCAAGTGCACGAAGTTCTAGGTGCCAGAATCTGGACCAGTGGGTCCAAGTGGTTAAGTAGGTTTGTCATAGAAAGTTTTAAACCTAAGTCTACGTGCGAACAGATGAATTTCTTTTATTAATGTAAACTTGTCCGCATTAGAGTCTGGACACAAGGTCAGGCCCAGTTTAAGTTCCTGGTGCGCCGCCGCGGATAACTGATGGGAAGACAAGTTTATTATTTAAAAGTTGAGTTGTTCTCCCGGTTGTTGAGGCTGGATGATCTTCAAACAGGGGTAGGGTCTTCCAATGTACATGTTTATGCATATTTGGATAATATTGCAGGCATTTATGAATTGACTATATTGCTGCAGCATGCAGTCAACTTTATTATCATTATTAGTTTTTACTATATCTGTAATCGAACGATATACTCATTGTCTATATCTTTATATCAAATTTGATAATATCTTGTAATTTAGGCACCCTGTGCCTTTTTATAGACCCAGTTTGGTCATCTGTAAGTACACCACACCAAGATTATTTTTTATATTATATATATATATATATATATATATTTATATATATATATATATATATATATATATATATAATACATATATACATATATACATATACATACACACACACACACACACACACACACACACACTCTGGCTTCCATGCACTCAAAAGGGATTTTCAATGTTTACTCCCTCACTCCCCCCCCCTTTTTTTTTCTTTCCCTCCTTCATCCCTTTCTCCCCCCCCCCCCCTTTTCCCCTCCCCCCCATTTTGTCCCCTTCCCCTCCCTCCTCTTACTCCCCCTTAGACCCTTCTTACCTTGCCATTCCCCTCCCCCCTTTTCCTTTTGCCCCCCACTTCCCCCTCCCCTTTTCTTCCTTCCCCCCCCCCTTTCCTCGTTATCCTTCCCCTTTCCCCCCCCCCCCTTCCTCAAGCCCCCCCATTCCCCTTTTCCTCCCTTCTCACAAAAATCCTCACTCACTCCTTCCCCCCCCCCCTTTCACTCCCTCCCCCACCATCCCCCTCCTCCCATATCATATGGTCTTTTATTCACATTCTTTCCTTACTAGACAGAGACCGGTCCTTTGGCGCTGTCCCTGGGCTCTTCTCGGTTGGCGTCTTTGCGTTCCGCTCAGTGTCCATCTTTCTCATTTGGCTCCACATAAAGTTGCAGGTAAAAACATTCTTGTTGGGTGGCTGATGAGAATTGTGCAGGGCGATCAGCAGCATATTTATTGTGTATTATAATTTTGGTATTGATTTTAACTGTACTTTATTCTATGCATTATCGCATCTACCTCCCAATAGACATCCCCTGAGGAAGCCTCAAATGGCGAAACATGTCAGGACATGTCACTCCATGTTACTGCTGAGAGACCACTTGTTCCATCAGTTGGTTAGATGTGTTTCCATGTCTGCATAGCATTTGTATAGCCAAATACTTTTTAATCTGGTTTTTGTGTAAAACTGTCATTTTTTTTTATACCTTGGTGTATTGCTAGTGACTTTTTTTGCTTTGCTTGGCACCTTTAAAATCCCACCAAAACCTTTGCACTGTCCACATTTACCAGTCCATCGCTGTCTTCCGAGAACCTAAACTCGTCAGGTTCAGTGCCTCCATCTGGGAATTGGGAGTCCGTCGCAACTTTTTGTTCAACTACAACTGGTCCCCTACTGTGCACGTGCTAAATCAGCACTTTAGATAATAGATAGGCGGTGAGGAGCCACTGTATTCCATTCTACCTCCCCTAAATTACAGAATAACCGAGATTCCAAGGTAGTTGCAGCAGGGCACTCTTTACTTGAATTGGGTGTATAATACCTGCCCGCAGCATGTGTACCCCGGGCGCTGGCACATCAGCAACAGGGGAAACTGTAAACACAGCACAACCATTGGGGTTTTACCAACCCTCAATCACAAGTGTAAGTGAGGCCTTATAATAAAGAAAGGCAAATTGACATACATGATAACACTTAAACACTTAAGCAGTTACACACAAAACTCTACACAGTAACATGTACCTCTTCTACAGTTTTCTTATTTAACCGCTTCCCGACCGCCTCCTGTAGATATACGTCAACAGAATGGCACAGGCAGGCAAAAGCACGTACCTGTACGTCCCCTTTAATTTGCCTGCCCAGGGGGCGCGCCGCCAGCGGCGCGCGCGCGACCCGGTCGGGAGCTCCGTGACCACGGCCGCGGGACCAGCGGACCCGATCGCCGCTGGTATCCCGCGATCGGGTTACGGAGCTGAAGAACGGGGAGAGGTCTATGTAAACAAACCTCTCCCCGCGCTTCCTACACTGACTGTCAGTGATCGGCGGTTCCCTGTCATCGGGAACGCCGATCAATGACGTCAGACGTACAGCCACGCCCCCCTACTGTAAAAAAAAAAAACACAACACGTCACACTGACTCCTCCCCGCCCCCTAGTGGTTAACCCCCTAACTACAACTGTCATTTACATAGGAATCAGTGCTATTTAAATAGCAGTGATTGCTGTATAAATGACAAATGTCCCAAAAATGTGTCAAAAATGTCCGATGTTCGCCGCCATTACTAATAAAAAAAAAAAAATATTAATAAAAATGCTATAAAACTATCCCCTATTTTGTAGACGCTATAACTTTTGCGCAAACTAATCAATAATCGCTAATTGCGATTTTTTTTACCAAAAATATGTAGAAGAATACGTATCGGCCTAAACTGAGGAAAAAAAATGTTTTTTTATATATTTTTTGGGGATATTTATTATAGCAAAAAATATTGAATTTTTTTCAAAATTGTCGCTCTATTTTTGTTTATAGCGCAAAAATTAAAACCGCAGGGGCGATCAAATACCACCAAAAGAAAGCTCTATTTGTGGGAAAAAAAGGACGCCAATTTTGTTTTGGAGCCACGTCGCATGACCGCGCAATTGTTAGTTAAAGCGACGCAGTGCCGAATTGCAAAAAGGGGCCTGGTCCTTTGGCTGCCAATTGGTCCGGGGCTGAAGTGGTTAAGGAATGGTAAAACAAGTATAAAAAAACCATGGTCGATTGTACAGCTTCTACTAACTCCTGAGGTACAAAGTCCAAGACACACAATGCAGCATTGGTTGGCACTTATTTGAAATGTCACAATCATTTGCCATACAGCTTAATGTGTTTGTAAATTTCAGACATTAAAATATGAACAAAGCATATCCCCCCCCTATTGGGTGTCTCAATTAAAAGCACTAAGTGTCACTTTTGTCTGCTGCTTCGTTCTTCTGCTATCAGAATGAATCACTTGACAAGTTTTCCGGACACCAAAAGAAAAAATGGTGACATCAATGGCAAATGTCAGTCTCTACTGTTTAAATTTTAATCGCAAGTAAAGATAGTAGAATGACTAAGCAAAAGAAAAATGGCTTCTGTGGCTTAGGACTGAGCCTTCATGCATTGGGGATCCTTTCACAAGGGCAGCCAGGAGGCAGTAAGAACGGATGTGCGCTTTTACTGCCCCTAGCTGCCCACCTACAAGAGGACATGGAGTACACTTTGTAATAGCCAAAATGCTTTCCATCTCAATGCAGCCTTTTTAATATTGGCAGCGTTATTTATTGTGGTGCATTTCCGCAATGCAAAACTGCCACTCAAAAAAAACAAACTTGAATGCACATAACACTTACATGCATAACTATCTTATACATAAATACAACTCTTCTTCGTGGCCGGTTCACTGGTCCAACAAGCGGTCTGACTTCGAGAGCACAAGCCGCATAAATGTCAAAAATCAATGGTTCCCTATGAGAGCCATCCTAACTGGTCCAACTTGTGTCCGTCCAACTTTTAAAAACACTGCACTACTTTGGTCTGACTTGGGTCCGATTTCAGCCCATTGAATTTAATTGAAGTCGCATCCAAGTCAGATCAGCCTCTCAACTGATCCGACATGTGACATGCAACTTGTGCTCAGAGGAATGTTATCAATGCAAAAGGCATTGGGGGAAGAAAATAAATAAATAGAAAAAAAAACAGGGTTTGTTCCACCACCCCCCACACCTTCTGTTTATAAAATTTGGTGTGAGATTTCAAAAGCAAAAGGAATTGTTCAATTGGTCAAAGGTCAAGTTGCAATCATTTCAATGTCGGATCACGTTCATTGAAGTGAGACCTGAAGTCGCAGGGCAAAGTCAGAACGCAAGTTGTGCAACTTTCCTGTCAGATCAGTGTGAACATGGCCTTAGCATTTCTGGAACACTAACCTATGCTGAGATACTGCAACTTGGCATGTGGCTGGCTGCTGTGCTTTTCTATCAAAAAGCATAGCTATGTTTTTATCTATGTAAACAAAGCAGATGACCATCCTGTCAGTAAGGCACCTCCCACCACTACAGCAAAACACCAGCTAGGCACACAGTTAACTCCTTCCCAGCCAGGTGTCCTTAGTACAGTGACAGTGCATATTTTTAGCACTGATCACCGTAATATCAGTGCCCCCACCCCCGCCCAAAGAAGAAGAAAAAAAAAAAGTGTCAATAGTGTCGGTGTCCAATTTGTTCACTGCAAAATCGCAGTCCCATTAGAAGTTACTAGTCACTGCTATTACATAGTTAAAATAAAAATTGCATACAAATATCCCACAGTTTGTAGACGCTATAACTTTTGTGCAAACCAATCAAAATACGCTTATTAGGATTTTTTTTCCTACCAAAAATATGTAGCAGAATACATATTGGACTAAATTGAGGAAGAAATTTGATTCTATCAATTTTCTTTTTTTTATTGGATATGTTTTATTAGCAGAAAGTTTAAAAAAAAAAAAAAAAAGATTATTTTTTTTTTTTTTAAATAGTCATTCTTTTTATGTTTATAGCACAAAAAGATAATAAATAAAAAATGTAGGTGATCAAATACCACCAAAAGAAAGCTTCTATTTGTGGGGAAAAAAAATTACACACATTTTATTTGGATACAGCATCGCACAGCCGCACAATTGTCAGTTAAATGTAACGCAGTGCCGTATCGCAAAAAATGGCCTAGTCAGAAAGGGGGGTAAATCTTCCAGAACTGAACTGATTATACGGCATATTTTAGTAATCTGCTGCAATATTTATATTTAGAGAGTGTATATATGGTTTCTTTATTAGTAAATAGACCAGATTTAACAACTGGTATTCAACAGATTGTCATAACAAGGAGTTATTGCAGACTCGTAGCCCTTCCACCAGGTAGGGGACTCCTATAGCAGAATGGCAAGCTATCAATTCCTGCATTGAAACTGCAACAGCGATTTTTAACAAGGTGCTTTATTGTGAAAGATGAAACTAAATGTCGAAAAATGTAGTTATACATGCACCTCACACAGCTACAATCTGTTCAGAATTTTAAATGCTGCATTTACCAAGCTGAGCTTGGAATGAGCAAGAAATGAAAAAAAAAACTAAAAAGTTACATTAGTTCTGTTCAAATCATGTAGTAACATGAACGGCAAGCCCTGTGTATCAAGTCACTTCCCCCAACAGTAATAGATGTGCTAACAATGAACAAGCACCTGCCCACACATGGGACATGAATGTACACTTCCTGGACAGCATGACATTGTAAAAAAATACATCGATCAGGCCTACAAGATATCTGATAAGAAATTAGAAAAAGGAGAGAAACGTTTCCTCTAGGAATCAATATCACAAAGCCATGGGGTCATGCGTTGTAGTTTAACCTTAAACCTGAGTGCACATATTTGTCCCTGTAGAGATGTACCTATGAAGCACCTGCTGTGAAATGTATCCATACACCTGCTGTACTGGAAAAGCCTCAGGCAAAGTAACTCGCTGCAAGACGAACACTTTGTAAGTGATCCACCTGATGCCTCCCTAGTGTACAGTATGGCCTATTTCTATCTCCATCGTGACCAAACCACTAAATTAAATCTACCAGATTACCAGTTTAAAGGCAAATATGTGCTATTGTCACACAGAGTCACGTTCTTTTCTTATATCATAAAAATAAAATCATGAAAAGAATAGTTTACTAACTCCTTGAAGCCTGATTCACACCTATGCAGGGTGCCGTTTGCATATTGTAGGTGCATTTTGTGTTTTTCAAAACTTGCTTTTGATCCTCTGTCTATGGAACAAAAAACAAATAAAAAAAAAACTACACAAAAAAAAAAAAAATTCCTGGCCCTTTCCATAAAACCCACAGATGTGAACTACATCCATAGGAAACCATGTTAAATGGACTATAGTGCGGTTCCGCAAAACTGAAAATGCGCGCAAAAAAAAAAAAAAAAAAAAAAAAAAAAAAAAAGCATAGGTGTGAACCAGACCTTAGGATAAATAAACTGGGCAGCATGCAAACGAAATGCAGCCCATCTTCCCGTATAAATCTACAGCAGAAAAGTTGCAGTGTCTACACAGGGTGCATGGAGTCTCATAGCAACCCATCACCTTGGTTAATGGTTATGACTAAAGCAAACTGAAAACTGATTTACTGTTCTGAGTGGAGTGAAGCTGGCCATAGATATCAGAGAGAGCAGTCAGATCAGGCAAACCCATGGTGTATTTTGTCATAAACAGAACTATTGAGTCACATGAAAACAGACCAAGAGGGGAAACTGTCATTTCATCTCTAGGAGAGCTATTACCATACCCGCTACACATAACCACTGATTTTATGAAATCATACTAAAATGCTTTTGAGAAACAGCTTAAAAAAATAAAATTATACATATGTATTTTTTTTTTTTTTTAATGTATATACTTCATATATGCAAAAGGCAGTAATGAATTAGTTAAACTGCTCAAAATTTTGCACAGAGAGAAAAGAAAGAAAAATGATTTACATGACAGTTCCATGCTACATTGCTCTGGGGTGTATGACTGTAGTAAAATATTTTGCATGGCAGGCACATATAGGCAAGGGCAGCCAGTGGCAGTACAGAGCTGACACCAACAGGACATGTCAGCCACTAGGAACGGCAATTTCTAAAAGGAAAAAGTGGACACCCATATGACAGGGCATCTAGGGAGGCACCACACAAGACATGGGAGCCAGTAGGCGCAAACAGGCCACAGGAGCCGCCGACAGGACAAAGTAAGCAAAGGGCACAACACAGGCTGGGCACTAAGGCCTCATGTACACTGCTGCTGGTAAACAGACGGTCAGAGGCAGTTGGATGCTTTTTTTCCCAACTGCCCCTTAACTCATCCAATGTTATGAGTACATGTACACAGGCTCATTTAATGTCATTTTTAGGCAGTTGCATTTAGAGGCTTTTCTTTGAAGGCAAAAAAAAAGAGTTCAGACGCCAAAGTTTCCGACGCCAAACACAGCAACTCGCATTTCATTTACAGGCGTTTTTCATTTTTGGCTATTTTGAAAAAAAAATAAAACATTTTTATTCAAACGCTTCTAAACATGGCAAAACGGACGTTTTTTAATGTAGGTTACTATCTGTCAAGTTAAATCATTCAGGAGAGGTTGTAAAAACAACCCGTGTACATTATGCCTAACGGGTCACAGTGCCTAGTAGGCACCCACTGGGCAGAACAGCCTCCGACAGGACATAGTAGGTAGCCACAGTACACGTCAATCAGTGGGCACCCACAAGACAGGGCAGAGAGGCTGGTAGGCACCCACTTAAAATCAGCCTGTGATGGGGCAGAGCAGGCATGCAAAGATCAAGACAGTAAGTGGGCACACACACAGTGCAGTCAGTGAGTACCCAAAAGACAGGGCAAAATAAATAAGGCACCTACAAACGAGGGATTTACAGGACAAAGTAGGTACCTACTGACAGGACATGGAAGCTGCCCACCTAAAGGCAGCCTCTGATGGGGCAGAGCAGGCACCCACCCCCCCCCCCCCAGAACAGGACAGTCACTGGGCACACCCCCCCCCCCCAGAACAGGTCACTGGGCACACACCCCCCTAGAACAGGACAGGACAGTCACTGGGCACACACCCCCCTAGAACAGGACAGTCACTGGGCACACACCCCCCTAGAACAGGACAGTCACTGGGCACACACCCCCCTAGGACAGGGCAGTCATTGGGTACCCCCAGGACAGGGCAGTCATTGGGTACCCCCAGAACAGGACAGTCACTGGGCACACACCCCCCTAGAACAGGACAGGACAGTCACTGGGCACACACCCCCCTAGAACAGGACAGTCAATGGGCACACACCCCCCTAGAACAGGACAGTCACTGGGCACACACCCCCCTAGAACAGGACAGTCACTGGGCACACACCCCCCTAGAACAGGACAGTCACTGGGCACACACCCCCCTAGAACAGGGCAGTCACTGGGCACACACCCCCCTAGAACAGGGCAGTCACTAGGCACACACCCCCCTAGAACAGGGCAGTCACTGGGCACACACCCCCCTAGGACAGGGCAGTCATTGGGTACCCCCAGGGCAGGGCAGTCATTGGGTACCCCCAGGGCAGGGCAGTCATTGGGTACCCCCAGGGCAGGGCAGTCATTGGGTACCCCCAGGACAGGGCAGTCATTGGGTACCCCCAGGACAGGGCAGTCATTGGGTACCCCCAGGACAGGGCAGTCATTGGGTACCCCCAGGACAGGGCAGTCATTGGGTACCCCCAGGACAGGGCAGTCAGTAGGTACCACCAGGTCAATGTAGAGATGTGTTGTGTAGTAGAAGTGAATGGATAGCCAGCCGTCCAATCAGGGCTGACTTCCTCTCCTGACTCACCAGGTTGAACACGGTGTCCACCAGGTCTCTGGTGCTGACTTCCCCGACCTCCAGCAATCCAGTGAGCACAGCGAACTTCATGCGGATCCCTCGTATGGGCACCCCTGGGCCTAGAGCCATGGCTCCCCCGGGGTCGGGGCCCTCTGCTGGCATTCTCCTCTCATCACCTGTTGTCTGCACCTGTCTCTCCTGGCTGGACATGGCTCGGTGCCGGAGCACACAGGGCCCGTCGTGCCTGGGTGAGAAGGGAGCGGGCTCACAGAGGCTCCTGTGCGGGCAAAGCTGGGCACACAAGCTGACCGGCACCGTCCTCAGTACACCGACAACTCCTCCTGTCAGGTGCGCCCTCACCAACCCCCCACTCGCTCGCTGCAGCGTCCTAGGAAGTGGCAGCACGTCTCCGCCCTCCGTGCCATACTATTGGTGGCTGTCACTGCTGGCCAGCACACCATTGGATGCCAGTCGCGGGCTCTTACCAGAGCCTAGCTCCTATTGGTGCGCCGTGTTCCTGTACTCCTGGCAATGTGATTGGACGGGGTTGAGCGCCGCAGAGACCCCTCCTATTCTCAGGTAGAAGGAATGGCATCACACTGGAGGGGAGCCGTCCGGTCAGCCTCACCTGGCGCCATGTGAGCCAGGGCCACCGGGGATGGGGCGGGGCCACAGGAGGCCGCCATCTCGTCACACATAGCTGGGAGGGCACCGCATGGATTGCAATAGGATTAAATGTGCTTTGCTAAAGCACTGTGTATTATAAACAATTGTGTTTTATAAATCAGCATTTTCATGCAGGAAAACGTTTTTGAACACTTAAGCAAGAAAAATGAATGTATGCAAACAAGCCGCTTTAAGTCATTGCGGGGCTTTCAAGAAACAAAGTTCAGTATGCTGCATTTTTTTTGCACACAGATAGGCCGCAACACACCGCAAAGCCATAAGGATGCCATATATAAACAAGAATATAGTAGCCAAGGACTAATGGAGGAACATATAGATACAAGGAGAACACTGTGTATAGAAAAAACATGACATTTATTATAACATTCAATAAAAACGCAAAACAACCAATAAAATACAAAATGTAGGGTTCAAGTAATTGTTCAGATCCAATACAATCCACATGTAGACTCAACGCGTTTCGATCTTCAAGAGTACATGTGAATAATCTTTAAAAGATATAACATGTATATTATAAACAGCCTAAGGGCCCTTTCACACGTGCAGACCGCTCAGATCGGCCGAACGTGAGATTTATCACGCCATACAGCTCTATGGAGCGAGGAGCAGGTGGCATGTCTGCTGAAATCCGATCCGTCCGATCTGATCTGCTCCGCAAAATCCAGACGTTTGGAAACCCTATTTTCCATCCGTCTGGCGGATCGGATGAAAACGGGCAGGCAGACTGTAATCATCCGATCCCCACGTAGAGGAGAGCGGTCTCTCTGACAGGTCCGTCCCTGCACAGTGTGTACGTGTGTACGGAGTGATCCCAGCTGAGCAAGCGGGTGGCTGAATACAGATCCGCATGTGTGAAAGAGCCTTTAATTGGAAAACTCATTGTTTATAATATACATGCTATATCTTTTAAAGATCATTCTTATGTACTCCTGAAGAAGATCTATCGAAACGCGTTGAGTAAACGAGCCCTCATCATTTGTTGCATCTCAGTGCTGCTGATCTCTTCCAGGCTTCTTTACAGCCTCTTCCTGACGCACGTGTTTCAACTGATCCAGCTGTGCGGTTATTCGTTACAGCACAAGCCGATCCCGGCCAATGATTTATGGGCGTAACCTGCTGATCAGCTGAGCGAATGACAAAAGAGAGCTCTGTGTTGGTAACCTGCAAAGCAGAGAGTAAAAACCGGCACTTTGTTCTGTAAAAAACAGTACACTCATTACACATTGTTAGGCACATAGTTGATTGCCCCTAAATTGAATCCCTTCCCATCCAGTGTCATTAGTACAGTGACAGTGTGTATTATTAGCACTGATTACTGTATTAGTGTCACTGGGGATGTCAGCGGCAGTTAGTTCCTCCCCAGCATCAGTTAGTGTCATATTTCCACCGCACTATCACAGTCCCACTATAAGTCTTGGATCACTGCCATTACTAGTATGAAAAAAATAAATACAAATTCCAGTATATATCCCATCATTTGTAATATAATGTAATTGGGTCTTTAATTTATTTTTATTTTTTTAATAAAGACATGTAGTAGAATACATTTTGGCCTTAATTTATAAAGAATTTTTTTTTTTTTTTTTTATTGGACATGTTTTATAGCAGAAAGTAAAAAATGTTGGGGTTTTTTAAACATTTTCAGACTACTTTCATTCATACAATAACAAAATAAAAAAACCTCAGTGGTGAGCAAATACCCCCAAAAGAAAGTTCTATTTGTGGGGAAAAAAATGACATAAAATTTGTTTGGGTACAGCATTGCATGACCGCACAATTGCCAGTTAAAGTAGCACAGTGGAGAATAGCAAATAATGGCCTGCTTATGAAGGGGGTAAAATCTTTCAGTGCTGAGGTGGATATATAGCTAGGCTCAGTCCCGCTAGCGGCAGAAAAGCGACGCCTAATCATCGATAAAGCAACGCTAAAACGAGCGGTGCTTTAGCGCTAATGCAGCCAAGGGCCCAATGAGCACCGAGTCTGGTGGATTTTCGTGTCTTGCCACAGTCATCATTACCTCAGGGAGAGGACGTCAGCCATCTTTAACAGTCAACAAAGCCGTCAGTTTCTCCCACGGTCACCATTACCTCAGAGAGAGGATTGCAGCCATCTTTACCAGCCAGTAACTATCCCAGAGTGAGTTATCAGTCTCACCTGTGGCCACCATTACCTCACAAAGAGCACGGCAGCCATCTTTTACAGTCAACAAAACTGTGAGTTTCTCCCACAGTCACCATTACCTCAGGGAGAGGATTGCAGCCATCTTTACCAGTCAGTAACTATCCCAGAGTGAGTTGTCAGTCTCACCTGTGGCCACCATTACCTCAGAAAGAGCACGGCAGTAATCTTTTACAGTCAACAAAGCTGTCAGTTTCTCCTACGGTCACCATTACCTCAGAAAGAGGATGGTAGCCATCTTTAACAGCTAGTAACAATCCCAGAGTGAGCTGTTAGTCTCATCCATGGCCCCCATTGCCTCAGAAAGAGAATGGCAGCCATCTTTAACCACTTGCTTACTGGGCACTTAAACCCCCTTCCTGCCCAGGCCAATTTTCAGCTTTCAGCGCTCTCACTCTTTGAATGACAATTGCACGGTCATGCTACACTGTACCCAAATTATATTTTTATAATTTATTTCACACAAATAGAGCTTTCTTTTGGTGGTTTTCATAGTTTGTTATAAAATTTTGCAAACAGGTAATTTTTCTCCTTCATTGATGTGCGTTGATGAGGCTGCACTGATGGGCACTGATAGGCACTTATAAGGCGGAATTGATGAGGTGGCACTGATAGTCGTCACTAAATGGCACTGATGGGCATTGATAGGCACTGGTAGCTGACACTGATAGGTGACATTGACGATGAGGCACTGATTTGCAGCACTGGTGGGCACTGATAGGTGGCACTGGTGGGCACTGCTTAGCAGTACTTATGGGTACTGCTAGGTGGCACTGGTGGGCGGGCACTGATAAGGCAGCAGTGGCTCTCCATGTGCTTTTTTTTCTCCTCACACTGTTAGCGTGAGAAAAAAAAGAATCGATTACTGGCTTGTTTACATCACATGATCAGCTGTCATTGTCTGTTAGCTGATCACGTGGTAAAGGGCACTCTGACATTGACTCGCTGATCACAGAGCGCGCCGCCCATGCCCTGCAGGGGGCGTGCAGGCAGTTCATGCTTGAAAGGATGTACATGGACCACCCCCTGGCAATTTCGGCTATAGAGCGGGCGCGAAGAGGTTAACAGTCAGTAACAAGCCCAGAGTGAGCTGATGTAACCGCCTTCGTAGCTGCCTGTTCCGTGTGTGCTCAGAGCAGTAGTGTATTTAGGATTTGTGCTGCCCTAGGCCTGACTAAACTCGTACACCCCCTAATTTAAATATGACCTATCCCTTTCTGTCAAGGCCACACCCCTTGCTGTTTAAGACCCACTCTGAAATTTTCGAGTGGGGACAGACCTGGATTCCCTTAATTTACATAGATTTCCTCTCACTTCCTGTTTGGCTGTGGGGCAGGAAGTGAAGAGAAATCTCTGCAATGGGACAGGAATGGTAAAAAAATAAACTGACAGGGGCTCCCTTATTCTATCAAAATGAAAAAAAAAAAAAAAAGTGTTACCTATAGTTTAAATTTAAGCACAAATTTCTGATAATTTTATGGAGAGGACTAAGAAGATATAACCATGCCAATACTGCAGCAGAAAACGTATAGCACAGTGAGGAAGATTTGTGGTCCAGGATGATAGGACAGTCAAAATGAAAAACGCCGCCCCCCCCACAGTTGTGGAATGCCAGCCGCCCGCATACCGGAAGCAGTGCGGCCACTTTATGGGGGCGCTAGACTAATTTGCCTCTCAGCCCAGTCTGCCCCATAAGACCTGTGCTACACTAACAGTGCAAGCCAGCGGGGACTCTTTCCGTGCTGGCCCCCTGCAAACTGCTGCCCTAGGCCTGGGCCTGGTCAGCCTAGGCCAGGATACAGCGTTGGCTAAGAGTAAGTCTCCACGACACCTTCCAGTGAGCCTCCTACAACCCATACCTAATAGAGAGAGGCCGTTGACCCACCTTTCTATGGATTTCATTGTGGAGTTACCCAACTCCCAGAGCAACACAGTTATCCTTATGGTGGTTGACCGGTTCTCAAAAATGTCTCATTGTATTCCACTTAAGAAGTTGCCCACTTCTAAGGAACTGACTTCCATTTTTGCTTGGGAGATCTTTCGCTAACAAGGGCTACCCAAGGTGAATGTCGCTGACAGGGGTAGTCAGTTTGTGTCCCGGGTCTGGCGAGCCTTTTGTGCACAGTTGGGAATTCAGCTTGCTTTCTCCTCTGTGTATCACCCGCAGTCTAATGGGGCCGCAGAATGAGCCAGTCAGTCCTTGGAGCAATTTCGACATTGCTATATTTCTGACCATCATAACAACTGGTCAGACCTCTTACCGTGGGCAGAGTTTGCTCACAATAGTGCCTTGAATTCTGCTTCCCGATTGTCCCCGTTTATGGCGAACTATGGTTTCCAACCTTCCATGTTGCCTGACTCATTTGTTCTGCAGAGTATTCCTGCATTAGAGGAGCATCTATGCGGTCTTCGTTCCACTTGGGCACAAGTCCAGGAGGCTTTGCAACATGCTAATGATAGGTATAGACTCCATGCTGACCGCAGACACCTGCCTGCGCCTTCCTACCAGGTTGGGGACAGGGTCTGGCTGTCATCTCGCAACCTCCAACTTCGTGTTTCCTCTCTGAAGTTCGCACCTAAGTTTATTGGGCCTTTCCGTATTCTTCGCAGGATTAGCCTAGTGGCTTACACATTAGACCTTCCTAATATGCGCAAATCGAATGTATTTCATGTCTCCTTATTAAAACCTTTGTTCTACAACTGCTTTACCACCTCGGTGCCTCGTCCTGAGAACCATGAGGACTATGAAGTATAGTCCATTGTTGACTCCCGTAGGTTCTGTGGGCGCATACAGTACCTGGTGCATTGGAAAGGGTACGGTCTGGAGGAACGCTCTTGGGTCTCATCCTCAGACGTACATGCCCCTGTCCTCCTCTGTGATTTCCATAGACGTTTTCTCCTCAAGCCTGGTGGTCCTCTGAGGGTAAGGGGTCCTTGAGGAGGGGGTACTGTCAGGGCTGGGCTCAGCCCTTCCTTCTCTGAGCTGGCCACTCAGCTGTCGGCTAATTGCCAGCTACTATCTCTCCACAGTGACTCATCTGTTGATGATATCGTGCTCATCAATCCTGCCTACTTAAGCCATCCAGCCCAGATGATCTCTGCCCTTGCCTTGATCAGCATCACAGAGACTATCTCCTGCATTTCTGTTAAAGACTTGCTTGGCTGACATTCCTTCTGGCTCCAGATCCTGCTTGCTGTTCCACTACGCTGTTACCTGGCTTCCTGAGTTTCAGGCTTGTCTGACTATCCGTTCTGGTTACAGAACTTTGGCTATGTTTTGACTATGTTTGTGAGTGAGGACTTAATAGAAAAAATAAAGAAAATATTTTACCCAATACTTGGTAAAGAAGAAACAAATCCAATAAAAATAGAAAGAGCACATAGACTTAGAAGACCTAAGGGAATAACAATGGAGACCCCAATAGACATAATTGTAAGATTTCATAATTTTGAAGAAAAAATCGAATATGGGGAAATATGAGGGGTAAGCCATCAATAAAATATGAGGAAAGGACTTTACAGATGTTTGCAGATCTGTCACAGGAAACATTAAGAAGAAGGAAGAGCAGATACAGGGGGTGGAGGGGTTTACTGAATACAGCCCAGTATGGGACAATAAATATTTTGAGGAATTGCTCACACTGGACTCTGGGGAACGGTGGAAGAGGCACGGAGTTACACATCTGAGACATATTTTTGAGGCGGGCAGCCTGATACCATTTGTGGCGCTGAGGGAGAGGTTTCAGCTCCCTCGGACGATGCTTTTTCACTACTTACAATTACAGCATGCGGTGCGGACACAGTTCGGTGGTGCACTGTGGACTCTTTCACCGACCCCCATTTTCAGAATGATGGGGGATGTTGTGCAGTTTCGGGGGTTCATATCAAGGATTTACTCGCTAGTCTTACACACTCACCTTGAGGGGTTCCCACAGACAGCTTATGCAAAATGGGAGGAGGACGTGGGCACGTTTGAAAGTGAGCAATGGGAGGAGGCTCTCCAGGCGGTCCAATTATGTTCGCTCAATGTGGCTCAGAGACTGTCCCAACTTTACTTACTACTCAGAGTTCACCTTACGCCCGCTAGACTTCACAGGATGGGGATACGACAGGATGATAAATGCCCTAGATGTGCAAGGGATCATGGGGACCTGATCCATCTATTATGGAGATGCCCCAAGCTTCATTTGTTCTGGACAGGAGTGGTGGCCACGATCAATGGAGCATACCGACTTAATATACCAATTGACCCTAAACCCTGTATACTCGGGATACTGGACGACATACCTATGACACCTAAGAACAGGCAGGCGGTTGCTAGGGCCTTGTTTCAGGCACGAAAAATGATTCTCCGGCATTGGAAGGCCTCAGAGCCCCCGGCGCTGGGAGAATGGATAAAACAAATGGGGGATACTATTAGAATGGAGAAATATATCTTTCAACACAGGGGTTGCCCAGAGAAATATGATAGTCTATGGGCTCCCTGGTTGGACACACCAGGACTATCACCGATTGACTTGATATTGGACCGATTGCTGTAGAAAGAATAGATGGGCCAGAGGACCGCTTGGGAAATAATTACTGGATGTGTACGTGCTGGGACCGCTCAGAGATTATGGTAGAAGGTATTTTGTACCAACAAATGTATGAGTATGGGAGATGGGGGAATAACAAAGCTGAATTATTGGTGAGCCTTCCTGCAGAAATGACTGTACCCTTCGGATCTGTAACTATGAACCTGTCTGAGTTTGGTGCTGAAAAAATTGTACTTAATGTTCATTCTGTATTTCTTTGGTTTTGTATTTGTTCAATAAAAACATCTTTGATTTAAAAAAAGAAGAAGGAAGAGGATAAAACCTTTACTGGAGGTGATGCAAAACCATGAAATACAATATAATTGGGGCTTAGCCGCATGTCTGATAGTGATAGGCCAAAAAAATTGACATTCCGTAAAACTCAGATTTTTAGAAGAAATCAATGACTTCTGTAAAAGCTTGGAAATCCTATCTCTGTTAAAAAAAAAAAAAAAAGCTTTGAAATTCCTACCCCGGAAATCCCAGGAGAAACAACCCTAAGGAAAGAAAGAACTACACAGGATGAAGATCAGTGGCAGCTGATCCTTAATAAAAATAAAATGGATGTGGAGACTGTCCAGGTTTTGGCTGTCTGATTCCAGAATATCGGAACCATATAGGTTTGAAGCGATGCAGTTTTGGCGAGAATTGGATCAATCAGTGTCTCTGATCACATCTTGGGACGCATTCAAGGCCTCCACCAGGGGTAGCCTGCAGTCGCATGTCCGCAAGATTCGTAAGGATCTGAGGGAGGAGACTCGAAAGGCGGAGGAGAGGGTGGCAGCACTTGAGGAGGAATACTCTGAGTCGGGGACTCCGAGGGCATACTCTAACTTTCAGGCAGCGCTGAGAGATGTTCTCCTGCTACGAACATCAGCCACCAAAACTAAATTCCTACATCAGTCCCAAAGAATCTTCGAGCACGGGGAGAAGACTGGCAGCATGCTGGCATGGCTGGCGAGAGAAAGCTCCTCCCTGGTGACTATCTTGAACATATGTGATTCGGATGGGAAGACTCTAACAGATCCCTCTTCCATTAATAACAGATTTGCATCATTCGGCTACGGCTCCCGAATGGATTGCACGGACGAAGAACTAAAGACATACCTCGACGGGGTGGAGCTCCCTTTCCTGACATCCACATTAAGAGAAGCTTTAGATGGCCCTATTCTATTAGAGGAGTTGCAGAGGACAGTAGCCTCCTTGCAAAATAGCAAAACGCCAGGCCCGGACGGGATACCTGACAAATTCTTTAAAAGGTATGCAGAGGAAATACTACCACCGTTCAAACTAGTGATGCAAAAAGCCATGGAAGGGAATTTATTACCCCGACAATGGCTGAGGCAGTCATAGTGGTCATCCTTAAACCTGGTAAGCCCCCTGAGCATTATTCCTGGTACCGCCCAATCTTTCTCCTTAATGTGGACGCCAAGTTGTTGGCTAAGGTGTTGGCCGGTCGATTGAACACTGTGACTACAGCATTGGTACACGCGGACCAATCTGGATTTATGCCAGACAGGGGGACCGGCATAAACATTCAATGCCTCCTTACACATCTCTCTAGGGCAAGCGGCTACGGCCCGGAGATAGTCGCCTCCTTAGACGCCGAAAAGGCCTTTGACTCGGTTGAGTGACGCTACCTCTGGGCGGTCCTTCGCAAGTTCAGGTTTGGTCCTCGTTTTATAAGTTGGATCCAGATGTTATACCACAATCCCACGGCCCATATATGCACAAATTATTTGCTATCCCAGCCATTTCCCCTGTCCAGGGGCACCAGACAGGGTTGTCCACTATCTCCTGGACTATTCGCGCTAGCCATGGAGCCCATGGCAGCTCGAATTAGATCCGAACCTTCAGTAAAGGGAATCCAAGTCGGTGTAATAACAGATAAAATATCCTTATATGCCGAAGATACCCTCCTCTTCCTTAAAGACATCTCCTCCCTCCCACCAGCGCTTCAAATAATAGATGAATTCGGCTCATTTTCGGGCATCAAGGTTACTTGGGGAAATCACTTATTTTTTCACTAAATGCGTCAGGTCATCACCCACCAACAGGCACCCCCCTAAACTGGACATCTGAATTTAAATACCTAGGAGTAAGGGTTGGGACTCTGTTGTCCTCATACTACGAGCTGAACCTCCAACCATTACTTAAACATTTCTCGCAGAAATGTATGGCCTGGAGGACCCTCCCCCTATCACCAGTGGGTAAAGATGGTCTATCTACCCAAATTCCTTTTCCTTTTTCGAAATGCCCCTTTGATCCCCCCAGCCTCATTCTTCGCCAAGATAAAAAGTATAATATCTTCCTTTGTTTGGAATGGAAGACCTCCCACAGCTAGCCACCACCACCCTTCAGCTCCCCGTCACCCAGGGAGGCCTGTCCCTACCAGATTTTCAGATTTACTTCTGGGCGGCCGTCCTGGTGACGGTCAGATGGTGGTTTTCCCAACTACAAGACAACCCAGCAGTAACCTTGGAGGCAGCCATAATGGGCTCGTACTCCTCCCTCAATAACGTGGTGTGCAGGGGGGCGAGATCTCAACCTGGCATCACGCAGCTGATGAGCACAACCATCAATGTATGGCATAAAGCCAGGACCCGCTTTAGCTCCCCTGGGATGTTCTCTCCCCACATTCCTCTCTGTGGTAATCCAAACCTATCACACATGAATACCGTTCCAGACCCCCAGGTCTGGGCAAAGAATGGTATAGTCAAGTTGAAGCATATGGTTACGGGAGGTAAACTGAGATCCTTCTCTGATCTAAAAAGTGCCTACTTACTACCGGGATGGATGTTGTTTCAATACTACCAGCTACATGCGTATAGGAAACAGTTCCCAGCGCAACTCATACTGAAATTGGACCCTGTGGAGGGATTACTTACTGCCAAGATCATAGATAAACCACTCTCCTCCATGTATTTCCACTTGTCCATAGCCCCCTTGAAGAAACTTGAAAAAACTCTAGATAAGTGGAAATTGGACATCCCAGATCTGTCAGAGGAGGAATGGAAGGCATGTGTTTCTTCCTTTGTCACTAACATGGTCTCGGCCAGAGATTGATTTATGCAGGTCAAGTTCCTCCACAGAGCCTACTACACTCCAAAGCGGTTAACAATTATGAATCCTAACACCCCGGTGGCCTGCCCTAGATGTGATCAGAGAACCCCCTCCTTCTTCCATATGACATGGTCCTGTCCCCACCTTGGAAACTACTGGTCAGAGATAGCCGACACCCTTAGCCAGGTTACCTCCCTAGAGCTGGGAATAGACCCCAAAATGATGCTGCTAAATGTTTTTAAATCTAGGGTAAGGGGCAAATATACTAGACTATTCCTGAATTATGCTACTTTTTATGCACGCAGAGAGATATTTCTCCATTGGAAGGACGCTACGCCTCCCAGGGTGTCCTCTTGGCGCCTAACACTGAAATCAGTGTTGCCATTGTATAAGCTTACCTATGCCAACCGAAACTGCCCTGGGAAATTTGATAAGATATGGTCGGGATGGATAGATGCCTGGGGCACAGAAGTGGGGGATGACCACTGAGGAATTGCTGATGGATCTGCCCCACAATAGGCTAACACTTTTATGATCTCCTGAATGTCTAATCATTGCTCGAGCTCTGTGTAATTAGGAAAATGGCTGAGGCCCCTCCTTTGCCATCCTGCCTTTACCCGAGACCCCCCCCCCCCCGTCAGGACCTCCTTAAACAGTCTTCACGTCTGTCTCCTGTTTAAATCTGCAGCCCATTTGCACTGTGACAATTCATGTAACAATACTTCTGTGAAGAACTGTGAATATGCATCGCTTGTACTGTAAATATCGAATAAACATTCTCTTTCTTGTTAAAAAATAAATAAAATAAAAAAATAAAATGGAAAATATATAATGAACATGGAAAACGGGAATATAGGACCGAGGGGGTGGCGTGGGGGTGGGGGTGGGTTGGGTAGTAGGCAGGATAAGAGAAATTATCTAAATATACAGTAAGTTTTATTAAGTTTCTTGCAGAAATAAACAAGGTCTGTACAGAATGACCATATTTTACAATGAAATAAAGGAGGTCGCAGCCTCTCATTGTTGATAAGCTTGAGGTAGAGATTTATATTACTGCTGAGGTGTCTCTTTATTCCAGCTTTGCGGGATTGTGTTGCTTAGAGGTCTCTACCTTCTATCTAGTTATATCTCTGATCTCTGAGCGACTCTGCCTCATTCCTCAGTTCTAATTTAAGAGATTACATTATTGTAAAGAATAGATAAAGTAGGAAAAGCTAGTGAAGAGAGAAGAGCAAAAAGAAGGGGGGGGTTGTGGGTGGGGATTATGGTAGGGAGAGAGGGGTAAAGGGATGGTAGCTGGAATTAGGTGTGGGTGGGCTTCATGTCCTATATTTAAGATTCCTCTTACCTTGCACCTATCAAGTTTTTTTATGTCTCGAGTAGGGAATAGATTCCAAAGAGTCCAGGTTTGTTGATATGTCTCTTGTCTATCGGTTGCTGTTAGTATCAACTCCTCCATCTTTCTTTTGTCTTCTACCTTTTTCAGCCAAAGCACTGTCGTCGGTGGATTCTGCTGCTTCCAGAGTAAGTAAATGCAGGATTTGGCTGCGTTCAATAAATGACGTAATAGGGATTTCTTGTAAATGCTTATCGATATTGTGGAGATATGGAGCAGAAAGAATGCCTGATCATTTGGTATTTTAAAATCTGTGAATTTTTGGGCTATGGTGCGGACCGTCGTCCAAAATGTCATCAGTCTGAGGCATGTTCAGAATATGTGTAAGATCGTTCCTCTGTCTGTGCCACATCTCCAACAGTGTTCTGGAGTATCTGGGAAGATAGTGTGAAGTCGGCTAGGTGTCATGTACCATCTCATAAGTACCTTATAGTTGGTTTCTTGTATCTTAGTACAGAGTGATGATTTAAACGATAAGGTTATCATGTTTTGAATTTGTGTGACAGTAAAGGTGTGGTTCAAGTCTGTCTCCCATTTCTGTATACTGGCTATTGTTGGTTGTTCCTGGGGGGTATTAAGTAAGGCATATGCTTTGGACAGGACCCTGGGCATTGGTTCCGTGTCAGAGCAGTACTCCTCAAATGTGGTTAGTGGCCTAGTATATGCATGGGGTTTCTTCATAGTTTGAAGGAAGTAGTGTATTTGCGCTGTGTTCCAGAATATCAGCTGGTAGGGGCTCGTTGGATCCATCAGCTTCTCAATGGTGGGCCATTTATCTCCGATCACGAACTGAGAGGCCCTAACTTGGTCTGCGTTTCGTAAAGTCGTAAATTGTGTGGGTTGTATGCCAGGCAGAAATTTGGGGTTACCAATTATTGGTGTTAGAGGTAAAGTCTTAAGCCCCATACACACGGTCGGACTTTTTCATGGATTCTGTCCGATCGGACAATGTTGTTGAAAAATCAGACCGTGTGTATGCACCATCGGACAGTGTACGTCGGATTGTCCGGCGGACAAAGTCTTATCTCCTGCTGGAAAGATTTGCCGACAACACGGTCCGATCACACCAAATCCGATCGTGTGTACGGTTGTCCGACCGGACAAAGTGCTACGCATGCTCAGATCACATTACAAGACCAAAGCTATTGGCTACTAGCCTCTACGTAGTCCCGTCGTAGGCAACAAACGTCACCACGTTCAGAATGATCGGATTTTCCGACAACTTTGTCCGACCGTGTGTACGCAAAACCAACATCAGACAAAGTATGACGGACAGGATCCGACCGACCTGGTCCGCGGATTGTCCGACCGTGTGTATGGGGCTTTAGTTGTTTGCGAGGCTTGTAAGGTGGCTTGCGAATATTGTCTCAAAGTGTTCCCTATCAGGGGGTGTGACTTAAGGGCAGTTGGCATGGAGTCCCAACACCACATTGCTCTTCTTAAGGGTATGGGAGATTGGCTTTGCTCTATTTGTGTCCATAGTTTCAGTTCACTATGGCGTTGCCAATCAATGACTCTTCCAAGGTAAACTGCCTGGTAATATCTTCGGACGTCTGGTAGCGCCAGACCTCCGTAGTTCTTTGGTAAAGTTAGCTGGGTGCGAGGGATGTGGGGCTTCTTGTGAGCCCAGACGAAGCAGGTGAATATGGCCTGTATCTGTTTGAATTATGAGGATGGTATCCTGATCGGCAGAGCTTGAAACAGATAGAGGAATTTTGGCAAGATGCACATTTTTATTAAGTTACTCCTACCAAACCGTGAATGAATGATCGTGTGCCATTTCTCTAGTAATATTTTGGTTTTCGTTAATAGAGGAGGGAAGTTGAGTTCGTAGCTAGTGAGAGATCTGCTGGTATATTTGTGCCCAAATAGTTTAGTGCAGTTGGTTTCCACTTGAAGCAGAATCCAGATTGCATTGTTGTAAGGGTTTGTGGTGGCAGTGCGATTCCCCTCGCCTATGACTTATTAAATTGTATTTTCATATTGGATAGTGTGCCATATATCTCAAATTATTTAAGGAGATTTTGTAATGAAACTGCAGGATTTGTTAGGGAGAATAACATATCATCAGCATACGCTGAGATCCTGTGTTGTTTTTTATCAATCGTGATTCCCTGTATGTTGGGGTCTAGTCTGATTGTAGAGAGGAAAGGTTCTAGGGAGAGGGCATAAGCGAAATTATCATATGGGGGACAGAGATCTGGACATCGGGTGAGCTCTGCAGCCCCTTCTACCAATAAAGTAGGGGAGGCCAAGCAGGATCGCCATACAGAGCATCAACTCAGAAAGAACAGAGGGGCAAAGGAGGCACAAATATAGAGTTATGGATCTGCTTGAGGACCAGGAGAAGGTCAAAATTCCAACATGTAAGGGGTGGGGGAGGGGTGGGATGAATCGCATGCCAAAAAGTCTAGACCCTTCCTTCTTACGCCTCTTCCTCAATGGGAGGCTTATCTCTATAATAGAAACTAGGAATACCCCCACATCCTTGTCCTCCATATGGAAGGAGGAGAAGAGAGGGGTGCCGAAGAATGAGAAGGAGGGGTGGAAAAGAAAACATGACAGAATTAAAACTACTGACATATAATGTTAGAGGCCTAAATACTCCAGGAAAAAGGCATAAAATATTGAAGGCAATTAAACAATATGCAGCGAGTATAGTATTCCTACAAAAGACCCATATAGCACAGGACACAAGGATAAGATTATACTCAAAAGAACATCCAATATGGTACTATTGAGACTTCCCACCAAAAAGAGCAAAAGGGGTGGCGATCAGTGTTGTAAGTAACGCGATTAAAGTAAACGGCGTTACGTAACGCCGTTACTTTAAAGGGTAACGAGTAATCTAACTGATTACTCTTCCCCTCGCGGTAACGCCGTTCCCAGTGGAGGGGAGAGATCGGATGCCAGCACATACCCTGCCAATACTCTGCAATACAATTACAATACTCTGCCAATACTCTGCAACACTCTGCCAATACTCTGCAACACCCTGCCAATACTCTGCAACACCCTGCCATACCCAGCCATACTCTGCCATACTCTGCAATACCCCGCAATACCCCGTAATATCCAGCCATACTCTGCAATACCCCGTAATACCTAGCTATACTCTGCAATACTCTGCCATACCCAGCCATACTCTGCAATACCCCGTAATACCCAGCCATACTCTGCAATACTCTGTAATACCCAGCCATACTCTGCAATACTCTGCAATACTCAGTAATACCCAGCCATACTCTGCAATACTCTGCAATACTCGGTAATACCCAGCCATACTCTGCAATACTCGGTAATACCCAGCCATACTCTGCATTACTCTGCAATACTCGGTAATACCCAGCCATACTCTGCAATACTCGGTAATACCCAGCCATACTCTGCAATACTCGGTAATACCCAGCCAATACTCTGCGATACCCAGCCAATACTCTGCAACACCCTGCCAATACTCTGCAACACCCTGCCAATACTCTGCAACACCCTGCCAATACTCTGCGATACCCAGCCAATACTCTGCAACACCCTGCCAATACTCTGCAACACCCTGCCAATACTCTGCAACACCCTGCCAATACTCTGCCATACCCAGCCATACTCTGCAATACTCGGTAATACCCAGCCATACTCTGCAATACACGGTAATACCCAGCCATACTCGGCGATACCCAGCCGTACCCAGCCATGCTCAGCCGTACCCAGCCATACTCAGCCAATATTACAGTTGAGGAGATGACGTGGATATTACAGTGGGTGAGATTATGGATATTACAGTGGGGGCTTTATGGTGGTGGAATTTTTTACAGGTTTTTGCAAATTCAATTATTATTTGCTGATCTGAAAAATGATCCGATCCGTGACTCTGATCCAAGCAACGATCCGATCCGTGAGTTTGGGGGGGACAGATGTACAGAGGGGGAACAGATATATGTGTGTGGGGGGGGACAGATGTGTAGTGGGGTACAGAGGGGAAACAGATATATGTGTTGGGGGGGAACAGACGTGCAGGGGGGTACAGAGGGGAAATAGACGTGCAGGGGGGAACGCACCCCTTGCTTACAGTAATACTAGACCCGCCCCTAAGAATATAAAAAAAAAAAAATCACAGTTACTTTTCTGAGTAACTAATTACTTTTCCAATGTAGTAACTGAGTTACTAACTCAATTACTTTTTTGGGAGAAGTAATTTGTAATGTAACTAATTACTTTTTTAAAGTAAGATGACCAACACTGGTGGCGATAGGATTTGCAAAAGAGACTAGGTTTTCCCTAGAAGCAAGGAAAGTGGACGGTCGGAGGGTGTGGAGGGTCGGTATCTATTTGTAAGAGGGAAAATATAAGAAGTAGAATATACACTGGCAAATGTATACTGTCCAAATAAAAACCCGACAGGGTACTTGACAGTAATCGAGCCCCAGTTGAAGTCTGTTTAAGACGAAACGCGTCGGGAGAACTTTGCAGATTATCAATATCAGTGCGTTTTCATATTTTCTGCTTTGCTTTTAATATTTTTACCGAAAATGTTTTTTGGAAGCTGGACGCAAATTTTAAAGCAATAAATAGAGTCCCTGCCTGGACTTTTTACACGATGAGGAGGCCCTCTCTGTTTTCTTTATCCTCATACTCCTACCCGCTGTGATGATCCATGTGCTTTGGTGAGACCCCTTCCTTTGGTTCCTGTCGATCTATGGACGGTCGGTGAGTGACAACTGCTGAGGTGACTCCACTGCACACATCCATTTTGTAGAGGCTTAGGCCTTACAAATTTCAAGCTCGTTTGACCCCTCACCACCGGTTAGTGGGTCCACCTGATGTGGTAAGCGTACCCAACCTATTTTCCATATTTCCTTGTTTGCAACTGAATCCGACACCCAGAGGACCCAGTTTCCAAGCAATCTTTTGATACACCCATTTATGTTGTGGACACTACTATATGGCTTTAATAGCGTTTTGAATAGTTCTGAAGAGACAATTCATTTACAGTTTGCTATTTCGCCAGGTGTACCCATAAGTCTTTTCCCATAAGTTCTGTTCACATGATTGTAGACATCCTAGTCCTGTTTGGTGTAACCTCATCCATGTTTTCAGTGTCTTGAATGATGCCATTATATGTCTAAATGCACAGACAGTTCACTTTATATTGATACATTTACCATGAGTCACCATAACAGACACTTATAACGTGCCTTTATCCATTGCTTACACATCAATTATGTTTTGGTTTTCTGCACTGCCCTGTGAGTTAGCAATGACATCCACATTTTGGTGATTCTGTTTGCCTTCATTTCTCGTATAGAGTGTCTATTTTCTGCTTTCACAGTGCATTTTCCGTGGACACCACTTGTGGGTCTACGAACAGTGCATATTATCCATCCATAATATTAGCCCTCGGTTGACCCTGTCTTACTTTTTTATATGCACTAGATGATACTTGTTTCATATTGCTGTACATTGCACACGTTTTTCATGGTTGATCCTATCCACTTTTTTATGTGCACTAGATGATACTTGTTCACATTGTACACGTTTTTCATGGCGTGCACTAAGGACTGACGTCCTTGCTTTTCTTGTTTATACTAATTTTTTGAACACTCAAATAGTGGTCTTGATTTCCATATGCTTGCCCACTTAGAATGTTCTCACATTTTTTATCCTAGCGCCACACTTTTCTTATTTTTGATCAGCGATTTTTATTGTGACTGCGACATTATGGCGGACACATCGGACATTTTTGACACATTTTTGGGACCATTGTCATTTATACAGCAATCAATGCTATTTAAATGCATTGGTTTCTGTATAAATGACAGTTGTAGTGAAGGGGTTAACCACTAGGGGGAGGGGAGGGGTTATGGGCTGTGACGTGTTTTTTTTTTTTTTTTACATTAGGGGCGGGGCTGACGTCTGACGTCATTGATCGGCTTTCCCGATGACAGGGAACAGCCGATCAATGACAGGCAGAGTAGGAAGCGCGGGGAGAGGTTTGTTTACACATACCTCTCCCCGTTCTTCAGCTCCGTAACCCGATCGCGGGACACCAGCGGCGATCGGGTCCGCTGGTCCCACGGCCGGGGTCACGGAGCTCCCGGCTGGGTCGCGAGCGCGCCGCTGGCAGCGTGCGCGCGACCCACAGGCAGGCACATGCACGATCACGTACAGGTACGTGATTGTGCCTGCCCGTGCCATTTTGCCGCAGTATATCTGTGTTAGGCGGTCGGGAAGCGGTTAATAAGAAAAGTACTGAAAGAACTAATGGAGCAAGAAACAAGACAAGCATTTAACACAGTGGCAAGGGACAGATATAAATGGAGTAATAAGCCTGGGAAATATTTAGCAAAAATAAAAATTTAAAATTTAAAATGAAAAAAGGTGTAGTACATTTAACAACAGAAATTGCTCAGGCCTTTCAAAGTTATTATAGTGCACTATACGCAGTACAAGAAAAGGGTTCACTAGAAGCAGAAATTTATGTTAATAGATGCCGAAAAAGCGTTTGAGAGAGTAGACTGGGGATTTATGATAACAACTTTAGAGAATATAGGAATAGGCTCTAGGATGGTGAGATGGGTCAAAGTACTGTATAGCCACCCTACAGCCACAGTGAAAATCAATGGGAGTCTGCCATCAACTTTTGAAATGAACAATGGTACAAGACAGGGGTGTCCGCTTTCACCCCACTTGTTTGTCCTTTCATTAGAACCCTTACTAGCAACTATCAGAATAAATGTAGATATAAGTAACCTGAAGATAGGAAAAGAAGAACATACTAACAACTAAAATAGCAGCATATGCAGATGATGTCCTATTCTACGTAACCAACCCCAGAATAACATTGCCAAATTTAGTAAAAGAACTAAAAAAATATGGAGAACTGTCTAACTTAAAGATTAATCTAATTAAATCTGAGATATTAAATATAAATATAGATAAGAAGGAGAAACAAGCTTTACAGGGAGAATTCCCTTTTATATGGGGGAAAACGGAAAATTATTATTACTTACCATAATTTTTCTTTCCTGGCCCATCCTCACGTCGGCACATAATGGGTTAACACCTCCTTTGGAGCCCCACATGACCACATGTTCCAAGCTGAATAAAAGACAGCCCCTCCCCCAACTAAGATGTTCGATAACCTAGCCTGGGACAAGCCACTAGGGAGGGAGTCTTGTGCCGACGTGAGGATGGGCCAGGAAAGGAAAATCACTGTAAGTGATAACAATTTTCAGTTTTCCTGGCCCACCCCACGTCAGCACATAACGGGATATACCAAAGCTAATATAGGGAGAACAAATGAAAAGGGACACTGACACTGAAAGAAAAGCTGCTAAAGCCAGAAAGAATTGATCTCTCTTGTCCCAAACTTGCTGGTTGCATATTTAGTTTGTAAAGTTGAATGAAGGCCACACAGACCTTCAAGCTAGTCCTTTCCTATATCTTCCAAGCAATCCTGACATAACTGCCCCAAAGGTTGTCCCCCCCCCCCCCTCTAGTCAAATAGGCTTGGAATTGTTTCAGAGCAGAAAGGCCTACTTCCTGCATGCCAATCTAATCATCCTGGTAACCCAAGATTGGATGACTCTTGAGGGCCTGATGGCTAAATGAAAAGATTGTAGACTTTCCTCCTTTAACCAAGTACCCTGTTAGTAACTCGACCATGTGTAAGAAAACTGAAGTCTTCCTGTTGTGCACTCAGTGCCTCTCGTGGGACTACTGCCCAGTTTTTCTGGAAACTGGATACCACTTTAAAATGTAACTTTGGAGATAGAGGTGGTATCCCTATCTCTGGTAAAAAGGAAAAAAAAGACACCAAAGGGCTCTTGCAGGAAAGTGTTGCAATCTTCAACATCCTTATGTCTGAAGTAGTTGCTGTCAGGAGAACTAGTTTTACTGTGAGGTACTTCAAAAGCAATGAAACCTATTGGAGCAAAGGGTGCTCTCGGATCCAAGCCTAAGTCCCACAGAGGGAACAAGGATTTCCCTCAAGGTCATATGGATTGTCATCTGGAAGAAGCATCTGGTCACTGGCTTTTGCACCCATCTGCAGCCTGTGAAAAGATAAAGTAGAGATCTGTAACTTAAATTGAGTTGTATGTCAAGGATATTGGCTAGAGCATGGAACACAGGAGAGAAAGCTTTTGCTGAGCAAACAAAACAGACTTCTTTCATATCCTCTCCTATGTAGCGTTCATGGATGATCTTCTGGTCACCAAGGTCTGAACAACCCCATATGAGAATCACTGCACCTGTAGTTTAGCCTATTCCATAGCCAGGCTATTAAAAGTAGTCTCATTGGATTGGGGTGCTGTTACTAACTTCAGTCATAAAAGATTTCATTTGACCAGAGACAAAGATCAAACAGAAAATTCCATGGCACTGTGAGCCTATCTTGTATGACGGAGCCTTTGCATTGGTATCCTGTTGCAAATATCAGAATGAATATGAATGTATATGAATATTCACTGCGCTCCAATGGCCTTGCAATTGTTTCTTCATATTGTGGACTCCCCAGGCCCAGAGACTGTCATCTGGCTTCAGAATCATCCTATCTCCTGGGCTGAGAGGCATGCCTCCAAAAGAAGCACAGGGGCGATGTCCAAAATTCCAGTTCTTGTTGGATTTGTATAGGCACAAAGATTTTCTGATTCATAGACAGCCCAGCTCATAGAATAAAGAAGGCAAATTGAAACGTCCTCATGTGCCACCTGGCCCAAGGTACCACCACGATCTTCAAAAATATTCCTGGGGCTGTGCCAACTGTGTAAAAGGCAGATACCTGAACTGGAAGTTACATCTGGCCACCGCAAATCACACACACCTCTGGTGCTCGCCATTGATTGGTACATGGAAGTATGAGTAGGCCCGTCGATTGATACCAACTGGTCCTCCTGCTGAACTGTCCATGTGACTGTCTGCATGGACTCCATCTTGAACCTCTTGGTGTATATGAACACATTTTATTGCTTCAAACTGAAACAGGCCAGAAGGCTCCTGCCTTAGGTACTAGAAAAACTGGGGAGAAAGGCCCCCAGATGATTCTATGTTTTTTAGATTATTGGCATGATGGCCTTGTGGCAGTATAAAAATCTTGCAAACATTTTCTCTTCTCTGCTCTGTTGGACATAAATTAAATGGATTCAGTGGACAGCTTTTGTAATTCTCCATTGTACTCCCACCTGTCTTCTGGACCCACTGGTCTTTGATGATTGTCGTCCAAACCCTTCAGAAGGGCCCCTCATTCAGAACCCCCGGCCCTAACTAGAAGAGACTGGTTGGACGCACCTTCAAAAAAATCTTAGCAGCTTGCTCTTGACTTGAATTCATGTCAAAAGTAACTTTGAGACACCTCCACTGTGATCTATTAAATCTGCAGCCGGTCCTATAAGATTTGGCCTCCTGCACCCCCTGAAGTTCAGTGGGCTTGAGTGAAGGATGGCGGCTTCCTCTTACTAGTCTGTGGCAACAGTCCAGACTTTTCCTCCTGTTATTCGCTTAATTGCATTGTTCAGCGTTTGGCCGAACAATAACCTCCCATTATAGGAAATGTCGAAGGCTTGTGTAGAAGTTCTGCCTGCCCTCCAGTGGCGTAACCACAATGCTCTCATAGCAGTGACTGAGTGCTTTGGCTAAGTATCTATGAGCTTGTCACATCTTACCACTGGGATTTTTGCCTATTCCTCCTTGCAAAACTGCTCCAGCTCCTTCAAGTTGGATGGTTTGCACTTGTGAACAGCAATCTTTAAGTCTGACCACAGATTTTCTTTTGGATTGAGGGCTTTGACTAGGCCATTCCAACACATTTACATGTTTTCCCTTAAACCACTCAAGTGTTGCTTTAGCAGTGTGTTTGAGGTCATTGTCCTGCTGGAAGGTGAACGTCCGTCCTAGCCTCAAATCACACACAGAGTGGTACAGCTTTTGCTCAAGAATATCCCTGTATTTAGCACTATCCATCTTTCCCTCAACTCTGACCAGTTTCCCAGTCCCGACTGCTGAAAAACATCCCCAAAGTAGGATGCTGCCACCACCATGTTTCACTGTGGGTATGGTGTTCTTTGGGTGATGTGATGTGAAGCCAAAAAGTAAAATTTTTGTCTCATCAGACCAGAGCACCTTCCTCCATACATTTTGGGAGTCTCCCACATGCCTTTTCGCAAACTCAAAACGTGCCATTTTGTTTTTTGCTGAAAGTAATGTCTTTCTTCTGGCCACTCTGCCATACAGCCCAACTCTATGGAGCGTACGGCTTATTGTCGTCCTATGTACAGATACTCCAGTCTCTGCTGTGTAACTCTGCAGCTCCTCCAGGGTTACCTTAGGTCTCTGTGCTGCCTCTCTGATTAATGTCCTCCTTGCCCGGTCTGTGAGTTTTTGTGTGCGGCCGTCTATTGGCAGGTTTGCTGTTGTGCCATGTTCTTTCCATTTGGTTATGATAGATTTGATGGTGCTCCTAGGGATCATCAAAGATTTGGATATTTTTTTATAACCTAACCCTGACTTGTACTTCTCAACAACATTGTCCCTTACTTGTTTGGAGAGTTCCTTGGTCTTCATGGCAGTGTTTGGTTAGTGGTGCCTCTTGCTTAGGTGTTGCAGCCTCTGGGGCCTTTCAAAAATGTGTGTATATGTAATGACAGGTCATGTGACACTTAGATTGAACACAGGTGGACATCATTTCACTAATTATGTGACTTCTGAAGGTAATTGGTTGCACCAGAGCTTTATATTGGCTTTATGACAAAGGAATAAATACATACGCACATGCCAATTATTAGTTTTTTATTTCTGAAAAATAGTTTTATGTATATATTTTTCTAATTTTACTTCACCAACTTATACTATTGTGTTCTGATCCATCACATTTAATTCAGATTAAAAAAAACATTGAACTAAAGGCTTTAATGTAACAAAATAGGTAAAAAGCCAAGGGGGTGAATACATTTGCAAGGCACTGTAAATATCAGGCAGGGAAATCCCCAATGTGTTGGAGGGGCTATAACTCACTGGACACTATGACACACACATTTGGTGGGAATGTTGCCCTAAGGTTAGAGAGTACTGGCAGGAAATGCGGCAATATATAAAGGAGATCACTGAAGAGGAGGTAATAGATGACCCATGGAGCTGCTTTATTTCATAATACAAATAAAACAATGAAACAGTACAAAAAACACACTAGTACCATATGTATTAAACACAGCAAAAGGATTCATTCCAAAACAGTGGTTGTACCTAGAAAAACCTACAATTAGGGAATGGTTTAAAAATAATTGACTATATATTTAGTATGGAAGATTTAAATAGTAGAGAAGAAGATCAGACAGAAAAGTTCTAGAGGATGTGGGAAAAGTGGATGGACTTCAAAAGAACAAACAAACAACTTAGTGGGAGTATAGGTATCTGAGGGGGGTCTCTGGCATGGTGTAAGAAGAGGGGGGGGGGGGGGGTGAAGATAAAAGGATTAAAGATGTGAAATAAAATATTTGTCTTCTTTTAAGATTGTATATTGTAAAACAATAAAGTTTAAATTAAATATTTTATATATATATTTTTTTTTTTTTTAAACTATGCAGAAATATCCACACATAGGACACCCAATGTTAGAGGTGATTTAATCCTCCAAAGCAAATACACTTTTGCAAACTGGTACTGACTAGTATTCCAATGTTTCTCTTCCTCCTCAGTTTTCCTCCATCACTCAGCTAATGTGACCCCAGCGCTGATGGAGAGAGGCCAGGGACAAACAATGACTAACATCCTCCTTATCAACTGATGATGTCATTGGTCGTTAGGAGGTCAGCAGGTAGAAGGTAATAGTGCACAATGAAAACCTGTGGCTTTGTGTACCTATAAAAAAAAGCTTATTATCTGTTAAAAAAAGGAAGCCGTCATCCGGCTTGTATACCAATTTTTTGGCACTTTTTTTTAGGCATATTGTCAAGGCACCCCTGAAGAAACCTCAAGGCAAGGTGCCTGGGCACCCTGTTTGAAAAAGGCTGGGCTAAAGCCATCTGACATCGTAAAGCCACTCCAGGCTCTGGAAGGATCCTGAAACGTATTGTTGGGATCCATGCAGATGCCTGATCCGCAGCTGGCTCAGCATCTCAGTGTGCCTATATAGCACACGGTTGGAGTTCCTGTTTAATTTTCAACTTTGCAAACAGGAATATTGAAACCTGATTTGCATTTTATTGTCATCGGCTCTTAACCCAGATCTGGGTCGTGTCCTAGGAACACAGCATGATCGCTGCACTCCAGAACGAGAGAGGATTCTGCACACCGTCATTTTACAATATTACAATACAGTGGGTGGGAGGTAGTAATGCCGCGTACACGCGATCGGAAATTTGGCCAGCAGAAGACTGATGAGAGCTTTTGGTCAGAAAATGCATGTGTATGCTCCATCGGACTTTTGCTGGCCGAATTCCAGCCAGGAAAAGATTGAGAGCATGTTCTCAATTTTTTGGTCGGAAAAAGTTCAGATCGGAAATTCCAATCGTTTGTAGTAATTCCGATGGGCAAAATTCCTACGTATGCTCGGAAACAATTTGACGCATGCTCGGAAGCCTCGAACTTAATTTTCTCGGTTCGTTGCAGTATTGTACGTCACCGCCCAGTATGGGGGTGTCGTTCTGGAGCGTCCCTGTCCAGCCCCAGTCCTTTTCTCTCCTCCCCTCCCTCCTCGACAAGGTGGCTGAAAGCCAAGAGCAGTGCTTTATCTATGGAGGAAAGCTGTCAGCACACAGCATTAAGGAGCAGCTTGTCGGTATGATCAGCGGTAGGAGCATTAATAGTGTGCAGTGCCACGGGGGTTAAGAGTGCAGTGCTGCACACTATTAATGCTCCTCCCGCTCCTATTAATGCTCCTCCTGGTGATCATACCGACAAGCTGCTCCCTAATGCTGTGTGCTGACAGCTTTCCTGCATAGATAAAGCACTGTTCTTGGCTTTGCCTTGCTAACAACTGCCCTGTCCTGATCCTGTCTGATATACTAAGGCAGGCTGCATGATGGGCACTGGTAGGCTGCTGGGCACTGGTGCGGCACAGGCAGGCTGCAAATGATGGGACAAATGATGGGACTTTTTAAATTACCATTAGACTGTGGACTTTTATGATGTTATGTTAAAGCGGTTCTGCACACATTTCATTTAGTAAATCTCTTTGCCTTCCAAATCAGGCAAAGAGTACTAAATGAAATGTTTTTTTTTTTTTTCACTTACCTTGATAATCGCTGACTTCCTGTCCTCTGTCTCTGCGGCGGTGGGCGGGGTCTCTGCGTCGATCGTCGTCAGGCCGCACTGTCTCCTGGGATCTAGTGTCATTGTTCCCAGGAGTCAGTGCGGACATCTTCCGAAATCTCGCGAGATTTCGGCCACATCTTCCGAAATCTCGCGAGATGTCGGCCACATCTTCCGAAATCTCGCGAGATGTCGGCCACATCTTCCGAAATCTCGCGAGATGTCGGCAGATGTGCCGACATCTCGCGAGATTTCGGAGAACGTGAGCTGCACTTCGCCGTTACTGCGCACGCGCGAGATCGGCGCAGTAACGGCGGTGCATGCTGGGCCATCTGAAGTGCCTGTGTGGGTTCAAATGCCCACAGACAAGATGGCCCCCAGCAGGAAAGAATTTCTACAACTCATCAATCTGATGAAAACCGGCAGCAGCTTCTTTCAAAAGAAGGACACGTGAGTAACTAAACTAAATTGCATAAGCCATTACATTGAAGTAAAAAAAAAAAAAAACATAAAGACAGTGCAGAACCGCTTTAACTGTGCATATATTATATATTCAAAACAAAAAAAGGAAAAAAGATGTCAGGCGCCTCAATATACCTCTCTCCTTTATCTCGGCGCAGTGAATGGTAAAATTTTTTAACGCATATACAGACAATAATTAAAATTATATAGGTTGCCCTATAGCAGCCGCTTACACAAAAGACATGTAGACTGTTTAAAATGGTAAGTAAAATTCTCAATCATAAAATTAATTAAAACTTTATCACCATTTAGCGGCGCTCCTCTGGGTGATTATATGACCAGATAAATGTATATATAGTATTACTACAAAGTAAATATATATATAAAACAAACAATATTGTGCTGTGGGGATCTTTAAAGCTTATCACTGGCCATCTGATATGTTAATACATTAATATCTCGTTGTTTTGGGAATGAGAATAGAGTCCACATATTATAGAGTAAGTGAAGACAGGAATGTTGTTTGCTTGTTATGCTTCCACCAATTTACTTCACCCGTGTTCCACACTCCCCTCTGGGGTTTAAACTCACCGCAATCCTTAATGTTAACAGCTTTGAGTCAGGATCTCCCAAGGTATGAGGTCACTCTCTTTATGCATCATCATCTCCCATCATCAACGATCGGCCAGTGTATTTGATATAAAGAGGGTAAAGAGATCCAAATAGTCCAGTACGTTTTGAACAGACTTTATTTTTTTTTAAATTGTTTCCACATTGCACAATAGAATAAAAACTTGTTCTCCTTTTGAAGCTCCCTGCAATGAGGCCAGTCCTTGGTTGTCTCACATTCAAGTTGTTAAATGTTTAGCCAGGGAAATTTACCGGTGGTAGGATAGGGAAGTGAACACTCTCACTGTTCACAGCGTCTCCTAGTCCCCTTCCGGTTTGCAATAGCCTCCTCGTGGAACGCAAGGAGCGTCAACGTCACTTCCGGTCGTCGTATAGGTCACGTACTGACGCGTTTCGTCATCACGACTTTCTCAAAGGGCACCATCTACCACCTCATCAGGCCTATGACTGCCCCATCGAACTGCTCACTGGTTCCGAGATTCCTTTTGGGCGCATATTCCCCTTGTCTGAGACGGAACTGAAGGCCCTTAAAGCCTACAGTGCCTTGCGAAAGTATTCGGCCCCCTTGAACTTTTCAACCTTTTGCCACATTTCAGGCTTCAAACATAAAGATATAAACTTTTAATTTTTTGTGAAGAATCACCAACAAGTGGGACACAATTGTGAAGTGGAACGAAATCTATTGGATTTTTGAAACTTTTTTAACTAATAAAAAAATGAAAAGTGGGGCGTGCAAAATTATTCGGCCCCCTTGCGTTAATACTTTGTAGAGCCACCTTTTGCTGCGATTACAGCTGCAAGTCGCTTGGGGTATGTCTCTATCAGTTTTGCTCATCGAGAGACTGAAATTCTTGCCCATTCTTCCTAGCAAAACAGCTCGAGCTCAGTGAGGTTGGATGGAGAGCGTTTGTGAACAGCAGTTTTCAGCTCTTTCCACAGATTCTCGATAGGATTCAGGTCTGGACTTTGACTTGGTCATTCTAACACCTGGATACGTTTATTTGTGAACCATTCCTTTGTAGATTCTGCTGTATGTTTAGGATCATTGTCTTGTTGGAAGATAAATCTCCGTCCCACTTTCAGGTCTTTTGCAGACTCCAACAGGTTTTCATCCAGAATGGTCCTGTATTTGGCTGCATCCATCTTCCCCTCAATTTTAACCATCTTCCCTGTCCCTGCTGAAGAAAAGCAGGCCCAAACCATGATGCTGCCACCACCATGTTTGACAGTGGGGATGGTGTGTTGAGGGTGATGAGCTGTGTTGCTTTTACGCCAAACATATCGTTTTGCATTGTGGCCAAAAAGTTCGATTTTGGTTTCATCGGACCAGAGCACCTTCTTCCACATGTTTGGTGTGTCTCCCAGGTGGCTTGTGGCAAACTTTAGACGAGACTTTTTATGGATATCTTTGAGAAATGGCTTTCTTCTTGCCACTCTTCCATAAAGGCCAGATTTGTGCAGTGTACGACTGATTGTTGTCCTATGGACAGACTCTCCCACCTCAGCTGTAGTTCTCTGCAGTTCATCCAGAGTGATCATGGGCCTCTTGGCTGCATCTCTGATCAGTCTTCTTCTTGTCTGAGCTGAAAGTTTAGAGGGACAGCCAGGTCTTGGTATATTTGCAGTGGTGTGATACTCCTTCCATTTCAAAATGATCGCTTGCACAGTGCTCCTTGGGATGTTTAAAGCTTGGGAAATCTTTTTGTATCCAAATCCGGCTTTAAACTTCTCCACAACAGTATTATGGACCTGCCTGGTGTGTTCCTTGGTCTTCATGATGCTCTCTGCGCTTTCAACAGAACCCTGAAACTATCACAGAGCAGGTGCATTTATACAGAGACTTGATTACACACAGGTGGATTCTATTTATCACCATCAGTTATTTAGGACAACATTGGATCATTCAGAGATCCTCGCTGAACTTCTGGAGTGAGTTTGCTGCACTGAAAGTAAAGGGGCCGAATAATTTTGCACGCACCACTTTTCAGTTTTTTATTTGCTAAAAAAGTTTAAAATATCCAATAGATTTCGTTCCACTTCACAATTGTGTCCCACTTGTTGGTGATTCTTCACAAAAAATTAAAATTTTATATCTTTATGTTTGAAGCCTGAAATGTGGCAAAAGTTTGAAAAGTTCAAGGGGGCCGAATACTTTCACAAGGCACTGTATATAGATGAAAACCTTGAAAAAGGCTTTATTCGGCCTTCCACCTCTCCAGTCGGGGCTGGCATTTTCTTTGTGGGTAAGAAGGATGGTTCACTCCGACCCTGCATCGACTATAGGGAACTTAACAAGATTACCGTCAAAAATCGGTACCCATTACCGCTTATTCCCGAATTCTTACAGCGATTCCGGACGGCCAAGGTGTTTTCCAAACTCGACTTAAGAGGCGCCTACAATCTTGTCAGGATCCGCGCAGGTGATGAGTGGAAAACAGCCTTCAGGTCCAGGTTTGGCCATTACGAATATTTGGTGATGCCATTCGGCCTATGCAATGCCCCGGCCACCTTCCAACACTTGGTGAATGACATTTTTAGGGAACACCTGGACGACTTCTTGGTGGTATACTTGGACGACATCCTCATCTTCTCAGCTACCCTGGAACTTCATCGAGAGCACGTCAGGAGAGTACTTACCATCCTCAGAGCCCATCAACTGTACCTTAAGGCTGAAAAATGTGAATTAAAGAAAACTACCGTACAATTTTTAGGATTCATCATTTACACCAAAGGCACCTCAATGGACCCTCAAAAGGTCAAGGCAGTAGTAGAGTGGTCACCCCCTAAGGACAAGAAGACTGTGCAACGATTCATTGGCTTTGCCAATTTCTATCGGAGGTTTATCGCTGGATTCTCTGCTATTGTTGCTCCTATTACCCACCTAACCCGTCAACATGGCCGCTTCCAGTGGTCCCAGGAGGCCCAGGATGCCTTCACCAAACTGAAGACCCTCTTCACCTCCGCTCCCATCTTGCGGCATCCGGACCCGCTGCTACCTTTCGTACTGGAAGTGGACGCCTCTGAATCTGCCACAGGTGCCATCCTCTCTCAGCGGCATGGGCCAAAAGCCCTCCTCCACCCGGTGGCCTTCGCCTCCCGGAAATTGAGTCCTTCCGAAAGGAACTACGATGTGGGCGATCGAGAGTTGTTGGCCATCAAATTTGCTCTGGAAGAATGGAGATACCTTCTCGAGGGGGCCCTCCACCCAATTACCATCTTCACCGATCATAAGAACCTCGAATACCTACGGACTGCCAAACGGTTGAGGCCCCGCCAAGCTCGCTGGGCACTCTTCTTTTCGAGGTTCACATTCCATATCTCCTACCGGCCAGGGTCCAAGAATGGCAAGGCAGACGCCCTCTCCTGCATCTCTCCGGAATCCACCCAAGTGACAGAACCCAGTACCATTCTGACTCCTCAGAATTTTCTGCTGCTTACCCCAACAGATCTGTCCACTGCTCTCCACACTGCCTCAAACCAATGCAGAGACCCCATTGCAGCCACCCTGGAAAGACGTAAAGACTTGCTCTGGTTCCAAGATAAAATTTTTGTTCCTCAGGAAGTGAGACCCCTAATCTTGAAAACCTTCCATGACCACAAGCTGGCGGGTCATTTCGGAATCTGGAAAACAGCGGAACTTGTCTCCCGCACCTTCTGGTGGCCAGGCTGGAGACAGGACTGTCAAACCTACATTTCCTCCTGTATACCCTGTCAACGGAACAAGGGCCCCAAGACCAAACCTTGGGGGTTTACTGAAGTCACTACCCATCCCGGAGCGCCCCTGGGCTGACATCTCGATGGACTTCATTGTGGATCTACCACCCTCAAGGGGCTTTTCTACCATCCTGGTAGTGGTTGAACGGCTGTCCAAAATGAGCCACTTCCTGCCCATGGTGGGGACTCCCTCCACTTTAGAAACTTCCAGCATCTTTATTAAAGAGATTGTCAGACTCCATGGGGTTCCCAGGAGCATTGTTTCAGACAGGGGCTCACAATTTACTTCAAAATTCTGGAAGGAACTCTGCAAGTCCCTAGGAATCAGGGCCTGTCTTTCTTCAGCCTACCATCCACAGAGCAATGGACAAACGGAGCGAACGAACCAAACGCTCGAGCAGTACCTACGCTGCTTTTGCTCCTCGGCACAGGATGACTGGTCCTCTCTACTGGCATACGCGGAATTCGCGTACAACGATTCCTCCCACTCAGCTACTAACCAAACCCCTTTCTGGGCCAACTTCGGTTTTCACCCATCCTTCCTCCCAAACTCCTTTCCCGAATCGCCAGTCCCGGCTGTGCAGGAACGACTAGAATCCATCCAATCCAACTTCCAAAGACTCCGGGAGACAATGCAGCAGGCGCAGGAAGAATACAAGAAGTATCATAACAGAGGTAGGAAGGAGAATCCCGCATTCAAGATTGGGGAAAAAGTATGGTTGTCAACCATTCACCTCAAACCCTCGTGCCCTTCACGAAAACTGGGCCCCAAGTTCATTGGCCCATTTGAGATTAAGAAGATGGTAAACCCTGTGGCCTTCGAGCTTTCATTACCCAAGACATACAGAATACACCCCGTATTTCATGCCTCCCTGCTGAGGCCCTTGGTCCCTAGTCCTTTTCCGGGCAGAGAGGAACTTCCTCCACCACCTGTCACAATCGACGGTGTAGAAGAATACGAGGTGGAGTCGCTACTGGGTTGCAGGAAGGTGGGTCGTCAACTGCAGTACCTGGTGAAATGGAAGGGGTACCCCCCAGAGGACAACTCTTGGGAGCCGTCCAGAAATTTCCATGCCCCAAGAATGATCAGGAGATTCCACCAGGAACACCCGGAATTGATGGACAGCCTAGGCATCCGGAGTCCGCCCCTCAGGAGGGGGCACTATCAGGGATCTCGTCCGATGCGCGCCTTAGTGCGCATGCGCACTGGTCCGGCGCTCCGGCGCATAGAAAGAGATGAGGAGATGTTGCGCACTACATCGCACTACAGCGCCCGCCCCATGTGACCTCCAGATGGCCTATAAAAGAGAGGCTGCTGCATCCAAACAAACGCTGGTTCGTCTGTCAGCTGTCCCTTGTTCCTGTGCCTGTATCTGCTACCTTCTGATTGATTACCTGTTGCCAACTCGGATTGTCCTGACCTTCCTGCTCTCTCCAAACCTTGACCTCTGGCTTGCTCTCCCGGACTTCCCACCGTCTCCTGTGTTTGACCCTCGGCCTGCATCTCGGATATCTGCTTCCTGCTGCCAGTACGTGACCCTCTGCCTGCCCCTGGACTTTCTCTTGTCTCTACGCCTTGCTACCTTGCCTTGGACTTGCCTGCCTGTGTTTGACCCTCTAGTTTATGCCTGACTAACCACCTGTGTTTGACCCTCAGCCTGCTTCCTGCTTGTCTTGCCTGCTTGTCGGTATTGGAACCTCAACCAGTTCTCCAGCTCCTGACCATCTCCTAGCTGCAGCACCTGAGCCCACGGCGAGTCACCACCCAGCAGGTGGCTTGTGCCTCTTGGTGCCAACTACCCCCTGTACCACCTTCAGGGGCAGTGGGCGCTGAGTCGCAAGGGCAACCGCTCTCGGCATCTTGGCCTCGGTGAGTACTTAGTTCCTGATATCTAGGACCCAGCATCTTACCAGCACTTCACATGGGCCTATATAAGCAAGCCTGCCAGTGATTTCAGTTGCAGGTTGATCTTCGGCTCCTCCAGTGCATTATCTCTGTGATATTCCTGTTACTGTGTCTCCTGTTACCATCCCGGTTGGTCCTGGACCTGTCTCCTGCTTGCTTCCTGTGTTTGACCTCGGCTATCCATCTGACCACGTCTGCTCTGATACCCACCTGGCTCCTGACCTGTCTGCTGATTCTATGCCAGCACACCAGCTGTACTCTGGAACATCCTGCACACAAGCAGGTGACCCGTGCTACTTTGGGCCTAGACTCTCCTGTTTTCACCCACAGGGGGGTCTGGAACTTAGTTGCTAGGGAAGCCCTCTCTCTCCATTGGCCTCTAGCACCAGTGTACATCCTAACATTTGAATTAAAACCACCCAGTTAGCAAATAATGTGGTAAAGGGATCTTTGGCCCCCATTGCAGCTCTCTCCGGTAGCCTTCATGCCAAAGTGTCCATGACTAAAAAGGTGGTCCTCAATCTAAGATGTCATACCTTCAGGAGGAAACTTTTTCAAGGAGAGGAAGTCCAAAACTAGTGCAAGGTCTCACTTCTCGTTACCACTTCTTACCACTTTAAAGAATTGGATGATTAATTAATTGGATGATCATTGGATTCTTGGCCCATATTAAAGGAGATGAATAGCCAGAGCTATTTTGGCTGTTCTTTTTCTATGCAATTACTGCCACATTCTGTTATAAGCCTGGTTTGTACTATTTGCCCTGGACTTTAGAAGTGTGTAAACCACCTTGACTAAACAGCCTAAGCATAGCAACATCTGTCTTTCAATATCTGATGATATTGTTCCTTAGCAGTATGACAGTTGGGACCCTGTTTCAGGGAATTTGGAGGGATTGGTAAGGCTAGAGGGCTCCTGATGCCTTGTGGATACCATGGCCACCTCAGCCAATTGGATATTATTGCCAAGACCAGTGCTTTATTCCCCATTAGTTTTTTTCAAGAATTTGAAGATCAGCAGAATTGAGGAAAGATCCATCCCATCTTCAAAGCATCTGCCACCACTGCTTGTGGGCATGGGAATCTTGAACACAATCTCAGCAGTTTCACTTTAGTTGGGGGTGCAAAAAGATCTCCAGCAAGAAAGTGTAGCTCGCGACGTCACCCCTTTGAATATTTCTGGCAGAAGGCACCATTCATTGACCATACGCATCCTGGACAAATCTTGTCCATTGTCCCTGAATATATATTGCCTATAAACGCAGAAGATTGGCTTGGGCCCACTTCATTATAGTAGCAACTCCCATCAGAAGTGTCCGTCTGCAAATGCCCCCCTGTCTCTTTAAGTAAGAGACAGCCATTGTGTTGTGCATCTCTAGCAAGATTGACTTGCCCTTGATCTTTTGCTAAATGCTATAAGAGCCAAATGAGCTGCCTTACTCTCCAACACATTTTTTTTAATTGTTTTCGTTGTGCAGAAGTTCCAGGTACCCTGAGAGGACTATCCCATACACTGGGTTCCCCATGCCCTTTTGTCCTTTTACTGTCCACTGAATGGGACAAACCGAGTGGCAGTTCTTACAAATTTGCTTTTTCCAACTACCATTCAAGTCTATGTCTCATGAACAGGGAGACCAGTTTTAAAAGATGTTCCAATCTGCATTGGTTAGTTTTAAAAAAAATCTTGCTGTTCACACTGCTCTTATACAAGTGAAAGCCAATGTGAAACAGGTCATAAAGTGATAAAAAAAAACCTTGGTTTTTAAAGTGATTGTAAAGTCTTGTTTTTTTTCTATAAAAATAATAAACAAGTCATACTTACAGTACCTGCCCTGTGCAGTGGATTTGCATAGAGCAGCCTGGATCCTTCTCTTCTCGGGTTCCTCTTCACTGCTCCTGGCCCATCCATCCTGTCGAGTTCCCCCACAGCAAGTTGCCGTGTCACAGCTCCCTGTGTCCATTTAGACACGGAGCCACAGCCTGCCCCCCCCCCCCCCCCCCCTTCCACTCTCTTGATTGGCTGACTGACTTTGCTTGACAGCAAGTTATAATAGAATGGAAGCTGCGCACAAATTAAATAAAATGTAAAACATATGATATCAAGAGTGATTGTTGATGTGACCATATAAACCAATACAACAAATATATGATGCAATAGTGCTATGTGCAAAAAATGTTAGATGAAACCCAGCAAGTAACAAAAAAACAAAATACTCATAGATGGAAAAAAATAAAAAAAAAAAAAAAAAATGATATATATATATATATATATATATATATATATATATATATATATATATATATATTAAAGTCCAGTGATGAAGGTGACAGAAAATTCGATGAGGGAATTATCTTCTCTGTGATTAACACAAAACACCACCAAATGAGTGAACCACCACCATGCAGCATATGCGCTTACCAGAAGGCAAGCGATATAGAGCCTGTAGTAGAACGTTCCCCATGACTAAGTCACTCTTTGACGAAACGGACGTCAGGAGGGAGGCGTGCTGACGCCATCGCTGTCTAGGACGGGTGTCTACAAGCCGGCCGGCTTACTTCATTTTACATGCATGCGTTTTTAAAGATTTTAAATGTAAGTGCATTACTTTTTTGTATAATAAATTGTTTCCTGAAATTGAGTTACACTATGGTGAGCTTTCTTTCCTTGCTGAGATCGTGATTGCTGCCTTTGGACTGCCTATCGATTTGGGACTCCCTGGTTTGCTCTCAGTGTATTCGCAAGAGGTGATCTGAGGTCTTGATGCTGTGTTGATACTACAGGCTCTATATCGCTTGCCTTCTGGTAAGCGCATATGCTGCATGGTGGTGGTTCACTCATTTGGTGGTGTTTTGTGTTAATCAATCACAGAGAAGATAATTCACTCATCAAATTTTCTGTCACCTTCATCACTGGACTTTAATATATATATATATATATATATATATATATATATATATATATATATATATATATACATAATTTTTTTTTATTTTTATTTTTTTTCCATCTATGAGTATTTTGTTTTTTGTTACTTGCTGGGTTTCATCTAACATTTTTTGCACATAGCACTATTGCATCATATATTTGTTGTATTGGTTTATATGGTCACATCAACAGTCACTCTTGATATCATATGTTTTACATTTTATTTAATTTTTGCGCAGCTTCCATTCTATTATAACTTCCTGTGATTGTGCATATCTCGCAATTTTTTAGCTGCAGTCATTTTTTGATTTATTTTTTGCACATCTTTTAGGTAGCGCGGTATATTCTTTTTGCATTCCATTTTGCTTGACAGCAGCGGGAGCCAATGGCGCCACTGTTGTGTCTCAGCCAATCAGGAAGGAGAGTCTCAGATGGCCGAGACACTCATTGACATTGCTGGACAGAGATGGGGCTCAGATAAGAATGCATTAAGATGAAAAACCTTCTGACTTTACAACCCATTTAAGCATTTTCAGTAACTGATTTAATTACTTAGGCCTTGTTTAGGCTGGCTTCACACTGGGGCGGTGCGGGGCGGCGACGGTAAAGCAGCGCTATATTTAGCGCTGCTTTACCATCGTTTTACCCGCGGTATGCGGCCGCTAGCGGGGTGGTTTTAACCCCCGCTAGCGGCCGCAAAAGGGTTAAAAACCTCCGCAAAGCGCCGCTGCAGCGGCGGTTTGCGGGTGGTATCCCCGCGGTTTCCCATTGATTTCAATGGGAAGGAGCGGTATAGGAGCGGTGAACACACCGCTCCTTCACCGCTCCAAAGATGCTGCTAGCAGGACTTTTGTTGCGGTCCTGCTAGCGCACCGCTCCAGTGTGAAAGCCCGCCGGCTTTCACACTGGAGTGAATGGGGCCGGTTTTTTCAGGCGGTATACAGGCGCTATTTTTAGCGCCGTACCGCCTGAAAACCGCCCCAGTGTGAAAGGGGCCTTAGACTTTAGGATTGGGGGCGTCAAAAATGTGCAGTTAAGCCACGTTTTTCCCACCCATCAACTGCCACCCCTTAAGCTCCAATAGGCAGCAGATGGGGATGTTTACATGTCGTATCTATGATGCTTCACTTCATGCCTGTGGCAAAGTTACCTGACTTGTAGTGATCATGAAAAGGGCACATGTTATCTGACCTTTGTAATGAGGGTCAGATATTGAAGCTGAGAATACATCTAGGAGGGAAGGTGAAGGGTCACCATAGAGAGCACCTTTTAAATAAAGTGTCTGCACAGGGGATTATAAATTCCATCTTTGCACTTTGGACTTTTTTTGCACTGATCTTTTGAGCACTTGTATATTGTATATTGATGTCAAGTTTGGTCTTAATAATTTACATATTGAACACTTCATTAAATTTGAAGTTTTTGCTATAATATGTTTTGTGTATATACAGTTTTAATAATATCTTTTTATCAGAGCGCAACACTTTTTATTTAATATCTAGGGGATTGTAGAACAGGCTGTATCGCTTACCTGTCTCCCCGCTCCAGCATGGATCCATCGTTCCCCACCTCCGGCCAAAGTTTTGGCCTGTGGGCAGAGCCTTGGTGTCATCACATACAATGCAGGGAGCTAGTCACAACTTACAGAGGAACTGCAATGGGCTAGTCGCAATGCTGGAGGGAGATTGCTGGAATGATGCATTAGGTAAGTAATTTCTCCTTATGCCTCTGACCCTAGACTAAATGAGCAATTGAAGCAGAACTAAAGGCATTTTACAACCGACTGTGAGCAGGCAGGCTATCATCACAACAGTGCAAACAGTTAAAGTCAAACAGGCATGTGCAAAAATAAAACAAAAAATGCAACGCAGCTATCAATTCTTAAACATAGAAGTTGGGGTCAGGCAGATATACGGGGTCTCCTGTGATGGGGTGGGTACCCTGAGCTCAGTGGAGGACCGGGAATGGACCATCAGGCTTTACTATCTCCACCCAGTCCATCGTGATATGTCTTCCAGTGTTGTAGAACAGGTACAGGCAGTGGAACTTTGCTTCAATGTATTCATTTTATTTTCAGAAACTTTGCATGTGTTCTGGTACGTTGAGCTTCTCTCACACAACTCTACTGTAAAGCTTGGGTCTCTCTTCTTCTTCCAGTTACCAGAAGGCTCAGGCACATAGGGGAACACTTGCCCATATGATCTCATGACGTGGTGCTCCATATATCACTGCAACCAGGCTAAAGGGGTAACCCGAGCTTTGTAATGTACCAGACCTTGTGGTAGATAGGTCACAGGTACTTGTGCCCAGTTCGGTGACCCAGCCCCTTATGATGTCAAGTCATGCTGTAAGTGTGACGTCATAAGGGGCGGGGTCACTGTGTGCCATCACCCGGTGATCACGCCCCATGCCTATATAAGTCGTTGTGCACCTCGCACACAGCATTTCAGCAGGAGAGAGCGTCGTGTCAACATCGGAAGAAGAAAAGAGGGAAGAAGGACGGAGAAGACCGGGCCAACACTAGTAAAAGAGCTGGAAGAAGATAGCGGAGGAGCCCGGCAGAAGAACCGGAGAGCGGGAGAAGAACCAGAGACCGGAGAAGAGGCCGAAGAAAGCGGTTGAGTTGGAAGAGACCCCCGAAGTCGGAAGAAGACCCCCGGAGCTGACTAATAAATTACTTTAAAAACCTGTCTAGTGTGTACCCCATACTCATTCACATAGGGTAGGGGGCCGGGATCTGGGGGCCCCCTTATTAAAGGGGGCTCCTGGATTCCGATAAGCCCCCTGTCCGCAGACCCCGACAACCAATGGCCAGGGTTGTCGGGAAGAGGCCCTTGTCCTCATCAACATGGGGACAAGGTGCTTTGGGGTGGGGGGGCCACAGGGCGCCCCCTTCCCCAAAGCACCCACCCCCCCCATGTTGAGGGCATGCGGCCTGGTACAGTTCAGGAGGGGGGCCACTCGCTCGTCCCCACCCCCTTTCCTGACCGCCCGGGCTGTGTGCTCGGATAGGGGTCTGGTGTGGATTTTGGGGGGTCCCCACGCCGTTTTTTCGGCATAGGGGTTCCCCTTAAAATCCATACCAGACCTAAGGGCCTGGTTTGCCCTTGGAGGGGAACCCATACCGGTTTTTATTATTAGTGAGGTGACATTGTCGCTTCAATATAGATGGAGATCCGACTTGGAGGCGACTTCCATTGAATTCTATGGGTACAAGTCGCCTAGAAGTCAGATTGAAGTAGTACAGGAACCTTTTCTGAAGTTGGATCGACTGCAGTAGTGTACATTAATACGGATCCATTCACTTACATAGATTTTTTCATGTAGCGCGACTTGAGGTGACTAGGGGCAACTTGGGGCGACTTGAAGTCGGATCCAAAGTTGCCCCTGTGTGAATGGACTCTTATTCTGGTGACAAAAGTATTTTCTAGCTCTTCCTGTATTGGCTATGAGACAGGAAGTAAAGGAAAAGCTCCCCAATGGGACACAAATGGCAAAAATAAACCCTTACTCTATCCAAAATGAAAAAAATAAATAAAAAAAGTAAAAGGTTTAGCTTTAGTTTTACTTTAATACGTTTTACGTAATTTGTTTAAATAATTTTTGTAGCAGCACCATTAATTTTAACGGGCCTCCATCTGCTCCAAAAACGCACCAAAGAAGTTCAAGTACCACATTTTGGCACTGAGCCAGGTGCGTTTGGTGTTGCATGTTTTGTTGCAATTGTTGTCTTTTGCCGCAAGACGATCGTGACAAAATCGAACTGCGCTTGAGGCGCCATTAAGAAATAATTCAGAGTCTCACAAATTCTGCCTGCGATTCCAATACGCTCAGGAGTGAACGGGCCTTAGGCTGACCATATACTGTACAATTTTCTTGTTCAACTTTCCTTTAGATTTACCACAACCATATAATATGAGGTCAAACCTCTAAACCCTTTAAATTTGTACGCAATCAGGCAGGCCCTTGCACTACATAGTTGAAGATAAATCTAAAGGAAATTGAATAAGAAAATTGTATAGTGTATGGCCAGCCTTAATCTCAAAGCTAAACAGCATCCCGATTAGTGAAAATCATATATCTGCATACCTCCCAACTTTTTGAGATGGGAATGAGGCACTTTTTTGATAGATAAAAAGTGCATTTTATATACAGCTATATGGATCAGACCAAATGAGGGACAAATGAGGAGGGAAGAGGGACAGAGGGACATTGCTCCAAATCAGGGACAGTCCCTCGAAATCAGGGACAGTTGGGAGCTATGCATCTGTATATATCTGTCAATAAACTCATGAAACATGGCTCACTACAGAAGGAACACATGTAGCAAGAAAACCTAACCACACATGATTAGAGCATTATGTGGTCATCGATCTCTATTTGTGCTCCATAAGAAGACATTTGTTCTTTCTATTTACAGGTCATTTCCTCAATCCCCGTCACTTTTATTATCTCTCTCTAGCCCACATCCCTGAACTGCCGATCATTTCCACCTTTCCACGTGCATTATTATCACCCTCCACTGGCTCTATACCTCCTCCGACCACCAGAGGTCCTCAGCTTCTCGGAGACGGCTTGTCCCTCTCTCTGGTTTTGCCTTTTCGCTGAAGTCTCGCGCGTGCGGCCTACGTTTCCTCTTTCTCTCCCAGCTGGGCAAGATGGCAGTCGGCAAGAACAAGAGGCTGACCAAAGGCGGCAAGAAAGGTGCCAAGAAGAAGATGTGAGTAGAAATAGAGGCCGGGGAGTGAGGGCGAGATGTGTGTGAGGCGCTAGGCGGTGCGTGGCGGGGAATTAGGGGAAGGATGGCGCTGATAGAAGGTGGATAAGGACGAGCCGGGCTCCATGACTGCGGGCCTGGCCTCAGAGGCTCGGCGCTCTCTGTTGGCCGCCTGTCAGTAACGTGTGCTTCCCCTCAGGGAGAGTATAGGGGCTGCCTGTGTGCACTGTGGGGTCCACCCAGCACACTGAGAGGTCTACCCCGCACACACACCTCTTTGGTGCCCTATAGTGAGCACCCAGTGGAAGGAGCTCCTCCGCCTGTCATGGGGGTTGTGTGTTCCTGGGCTCTGCCTTTTTAATGAAGGACTTCTCCTTAGTACCCTATGTAGCTGCACTCCTATTTAATGCAATAACTGACAGCTCCAGGGTGGGCTCCTATATCTGCCAGTCTGTAGAGACACTCTAAAGCTGCTGGAACCAGCCTCAGAAATCCCCTGAGCACAGGATGCCTGGCTCCACAAGTGATTAAAAGCCCAGCACCCACAATGTGTTGTATTTGGACAGTGGGGATGTGACCGGACCTCTTTCAGGTTTGTGTCCCCATTGAGCAGATTTCCAATTAACTTCTTGGCTGCACAGGAAGTAATGGGATCTGTTTTTGTAGGGGAGTTTCTGTCCTGACAGCATAGGTACCTTTCACCCTGTTGCGATTTGAAAGTCACGCAATTTTGCCACGATTTCAGGGAATGCTTGTCTAAACTTGAGGTCTATGGACAACTCGCATCAAAGTTGGACCAAAGTAGTACAGGGACTTCTTTGAAGTCGGTGCGACTTGAAGTCTCACAGATATGAATGGTACTTATTAGAAATCATGGTATGGCTTGTTATGCAGTCCCAAGTTGCAGGACAAGTCGCACAAGTGTGAAAGGGGCTTTAGCAGATGTTTTCTCTTCCCAAGTCTAGTCGTAACAACTACACTGAGTGGGGGGGGGACAGGCTTTTAAGTTGAATAGCAGTCAGCTGTCGCATACCCCCTTCTAATTCATTGCTAAGTTTTTAAAGTGATATTACGATTTCAACCCCCCCCCCCCATTTCAGTGTAAACAAGGGCTCGAGCTTGTTCTTTCCTCATTAAAATGCCAAACATGTTTTACTAACCACCTCTGTGCAATAGTTTGTTGCATAGAGCAGCCCAGATCCTCTTCTTGGGTTTCTTTCCCGTCGCTCTGCGGCAGCTTCTTGTTGGGTCAGTATGATAGCTAACTAGTATTTTGCAGGTGGTTAGCAATGGCAGCCTATATGTTTACTTTATCAGTTTCTTTTTTGTTTTACTAGAAAAATGACACCCCTTCCCATCAATTACCATTAAGCCGGGTACAAACTATTGGTGTTTTTTTTTTTTTTTTTGACTGACCATGCAAGGTTAGTTTAGCGATTTTTCTTTGCTGAGCTGTTCTGACAGAGGGATGCCCCCCCAAGAACACCTTTATCAGCACTCTGCTATTGGCTGCGAGTGCTGATTGGGAGTTGGCTGGATTCTGGTTTTGCAGCATGCTCGGCCGACAGAAGCTGGCTTCTGTTGAACAGACCGATATACACACAAACTGAATGTCGGTCATTTGTTAATTTTTAACCGGCCGTTGTCTCCTGACGTCCGGCCAGATGTACCCGGCTTTATTGGGCACTCTGAAAATAGTCTTCAAACTCTTGGGCCTAGAGGTTCTTACTAAACCTAATGATTGCACTTGACTAGGTGGTGGACAAGTGGTCTAAACAAGTTCTCATTGGTGTATTCTGCAGGATTATCTTAAGTTATTGTAGAAGGAAGTAGTTTTCTGAAGGAAGCCAGTTAGCCATAGTTTGAGAGAGATATCACTGCTCCAGGTAGGTCAAGCGACAGTGGAAAACCTCATCCAGCTTGGAAGCCCAGGTGCCGGCAATGCATATAGCAATCAAAAATGAGATGATGATGATTTGGACAGCTGCACTCAAAATGTTTTTTGCCTTTTATTCAAAAATTCTTGTGAACAAAAATACCCAGCAGGAACACAAGCCAACGCGTTTCACACTTCAATGTTGTGCTTAGTCATAGCTATGACTAAGCACTACATCGAAGTGTGAAACGCGTTAGCGCCTGTCTGTTCCTACTGTGGCTTGTATTTTTGTTCACAAGAATTTTTGAATAAAAGGCAAAAAACGTTTTGAGTGCAGCTGTCCAGATCTTCCTGTTTTTGATTGTTATCCAAAGTTTGTTTGATCACCGCTTCATAGTTTGGCCAAAGAGCTACAGGACTTTGCATAGTCCTAAAATGGTAATCAGATTTCTTACTATTTTGTAATACGTAACATTAGTCTACAAAATGTTTTACCTTCTGTGTTCCAACGTGATTTAAAATTATGCCACCAACTTGAATCGTTTTAAGATTTTTTTTTTTTTTTTTTTTTCAGTGTTGACCCCTTTTCCAAAAAAGATTGGTATGATGTTAAAGCACCAGCCATGTTCAATATCCGCAACCTTGGCAAGACTTTGGTAACAAGGACACAAGGAACCAGTAAGTGTCAGTGATCCGACTTGTGATTGAGAGGTGCAAACTTTTAGGCATCTTAGCTGAACTGTCTTAAAAGTTGGGAGTCAAGTTTTCTTATACTACTAATGTCCCTTAAGATCTTGTTGGTAAGCCTTTTACCACTGTCATGTCTTGAGTGTATTCTGCTTTATTTACTTTTATTAGATGTAGATTCCATCTGATGCCAATTCGGTCTAGGGTACAATTGTGGTAAAGAACATGCCAAATAATCCAATTACCAAGTTGTCTCGACAGTATATTCCCTTCTGTGATCACTACGGTATAAGGATACATGCATGTTTACACTTTCCCCATAAGACCCGGTTCACACAGGGGCGTCCTGCCAGATGACTTGGCCGCCTGACAAGTTGCGCTCCATTCTGTACTATGTAACCGCTCTAATAGGAGTGACTCAAGTCGCTCCGACTTGGATAGACGTTCCTGTACTACTTTAGGGCGACTTGAGAGAGGCTTGCATTGACTTCTATACAGAAGTTGTTTTTTGCAAGTCTCGCTGTACGGGGCGGCTTCAGAGTCGGGCGACTTTGAAGCCACCCCTGTGTGAACTGGCTCTAAAAGCCCTCATAGCCTCACTAACCTAATCTGAGATTGCATACCTTATTGTGTAAATAGCAGAGATTGCGGCTGCAGGACCAATCCAGTGGTGCAGCAGCTTATGCTCATTTCTCTTTGCTTGCAAAACCAGTTTTGTGGAGGTGGCTTGTATGCATTGGTGTAGACCAGGGGTCTCAACCTGGCAGCCCTCCAGCTGTTGTGAAACTACAAGTCCCACCATGCCTCTGCCTGTGGGAGTCATGCTTGTAACTGTCAGCCTTGCAATGGTGTAGACTATGCTATCCCATCTTAGGGACTCAAATTGAACACAATGAGCTTTACTGTCATTAGGTGCAGTCAATGCATTTTTAATCTGCATCAAAAACGCATGCACAGTGTTTTTCAGGTATTCCAGTGGCCCTAGTTCACACCAGTGCAGTCAACAAAAGTAGAACATGCTGAATTTTTTTTTTTTTTTGGCGTGAACCTGCCCTTATGCAGCAATTGTGGTGTATACTGGCTCCTAAAGGGGAGACTTGGGAGTCCTGTAGGGGGCTGGAAACTAACGATTATTTTCATAGTCAATTAGTTGGCCGAGTATTGTTTCGATTAATCAGATAATAACCTTAAAGCGGACTTCCGCCCCAAAAATAGAACTTCCACTTTAAGTGAAGGTGACCCCTTGACATGCAACATTTGGCATGTCATTTTTTTGGGGGCATCCAGCTCTGTCTTCCCAGGGCTCCGCTGAGCCGAAAGGAAGTTCACCTTTCCCCCCTCCCTCAATCTTCTGGGACACGTCACAGGTTCCGGAAGATTGCCCAGCTGGGAAGCCACAGCCGGGTGCCCACAGTCACAATGGAGAGGAGTGAGACTTCGTTTGCCCACATCGCTGGAACATGGGACAGGTGAGTGTCTGTTAAGTCAGCAGCTACACTTTTTGTAGCTGCTGACTTTTATATGGGTAGAACCCCGCTTTAAAGTATGGTGTATTTTTTTTTTTTTTAGTTAAAATGAAAAGTAAAAAAAACAATTTTAAATATCTATAATAGATGTATGGTAAATATAAATAATCAACTATATGGTTAGGAGGCAAAATCTCTAATCCACTCTGAGAATAACAGACAGAAGAAATACACTGTATATACTATTAGGCTACTTTCACACCGAGGCGCTGGTGGTGAAGCGGCGCTATATTTAGCTTTTCGGCCGCTAGCGGGGCGGTTCTACCCCCGCGAGTGGCCGAAAAAGGGTTAATACCACCCGCAAATCGGCGCTTTCGGAGCGCTGCCACATTGTTTTCAATGGGAGGGGGCGCTTTAGGAGTGGTAAATACACCGCTCCTACAGCGCACCAAAATGCGGCTTGCAGGACATTTTTCAGCGTCCTGCAAGTGCACCGCTCCAGTGTGAAAGCCCTCGGGCTTTCACACTGGAGACACAGCAGCGGCTGTTTGCAGGCGCTATTTTTAGAACTTTAGCGCCTGCAAAGCTCCTCAGTGTGAAAGGGGCCTTAGAGGTTGAATCTGCTAAATATTATCAGACTTTGATCAAATGTTTTATTTAACCACATGCCGACCGCGCCATAGTCGAAAGAAGTCTACAGCGCGGTCCTAAGTGGACGTCCTCCCAGAAACTTGCTCATGTTTTTGTCAAATGACGGAGCGATCACATGTACACAAACCGGCGTCACGTCATGACGCCGGTTCCTCCCTCCCCTCTCTGTACCGATCGGTACAGTGAGAGGGGAGAAACGGAATGAGACGGGACCAGCGCTGTGGGCTGGATGTGTAGTGCCCACAGCGCTGGTCAGTGCCTGCAATTCTCTGCCACCACTATGCAATGCTCTGCCATAATTTTTAATAGAAACAAAGATTTTTTTTTTTTTTTTACCGAATTTTCAGTATTTTTTTGATTTATAGCGCAAAAAAAAAAAACCCAGCGGTGATTAAATACCACCAAAAGAGAGCTGTATTTCTGTGGAAAAAAAGGACACAATTCATTTGGGTACAGTGTTGCATGACTGAGTAATTGTCATTCAAAGTGTGAGAGCACTGAAAGCTGAAAATTGGTCTGGTTAGGAAGGGGGTTTAACTGCCCAGTGGTTAAAGAAAAAAAAAAATTGGAGAAGTAAAACCAAAGCTCGTTTGGCTGTACTTCTCCTATAAGAAAAAAAAATAAAAAATTTTTAAAAATAGGAATCCGTATCGGCGAGTACTTGAGGAAAAGTATCGGTACTTGGGCTTAAAAAAAACTGGTATGGGTGCAAACTTAATTTGAAGTATTGGTGTTGTAAAAATGGAAATGAATGAGGACGTTTCGGTCCCAAATGACATCTGTGATTACTAACTGAGATCGTTCTGACATTCCCTTACTCACTAAAATTAACTTGGTTTTACTTTAGAAAAGTTTAAATATTTAATTTTTTTTTATTTTTTGCTTACTGTAGAGATTGCATCTGATGGCCTCAAAGGGCGTGTTTTTGAGGTAAGCCTTGCTGACCTGCAGAATGATGAAGTGGCCTTCCGTAAATTCAAGCTGATTACTGAAGATGTTCAGGGCAAGAACTGTCTCACCAACTTTCATGGCATGGATCTGACCCGCGACAAGATGTGCTCTATGGTCAAGAAGTGGCAGGTAAGTCGCTGGACAGTTTTGCAAGCCCTACTGATTTCAATATAGTAGTTTATATAGTTTGTAGCTTTTTACAAGCTTTTTTTTTTTTTTCTTTTTCTTTATTTTTTTTAAAGCCTTTTAGGAGTGTATTACAAGTGTTTTACAGCTTCAGGTGTTTTTGTTTAGCCAATGAAAGCACTAGGAGGAGTAGAAATTGGAGGTGGAGAGCTGCTATTTAAGTGTTTTTCTGCTCCCGTCAGGAATTTGTTTTAAAGTCTATGGGGCCAAAAATGCTTGTCCTCTGCCAAAAAGAAGCTCAAGTACTTTTTTGAGCTCCAGGCGTTTTGCTTCAGGAGACGCTCATATGTAAATAAAGCCCATTGAAATGAATGGGATTTTGCTTGTTGAGCGTTTTGCAGTTTCAGAGCTGAGGGTTTTACAAGCTCAGGTGTGAACAGGGCCTAAGGCAGTTTTGTTTATGATTTCTAGCACTAGAAATCCCTGTGATTATTTTTTTTTGTGATTTGGACTAGCTACAGAGTTGTTGCTCTAGCTGGTTACCTATCAATACAGCTACATAGTTGGCACTAGCTGCTTTGGATACCTATGAGTATCTATTGAAGCTGGAGGTTTGATATGGCCTTTGGATAAGCTTAGATCTCTATCTCATTTTAAACAGTTTTTATGATCTGTGCTATTTGTTTTCAGTTTTGATAAACTTCAGGTTACTCATAAGCATGTGAAATAGGCAATATCTATGTATTTATATTGCTGTATAGTCGGCACCAGAAAAATATTGTTTTAAAATGTCAATTGTTCTTTTGGTGTGGGAAACATCAAAAAATAATAAATCTTGGAACCTGTTGGATTAAGGTGGTGTATCCTATCCTGGTAATCCCTGGTATTAATACCCTACCTCATTCTCTGCAGTTGTACCCTTCCTCTTCTTTTTTTTTTTTTTTTTTTTGTAGCTAAGGTGTGCCAGATGGTGGAAACCTTTCATTGGCTAGATAAGTGATTTTGTTTGGACAATTGACATTGTAATGCTCATGTTTTTGTCAGATAGTAATTGTTTAAATTTTTTTTTTGCCTTGGCTGGCTCGTGCATATTGGTGCAATCTGTGAAGTTAGTCTGGATTTGTAATTCATTGCATGACTAGTATGCACAAGCTTGATGAGGCAAATAAGGAAACATGTTAATTCAAATAGGATATAAATATCTGCCTTGTGTGATTAGCACTAAAGCAGTGTTTTCTCTAGACAAGTCTTTTAGCCCTTATTTATCTACACAAAACTGATTAACCTTTTGATGAGCTCTACATGCAGTTGCCTATTCTCTAATCTCTTACTGAATAGGTAGTTTATTTGGAAGAGTGGCCATAGATGTATCGTTTTACTTTTTGATCAGTCGGCTGATGACCAGATTCCCTCATCAACACATTAAATGTGGATGAAGGAATCCTACCAGTGGTGCTTTTGTATTCTGACAGCAGTGACACCTCTGCTTTTTTTTTGAATACACTGATCAGTGCTGCAGCTGATTGAAGGAAAATAGTCTCATTCAAGAGTTGGTTATTACATCAACTCTCTTCATTGGGACTGCTGATTGAAAAGGGTCTGGTCCCTGCTAAACCATCCAAATTTCAATCTATTGCCAGCTTAAAGCGGAGGTCCGCTGATTGTTGGGTGCTGCCACCGCCATCTTCGGTAAGGGAAATCAGAAAGTACTAGTAAGCTTCTATATGTAATATTTAGACATTTCTGTGTGGTATTCACTGTTCGTTTTATATTTAAAGGTGTTCGCTAGGATCACAGATCACTTAAACACAATAGAGGGGAAATATAACTACAGATTTTTGTTAAAAATCAGTTCTGGCATAATCATAAACCAATAATCCTAAATTGGATGCTCGCCTTATATTTCCCACACTGTATTTACTCTGTAGACGGCGGCCTTTCCCCCAGTGTGATCCTACTCCTGTATTCTTGAACTGGAGAACTGTCCACTGCTTGAACTTAAAAGAAGCTCCTTCCCATGTGCAGTGTTCGTGGGTTACCATGGCAGCACCATGAATGTGTTTCCGATCGACTTTTAAAGTCCCACAGTGGTCCTATTCCCTGCTGATCACAACTACTATTCAAGGCAAACACAGGCTCTTCAGCCGCACGTTCATTTCTCTTCTATTTTCAAGGCACTTTCAAATCCATAGGAATCCCAAGTGACATATTAATGTAACTTGACTGGTATCCAAGGAGTACAGCTATTATCTCCTGTGGCATTGGGAATGCCAAGCATAAAGGGACATGTGCATAATGTAATTGCATATGCTGATTTTAGAAATCACTTTGCTGTTAAGACAGAACACAGTTTATAAAGAAAATAGTAGTAAATGATGCCTTTTTGAAAGGAAAATATCAGCATTGATGTTACCTTATGCCAAATTTTTCTTGATTTTTGTCCTGTTCTAGGCAAGGTGACAGTTTGCACTTCTTGCCCATCTTGAAGGCATAAATACTTGCCTAGCATACTCCATTGCTGCTACCCCACATTATACTTTTAACAAAGCAGGGCTTCCAAGTGTGAGGGTACATGCATCCCACACTATGCAATAGTGCTTGAACCTGGACAGCCAGGCCCAAATACTGTCACACCTGTCTAATCCCTAATACTATTTTAACACTGGAGCAAAACGGGCAGGGCTAAACAAGGGAAATCTTTTAGTGTATGGCCAGCTTAAGTATACAAACTTGACTGGGGGCAGGGGGGTAAAATGTTTGGAATTTTTTACTTTGCCTTGACTGGAGAGAGAATCGGTGTCTTTAACCCTTTCACTACCAGGTCCATACATCATGCAGAGCTAACAGCGGGGGGGGGGGGGGATCGCACACAATTCGGTGGCTACAGCCACTGGAATTGTGTGAAACTGACAGGCAGACTCCTGCCTGTTGGATGAGGGCATTCAGGCGGCTCTATCCCTGCCACTGCCCCACCATGCTTACTGGGCTATGCTTGCCCATCAGTGGGCCCGGGAGCTCCATGGCGGGTAGAAAGGAGAAGAGCGGACACGAGTCTTCTTGTGACCTGGAATGTGACATCTGATGTCATTTTAGGGGTCAAGCTCTCGGTATCACCTGCTAGCTCAGACGGAAAATGTTATGTAATGCGTTCTGATCTGCATTGCAAAACATTTAGTGGAGCGCAGGCGAGACAAAAGACTCTGCATATCTCAGAGAACCGGCCACCTAAAAATCATAAAGGGGACATGTGTCCCCTTTTTTTTTTTTTTTTTTTTTTTTTTTTTATATGATGAAACAAAAAAGTTAAGTAAAAAAATTTTTGTTTGCAAAAAGTTAAACCCAAACACATAAAACCCCCACCCCCATCTACACGTAAACGCATGCGTCGGGGCTTCTACACGTGAAAACATTGATTGCGATACACATGTTGCGTATCGCTGCGCACGCCAGAGCAATAATTCTAATGCAAGACCTCATCCATAACACAACGGATATCTATAGGGTGCTTTTGAAGCATCGCCCATATAAAAATAGGGTACTGAAGTTTGATGCCATTTCACAGGCTCACAAAAATGTAAGGTTTGGCATCTATTTACTTGGTGCAACCTCGTGTTTTTTTTTTTTTTTTTTATATTTTACCAAAAATATGGGGTCATTTATTTTGTTCGCCCTAAAATTCAGGTTAGTCAGTTTATTTATTTATTTTTTTTTTTACTGAAATGGTGTTTCCTAGACCTTTTTCGGTAATCTAGTGTGACGTAAAAAAGTGGTACTACCACTATTTAATTATTTTAGGGTGTCTGCTTTGTGTAAGCTTCAGGCCTAAAATGATTTTTTTTAAACCTAGCTGACATGCCAGTCCTTTGACATAGTACTTTCAGACCTGAAACAAGTATAAATTTCAGAGTTTAAATATATCATTTGCATTCTTGTCCTGGGTAAGTAACTTCACTACAAATGAGTGCAACAATTAATTTGACTTAAGCCCCCATTCACACCTGAGCATTTTGGAATCGTGTGACTATGCCTGCGATTTCAGAATCGAAGGAAAACGTGTAACATACTTACAGTGCCATTATTTCTTAATGGCCACCCTCAAACGTGGCGCGCTTGTTTTTGAAGTGGAGGGAGGCCCATTCATGTTGTGGCGCCACTCCAAAAACAAACCAAGGTGATGCGGCAGCATCGCTCAGGTGTGAATGGGGCATTAACTTAAATCAGACACTTGAGTTCATCTGAGCTTTTCCAGCCTGCATTTGACCTCCACTTAAAGTGGAAGTCCATGCTAAAACTAAAATCCCTGCATCTGTAGCCTCTAACGCTAACCTATCTAGCCCTGTAAAGAAAAAAAAAATCAGTATACATACCTTTTCTACCGACTATCTGACCCAATTTCCAATAGTGGAAGCTCTTATCCCATGCTGAGCCGTCAGCCACGGCTTTGCTGTGGAGGCGGGTTCAGATGACATGTCTGACAATGGAAGCCCCATAGTAACGCTATGGGTGACATCACTCCCCATTCATTTCACAACTGTTGGCGGATATGTACTCTGCAGAGCTTCTGCTGTAAAACAAAATGTTTTCCAATCCTGATTGAAAAGGTATTGCTTTTGGAACAGTGATTGCTTGTAGTATATAGAATATTATTATTATTATTATTATTATTATTATTATTCCTCCCATAGACCATGATTGAAGCTCATGTTGATGTAAAGACAACAGATGGCTACTTGCTCCGTCTCTTTTGTGTTGGATTCACAAAAAAACGTAATAATCAGATCAGGAAGACGTCGTATGCTCAGCATCAGCAAGTCCGACAGATTCGCAAGAAAATGATGGAAATCATGACTCGTGAAGTACAAACTAATGACCTAAAAGAGGTTGTTAACAAGCTGTAAGTATCATTAAAGCAAAATTCATATTTTTTTTTTTGCATTATTTCTGAACAGGGGAATTCAATGTTACAAAGGGTTTCTTCATGAGCCATTGGCTCCTGCTGCTGTCAGATCCTGTAAGGGGGGGCCCAAGGGGGTGTGGCTGAGTGTCTATGCACACAGCCTGGTTTATAAGCACGCCTGCACAGGTGCCCCTCAGCTCACACCTTGTTGAGGGGGTACTCGGAGAAGTAAAGAGCACTTGTGTGGGACTCCAGAAGAGGTATAGCTTTGCATAGAGCAGGCAAGTAGAATCTTTTTATATTTCAGGGGGGAAAAACAATCCCTTCATCCTATTTTTTATTTTCCTAAGCTCTGGCCTCCTCTATGGCTCAGGAGGTATTCACTAAATGCATACTTGCTTTGCAAGTGCGAGCCTATAAATGCAGTCTTGACAGGATTCCTTCAGTGTTTTGGTTTTCCCGTTTGGCAGGTATCTGAACGTGGCACCTAGCTGGAAGTTTTACTATCACAGCGCAGTTTTTATGATTGTCACTACAGTATGTTTCGCTTGACATGCGTAACCATTTTAGTCTTTGTAGTGTTTGGGGGGCAGGAGACTTCTTTAAAATGTTACTTTCTCCTTCAAAGGTAGATATCAAATAACATTTTCATCCAGAGAGAATTGGGTAATTATGGGACCACTTTTCCTCAAACAAGGACATCTGGTAAATCTTGGCTCCTGTTGTGGTTGAACTGTATGTCTGGGCAAATATACATCTTTACAATACATGCAAATTTTTGCTTTTTTTTTCATTTTTTTTATTATCCCATTAAAGATTCTGAAGGTAAAACTTCTCCCAAATGACTTAAAATATGGACACTTACTCTTCCAGTGCACCCGCAATGTCGGAAGCCGATCATCGATCGGCTCTCGGGTTCTGCTGCCATCTTCAGTATGGGAATCGGGAAGTAAAGCCTTGCGGCTTCACTTCCCGGTTCCCTACTGCGCATGCACAAGTCGCACTGTGCAATAAGGATGGTCCCTGCTGTCTCTGGGATCCCTGTGTTTCCCAGCCGACAGCGAGGGCCCGCAGGAAGTGGCGTAAATGCCCGCAGATTCTGCAGATATTTATGCCCAGAAGTGGGTGCAGATACCTGTATTATACAGTTATCTGTACCCCCCTCCCCCCTGAAAGGTGCCAATTGTGGCACCGGAGTGGGGGAGAGTTCCAATGAGTGGAAGTTCCACTTAAGGGGTGGAGCTCCGCTTTAATCTCTAGCTAGCAATAGGTTCCTTTTTATACTGCAAATTATATAGTGTAACATGGCAAAAAAATTGTAGGACACTTATGTGGACGTTTTTTTTATAACTTCTTTTCGTTCCCTTTTAGAATTCCAGACAGCGTAGGCAAAGACATTGAAAAAGCTTGTCAGTCAATTTACCCTCTTCATGATGTCTATGTCCGTAAAGTCAAGATGTTGAAGAAGCCAAAATTTGAGCGTAAGTTTGTAAATGTAGTCTGCTTGTGTTCTCTTTAAAATACATCAGTTTAAAGGCACGAAAGTGTCAACTACGCTTGGTTGCCTGCTGTTTAGGGCAATTGAACCTTCACAAACCATCTTCTTGGTCCTGTACAAGATCAATCTTGCATCACGTGATATAGAGCAGCTATAGTAACTGTTTTTTTTAATTACTACTTTATCTTTGCACTTTAATGCAGATTCAGAAATGTAATGAAGTATACATGCATACATTATCTTCGTACTTGTGTGGGAACAGTGATGACAAACTGTTTTGTCCCAAATTATCATTTGAAATGGGTAGGAGCCTAGGAATGGAGCTTTTAGAGGGCTTATGCTAGGAGGCTCCAGGGGAAACCATCTGTCCCCATGTAGTGGCAGGGACTTGCAAACCCTCAGCTACATGTCGACTCCACAAGCTAGATACACGAACCTGTACTGAAAGGGGAAGCCGGAAAGCAGTGGTGTCTCGACGGTACTGCAGCACAGGAGACGCGAGTGTGTGAAGGGAGCGGAAAAATTGGGCGGGACCTGGAACAGAAGAGAACGAAGGGCTTACTCGCACACCCAACTATACTCGGCAGTGCTCGGAATGGTACTTTAAAGATGGATATCTTGGTAACTGCAGCAGCTGCTGCCACAACCGTGGTCTCCATCTTTTCGGCTGGCGTTTCTGTTTATAATGGTGGGAGAAGGTTCATCGGGACCTGTCCGTGGCTGGGTATGGAGACGAGTGAGGGGAAGATGGCCCACACCCACCTCCATTCCATAGCAGGGTGGAAGCGACATGCATCATAACGTCACTTCCGCCCATATATCTTAAATAGCCATTTTTTAAATTTTTTTTTGCATTTAAGTCCAAATATCCGAGGACTTTTTGAACCCAGATCTCATATTTAAGAGAACCTGTCATGCTTTTTTTTTCTTTTTTTTTTTTTTCTATTACAAGGGATGTTTACGTTTCTTGTAATAAAAATAAAAGTGACCCAAATTTTTTATTTATTTTTTAAAGTGAAAAAAGAAAAATCAAGTAAAAAGGGGAAAACAATGTTTTTTTAAAGTGATCTGTCCCGACGAGCTTGCTCGCATAAGCAAACGCATACGTGAGTAGCGCCCCCATATGAAAACGGTGGTCAAACCACAGGAGGTATCGCCGCAATCGTTAAAGCGAGAGCAATAATTCTAGCCCTAGACCTTCTTTAACTAAAAACATGCAACCTGTAGAATTTTTTTAAACCGTCGCCTATGGCGTTTTTTAAGGGTAAAAGTTTGACGCCATTCCACGAGCGGGCGCAAATTTGAAGCGCAACACGTTTGGATATCGTAACATTATTTTTCACAATATAAAAAAAATTAAGCTAACTTGACTTTTTTTTTTTTTTTCCACACAGTGCGTTTGTAAGACAGCTGCGCAAATACTGTGTGACAAAGTATTGCTATGACTGCCATTTTATTCTATAGGGTGTTGGGGAAAAAAGTCTGGGGGTTCAAACACCCTAGAGAATAAAATGGTGGTCATAGCAATACTTTTTGTCACTGTATTTGCAGTGGTCTTTCAAATGCATTTTTTTTTTGAAAAAAATACTTATGAATTAACCACTTAAAGACCGGGCCTCTTTTTCAGACTCTGTTTACAAGTTGAAGACAAGTTTTTCTAGAAAATTACTTAAAACCCCATAACATTATACATTTTTTTTTTTTTTTAAGTAATTTTCTAGTAAAACTAGACACACACGATCTGAAGAAAAGTGTGGGATTTAATTTATAGGCATGAAAAATGGGAATATAACTCACCATTAATTGAACTTTCAGAGAACTTTTTTTTTACCTATTAAAGGGCACTTTATGGAAATTTTGATAGGAAAAGCACAATTAAGACATGTTGAACAAAGTAAAAATAAGATCTATGCAGGAAATAATGCACAAAACTGAAAACATGAAAATAATGGTTTGAGGTACTATCAGCTAAAGTATTTTGTGACTTGATTACCACAACCAGTTAAATCCAAGTGGAATTTGAACCCAATAGAAAAATTATGTAATTTACAGTCAACATTGAAGCACAGATTATCAGACCTATAGAATACTCATGGAGATGGTGGGGCTGGGGAGATGAAAAGTTTTCAAGAAAACTAGGAAATATACAGAGAAATTGATCTAATAGGTTTTGGAATAGTAGAAATGGAAATCAAGGGATGGAGGAGACCGACAATGGGAGGTTGGGGAACGGTATGTAGTTTCCTTTTTTTTTTTTTTTTTTTTTTTTTTTTAAACCTTTTTGTTATACATAAAAAAACAGTTTAAATACATTTTAGATATATACATATAAATATATTTTTTTTTCATTCTGATGTTCCCATATTAAGTTTCAGCACAGTTCTGTTCATTGATTTTTTTTTTTTTTTCTCTCTTTTGCAGTGGGCAAACTCATGGAACTGCACGGGGAAGGTGGCAGTTCTGGCAAGCCAACTGGAGATGATACAGGCGCCAAAGTCGAAAGGGCGGATGGTTATGAACCCCCTGTGCAGGAATCTGTTTGAGACAATCTGATTCAGCCTGTAAAATAAACATCTGTTCTGTAATTTAGTGTCTACCGTGTTTCCAATTATTTTTGAGAATTTCAAAGCAAGTACAGAGGAACCTATGTCATTACATATTAACACTTCATGCAAAAGAGCAAAGTGACAGAAATAATTACAATGTTCCCATGGTGTTGCTTAGGAGGAATAGTCCTAAGATATTCAGAATATCTAAACAGAGGCCTATTGCTTAACCTGTTTCGATGTCAAAATATGAAGGACCTTGTACAGCATTCTTAGTGTTGCTAAACCCGGAACAGTAAAAACAGTCTGTATATGCATATGCAGAATAGCATGCTTGTTATACTCACTGTGGAAGCTTAAGGGGTTAACCATCTGCATTTGTGTGAAAAGGCTTTTTGATCCTGTATGCATAGATCCCTTCCCTCCTGCACTGTATCTGGGGAAGGCCAGCTAACACACAAACAAGGTAGCCAACCTGCAGTTGCTGGAGCGAGCATTTCCTTGTTTTCAGAGCTAGCCAGGTCACATAATATTGACATACATACAGGCTATAGTGGAAATCTCCTACATGAACACCGCTCTAGAAAAAACTGCAGCCTATCGTGACCATATACAGATCAGCCAAAATGGTGTCAGTATTTTAATGTAAAAGGATTTATAAGCTGTGGGTGGACACATGAACTATTTTCATATTACTGGGTTTAGTAACCCTTTAATATATTAGGATTTATAAAGTGCCATAAGTTTGCACATCACTTTACGTGATGTATAGAAAAACCCTCCTGCCCGCTAGGTAATTCATAGGTCCTAGACGGAGCACACTTTTTAGTTATGGGTGTCCAAGTCATTCGGAACACCCTGATTGGCTATGGCCTAAGCCCTGTGATCAGACCTGTCTGTGTGCTCTTCAGGCTTTCACCCCTAAACTGTCAAGGGAATGGTTAAATTGAGGTAAAGCATGTGGGGGAGTGCAACCTGTCTGTTCCTTTATCACAGGCATATTACGAGGCTCCAGAAAGATATGTAATCCAGGGATCCCAGATTTTTTTATTCCTTTTTTCCAAAGGAAGCCACTTTATCATGAACGACAGCTGAAAGGCTTTCATGAACCATAATCCACAACAGTTTGGCCTTTAGCACTTTAAATGGAAATGTGTGGTTAAGATCTAGCAATAGAGGTTCTAGCAGCTACAAAGATTAACGCCATTAAAGTGGTTGGCAAGGCACAAGGTTTTTTAATCGTAATGCCTTCTGTGTGCAGCAGCCCCCCCTATACTTGCCTGAGGGCCTTCTCTGTCCAGAGATGTGCAAGAGTGTCTCAGCTGTCTGAGATTCTCCCCCCTGAGACACCACAACAGCACCATTGGCTACCGCTGCTGCCAATCTGGGTGGGACTCGGTGTCTGAATCGACACAGGGAGCTGTGACCCCATAGCAAGCTGCTTGCTATTGGAGCATTGAACAGGAGGGAGGGGCCAGGATAACAGTGGGGAGGAAAATCCACTGCAGCAGATGAGGCAAGTATAACTTGTTTTATTTTTATGGTGGGGGGGGGGGTAGACTTTAAAGCTATTGTAATCTCCTGGTGTGCATCTTCCACTGGGTGACCTACTATTAAATTGTGAGTTTATTTTTTTTAACCACTTGCTGGCCAGTCTTTTTGTGTCACTTTTTGTTTGCATGTTTAAACCATTTTTTTTGGCTAGACAATTACTTATAACCCCAAAACATTTATTTGTTTTAGCAGACTCTAGAACAGGGGTCTCAAACTGGTGGCCCTCCAGCTGTTGCAAAACTACAAGTCCCATGAGGCATTGCAAGGCTGACAGTTACAAGCATGACTCCCACAGGCAGAGGCATGATGGGACTTGTAGTGTAGCAACAGCTGGAGGGCCACCAATTTGAGACCCCTGCTCTAGAATAAAATGGCTATTGCAATATTTTATGTCAAAGTATTTGCCCAGCGGTTTTGCAAACACTTTTTTTGGAAAATTCACTTTAACTACTTGCCGTCTGCCAACTGGGAATGTACATGATTTTGAAACTAAATTCTGTTATGACAGCAGCTAGCTGCCATAACCCTGGTATTGATTTTTCTTAGGCGGCCAGCTTTCAGATAAGTGATCTCAGCGGTGGATTCCCCACAAGTTCAGTTTTATAGGCGGTGGGCGAGGTGCCCCTGACCTAACCTTTTTCTGACGCTTCTCGGTCAGCTCCAAACTTCCTGGAGCCATCAGTAAGCTCGGAAACCAATCCGATGTGGCCAATGGCTAGGCAGGAAGCTGAGTGAGGGCAAGATATCCCCCACTTGGCTCTATGCCTTTGGAGGACCAGAGCAACCTCCAACTTTTTTTTTTTTTGGCATTTCAAAAAAAGAGATCTGGGGCCTTTTTTGACCAATGATCTCTTTACCACTTCAATACCAAGGACGTCATATGACATCCTTGTCATTGAGTGGGGATATCTGAATGATGCCTAGAGCTACAGGCACCATTCAGATATCAATCTTTCTGGCTGGCGATTCTGTGCACGATAAGAACGATCATATCGGCAGTTCCACCGCTTGATCGTTCTTATAGGCAAAAGGAGGGGATGCCCTCCCGCCGCCATCCGGTGTTTCTCTGGGCTCTCCCGTGCCACTGAGGGCCCGGAGAAAGAATTGCCTGCCGGATGACTAGCATAGAGATTTCTATGAGATTAGAGATTAGCATAGATCTCTATGACCGTCGAGGCACGGGCGCGACGTTGTGACGTCACGCCTGGTACCCGGAAGTAAACAAAGCCGTGATCGCGGCTTAAATTGATTTGTGGGGATTGGGATCTAAGCATTTCCTATAGCAGTGTCTGGAAAAACCGTTGACTTGGTCCTTTTGAGGGATTAGGGCTTTTGAAGGCTGCTTTGAACTCGCCTTTGGTTAATTTAATTCTGTGTGGTCCCATGTAAAGCAAGGTAGCGGAATATCCTGAATCTCTTGGCCCGCATATTAGGGAGGTTTTGGAGAGGCATAAAGTTTAGTATAAAATTTGCTAATTTATAGGGCTCATTGTCCATTGTGTAATAGTGGTGTCCAGACCATCTGACTTAATTTTTCATCTTTTGTTAAACGGCTAGGTTTAACCACTTGAGCCCCGGAAGGATTTACCCCACTCCTGACCAAGCCCTTTTTTGCGATGCGGCACTGTTGCTTTAACTGACAATTGTGCGGTCGTGGGACATTATACCCAAACAAAATTTTATGTGATTTTTTTTTTTTTTTTTTTTTTTTTTCCCCTTACAAATGGAGCTTTCTTTTGGTGGTATTTGATCACCTCCTGCAGTTTATTTTTTGCGCCATAAAAAAAGAGTAACAATTTTGGAAATTAAACTTGTTGCTATAATATCCCCCAAATATATAGAAAACTAATTTCTGCCTTAGTTTGGGCCAATATGTATTCAACATATTTTTGGTAAAAAATCGCAATAAGCGTATATTGATTGGTTTGTGCAAAATTTATCGGTCTACAAAATGGGGGATAGATTTATGGCATTTTTATTCATTTCCAGGGACGTGCATGCGCACCCATGCCATTCTGCCGACATGAATATCAGCGTGAGCCGGTCAGCAAGTGGTTACGGCAATGCGTGCTAAATCTATTTTCTGTCTGAGGTCTACCTGAAGATTTTATTTCTTGTGTAAGCGGTTTTCTGTTGCTCTTCCTTTTTTTTTTTTTTTTTTTTATTTAAATTTTTTTTTTATGGTGGGCCCTTGAACGCGTTTCACTCCAGAAGCTGTTTGGATTAGTTTGCCCAGATTGGTTGCCTTGTGGGTGGTCCAGTTGATAATGGGGGATGTCAGATTTCTGTCCCTGTATTGGAGGGTGCAAATAGAGAAGGAAAGGTTAAAAAAAAACTGTCGTCCGTACTAAACCGTATGCTCAAAAATGGAGTGCATTTGAATAAAAGGTGCTCAACAAGAACACACAACTGCTTGAGGGAGCAAGTCTGTAAGTATGAGGTGCAACATTGCCATCTGCGAGGTATGGGCCAGTTCACTACGAGTGGCACATGTTTCTGCCCTGAACCATATCCATGATCTCTAAATAACAATGGAAGGAGATATTGCTTAATGTAAAGATTATAGATCACCTTGATCGGTAGCTAGGTGGCTTTTCAAGTAGGGCAGACGCAATGGCCACATATAGGGGTCAGAGACCCATGAAAGCTATTGGGCCACTATGGATTATAAATTAGAAAAATCATTGTCACTGCAGGATTTGGAACACCAGAGGTGAACTGTGTAATGGAAAATATATGGAGCATAGAAAAGTTCAATACTTACGAGGGTCATAATGGGGAGGCAAAGTAGGGGATGGGAGTTAAGGGTGAGGAGATCAGGGGGTGGGGGGGGGGGTAACTATGACCCAGCTGTGTATGTAGAACGCAAGTCAAGAAAAGTGTAAATCCCAATGGAGTAAAGTTAAGGCCCATACTCGTAATACGAAAATCTGAAGTAAAATTTTGTCCAAACCACCGATTTTTTGGATCGTTCGTATGGTGCTTTTGACAGCCGATTCAGATTTTTTGTACGACAAAAGCTGCCTGTGCAGACTATAAAATTTTAATCGTACGTGAACACATGGTCTGATTGTCTTTACTTAGTGTGGTTTTCGTCTGGAAAAAATTGTAAGAGCAAGACTACACATGCTCAAACGAAATGCCAAACTATTCAACACATTTTAAGTTGACTTCTGTCGTACGAAAATTTTCGTATGGTGAGTAAACTCTTCACTTTTGAAATGAGACTAGCATGCAACAAAAACAAATGTTCGTCCAAAAATCTGATGTGTGTACGTGGCTTTACTGCGAGAGTCCCATAAATAGGTCCAGCCTCGATGGGGTGGTAAGTAAAGTATTGAAGAGAAGTTGTTTAAATGTTCAGGTAGTAGAGAAGTCTCTTCTTAGTGATTGCCTTTTCAGTTGTAACCATATAGGTGACAGTTGCAGAGCATTAGGATGTTGAGTCTTTGGAATAGAGGGGTCTCTGGAGATCAGTCCTAGTCTTATTATTATACAGGATTCCTATAGCGCCAACAGTTTGCACAGCGCAAAATGAAGGCAGACATTGCAGTTGCGTTACAATCTGGTACAAGAGGAATCGGAGGGTCCTGCTTGTTGGAGCTTAAAATCTAAGAGGGAGGGTCAATTGATACAAAAGGTAATAGCTGTGGAGGATGAGTTGATGGAGAAAGTCAACAGTGTATTTGTTCAAAGCGGGATAGGCTTCTTTAAGGAGAAGGGCTTTCAGGGATAGTCTAAAGATGGATAGATTAGGGGACAGTCGGACAGATTGCGGTAGGGAGTTCCAAAGGATGGGAGAGGCTCTCAGAACTTTCTTTCCAACTTTGTAGATTAGCAAAGCAGTGTGTCTGCTTTGTTGGTGAAGACTAGGTGAAAGGGGAATGCCCAGAGGTATTGGATGTTTTGGTTCACTAGGTGGGTGAGCAAAGCTTTCAGGTATCGTCTCTGCTAAATTACAGATGGGGATATGTCGGCGAAAAGTTGGATGTTTCTATTGAGTAAGGTCATTTTTTGGTTCTAGCTGACGAGTTTCTCCTTGATTCTATAGAAACAAGGCTGGTAAGGTAAGCTGTTGTGTTTAGGTGCAGTTAAGGCTCTGTGGATCCTATCCATCTGGTATTCATTCATCAGCTGGTGTGTCCCTTCCAGGTCCGCAATGGTTTCTGGGAGTCCTTGTATGTGAACATCATACCTTCTCAACCTATTTTCCAGATCGTCTTCTATTTTTAAGTCTATTCCAGTTGAGATTGTAAGTCAGTGCTCATGTTAGAATTTTGATTCCCTCTCTCAATTGCACCCTTTATCATGGACTCTGGTGTCCAGCCTTTCGCTGATGGTATGAAGATCACTTTTCAGACCTGTGGTGATGGAACACATTTTGAACAGTTCTTGTAGGAGGGCAGAAAACCTTGCAATCAGCCCTGCGTCTCCTGAGTAGGTGGTGGTTTGGATTGTTGGACTAGCTTGGCGCAGAGCCAGTTCAGCTATTTCTGCCATGTTTTTATCCATAGAAGAGGCTGGAGATCAAAGATCAGTGTTTTTTTTTTATTTTAAAGGGAGGCTAAGGATGTGGTAGGCTGCTCATCTTGATTGAGAGGGGAAGGGATCTCAATCTGCTGTGTCCTTAGGCTCTGAAGCAGATGGGTCTGATTAGCCAGTGGGATCCCTTGTGCTGTCCTGATGCCATCTTGGCTGTAGGTGTCTGAGTCTGCTGTCCTCCACTGCACAGCATGCTCAAGCGTTAGGGTGAGTGATGCATGAGTGCTGTCCGATGCCCCAGTTCACTGTGGGTCAGAGGTGGGCTGAGCCCTATCAGTTCATGTCTGACACTGGGGCTGTGCGTGCTCTGTGTTAACCTTGGGGTTTATAAAATGGTTACACTAAGTAAAAAGCTGCAGCTGTAAATGATGCCTAACTTATACATTAACCCTTTACCTGCTCAAGGGGTTCAAGTGCTTGGGTATACTTTTTTTTTTCCTCCCCACTAAACTTTATTTTTCATTACATAGGGGAGAGTCTAATGCTGAGGTGTGTTGAAGCGATGGAATGCTTCCAACTGACCATTGGCTTGTCAAATTTACACACATTCTTGTCTTCTGTAACAGCCGGGAGTGTGTATTTCTTGTTCAAATAAGGACAGCTTGATATTATGTTGTCACCACATTTCAAAATTGTGATGTTTGTTTTACTGTGTAGTGTATTACCAAGTATCTTGTTCTCTTTGCATTACTTTGGTGTCTGTTTATGAAGCAGTGAAAAGGGCTTTCACAGAGGAGATCGTTCTCTGTTTCATAAGCTGTTTATGGACCGTGATTAGTGGCGATCCTCGGGATCACCGCTGTTCAGTTTCATAAATGCACACCTTTGTGTGAAATACCTGGTGATACTGCCAGTCTCCTGCTTTCCTATTTCAAATTTACTAAGCCAGGCATTGATGTACATCTCCTCCTAGCATGCGCAGTTTGCATATTTGCCTTTTACTTGGTAGCTACAAGAATCCTGTGGTTAGACATCTGCTGACTCCCCCTGCACAGCATGTCACTATGAAGATCAGTGTACTGCTGCCACATCCCCTTGCCCAGCTCACTTCTAGCAAGATCAGTGTATTGTTGCTTTTGTGCCTCCTGCTGACATGCCACAGCTTATTAGTGCATTAATACCTCCCAACATTTTGAGACACACCCTTAAAGGAGAATTACCAAAAAAGTTAATTAAATCCACAAGGACTTTTTTTTTACCACCCCCAATTCCTTTATATTGGCTTATATAATTTACAAATGCAGCAACTTAGAATTTGGATGAAAGGTTTAGCACTGGGAAACACTTTTTGAAAGATAAAAAGTGCATTTTATATACAACTATAAGGATCAGACCAAAACGAGGAGGAAAGAGGGACATTGCTTCATATCAGGGACAGTTATGGTGTGTTTGTCTGTATTTTACACCGTACTATGCCTGTGCTCTGGTCAGATGGCTAGTGTCATGTCCCCCATTTTTACAAGGCATCGCCACCCCCCACCTCTCTAAGCCCCTATGCAGATGAGAACCGCAGTCATGTGATCACTTATAAATAAAAGGTATTCCTATCCACAACCATTTTGCCTTGCATAACAATTTTTTGCATTTCTTTTTATTGAGTTGGGAGTGTTATAAAAGGTTATATAAAGTATAAAAAAAAAGCTCAAAACGTGAGCACTAACCGTGCCCAAACAAGTACGTTTGCAGTGCTACACTCCCTAATTCACCAAATTTAAATATACATGGTGTTTACATGTAGCAACAGCGCAAGATGACTCACAAAGGCTAGCTGATATAACACATAGGATCAAAAACAACCTCAACCCTAATGTCGACAGAGAGCAAGTAACCGCATTTACTAGCCTAAGGTGATGTGATTGAATATGATTAAATAAGTAACCATAGGGAGAGACGAGAATTCTGAAAGGGGTTTCTGGCATCACTTGGAACCATCACAAAACCAGTTAGTTGTATACCCACTCGAAGGAGGGAATTTCATGGTAGGACAGTCGAGTCTGAGCCAGTTGCCAGCCATGATGACCAAATTTTATCCTTTAGTAGCCCATTCCTACTGCTATAAGCAGCTTTCTAAAGTGGTAATGCAGACTTTATCAGTGATATCCATCTGTCCAAGTTGGGGAGGAGGGGGCTTAAGTTTTCTACTGAAGGACAATTACTTTCCCTCCAGGAGAAAATTGCTCAAATCCCCTATCAACACAGTTAGTGTTGATGGGGAAATCCCTCCTGCAGAGCCAGTGGTTTCTCTCGGTGGAGGAAGCTGGGAGAACAGTGATTATTGGGTACATTCAGCCTTCCCTATACATGGTTTGAGTCTCAACCTTTTCCTGCTGAACTGACTATGGCTGGCTTTAGTTTTATTGCTGAGAGGGGGCTAGAGGCAGAAATGGATTCCTGTGGGAATTTTTTCCTCCCTTCTTGGGCCAACAGACATCCTCCTTGGAGAAAGGAGGGATCTATCCATCATCTTCCCTGGGTACCTGGTGAAGGTGGTATGATGGGCATATAGTGGCAGCTGCAGTGGAATGCTTAGGTCAGCGTCTCCTTCCGCTGCTGGAAGTGGAGCATGGCTGAAGATCCAGGAACTGGAAGGTGCATCAGCATCATTTACGGTGGATGTGAGTCTCTCACTGCGCTGAGGTTGCAGTTCTGGCCTTATTGGGCACGGGAAGGGCCAGTCCATTATCTCACTGCCATAATCCTAATGGAGGAGGCCTGGCTTGCAGTCTCTGCTCTAACTCATCCCAAAGGTGTTCTATCGGGTTGAGGTCAGGACTCTGCAGGCCAAATAAGTTCCTCCACCCCAAACTTGCTTATCCATGGCTTTATGGACCTTGCTTTGTGCACTGGTCCAAATCATTTGGTGGAGAGGGGGATTATGGGGTGGGGTTGTTTTTCAGGGCTTGGCCCCTTTGTTCCAGTGAAGGGAACTCTTAAGCTACTTTCACACTAAGGCGCTTTACAGGCGCTATAAATAGCGCCTGTAAAGAGCCTCTCCTGTCTCTCCAGTGTGAAAGCCTGACGGTAAAAAAAAAAGTCCTGCAAATCGCATCTTTGCAGCGCTCCTACCCAAATGGAGCCTTAGTGTGGTTGAGACTCCAGAGCACTTCCAGCTTCCCTGCATTCCACCCCCCCCCGGGTCCAGATGAGGCTCTTTATCTTCTCAGATGGTAAACTGTCCATTGCTCTTGGCAAAAAGCCTCCAATTCCTGTAAATTCTTGGGCTGTCTTGCATGAACTGCACGTTTTGAGATCTCCCCAGAGTAGCTCAATGATATTGAGGTCAGGAGACTGAGATGGCCACTCCAGAACCTTCACTTTGGCTACAGCAGAATAATGACAGATCGACTTGGCCTTGTGTTTTGGATCATTGTCATGTTGGAATGTCCAAGTAAGTCCCATGCGCAGCTTCCTGGCTGATGAATGCAAATGTTCCTCCGGTATATTTTTGATGTATTCATCTTGCTATCAATTTTGACCATTTCCTGTGCCTTTGTAGCTCACACATCCCCAAAACATCAGTGATCTACCTCCGTGTTTCACAGTAGGGATGGTGGACCTTTCATCATAGGCCTTGTTGACGCCTCTCCAAATGTAGCATTTATGGTTGTGGCCAAAAAGCTCAATTTTGGTCTCCTCACTCCAATTGATTTTGTGCCAGAAGGTTTGAGGCTTGTCTCTGTGCTGTTTGGCATATTGTAAGTGGTATACTTTGTAGCATTTGCATAGTAATGGCTTTTTTCTGGCGACTTGACCATGCAGCCCATCTTTCATCAAGTGCCTTCTTATTGAGCATCTTGAAACAGCCACACCACGTTTTGTCCTGTATTTTATCTGAATTTATTTGTGGGGTTTTCTTTGCATCCCAAACAATTTTCCTGGGCATTTGGGGTTGGAATTTTAATTGGTCTATCTGACCGTGGTTCGGTTTCAACAGAACCCCTCAATTTCACTTCTTGATTAGAGTTTGAACATTGCTGATTAGCAGTCTCAATTCCTTAGATATATTTTTATATCCCTTTCCTGTTTTATACAGTTCAACTGTATAATTCATGAATTAGGCTATACAATGCATCCTTACTGATGAGAGAACACTGGGCAGGAACCTATGATCAGCTCCGCCCATCCTGTATACACCCGCTGGCTACACAGGAGCAGTGTCCTTCCCTGGAAGTGATGGCACTAGCTTTCAGTAACCACACCCACTGTGGTTTAATTAATGATTGCAGGGAAGAATTTAAAGCGGTTCTGCACCCATCCATAGAAGTATGTCTCTATGGCTTCCCTATCCTGTAAGATGACAGAATTGACGGTTCAATTCTGCATCTTTTAAGCTTACCTTGAATGATGGCTTCATCTGTGTTCTTCTCCCTGCGGCGGTGGGCGGGCTCTCTGCGTCGATCGTCGTCGCTTCCTTCTACTTCGCAATGTCTTCTGGGACCTGGCGCTGTGTCTTGTGGGCTATCTCGCTGTGTCTCCTGGGATCAATCCCAGGAGACTTTGCGGGGGTCCCGAGGCGAAATCTCGCGGGATTAGCGACGCCGCCCGTTGTGATGGCAACCTGAGCTGTTGGCGCCGTTACTGCGCACGCGCGAAATCGGCGAAAATCCACAGGTGGATTGTGGGCCAGCAACCCGGAAGAAAAGGACCGGAGTCGTTTCAGGTGCCCACACTGAAGATGGAAGCCGTCATGAAGAGTTTTTAAAAGTGCACATTCCGGACGAAAAACAGAAGAAAGAAGACCAAGAACTCAAACAGGTGAGTGACATTTATGCAAACCACATAACACACACAAAAAAAAAAAGGACAAACACAGTGTAGAACCGCTTTAAGTGTTAGGGTGGACTTCCACTTTAAGTGTATATACAGTTTCAGTGATCAGAAGTATTTAACATACATATGTCCAGCACAGCATACAGAGTGCAGCAGACAGAATTATGTAATTTACAGCAAAGCATACAAAGTGCATTGGTTAGGTGTACATTTTTGTGGGGAAAAAAAGGTTCTAATCAATTACTTTTTAACGTGAGTAACATGCTATTTACACTGTGTCAGTAGGAGGAAGATTCCTTACATTGATGGTCAGTGGGAACAATACTGCCCCTTACATTAAACTACAAACCTTGCTAGAAGGCATGAATTTTGATAAAAATCTTAGGAACAAAGAACACGGTGGAGAGATGGGTTTGCTGTAAGGCTACTTTCACACTGAAGCGTTGTGGGCGCTGGTGGTAAAGCAGCGCTATTTGCTAGTGGTCGAAAAAGGGTTAAAACCGCACCTGCACTTTGCAGGCGGGTTTGCAGCGCTGCCCCATTGTTTTCTATGGGAAGGGGTGCTTTAGGAGCAGTAAATATACCGCTCCAAAGATGCGGCTTGTAGGACTTTTTTGACCGTCCTTGGGCTTTCACACTGGAGACACAGCAGCGGCTGTTTCAGGGCGCTTTGCAGGTGCTATTTTTAGCGCTGTAGCGCCTGAAAAGCGCCCCATTGTGAAAGGGGCCTAAGAGTATATTAAATAAGTGCATTAGCCAATGCATCCCATTGGGTAATACATTTAAAAGAGTGAACAAAAGTCTTGGATGGCTTAACTACAATGTAAAAATGCATATAAAAGCAAAGGAGAAGGCCTTCAAAAAAATACAAGGTTGAGGGCTCATCATCAGCATTTTTAAAGAATGCAACAAGAAATGTAAGGGTGCAATTAGGGTGGCCAAGATAGACCACGAAGACACATAGCGCACGAGAGAAAAAAAAAAAAAAAATCCCAAGAAATTCTTTAAAGAGGAGCGCCACCTGAAAAAATGTTTTTAAAAGTCAGCAGCTACAAATACTGCAGCTGCTGACTTTTAATAAATGGACACTTACCCATTCCAGGGGTGTCGGTAGAAGATGACGAGCGATCGCTCGTCTCTCGCTGCCCCGCCGCCATCCTCTGTCAGGGAATCAGGAAGTGAAGACGCAACGTCTTCATTGCCCGGTTCCCTACTGCGCATGCGCGAGTCGCGCCTCTATTGGTCCCCACTGTGTCCTGGGAACTGTGTTTCCCAAGACACAACGGGGCATTCTCGGATAGAGGCGGGCCAGCTCGGATAATGCGTCCCGGAAGTGGGTGCAGATACCTGTATTATACAGGTATCTGCACCCCCCCCTCCCCCTGAAAGGTGCCAATTGTGGCACTGGAGGGGGGGAGAAATCCGATAAGCGGAAGTTCCACATTAGGGTGGAACTCCGCTTTAAGTATGTAAACAGTAAAAACGGGAGGACAGACTATATTGGCCCCATAAAGAATGAGGAGGAACATATGCTTACAAAGGATAGGGAGATGGCAAAGGTATTGAATTTATTCTTCTCCTCAGTCTTCAGGGAATTGGGGGGCTTCAGTAACCCAAACTGCAGTGTTTATCCTTAATGACACATCACAGGAAGCACCTCCATGGTTAACAGAGGACAGACTTAAAATTAAACTTGGGAAACTTAACATTAATAAATCCCTGGGACTAGATGGCTTGCATCCGAGGGTACTTGGGGGAACTCAGTCAAGTAATTGCCTAATTTTTACTGACAGTCTAGTGACTAGAATGGTACCAGCTGGTTGGAGAAAAGCCAATGTAGCACCAATATTTAAAAGGGCCCAAAATACATCCCTGTGAATTACAGACCAGTTAGCCTAACATCAATAGTATGGAAGCTCTTGGAGGGGATGATGAGGGACTATATACAAGATTTTAGTAATGAGAACGGTATTATTAGCAGTAATCAGCATGGATTCATGAAGAATCGTTCTTGCCAAACCAATCTATTAACCTTCTATGAGGAGGTGAGCTGCCATCTACATAAAGGAAGGCCTGTAGACGTGGTGTATCTGGATTTTGCAAAAGCATTTGACACAGTTCCCTATAAACGTTTACTGTACAAAATAAGGTCCGTTGGCATGGACCATAGGGTGAGTACATGGATTGAAAACTGGCTTCAAGGGCGAGTTCAGAGGGTGGTGATAAATGGGGAGTACTCGGAATAGCCAGGGGTGGGTAGTGGGGTCCCCCATGATTCTGTGCTGATTCTACTTAATTTGTTCATAAATGACCTGGAGGATGGGGTAAACAGTTCAATCTCTGTATTTGCGGATTATATTAAGCTAAGCAGGGCAATAACTTCTCTGCAGGATGTGGAAACCTTGCAAAAAGATCTAAACAAATTAATGGGGTGGGCAACTACATGGCAAATGAGTTTTAATGTAGAAAAATGTAAAATAATGCATTTGGTTGTCAAAAATATGAATGCAATCTAGTAGATGATAGGCTCAGCAATTGCATGCAATGCCAAGCTGCTGCTAACAAAGCAAACAGAATATTGGCATGCATTAAATATGGGATCAACTCCAGAGATAAAACGATAATTCTCCCGCTCTACAAGACTCTGGTCCGGCCACACCTAGAGTATGCTATCCAGTTCTGGGCACCAGTCCTTAGGAAGCATTTACTGGAAATGGAGCGAGTACAAAGGACAACAAAGCTAATAAAGGGTCTGGGGGATATTGGTTATGAGGAAAGGTTGCGAGCACTGAACTTCTCTCTGGAGAAGAGGCGCTTGAGAGGGGATATGATTTCAAATTTACAAAAAACGTACTGGTGACCCCACAATAGGGATAAAACTTTTTAGCGGAAGGGAGTTTAACAAGACACGTGGCCACTCACATTAAAATTAGAAGAAAAGAGGTTTAACCTTAAACTACGTAGAGGGTTCTTTACTGTTAGAGTGGCAAGGATGTGGAATTCCCTTCCACAGGTGGTGGTCTCAGTGGGGAACATCGATAGTTCCAAAAACGATTAGATAAGCACCTGAACGACCACAATATACAGGGATGGACAATGTAATACTGACAAATAATCACACACATAGGATGGACGTGTGTCTTTTTTTTTTTTTTCAACCTCACCTACTATGTAACATTGATAATCCATGGTAGTACAAATGTGTCAGTGGGAGTAAAAATGCTTCTCACATTGGTGGTCAGTTGGAGTAAAAACGCTTCTCTCACATTGGTGGTCAGTGGGAGTAAAAACGCTTCTCTCACATTGGTGGTCAGTGGGAGTAAAAATGCTTCTCTCACATTGGTGGTCAGTGGGAGTAAAAATGCTTCTCTCACATTGGTGGTCAGTGGGAGTAAAAATGCTTCTCTCACATTGGTGGTCAGTGGGAGTTAGACTACTATTCAGATTGGTTGTCAGTGAGCGATGTAATGCCCCCTTTGCTTTGGCGTAAGAGGGAAAGTGCTCCTGCAATTGGTGGCCAATGGGAAAAGAAATTCCCCAGCACTTGTGACCTTTGGTTACTGACCTGAGAAGTGAGAGGAGATGCACCATGTCCCAGAATATATCAGGCACCGCAGAGCAGAAGGTCAACCAACACTAAAATATAAGCCGGCCCCTTAAGGTGCCACCTACCCAATTAATATGTCAAAATGAGTTAAGCAATAATAACATATGGAGATTGGATACCCTCAAAAACAAAAATGAGAAAATTAAAAAAAAAAAGGGGGAGAAGGCGAGGATGGGCGCTCACGGTATAGAGATTGAATGACAAATTTTGAAATAAAAACCATATATAAAACCAATATAAAAGTTAAAAACAAAAAGGACCATCTCTGGACAGGTGGTGCAATTCCACCCAAGTTGTAAAAATGCTGTGGTACAGCTGGGATGATATCCCCTTCCAGTCACTGTCTGAAGCAGAATGGGCATCATGGACCTGGGGCATCATGTAGGATACACTTGGCGCATGCAAAGTCAGTTTTTAGCTTTTGACACCAAAAATATAACATAAGTGCAGGTAGGCAAGTGCTTGACTATATATAAAGGGCCTAAAAGAAAAGTTCATGCTAAAGCTGAACTTCAGACATAATTAAAAGACACAGATTAAGGCGGTATCTAAACACAGAAACAAAAGTTTAATATATTGCAGCTTATCAGTCCATACTTGCCAACAGTCCCGATTTTCCCAACACAATCCCATTTGGAGCTAGTCCTGATTAAATTAAAAACGTCCGGCGGACTACAAAAATATGGTCGCCACCCCAAGGACTATTTCCCCGTGTGTTCAGTGGAGAGGGGAGGGGCAGCCAATCGGCTTTTCTCTTCAGTGTACAAGTAGACAATTCTCTTGTACACTGAAGCCGATTAGTTGCATGGGTCGGAGACCCCTCCCCTCTCTGACCACACGGAGAAAGCCAAGAACTGTAGTTGCTGCCAGCCCTCCTCCCCGCGTCCGACAAGAGGGGACAGACACATGTAAGGAGGGCTCCGCTGATAAGGACAGACACATGTAAGGAGGGCTCCGCTGATGGGGACAGACACATGTAAGAAGGGCTCCGCTGATGGGGACAGACACATGTAAGAAAGGCTCCGCTGATGGGGACAGACGCATGTACGAAAGGCTTCGCTGATGGGGACACTGATGTATGGAGGGACTCCGCTGACGGGGACACTGATGTATGGAGGGACTCCGCTGACGGGGACACTGATGTATGGAGGGGCTCCGCTGACAGGGACACTGATGTATGGAGGGGCTCCGCTGACAGGGACACTGATGTAAGAGGGGACTCTTCTGGGGGCACCTGATGTAAGGAGGGACTCTTCTGGGGGCACCTGATGTAAGGAGGGACTCTTCTGGGGGCACCTGATGTAAGGAGGGACTCTTCTGGGGGCACCTGATGTAAGGAGGGACTCTTCTGGGGGCACCTGATGTAAGGAGGGACTCTTCTGGGGGCACCTGATGTAAGGAGGGACTCTTCTGGGGGCACCTGATGTAAGGAGGGACTCTTCTGGGGGCACCTGATGTAAGGAGGGACTCTTCTGGGGGCACCTGATGTAAGGAGGGACTCTTCTGGGGGGCACCTGATGTAAGGAGGGACTCTTCTGGGGGCACCTGATGTAAGGAGGGACTCTTCTGGGGGCACCTGATGTAAGGAGGGACTCTTCTGGGGGCACCTGATGGCAGGTGACACACTCAGGGCTCCCACTGATTCTGCATTACGCCAAGTTGAATGATTTAATTTTATATTACAATGTAATAGAAATAACGTGCTTCAATCATCCTGACACCATAACAACCATGGTATCGGTATGATTAACGCGCTAACACCAGGTGTTAATCAGCAGATAAAGATATGCCTGTTAAACTTGCATACACATATTTCTATTGTGGTGTAGGATCTGGGCCTGCTGTCCCTCCATCCCTCTTTCTTTTCTTCCATATCTCTCTCCCCCCTCCCTCTCTCCTTCATCTCAGACTCTAACCACACCCCTTTTGAGCCACGCCCCTTTAAGCCACACCAAATATTCTGCTTAAACCATGCCCATTTTTCTGCACGCCACATTTTCCCTTCCCCGCTGTGCCATGCCTACAAACTAATTCAGCACCCTCTAATTATAATAAGAAAAAAAGTGTGCCTATAAAGTTTTTTTACAATGTTGGTAACTATTTCTGTCCTTAGATATGTATCCTTTGGCAGGTAACATTTCCCTTATAAGGATTTCATATGTACAATGGATATAATTTTCCGAGTTTCTGTGATGTAAAAAAATGAGACAAAGATAAATCAATTCAGAACTTTTTCCACCTTTATTGTGACCTATAAACTGTACAACTCAGTTGAAAAACAAACTAAAATGTTTTGGGGTTGGGGGAAGTAAAAATAAAAAACTAAAATAATGTGATTGCGTAAGTGTGCACACCCTCTTATAACTGGAGATTTAACGGTGTTCAGAATTAAAGAGGAAGTCCAGTCAAAAATATTTTTTTCCAATAATAGTATGTTAAGTATCTTTATCTTTGATATTATTCATTTTACAGCTAGCTGATTTTGTCGCTTAGACCCCTTTCACACGAGGCATTTTTCAGGCCCTTTTAGCCTAAAAATAGTGCCTGTAAAGTGCCTGAAAAACAAAGTATTAGTTTAAGGGTGTGCAAACTTATGCAAGCATATTATTTTAACTTCCCTTCACCTAAAAGATTTCAATTTGTTGTTCAACTGAGTTCAGTTTATAGGTCACGTTAAAAGGTGGAAAAAGTTCTGAAATTATTTACCTTTGTCTCATTTTTTTTACATTACAGAAACGTGACATTTTAACAGGGGTGTGTGGTATTTTTATGTCCACTGTATATTCAGCTGTTTGACCTGCTGCAACTTTTAATTAATTCTGTATACTTACCTTTTTTTTACAGGTGTCTTCAGCCCAGATCCGGTGACATCACAGGTTCTCTTCTTCCTCATCTTTCTTTGTTATTGGGCAAATCCTAAATGCTGCAGAGAGCAGTGCCAAGTAATTCTCCGGGGCTGTATTCTCAGAAGTATTCCCCTGTGAGCTTCAGGTTGGATCGCGACTTCCAGTGCTCAAAGAAAGTGGACTGAACGAAGCCGAGCCTCCCTCAACCTGAAATAAGGGCAGCTCTGCATTGATAGATCTGTAGGCATTGGGGGTGACAGAACCAGAGCTTGGCTGAGTATAGCAGTCTGTGCTGGTTTATTTTAAAGACCTGGTGAGCGCTAACAATTTTGAACTTTGCCAAAGCTGGAATTCAGATGTTTGTATTGGTTACACTGCTGCCAGATCAATGCAAACAAAGACAGAACACCGGTATATTATAAATATTTTTTTTTATTATGTAGCGTTCCAGTAATGTATACTTGCCCAATGAAAGACTATACAAATTATACCCTGGTCGTAAACTCCTCCTAAATGTTCTGAAGTCAGCAAAGGCATAGTACATTTACCACCTGCACATCTTACAATCTCAGAGTCTAGAGAGAGCAGTCAGGTTCCTTAAAGTGCATTGTTGTTTGTATGACAGAAGATAGGACACATGGGGCAGGGTTAGGCAGTCACTACATCTGTTAACTCATCTTAGCAAAACAGATGTAGAAATTTACAGTATGAGAGGAGACAGAAATGAAGCCATCTCACTGAAATTCCATACATTTACAATGAATGGAAAAGACATTCAGTTGTGAGGTTGTACTTAAAGTATGACTCCATGCACTCCCCATATTTATGACACATTCATTTTTTTTCTATTTTACATTAGAACATTTTTCACCATAGTACAAAATAAGTCTTCATAAAAAGTAGGACCACAGAGAGTCTAAAGGAATGATTAGAAATAAATCCCACGGATCTACCCTGTATATGGGTGTTCAAAGTTCATATTTGCACTTTTTTTTTTGAAAGTGCAGCTTATGTTCACTAAGTACATTATGAGTTTTGCCATCATTTGGGTAAAGCATTGTACACCTGTTTCAAGCTAGATTAAATATTAATTCATTCTAAAACTTGCCCTTTTCGCTTGAAAGTTATATTGAAACATGACAATTCATTAAAAAAAATTCGATAGAAATGCACTTAGCAATTGTCTACTGCTTGAAGACTGAACATGTCAATGTGTAAAAACAGTGCGTCTTGGCCAGGATTGCTACGTAGTCAAGCTGCTGGAGGCTTGTATATCTGCTTAACAGTTGAGGCCATTTACTTAGAGAATCTGCAGGATCCTTCTCTGTTCTGCAATCTGGGCAGAGTGTGCACCTAGGATGTGTGTCATGTTGATACATAGTGTCCCCAACATAAAGTACCTCCTCAAGCACCAAAAGGCATATACATCTATGCTTCTCTACCTTATTGCGAAGCAGAAACAAATAAAATATACTGAATGCTTACAAATATGTTACATGACATGGTTGCTATTTTCTCCTTCTTGGGGGCTGTACTGATTATAGTTGCTCTGTGCTCCTATAGTAGTTGCCACACTAAGGGATTGTTTGCACCTATGCACATGCAGTAGCATGCAGCTATGACACTATTGCATGCAGCTTCTCATAATTGACACTATTGTGTTTTCATTTGTGCCAATGTGTGATTTTACTGAACTTTGTTGCAAAGCATTATGAAAATTGAGGGATTTTGGAAACCAAATTTTCATGTAGTACTTATTAATTCCTACGGGCCCCTTTGAACGCAAGCCAGTAATTAGGCAAAAGCCTTCAAGGTTCTGCAAAGACGGGCTTGGAGCTTGTTTCGATGGCATGTGTTTTGGGACACCTCTGAGCTCATTAAGTGACAGGTGCATTTGACCTGCAAGGGACCCTATGATCTGTATTTGACTTGCTTCAAGTGAGTTTTGCATTCCTAAAGCCTAAAGGAAGGCAAAACCCCCTTAAAGCATACAAAAGTCAGTCAACTCGGGCACTTATAATGTTCCAAAAGCTTAAATTGTGAAGTCTTACTGCTTTCATTCTGGTTTATCCCCATCGGAGGTGTAAATCCAAGAATCAGGATCCCCACTTTGTTGGCACTACAGCACACCAATCAGCAGCGGTTGCTGGAAAAGAGGCAGGCTTCCGCCCAGCCTACTGCCTATTTCCTGGACTGTGTTTGGTGCTAGGTTGCAACAAAAGTACTGAAAGAAATAAGACTTAGCAAGTTAAGATTTTGGAACAATATTAAAACTTTCTACCCATTTTCAGACTAAAGTTATTTTTGGCCTTTAAATTGGCCTTTAATGTCACAACACAGAAAGTTGCGGGAATATTCCCAACTTTGCAACACTAAGTGGTAATCTTAGCAGCCTAGCTAGCTCACAATTCTCTTTAAACTCCCCTTTTCTCTCCTGCCGAATGTGTCTACAAATCAATTACCAAGAAAAACCTGCTCTTGGTAACAGCAAGAAGTTAAAGAATCCAGAAATGCGACCAATTTAAACATCTATGTGTAACCACTCTATATCTTGGAAGTGCAGTAAGGACCAGACAGGACAAGTCACTGAATCCCCCAAGAACAAAAGTTTTATGCAAGAAAACTGTCAGAAGCCCCTGATGGAAGCAGCAAAACCTAGAGACTCATTAATGTTACATAATACTTCTAGGGCAGTGAAACTGTACCTATTTGGCCTGACTGTGAGGGAAGTTGCTTCCCTGAAAATGGCATGCTGCGAGTTTGGGAATGCCAGCTTGTACAGAGGCTTCCGAGAGAGGAATTTGGCTTTGTAACACATTCAAAGCTAAAACAGAGAGGAAATCTTTGCTTTGTAACGGATTCAAAGCTAAAATAGAGAAAGTAAATACTTGCTCTATCATAATCGGGGTAGTTCTTGTTCTAGCTGGCTCTTTAAGCATGAAAAAACCCTTACTGGTCAAAGAGCACAAGCAAAGTCTAGAACGTCTATTAAGGAAATTATTCAACAAGTAAAGAAGGAATGGGTGGAGGCAATCATAGAAAATATTATGCACCGTTTTGGACACGGAGGGGCAAACACTGACATATCAAAGTATTGTACATAGGCACTAAATGGATGGTGGCTACTTAAAGCTGTCTAGTAACCCAGCTCATCTGACAGCACTAAGCACCATGTAATACACTAAGCTAGCCTTGCCACTGTAAAAAAGTGTGAGAACAGCATGACGATGATCACTGCTTTCAGAAAATACAAACACACACAAAAAAATACGAACACAAAAGCACATTATACCCAGAACTCTCCTGGGCTAGTGGACTAACTCCAGCCAAGCTTTCTTCTGGACACTTGCGTCTCTTAATCTGCAGTGATACTATATGGTAGAGAACATGTTGGGGATTCCTGGCAAACTTCAATAGAGACATTCTCCATTAAGCCCTGTACAATGCTACATGGCATGTGATATGTATTGAACATGGTGAGCTTGACAGGATGTATTCCTATAGTACAAGCAGGTAAACAGCGCATACAGAGACCAGAACAAAACATTTTCTTTTCTAAAATTAAAAAAAGGGGAACAAAAGGAACAAAAACATAGTGCAAAAATCTCACACATTATACCGAAGATATAAAAAGTTCAGTTGGCACCGAAGGTGATAGTCTGTTTTGTGAGAGGGTACAATGCAATGTCCGCTGCATACTGCTAACATCTCTGAACAAAGTTCTTTGGAAATATTCCTGTCCTTCCAAGGAGTTCACCACTCATCCAGTCATTATCCACCGATTCCAGCGAAGAGATAATATCACCTGCCTGGGAGGAGGACAGAAAAACATGAACTGCTTGACATCTTTTTTTAATGCTTTCTACGGTCTGACTGACCACCATATTGGGTAAGAAAAAGTAATCTTTTTGATTTCATATACTGACAAGCAATGTCAACAATGACAGTATTGTGCATCTGAGTTTCCACAAGGCATAATTTTTTTTTCTTGTTTTGGATAAAGCAAGAAAGGGTATGTTTTCAGGTTTTTAATGCGGTCTGTGTCTTTGCTGGGAAGCTTTATCTTTCCACTTGACCTAATGATCACCATCAATAACACTAAAAGCAAGATAAAATCTAACATTTTGAGTTGTCACTGGACCAGAAATGGAGGGAAAATCTTCCAATAGCGAACTTTCTAAGAAAAGGTTTCCCTGCCTTTGGAGAGACATCCTGTTACTTCCAGTTGTGTCTTGAGATAGGAAGTTAAAAGCAGAACTATACTCACTTCCACTCCAGCGATGTGGTATCCAGGAGCTCCCTCACCGACATCTTTGACTGATCTTCTGCCAGGTTCTGATCTTTTTTTTTTTTTAAATGAAGAAGAAACAGTGTCTCTTCTCTTCTGTATTAAAAAAGCCTGCCTGCCCACGATCTTTTTTTTTTTTTTTTCCTTTCTCTCTTAGAAAAGTTCCACTAAAAAAATTAAATCTGAAAAAAGGAGATTTAACCATTCCCTACTCTACTATCCAAAAACTAAAATGTTTTACGGTAGCTTTAACCACTTTCAGACCGGACCAATTTGCAGCCAAAGGACCAGGCCCCTTTTTGCGATTCGGCACTGCGTCGCTTTAACTGACAATTGCGCGGTCGTGCGACGTGGCTCCCAAACAAAATGACGTCCTTTTTTTCCCACAAATAGAGCTTTCTTTTGGTGGTATTTGATCGCCCCTGCGGTTTTTATTTTTTGTGCTATAAACAAAAATAGAGCGACAATTTTGAAAAAAATGCATTATTTTTTATTTTTTGCTATAATAAATATCCCCCAAAAATATATAAAAAAACATTTTTTTTCCTCAGTTTAGGCCGATACGTATTCTTCTACATATTTTTGGTAAAAAAAAATCGCAATAAGCGATTATTGATCGGTTTGCGCAGAAGTTATAGCGTTTACAAGATAGGGGATAGTTTTATAGCATTTTTATTAATAATTTTTTTTTATTATTAATGGCGGAGATCTGCGATTTTTTTTTGTGACTGCGACATTATGGCGGACACATCGGACATTTTTGACACATTTTTGGGACCATTGTCATTTTTACAGCAATTAATGCATTTAAATGCATTGATTTCTGTATAAATGACACTGGCAGTTTAGGAGTTAACCACAAGGTGGCAGTGTAGGGGTTAAGTAGGCCTAGGGGTGTTTTTTTTTTACTGTGGGGGGGGGCGTGGCTGTCAGCTAGTGAATGCTGATCTCTGCTCCAATCACAGGGAGCAGAGATCGGCGTCACTAGTTGCTAGGCAGAACGGGGAGATGCTGTTTATCTCGGCATCTCCCCGTTCAGCCGCTCCGTGAGACGATCGCGGGAGTCCCCGCGGCGATCGAGTCCGCGGGGACCGCGGCCGGACTCACGGGGGTCCCGACCGGCGCGGGAGCGCGCCGCTCCCGGCGCGCTCCCGATGGCACGGACAGGCTAAAGGAGGGACGTATATATACGCCCTCCTGCCTGTACGTGCCATTCTGTCGACGTATATCGTCGTGCGCCGGTCGGCAAGTGGTTAAATATAAATTTAAGTTGTAGTTTAGTTTTGTTTTTATTTTAAAATAAAAATTGGATTTTCCTACATCTTACCTGTAAAATCCTTTTCTTGGAGTACATCACAGGACACAGGGCAGGTTTTATTCATAACTAGTATGGGTTATACGCCACCTATAGGTGACTGGACATTGGTAGATCAATCAAACTTCCTTCCCTATATAACCACTTCTATACAGGAAGTGCTTCAGTTTTGGAGCAAGCACTAAATTCCCAAAAAGAGGGGAGGGACCTCTGCATCCTGTGATGCATTCCAAGAAAAGGATTTTACAGGTAAGATGTAGGAAAAATCTAAATTTTCTTTATTGTACATCACAGGACACATAGCCAGTTATATCCATAACTATTTGGGATGTCCTAAAGCAATGCCCTTGTGGGGAGGGAGACACCATTACAAAAAAACTACCAACAGAGCAGAACCTACTCTTGCGGTTTGTAATATGCTGAGGCCAAAGACAGTATCTCCCACAGTTTTGACATCCACCTGGTAAAAACCTTGTAAATGTATGAACCAAAGACCAAGTAGTGGTCTTGCAAATCTGAGCCACTGACGCCTGATGGTGGAAAGCCCAAGATGCATCCACACACCTGGTAGAGAATCTCTCCCCAGAAAAAGTGGGATTTTGCCCTTTCCAACCACAGGCTTCAATGATAAACTGGCAGATCCAATGATAAATAGTTGACCTGGATGCCCTTCCTGGGCTCTTCTGGCAGCCCAACCAGGATTCCTGACCTGCGCTAACTCAAGTAAACCTGAGCACCTGAACTACCTCCAGAGTATGTATGATCTTTCTCCTGCCGAATGTAGATTAGGGGAAAAATAAAGGCAAGAAACTGTCCTGATTCAAGTGAAAACTAGAAACCACTGTAGGCAATAAAGATGGATGAGGATGCAACCTCACCTTATCATGATGCAAGACCAAGAACTGCTCCTTACAAGAAAAGAGCCTCCAGCTCTGACACTCCACTTGCTGAAGTGAGAGCAACCAAAGAAGCCACCTTCCGAGTCAAAGGACTAACAGAGTTTCTTAAGTTGGTTCAAAAGGTGACCTCTGCATGGACAGTCAAGAGCAAATTCAAGTACCAAGGACACAAGGGTGGTCTGACAGCCGCGGGACTATCTGCGTTACACCCTGTATATGAAGTATGAAACAAGGCGTGAGAAACAACAGCCTTTGGAAAAAAACAGATAAGGACGAATCTGACCCTTATTGGTACTTAAGGCCAATCTTGCTTGCCTTCCAAATTGGAGAAAGGAAAAAACTCCCCACTCACATATTTCTGCGGGTGCCACTTCCTGGCTTCACCCCAGGCATAAAATATCTCCAAGTCCTGTAATTAAAGCTCCCAGAAGCCGACTTCCAGGCGCTCAACAGTACAGATATAACAGGACCCAAGACCATTAGGTCCGGCTAGACTGCAAGTGTCCAATGCACCATCCTTCACAACATTCGGTATGTCAGTGTACCAAGCCCTCCTGGGCTAAGTTGGCTAACACTATTATCAGTGTTACCACCTCCCGGATTCAAAAGATGCTGCAGTAGTTGAAACAGAGGGAAGCGTCAATTAGAGAGAACTGGTAACTAAGGTGTTACCAGTGGATCTACCCCTATTGTCAGTGAGACTCTTGTCTCAGACACACCAAGCACATATGTATGCAGTTCAAATGAAAATATGCCAGCAGGCATTTATAAAAGCATGTAAGTATGCGTTTATGCAATAATGTGTTTATGCAAGCACATGCTTAAGCATGCAAATATGTGTTAATGCAAATACGAAAACACGCATTTACACAAACACGCACCTACACACGCATGCGTTTATGCAAACATGTGTTTATGCAAGTAAGCAAGCCTGCTTTTTTGCAAAATCTGTTTATGCAAACATGTGTTTATGCAAATAAGCAAGCATGCGTTCATGCAACATGTGTTTTTGCAACATGCATTTATGCAAATGTGCTTATGCCAACATGTGTCCATGCAAACATGTGTCCATGCAAACATGTGCCTATTCATGTGTTTATGAACACATGTATCTATGCAAACATGCGCCCATGCAAGTAAGCATGTGTTTATGCAAACATGTATACTATATGCTGCACCTGCTCAACTGCACCTGGCCCCATATAAGTTTTGCAGGATTAGCCAATCACATAGGCATCCAATGCAGGCTACGCTGCTTCAAAACAGACTAAAAATAAGCCCCTGCATACCAAATACATGCTATTCTGGAGACACAACTCCTTAAAGTGCACTGATACCCGTACAGGAGAGTATTCTCAGACAGTTGTACAAGCCCCCCAGATTAAGCAGTAATTATACCTTTATACAGTATATAACCATGACTTGTCTGGTCAAATAGCTCTCCCATAGAAGTACTCACATTTCATTATGTAGCCATGGGCTGAAATTAAGTTTCAGAGGCCTTGCTGATCCTTCAGCCCACATGGTCCACCAAAAATGTCCGCCCTTCTACTTCCTGTCTATACAGAAGTAAGCCATACTGAGCTAACCCGCGCTCTCTAGTGGCTGGAGGAGACACTGCAGCCCAATAATCCTGAGAAGTACACAGAGCATGAGCAGCACACTGCCCCCAGTGGCCACTGGGAGAAAGACCAGACAGTCTGATCTCTCTCTGTAAAAAAAAAAAAAAAAAAAAAAAAAAAGGAGAAACTGCAAAATGCAGACTAAAGCCTCATACACACGATCAGATTGACCAATGAAGCGTCAGACTTTTGTCCGAAGGGCGTGTGCCAGGAACATGTCTTGCATACTTGTGTTTGTACTTTCAACTTGTGTGACGGACTTGTGTACAGACAATAGGAAAATCTGACAACAGACTGTTGTCTGCCAAAAATGTACTAGCCTGCCATCCAACATTTGTTGGTGGAAAGTTGGACAATTGTCTGATGGAGCTTACAAACAGTCGAATTTTAGGCAGTCTGTCATCACACAATTCCCTGCCGAAAATCCAATCGTGTGTACGAGGATTTACCCTTCCTGCAGCAGGACTCCATAACAGGAGTCCAATCTTCACCCATCACGGCAGGCTCTGTCATAAAAAACCTTCGGGGACCGGGTCCCCCTTAAACTGGGGTCCAGTCCCCTGGACCTGTATAGCACCCTGCAGGAAAGCACCTTGGTCAGAGCAAACACTGCACAGGGTTCCATTACGCAGGGTCCAGTGCCGTAAGGCTGCATTACAGGCAAACCTCAAGGAATATCCAATGAGGCTCTCCTATCCAATGAGGCTTGGGCACCATCCATTTTGGCTGAGAGTTTTTTCAAATGGATCTGATTGAAGTCCATGATTCTTAATAGAACCTTTAAGTATGCTCCAAGAGCACATACATCACATCAGTGACCACCACCTTACAGACGCTGGCGAAAAAACTGAAGTACTTCCTGTATAGGAGGGGTTATATAGGGGAGAACTTCCTGTTTGATTGATCTACCAGTGTTCACCTATAGGTGGCGTATAACCCAAATAGTTATGAATATAACTAGCTCTGTGTCCTGTGATGTACGATAAATAAATGAATATTTTTATGTAATAAAAGGGCTGTGTAATCTGGCCAATCAGGAGTCTGTCTGATTTCGACACAAGTCATGCAATGGCTGTGTGGACAGACCACTGGCCTTCAAAACACTGTGCAGTGCTGCAACTAATTCCTATCTCAATCTTGATTATGTTGCGCTTGCAGCGCTGTTCAAAGCTGGAGGATCGAGGATTTCACCGCTAGTATTTAGAATGTGGGAGCAGGAGCCTAGGCACTAATCTAAAAAAGTGTAAACATGCCATGCTTAAGCCACCGCTCAAACCAACCAATTGCTCTTGCGGTGTGTGGTCTCAACCAGTGCTGCTCCGGCCAAAAGCTGGCTGAGGCCACACACTGCAAGAGCACCGGCTTGGTTTGAGCGGTGTCTTACACTTGGCATAAGTTATCTTAAAGCTTATGGCTCCGTTGGTCTCTGTGATTCCGCCTGTGATCTCAAATCACACTGCAATCGCAAAACGCATGTTCAGGTGCCATTGCCATTCATTTTTAATGGTGCGATAACTGTGGAAAAACCACACCGCATTTTAGGTGCCATTGAAAATGAATTGCACCCGAACACGTGTTTTCCGATTGCAGTGCGATTTGAGATCATGGGCAAAATTGCAACGATTCTGCCCAAGATCTCAAAACGCCAAATGTGAACGGAGCCTAGGGGAGAAGTTTGGAGTTAAACCCCCCCCCCCCCCCAAAAACACATACTTTACATATTTCCATATTGCAGCATTGTTGCGATTCTGCAGCCGTTCCCCCCACCAGCTCTAATCCCGAGAACTTAGTAATCAAATGACCGCTGATCATTCAGTTCTCGGTCGTCTCTGAGCAGAGAACGATGACTGTCAGTTCAGTTGTTGAGCTCACTGGAGTGCCGGGCTGGTGAAGGGGCGAGCGCAGCTGGTTTTGGCTCTTAGCCCCTCACTGCCCCCCATCAGGCAGCTGGGTGGATCCCAACAATATGACTGGGATCCTTCCAGAGCCTGGAATGACATCATGTCTGCTGTATGGCCAGTTTTACTGTACATCCTACTATTCAAATCTAAAATAAATCCAGCTCCTAATGTCAGATAAGTAGCATTAGTTTGGAACACCGGGTTTTAACAATAGCAAATCATCCTAAAGCAGGCCATACTGAATAACATTTTCTTTCCTTCCACCATGGGTGGAAGGAAAGAAAATTTATCGAATTCCCTCATCAACACACAGTCAGTGTTGATGGGGGAATGGCTCCCGCTGTGCTATTGTATTCTGCCAGCAGGAGGCGTGGGGAGCATTCCAGACCAGCAGAATAAAATCGTTACTGCTAGCAGATACACTCGCTGGCAGTAACTGTGAATAGAAAAATCCGACAGGCTGGTTGTACCCAAGTCGATCGATAGATTGTAAGCTCTAACAAGCAGGGCCCTCTGATCCCTCCTGAATTGATTTGTATTGCAAGTACTGTCTGCCCCATGTTGCAAAGCGCTGCGCAAACTGTTGTCGCTATATAAATCCTGTATAATAGACTGACTTGGGTACAATCAGCCTTCATATACATGCTGAACAAGCCAAATTTTGGTCCAAGTATGGCCGGCTTAAGTGAAAATCTATAACAAATGCGTGGAGCAATGCAACTTTTTCAGAATGAGAGGCTTTTATATACCTTAAATGAAAGTTCATCATCATTCTCCCCACAGAAGTCATAAACTGCCCGAGCCTTTCCAAGCTTCCCTCCCTGAGTTTGCCGTGCTGTTGGTCCTGCAAAACACAAAAAATAACACGTGTCAACTCAATTAGCAATAATCTCCTATGTGACAGACAATCGCATGTGTTTATGTTTGTAGGTGTTTTAAATCTTTATCTACTGCATATTACATAGGGGTCAAAAATTCTCTTATGTGGTATCATTTCTTTGTGGCAGGTTCTTGTTAATGAGACATTTGGGGAGTATATTTAGACACACCAATGAAGGCACTGCTTGCATAAGGGCTGAGAGTTCTTGACAAAAGCAAGGTGCTATGATGTTTTAAGGAAGCTATGTAAGGGACCCTGCCTGCCCCTCCTAACAGCCATGGCCTGCTTGCATTTCATAGTAAAGCACACCGAAAGACATCACTGGGTCTTAAATAGGGTATGTAATGGAAAGGGAAAGTTTTTTTAGCCTGTTTATGGGGGGGGGGGGGGAAAGTAGGAACCAGGAAAGGAAAAATATAAGGTTAAAAAAGCTTTAAGCCCCAAATCATTTAAAATTAGATTGAATTATTTGCAGACCTATATAGAGCCATTTAAATATCAAGCACTACCTGAGCAGATCTGTACAAACGCAGCTGGCAGAATTCCTTCTCTGCCATTCAGTCTTCCTTTGTACCACTCCAGGTCTAGCCGTTCTGTAATCAGGATCTTGTCTCCTTTCTTAAAAGACAGGTCGTCTTCTGCCTCCGCAGCAAAATCATACAGTGCTTCACACCAATCACCTGTTTGCTGAAACAAAAAACAGGGAAACATGAATACCAACCGAAAAGGATGTCTCTTTGTGTTGCGAGTTAAAAAAACAACTATAAGGCTAGGTTCACACTGGTGCAGGTGGTACCTCTGCAGGTCCGGACCTGTCCTCGCAACTGCAACCACCCGCACGAAAAAAGGCAGGAGATGCATGGGGGTACCAATAATCCTAATGGCACCGCTGAGAGGTTTCCCTGCACTGGCAGTTTCTGTGTGGGCTGTATTCTCAGGAGGCACAGCAGCCCATTCAAAAACATGACCCGCACGAGTGTGAACCTAGCCTAAGAAAGCACCTTCAACGAGCCTATCTATAACAATATAGGAGTTGATTAGAAATGTCAACAATAAAATGTACCATCTTGTGTAACAAATGTTATGAGAAACAATGGAATAACTAAATTACATGTGACCACTCGATAGTGAAGGTGCAGCAGTCTTCTCTGCTAGAACGTGGGTTTATTGACCATCATTTGCATAACTGATGGCAGTCTCATGAATATGTTACTATTTTATATATAAGCAGCTATAAAAACGCAAAGCAGCTTATTTTATTAGTTTGCTGTATCTGCTCAGGTATAGCTTGAATGCATTTATATGTGTAGTCGATGGATCCACTTAAAAAGCTAAAAAAGGATTTGTCATAGGGTTTTTTCTTTTTATTCTGATCAGCCAGCACCCTTGTCATACAGCACAGCCGCTTTCTAGACCTCCCTGCAAACTACCATGCAGTTATGCAACTATAGCCAGGTCCAAGACCCATCCCCAATCTGTTAATGGACAATAATAATAAAAAAAAAACAATAGATAAGATCATTCCTGGGGTTTTTCCCTTACAAAGCAACAATTCTCTGTGTACAGGGTCAGAGATAATTGTTGAGATTCAGGTAACTATGTTAGTTTACATTAAAAACATTCAAATAATTTAACTGAATACATAACTGGATTACATTTTGTTTTCCTATATTTAGGATTAAAGCTTTTAAGTGATGCTAAACAATATCCATATTTTCCCAAAAATAATCCATATACCTCCACTACTTATTTGTCCTGTAAACTATTTTTATTAAATAGTTTTGTGCCTTGTTTTTTCTTGTAATGTCCTCTGTGAGCTCCTGAACTACCCCTTTCCCACTTTCCTTCCATTTGTTAAAATGAGGCATGCATGTTAGTTGGGGTCATGCATTCTGCTACATTCCTACATAAAGTGGGACCATGAAGAACAAATGTAGCCACCTTCTAACAAAAAGTCATATCACAGCAGCAACATTTTTTTTTCCTATATAGAAGCCACTTTAGAAATAGAAGGCACTTTTCCCAAGGGCTTGCTCACACTTGACTCAAAATGCTAACTCTTAACGCACAGCGTTAATGCGAATAAATAGAGAAAAAGTAGGCATCCCCGCGCTACTATAAATAAATAAAATAAACTAAACAAATATGGTTGCAGCAAACCGACAGGGGTGCAAACCCCACCCAAAATAAATAAAAATAAATCAATATATGGTGTTGCGCTCCAAAACATCATACAGATCCTCCTAACGATCATAAATAAATATAATAATAAATAAATGGATGAGCTAGCATAAAATAAAGTGCATATGTGCCTGAACTGAATAAAATCACTAAATACAATTCACTAAATATGGAAAATAAATACAATACACTGTGCTAAATTAAAAATCGTAAAGTGCAAGATAAGCATCCATGTGAATGAACCTTCTATACAAATGATGGTGCATAGAGAAAGTGCAATAGTGACAATATATATCAAGTCCGTGAATGCACACAGTGCAACAAATGCAAACAAAAAAATTCTGAAAACAAATGAATATAGAGTCTGTGCAACAAAATGCTGAGTGGCTCAGAGCAGTGACAAGGTGATCCTGTGTCTCCAAAGTACCTGAGAAACCGGGTGCAGTGGCTCCTTACCTTACTGCTGTAAGGCAAACAGCAATGTATGTTTATATCCAAAGCATCCTGTGATAGGTATGGCTGGATTTAACCCCTTACAAAACTCTGGTTTCCAATGGTTCCTCCGCAGTATTACATAAAGATCATAAAAGGAAACAAGGAAGGAGCCCCCAATAGTGAAGTATGCCAAATGGTTTGGGGGCCTTAATGCAGAAAATGTCTATATTGACATATTTTTGACATATATTGACTATATATATGGCAACATACAGTATTTGACTTAACATAACAATGTAGAACCCTGAATTTCATTGCATGACTATTTGGATTTGTATGATAACACTGCAATATTACCTATCTTAAGGCCCCTACACACGATCTGACTTTTTGACAACAAACATGCAAAATTAGCTGTTTTGGACCAACATCCGATCGTGTGTACGCTCCATCGGACCAACTTTTTCAGTTTTCATCGGACTTTTGTTGGCTGTGCAAACGGACCAACTTTCTGCCAACAAAAGTCCGATGGAGCAAAGTCCAACCGTGTGTACACAAAACCATCGGACTTTTGTACAAAGTACAAACACGCATGCTCAGAACCAATGCAAAAGATCAGACAACAATATAGAAGTTGACCAAAGGTGGCGCTGGAGTATTCGAACGTCCTCTTTTGAAGTGTCGTCAGTACGTTGAAACGCCACTACGTTCCTGTATGTTGCCTAAAAATTCAGATCGTCTGTATGCAATACAAACTTGGGGCCAACGCCCTTTGGACAAAAATCCACGGGAAAGTTGGTACAAGGTCCGATCGTGTGTATGAGGCTTTAGTTGACAATCTAGGTTTTGTGGGAAACGCAAAACACATACCTGTGATGATAATCCAGGCAATTTAATCTTATGTGAATCTCGAACATCTAGAAGATCAAATGGAAAAGAGCAAGATAAGTCAAGCAGTCACCGATTTAAAACAAAGGCTACAACTAGGGGATCAAGACAGTTCATATGGCATATAATAAAAACAGAAGTATGGATTCCATGGAAATTAATCAACAATCATCCTTCATTGTTTTACACTAAACTGATGAATGGTGACAGCTAGCTGCTAAGTATTAATAAGCTTGGATCATTAGGATTGCTTTTTTCACTGCCTTATTACATTAGAAGGTTAATACATTTGTGGAGAAGTCATGCAAGCATTCTTACTCCGAAGAGCCACAGCAAGCCATTTATTCCTGTTAAAAAAATAACCATGTACAATACCGTACATACTTACCGGATGTCTTGGATGGTAAGTCTTCTAGAATTTCAACAAAGTTGATTGGAAAGATCCCTATGTGTCCTCGTAGCTCCCCTTTAGCCCATTCATCGTTAATGTATTCTTTGAGGAAAATTGTATCGCCTTCACTGAAGCTCAGTTCATCTTTCTGATCACCTATGAATTCAAATCGTGCCACACACCGTGGGCCCCTGGAATAACCAAACACATATTGGTGATGAGAAGTAATCACACTCTTTCTGGGTTTAACGAGGACAGTTTTTGTTAGAACATTGATCGGCTCCTGAATAGTTTACAAAATGGATAATGGCAAAAACAGCTTACTTACTTTACAATAGATGCTGAGGAGTGTCTCTTGGGATTTAACTTTTCTGGAAGATCAACCTTGGGAATAAGATGGAGGGACATTATGTAGGTCAATGTTACTTTCCATACACTACAGCCAGCAGAGGGCAGTGCATTACATAAGAACATTGGTTGAAAAGCTAGAGCTGTAGTTCTTAGTGCTGCTTATTTTACACTTCTTCATCAGGTCATTATGACTAAAAAACTGTACTTTTATTACATGATAAACATATCTTAGGTTTACAATACATTATGAGGTTCTTGCTAATTGTCTAAACATAATAATACCATGTTTGCACTGGGGAGTAATAAACTTCAATACTGTGATGATTGGACTCCAGCTGGAAGAAGGCACCACTGGGAATTTCTACTGAAATCCTAGTTATCTGGAAGTCTTGCTGATATCTTAGCTTCAATATTTTCTAAATCATTGATCTTGGAAAAGTATGCAGATCAGGAGAGGACTTCACGTGTTGCATACTCTTTCTGGGTCAGTGACTCAAAGTATTGAAGCAAGAGGATTATTTTCTGAAGATGGTCAGCAGTGGCAGCCTACGTAAGTCTCTCATAACTGGTCTCCCTGTAATATGGCCAATCCTCTCTAATCAACGTATATGTTCCAGGATTAAAATTTAAAAAAAAAAAAACAAAAAAAAAGCTTACATTAGAAAAGGTTTGTCTTCCTATGTGTAATCGATATTTTTGTATATTTACAATTTTTCTGCAAATGACCCACAGGGGATGATTTACTAAAATCTGCGAGTCCAAAATCTGGTGCAGCTCTGCATAGAAACCAGTTTACAATTTTTTTGGCCAAACCTTAATTGAACAAGCTGATTGGCTACCATGTACAGCTTTTTTACAACCAGATTTTTTGTCTTGGCGGGGCACAGCCAATGTTAAAATTTTACATCTCACCCATAAAACTAGAGAATAACGACAGCATGGTGACCAAAAAAACAATCCAAAATTTCAACTTTCAGTTCTCCAGCGCAGATTACTGAAGACAAAACTCACACTTTCACTAATGTTTACACAAACTGTCAAAGTCAAAGAGGGACATTTATCAAGCATATTAGTGATAAAAGTAGCTGCAAATCAGGCTGCCTGTCAATTAGCAGATTCCGTGCAACAGTTTTTAGGTGTATTTGCGACCCTTGCGTCTGTAATCCTGGGCAGCCAACTGAGACAGATTTGCATAGGTCTGCAATATATTAACCACCGAAGGAAGATGTGACAGATTATCTTTCAATATTTTTATTAGTATATTAGTTAGGAAGGTGTACAGAATATAGAATAAAAACAAAAATGATTCCTTAGAAACATTTAAAGTATAGTCATCCAGGTAGTATAGCCAAGGTAATGGCATCACAAAGTGTAATATGAGGAGGTTGTCATTGTCAGAATAAAGGAACCAATGATCTATCAGCTAAGGTATATCAACAATTTACTTAAATGCACAAAATCAATCACAATTAGGCCCCTTTCACACTGCTTTGCAGGCGCTAAAATGCTAAAAATAGCGCCTGCAAAGCGCCCTCAAACAGCCGCTGCTGTCTTTTCAGTGTGAAAGCCTGAGGGCTTTCACATTGGAGCGGTGCACTTGCAGGACGCTGAAAAATGTCCTGCAAGCCCGCATCTTTGGAGCGCTGTAGGAGCGGTGTATTTACCTCTCCTAAAGAGCCCCTTCCCATTGAAAACAATGGGGCAGCGCTCCAAACCCACCTGCAAAGCGCCGTTGCAGCGGTGCTTTGCGGGCGGTTTTTTCCCCCTTTTCGGCCGCTAGCGGAGGTTAAAAGAAAAAGCGCCACTAAGACGACGGTAAAGTGATGCTAAATATAGCACCGCTTTACCGCCAGTGCGCCTCAATGTGAAAGTAGCATTAGAGAGAAAATAGCGCCTGCAAAGCTCCCTCAAACAGCCGCTGCTGTCTCTCCAGTGTGAAAGCCTGAGGGCTTTCACATTGGAGCGGTGCACTTGCAGGACGCTGAAAAATGTCCTGCAAGCCCGCATCTTTGGAGCGCTGTAGGAGCGGTGTATTTACCTCTCCTAAAGCGCCCCTTCCCATTTAAAACAATGGGGCAGCGCTCCAAACCCACCTGCAAAGCGCCGCTGCAGCGGTGCTTTGCGGGCAGTTTTTTCCCCCTTTTCGGCCGCTAGCGGAGGTTAAAAGAAAAAGCGCCACTAAGACGATGGTAAAGCGATGCTAAATATAGCGCCGCTTTACCGCCAGCGCGCCTCAGTGTGAAAGTAGCCTTAGAGAGACAGCAATAAAGCTGTTCACAAGATGGTATTATACACCAGAAAAACTCCACTCCATTTTCCCGTTTTAGAGGCTGTGTTTCAATAGGATCATTTTCACACATGTTTGGGGAATGTGAGAAGGCATCTCAGATATGGAAACTACTTGAGAAAATCTCAGAACATACGTTTCACTCTTTCCAACTGTCTATTATTCACCCCCATCATAGGATTAACTACCTATCATTTGAGATAGTGATAGTGTTTCTATTCACTAGCTTATTGCGTACCTTTAAACAACTGAAAACAAGAATTAACAATATCATCCTCATGGAAAAAATATTTCATAGACTAAACAATACAAAACATCTATTTGACAAAAAAATGGGACCCTTGGTTTACTCACGCAGAACACCTCTTAAACCCTGAATAAATCATTTTTATAAACCAAAAACTCACTCAGGAATATTTGAACTATATGTATCTCAATAACAACCTGACAGTAAGCTAGGTAACTTGGTTAACATAATTCGGTCACCCACTGTATATATGAACATAATTTACTGTAATGAGGATTGCTTTACTTTGTATTTCTCTTGATATAGGATATCACATTTTGTACCACTATTTGTACCTAATAAAAAGTTTGTAAACAAAGAAAATAAAAAGGTAAAAAAAAAAAGAGGAGAGAGCAGGATAGGTTGGGCGATAGCAGAAGGGAGAAGTAGGGAAGGATGACCACCTCGGGGTCTTGTCTTTAAGCCATGGTCCGCTAACTCAGAGTTGGCTCATGAGTTTAAAGATCTATTCTGTGGAAATCAAAATTCACGGATAGGAATTGGCGATCCATGGGTCCCGCGTTTTCTTAAATTCAATCAACATGTTCATGAGGAGGAGACTGATTTTCACTCAAAAGAGACACACTATTAAGAAGTGGTCAGGAGCAGGTTTAATTCACTGGTACTTAAGAGCAGCCAAGCAAGAAATCAATGAATGATACTTATCATAAATCTGTCTCGTGTTTGTCTTGAATTATCTCACTGCTGCCGTTTAGCATTTCCTGGCTATGAGACAGAATTGATAAATGTTCTACAATTTGGGACAAAAGTCCAGCCTGCTACTGTATATCTCTATCACTGTATCCCAAAGCATCCACATGTAATCACTTACCACAACTCTGATGTGATTGGCAGGAAATATACCAGTGTTTCCTTTACACTTTCCTCTGTACCACTCCTTGTCTACCTTCTCCAGCAGGTATACAATCTCCCCTGAGCTCAGACTTAGGTCATCTTCATGTTCTAAACATTTACAAAAATATGTCTGTTAGCACAAGACAGCTCAGTGTAAGAATTTTGGCGATGTCACGATGACTGAACTCTCGCACATGCGTGGGAGTGAAAGCCAACAGGCTGAAGATGTTAAGGGCTGGCAGGGAGCTCCAGGGGATCACAGCACTGGAGAACAGGTGAGTATAGGCCCGCTTTAGGGTACATATATATATATATATATATATATATATATATATATATATATATATATATATAGCCAATAGTAACCTCTACATCAACTGATGCTCTTCTGGTGCTTAAGTAGCTAATACCAGCCGCAAACAGGCTAAACGCAAATAAGGAAAATATCAGCAGATGACTGAATCCATTCTACATCAGGAGTTGCGATTGTATTAGGACATTTAATGTGCAGCAATATTGACTCTTTTCCAGACCCCATTAATAAACTGAAAAATCTTGATATGTGTAAAGAGCATCTCCAACTGCCATAGGTGCCCGTTAGCACCCTCGCATGGAGTTCAGACAGCCTGATTATTGTGATGTTCAAACTATGAGCATTTCTTGTAATTTTTTTGCTGTCTACATTCTTCCTTACACTCCGCCTTGGTCAGAGGAGGGCAAAGTTTTCTTAGTGATATACTTCTTACTTAAAGCGGTTGCAAGGGCTCAGCTTGTTATACTTACCTGCTCTGTGCTATGGTTTTTCACAGAGCAACCCCAACCTGCTTCTTCTGGTGTTCTCTAGCTGGCACTCTTGGCTCCTCCTCTTCAGTGTCTGCCCTCATAGCAAGTCCAGGCTTGATCCCAAGCTGGGCTGTGTGTGTCCATAGACACGCATGGTGTGGTTCGGCTCCGCCCCCTGCTCCCATCTTACAGGATTTTATTGACAGTAGCAGGAGCAATGGCAGATACTGGAAGAATTTTTACCTTAATGTACAATGAGGGAAAAAAGTATTTGATCCCCTGCTGATTTTGTACGTTTGCCCGCCGACAAAGAAATGATCAGTCTATAATTTTAATGGTGGGTTTATTTTAACAGTGAGAGATAGAATAGTGGAAAGATTCAGAAAAATGCATTTCAAAAAAGTTATAAATTGATTTGCATTTTAATGAGTGAAATAAGTATTTGATCCATTTGCAAAACATGACTTAGTACTTGGTGGCAAAACCCTTGTTGGCAATCACAGAGGTCAGATGTTTCTTGTAGTTGGCCACCAGGTTTGCACACATCTCAGGAGGGATTTTGTCCCACTCCTCTTTGCAGATCCTCTCCAAGTCATTAAGGTTTCAAGGCTGACGTTTATTAACTCAAACCTTCATCTCCCTCCACATATTTTCTATGGGATTAAGTTTTGAAGACTGGCTAGGCCACTCCAGGACCTTAATGTGCTAATTCTTGAGCCACTCATTTGTTGCCTTGGCCGTGTGTTTTGGGTCATCGTCATGCTGGAAAATCCATCCATGACCCATTTTCAGTGCCTTGGCTGAGGTAAGGACCCAAGATTTGATGGTACGTGGCCCCGTCCACCATCCCTTTGTTGTGGTGAAGTTGTCCTGTCCCCTTAGCAGAAAAACACCCCCAAAGCATAATGTTTCCACCTCCATGTTTGACAGTTGGGATAGTGTTCTTGCGGTCATAGGGAGCATTCCTCCTCCAAAAACAATGAGTTGAGTTGATGTCAAAGAGCTTAATTTTGGTCTCATCTGACCACACTTTCACCCAGGTCTCTTCTGAATCATTCAGATTAGCAAACTTCAGACAGGCCTGTACATGTGCTTTCTTGAGCAGGGGGACCTTGCGAGCGCTGTAGGATTTTAGTCCTTCGTGGCATAGTGTGTTACCAATTGTTTTCTTGGTGACTATGGTCCCAGCTGCCTTGAGATCATCGACAAGATTCTCCCACGTAGTTCTGGACTGATTCCTCAATGATGATGATCATTGCAACTCCACAAGGTGAGATCTTGCATGGAGCCCCAGACCGAGGGAGATTGACAGTTATTTGATGTCTATTCCATTTGCAAATAATCGCACGAACTGTTGTCACCCTCTCACCAAGCTGCTTGGCAATGGTCTAGCCCATTCCAGCCTGGTGTAGGTCTACAATCTTGTCCATTGTGGAGAGATTGGAATCGGATTGATTGCTTCTGTGGACAGGTGTCTTTTATACAGGTAACAAGCAGAGATTAGTAGCACTACCTTTAGGGCTCTTTCACACGGACGGACCGTATGTCCGTTTTTCATCCATCCGTTTTCGGATGAAAAACGGACATACATGTATCCCTATGGGATAGCGGGTGTCAGCGGATGAGTATCCACTGACACCCGATCTCGTCCGTGCCCGCTATGCTCCGTTTCTGCAGATGGAGGAAAACCCCATTTTTTCATCCGTCTGCAGAGCGGATCGGGTGACGACGGACTCTACAGTCCGTCGTCACCCGATCCCCCATAGGGGAGAGCGGCGCTCTGACAGGTCCGTCCCTGCACGGAGTGCAGAGACGGACCTGTCATCTTCCTGCTCAGCGGAGATCGCTCCGGCGATCCCCGCTGAGCAAGCGGCTATCCACGGGGCGGCTCTGCACTGATCCGCCCTGTGTGAAAGAGCCCTTAAAAGCATGCTACTAATCTCTGCTTGTTACCTGTATAGAAGACACCTGGGAGCCAGAAATCTAGCTGATTGATAGGGGATCAAATACTTATTTCACTCATTAAAATGCAAATCAATTTATAACTTTTTTGAAATGTGTTTTTCTGAATATTTTTATTATTATTCTGTCTCTCACTATTAAAATAAACCTACCATTAAAATTATAAAATGATCATTTCTTTGTCAGTGGGCAAACAAACAAAATCAGCAGGGGATCAAATACTTTTTTCCATCACTGTATATAATGCATTAAAGTGATTGTAAGGCCTCATACACATGGAGGTTTTTAAAAAACAGGCTGTAAAGCTAGTACCGACGCCAGGAAAAAAACGGCGTAAAAAAACGGCGTAAAAAACGCGATTTTATCTGCGTTTTGCATTGGTGTCAATGCACGTTTAGCGGCACTAGCATTCAGCCACAATTCTCTGCCTCTATTCAAAATCAATGGTTCCCTATTTGAGCCCAGATGATCCAACTTGCGGTGCAACTTGTGTGCTGAGAATCTTGAAGGGGAACCCCGCCAAAATGTAAAATTTTTTTTGCATGAGGTACCCCCCCTAAGACGATACCAGACCCTTATCCGAGCACGCAGCCCAGGTAAGGGGTAGGGGGACGAGGGAGCACCCCCCCTCCGGACCATACCAGGCCACATGCCCTCAACATAGGGGGGTGGGTGTTTTGGGGCATGGGGGGCTCTGGGCCCCCACCCAAAAAGCACCTTGTCCCCATGTTGATGAGGACAAGGGCCTCTTCCCGACAACCCTTGCATTGGTTGTCGGGGTCTGTGGGCGGGGGCTTATTGGAATCTGGAAGCCCCCAGGTACCGGCCCCCCACCCTAGGTGAATGAGTATGGGGTACTTCGCTCCCCTACCCATTCACCTATAAAAAAAAAAAAAAAAGTGTCAAAAATAATGCAAATAGTCAATGTTGATTCCATCGGATACATCATTTATTAAAAATAACAAACATGTCATGCTTACCTGCTCTGCGCGATGGTTTTGCATGGAGCAGCCCCGCTGCTCCTCTTCTGGAGTCCTCCTCCCTTTCGATTGCCCCCATAGCAAGTGTCTTGCTATTGGGGCCCTCGTGCGGGCTCAGTCACGAGTCAGGATGTGTGCATCTATTGACACACATACACAGCGGGGTTCGGCCTCGCCCCTGCTCCCTCCTTACTGGATTTGATTGACAGCAGCAGGAGCCAATGGTTGCCTCCATGTCCATGAGGAGAGAGAGAGAGAGAGAGTGAGAAGCACAGTGCTGGATCAAGGTCGGGCTCAGGTAAGTAGTTAGGTGGGGCTTGGGGAAGGGAGTAGCTGATCACAGAAGGTTTTTTACCTTCATAAAGAAAATACATTAAGGTAAATAACCTTATGCCTTTACAACCACTTTAAGGTAGAAAAATCCTTACGCCTTTACAACCACTTTAGTTTGTCATTAATTGAACTTTGCAAATACCATGGCCTTTACAAACACAAAAAGGTAATATTGCTATAGTTCAAAATTACAGTCAAGTGTAATTGGTTAAAAACAAATGATAGATTGAAAATTGACAGACAGCCCAACCAACTGATCTTTTTTTCTCTAAATGTTGTATGAATGAATAGCATAAAACAAATTACTTTACTTACCTCCTGCATAGTCATGTAGCACTAGTGCATGAGGAGTATGGCTGTCCTCCATTCTAGGCAGCACATCCTAGGAAAAGCAGAGCCATAAGGCAACGTTTAATATTAAAGACATTAAAACTACTATACTAGTATACTGTTAATTGTCTGGCATTCTCAAAGCCTGGAACTTTCTGAAACTTGTTCTGTGTTCCCAGATCTGAGCCTCGTAAGTTATAATTATATTTAAAAGATAACTAGCCTTTTTTGTAGAGCCCCCACCAATCTTATCCTTGTTAAAGCTGAAGTTTAATTTTTTCTTTTTAAATGGGGGGGGGGGGGGATACAGCATTACAAACATTCATTGTGGTATCCCATTATCTGCAGGCGGTTGCTTCTGCTAAAAATCTTCCATACAGTGCCTCCTTCATAGCCGCTAGAATAAACAAGTTGCAGTGCTCACCTACCCCCTTCAGCTTCCTCCGGTATTCACACAGCTCCTATTCTTATTGTCCTAAAATGCATAGTGTTCTGTGAAAGGAGAAGCAGTTGAATGACAGGATGTCCACTGCTTATTCAGAGAACACGATACATTGTGGGACCATATTAGCAGGGGTTCTGTGGATGGCTGAGAGAGCAGAAAGGGGCTGGCAAGTGGCACAACTTTTCTTAGAGGCAGCGACAGCTCTGGGGGCAGCACAGCAGGGAAGATTATTTTTTTTTAGCAGAAGCAGCCACCTGCAGGTAATGAGGGACATACCATATATAATGTGCATGTTCCATCTCGCCGCCCCCCCCCCACAACCCCAAAAAACTAAAATATACTAAATTCAGCTTTAGGCTGTATAGCAATGTTTCTCACAATAGGTGCACGAGGAAATGCTAGACCAGCATGCCTTTATGTACAATATATATATACACACACACACACACACACAAACACACATACATACATACATACATATACATATATATATACACACACACATATACATATATACATACACACACACACACACACACACATATACACATACATACACACACACACACACACACACAATTATGTGTGTGTGTACCCACTCTCAAACCCAACAAGTCCAACCCTGATCATCTGTGCTGCTCAACTGACCGGTAAATCAAGTGTACAGTATGTGTGCGAGATAAGCGCCTCCCTTTTACTCCACTAGAAATAAATCAATGACTGTCACACTGATTTTTCAGCAAGATCCCTGCATCCGTTCTCAAAAGTCACAGATGAAGCCCACATTAAGACCAAAACATTGCCATGTATATCTATCCTAACTATTCCCTCCTTACCCATTTATTTATCATTAATTAGCCCAGATATATACACTGTAGTGAGAATGATATTAAACATCAAGGTACTATATTAGGGGGGTTCTTACTTTCTGTCTGTTTTCCACACTGTCATCTAGTGGTGTAATGATCTTTATGTTGGTCACTTTAACATCCCCTGTTATACCACCTTTCTGGCAATGGATGCGACTGTTATCTGTTTGTTCCAGCAACACCAACACCTCTCCTCGCTGTAGGTATAGAGACACAACAAGATTTACATTTGACATAATACAAATACACTGCTAAATATTAATATTACAGTCTTTTTTCCCCAAATAAGTTAAAAAAGCTCAGATGACACAGACCGAATTATCATAATATATACGAGGTCTGTCAGGGAAAAAGTCCAGTCTTTGCGAATATAAATGTTATCTTTTTGCCCGACATCAATGTAGCCTGGCAGACAAGAAGAGAACAATGATGACTTCACTGTACTAGTCAGTGGGGACACTAGTCGCCGTTGAGTGAACATGTATACTCTGTGTGGCCGTCGCATTAAAAAAAACTGAACAAGTAGAGCAAAGAATATGAATCAAGATTTTTGTGTTAAGCTTGAACATTCCTCCGTTGTGAACTATTCGGATGCTTTAGAAGGCTTTCAGGATGATTCAATGAGTGCAGTGCAAATAAAAGTTTGGCACGAATGCTTCAAAGATGGTTGAGAATCTGTTGAAAGTTATCCATGTTCTGGAAGCCCGCAACAAGCAGAACACCTGAAAATGTTGAACATGTACGGGCTGCAATCAACAAAGATCGGCGATTGACCAGGTCTTGGCATGAAATGCATATGGGTATGATGCGGAAACTAAGGCCCAGTTGTCCCAATGGAAGTCGCCTAGTTCTCCACGCCCGAAGAAGGCAGGGCAAAATTGCAGCAAGTTCCAGACCATGTTAACTGTGTTTTTAGATTAGGAAGGTTTTGTCTATCACAAGTACATGCCTCCAGGCCAAATAATTAACAAAGAGTACTATCTCAATGTTCTTTTACTGTTGAGAAATGCAATACAATGAAAATGGCCACAGCTATGGGCAACTGGCGATTGGCAGTTTCATCACAACAATGTGCCCACCTGTGCATCATATCTTGTGCAGCATTTTGTGGTGAAACATCAAATCACCCAGGTGACTCAGCCCCTTACAGCCCAGATTTGGAGCCCTGCGACTCCTGGCTTTTCCTAAAACTAAAATCACCTTTGAAAGGGAAGAGATTTAAAACAGTCAATGAGATTTAGGAAAATACGACGAGGCAGCTGATGGCGATCCCAAGAAAGGATTTTTCAGAGTTTTTTTGAACAGCAGAAGAGATGTTGGGAGATCTACTGTACGTGAGGTCCCACGGTGCTTACTTTGAAGGGGACTGAGGCACCATTTTCCTATGTACATTGTTATCCTGTATCTTCTTCTGTAAATGTCTCTATTTTTCATGTTATCATCTTATTTACATGAGGCATATATCCTTCATGCATTGTTACCGTACAACAACGTCACATTGGGACCAGTGGCTGTGTCCGTGCAGCCGCTGTATCCCAATTGACAGCTATGGGACTGCCTGCACAGGGATGCAAGGGAACACCCACGCATCCCTGTGCTGGTAAACACGACCTTTCATGGGTATACGGTTATGTACAACCTTGTGTGAACAAGGCCTAAAAAGTAAATATCCTTCTTCTGAACCCACCCACACTACCTCTTTATTTTATGTTTGTTTTCATTTTTTTTCTATTCCAACCTGCCCCTCATCCTCCAGGTTAATCTCGCCCGAGCAAAAAATGCTCTGCTCCTGGTGCCTCCTTGCATATGGACGTCACATACCCCAGGAGGCATCGACTTCCATTCAGCAGATGGAGGAGAAGAAGAGCCCGGAAGAGACAGCTGCCTCCCGATGATGTCACGGAAAAGGATGGCAGAGGTGAACCCAGGCCACATATTCACATATTAGTCACCTAATATTTATACCACTATATCTTGCCACCACGTTTTACACATAAGTTGTTACTGTAGATTTACCTTGCATGACAGCTCCCGAGGGTTACTAGCTACAATATCCTTCTCAGCTATTCCATGAGGAAGAGGCAGCTAAAACAGAAAACAGTCACCCATGAGTACACAATATGCTGTAATATCACTGCTACCACAAAATAATAATACACACTGAGAACAGGCAAGATTCTTTTTTTGATCTTTAGGTCGACCATCTTTTTCATTTTTCTATTTGTGTAATTACATTTATCATAAATCAACTCACAGCACAGACTCCCTAAGCACAATCATTTTTATCTGCTGGTGTACACATTTCATTTTTCAGACTGTTCATGACCATAACAAGTGGTAATAGAGCCAAGGCTATATTTAGACATCATACTGCTCTAGGGATACCTGAATGATGACACCTTTGTACAAGCTCTGCCCATTGCGTCATGTGATTATTCTAGCAAAAACAACTGCTGGAATGTGCTACTGGAGACAATGTCGCCTGCTTTACATCCAACCGCAGAGTCTGTTTCATGTTCCCTGAACTATAAAGAACCCCCTGACTGATCTCAACAACCCCTGCACCCTACTGTTCTGGATATAGCTTTAAGGCTGGGTTCACACTGCCGCACGGAGTGGCTTCACAGCAGGGGTGCAGTGAGTTTTTTTTTTTGGGGCTGAATTTGGACCTGAAACAGACTAGACGACGCACAGGACTGTGGAATTCGCTCTGGAGCTGCTTTGGAAACATGTGAACCGGCTCCATAGAGTCGGTCACAATCTCCTGACTTGCAAATTCGATGCGGGAAAACCCACATCCAATTCGCAATAGTGTGAACCCAGCCTTAAAGTCCAGAGGTGTCCAGAAGAGGAAATTAAAAAAAAACATCACAATTTGTAACATTTTGACGCTTGTGTTGCCCCCACAAGTGCGATTGTAGTAAATACAGTACTGGAAAGAGGCCTGTACTTGCATCAGTAGAAGAAAAACCTATAAAACTCACCGTGTATTTATTATACAGAGGATGCCCAGGTTTAGGTCGAGGAGGTAGATCTGGTTGCTGTCTCTTTAATACTTGACTCTTTGATCTGTTGATACCAGATGTGTTCTGTTTTGCACCAAGGCCTGCATCAGAGGTTGAACGAGGAAAGGCATCTCGATTTGAGGCATTTCTGGAAACTTTGGGAGGTGGTGGTCGACCAGGGGGACCTTTCACTGGAGGCTGCTGTGCAGTTTCCATTACTTTAACACCAGCTGGCCTAGACAGGAATGTAAGGTAAAATTATACCATCAAAAGGAGACTGCTTCCTGACTGAGTACAGGAACGGCCAACATCAATTGCAGATGTTTATGAAACCGTATTGCTTAGCAATGTACAGAGAGTTCTTGATATTTTGGGAGAAACAAAAAAGGCAGACAAATGAATTCCCAAATATGTTTAATATGATTTACTTTACAAAATATATACAGTGCATACCTAGTAGGCAGAACTGGCTTCGTCCAAGGCTCTTCTGTACTATCAAATGTTTCCCATTCCTGCAACAGAAAAAAAGTTTGATTCAGTATTCATATGAAGTACTGTAAATAGTAATAACGATTTAAAATTTTTAATTAAAATAAAAAAGAAAATGGGGCGCAGACCGTACCGTTTTACTTCACAGCCATGCTATTTTAAATTACATGTTTTCAGTGACTACCCCATTTAAATTGAAAGTATATGTAAACCTGTTTGTATATTTATCTCACATACTGTAAGCTTTAACATGTTAGGTAATTTTCAACATTTGTAAGTCTGTAGCTTACCATTAAAACAGTACCTGGGGATCCTGCCATGAAGGTCCTTGCTCAGGCTCTTCCTGTTAAAGGGTAACAATGCTTTGTCCCTGTTCCTCAACTATGACCATATATTATCTCCCTGTTCTATAGGCTTCTGATGGACTAGAAGTGTCAATTTTAACACACATTAGAGGCACGGTCCACTGTTGTCACCATCAGGATCACCCTAGAAAATGCCATGCAGCCATCCCTAGAGTGCATGCATTAAACACAAAGTGGCTGCAGATTAATAGCACTGAGATTTAACGAAGAAAGATAAAAACAAAAAAAGCAGTTGCTTATGCTTTGGCAAACTACATGTCATTCAGTTGGGATTTACATTTTCTTTTCGTCATGCTGGCCTATAGGGGTTCATGTCTATGTACATCAGTTACAGCCAGTACAAATGGAAATAACGGTCATAAAAAGACAATAAATAACTGGCAAACACCAGACAAAATAAATAGACACTGTATAGTACTTACTTTTTTAACCATAGGGCGTGCTCTTGCAGCACATTTATTGTAAAGACCAACTGGTTTTTCTGCAGGTAGCGGTGGGGGAGCCTGAAGTTCTTCACATGCTGTATACACAAGAAGACACTATGATCTTTCATAGAAGACTAGTCAATATAAGAAACTAGGAATAAATGCTAACTGCAGGATACAAGAGCCTATAACCAAATGATTACACAGAATATAAAGAATTATAATGAACTAATGAAACACCAAGAAGCCCTGATGTATGGGTAAACGCACAGAAAAATTGGAAGGCCAGGACAAAACTAAAAAGCATTGCCTGAAACTTTAACTGTTCCTCACGCTACTAAAAATGCGTTTTTTTTTCTCTGTGTCCCTTTTGGAGAGATTTGCTATCATTTCCAGACTTGACAGGAAATCACAGAAAATCCTGGCAATAGGGGCACAGCCAATAATAAAAATTTGACAGAGGTTCTAACCCTTAACCTTTCTATCTAAAGTGAAATAAGTGTTTTGGCTGGGTTGGGACCTAGCCATGACTATGCAGTCATCTATATAGGCTTCAGGGGTATAACCATGCAGGTTATCACCTTGAATACCCCACATATTTTTAAGCATCCCATACATTACAGTTATTTTCATTCAACCAGAGGATTGTGTCCTGACGGCGGACATACTTCCCCGCCGTCAGAACACACTGATCAGCGCCGTCAGCGTTAATTGAAAGGTATTCGACAGGGCGGTTGTATAAAAGTCAATCTACTGTACAACCAGGGTGCCCATACATGGATCCTAATTTGGCCAGTTCCTGCTGAATCGGCTTAAAATAAAATATGGCCATCAGTGTGTCCCTTAACATAAAATAAGTAGTACTCTGTTGGGAATATTTTATGTTAAGGGACACACTGATGACCATATTTTATTTTAAGAGTAACACTGATGGGCACATTTTATGTTCACGGGCCCGCAGATGGGCATATTTTGTTGTGCGCATCAGAGTGGCCCTTAACATAAAATGTGCTCATCAGCATGCAAGCTTATTTTAGGTTAATGGTCATGCTGATGGGCATATTTTATGTTAAGGGTCGCCCTGATGGGCACAGCAAAATATGCCCATCTGCGTGCCCCTCAACATAAAATGTGCCCATCAGTGTTGCTCTTAAAATAAAATATGGCCATGAGAGTTTCCCTTAACATAAAATAAGTAGCACTCTGATGGGCATATTTTATGTTACATAACCTTAACATAAAATATGCCCATCACAGTGCTACTTATTTTATGTTAAGGGTCACGCTGATGGGCATATTTTATTTGATCTTAAAATAAAATATGCCCATCAGAGTGCCCCTTAACATAAAATAAGTAGCATGCTGATGGGCACATCTTATGTTAACAAATTATGCCCATTAGTGTGCCGCTTATGAAAAATGTGCCCCCCATACCATGAGCTCAGGAGTAGTCAGTACAAGCTGCAGTGGGGCGGAAGCTGCGAGATATATCTCGCAAGTGAGAGAGAGAGTCTGCGGCAGGGAGCTGGGAGCCGCGAATAGCAGGGGGGCGGGGCAGAATTGGCATGTGATGTCACACCCGGCTGGGCGCTCTTGTGTCAGAAGACTGGGAGCGAGAAGAGATGTCAGGAGGCGGGGCGCACACACGCGACATCACTGGTTGCTGGGAAACCCGCAGTACCAGCAAACCAGTGACTGCTACTACATTGGCGGTGTGGCATCGCTCAGTCCGTACCCGGACCGCCATTTAGTGACTGCTGCTCTAGGCCTTATTCATAGATTCTATAGTAAGAACTTTGCGACTTGTCCAGCAGTGAATTTCAGGCTTCAGCTGCTGCAGAGAGATCCATAAGGGGGGGGGGATCAGTTCCAGTAACTGCCCCACCCCCCTTGGCCACGCCAATCACCCTCCATGTGATAAGGAGGGACTATATACAAGATTTTAGTAATGAGAACGGTATCATTAGCAGTAACCAGCATGGACAACCTAAGGAGGGCAATGACTTCTCCGCAGGATGTGGAAACCTTGCAAAAAGATCTGAACAAATGGCAAATAAGGTTTAATGTAGAAAAACTTAAAATAATGCATTTGGTTGGCAAAAATATGAATGCAATCTATACACGGGGGGGGCGGGGACCTCTGGGGGAATCTGGGATGGAAAAAGACCTGGGGGTCCTAGTAGATGATAGGCTCAGCAATGCCATGCAATGCCAAGCTGCTGCTAACAAAGCAAACAGAATATTGGCATGCATTAAAAAGGAGATCAACTCCAGAGATAAAACAATAATTCTCCTGCTCTACAAGACTCTGGTCCGGCCACACCTATGCTGTCAAGTTCTGGGCACCAATCCTCAGGAAGGATGTACTGGAAATGAAGTACAAAGAAGGGCAACAAAGCTAATAAAGGATCTGAAGGATATTAAGTTATGAGGAAAGGTTACGAGGACTGAACTTATTCTCTCTGGAGAAGAGATGCTTGAGAGGGGATATGATTTTAATTTACAAATACTGTACTGGTGACTCCACAATAGGGATAAAACGTTTTCACAGGAGGGAGTTTAACAAGACACGTGGACACTCATTAAAATTAGAAGAAAAGAGGGTTCTTTACTGTAAGACCGGAAAAGATGTGGAATTCCCTTCCACAGGCGGTGGTATCAGCGGGGAGCATCGATAGTTTCAAAAAAAACTATTAGATAAGCACCTGAATGACCACAACATACAGGGATATACAACGTAATACTGACATATAATCACACACATAGGTTGGACTTGATGGACTTGTGTCTTTTTTCAACCTCACCTACTATGTAACTATGTGCATTATATATGTTTCCCTCCGCTTCCCAGGCCCCCCTGTGTGCCTCTCACTCACCCCTGCAGTGCTGCCAACTTCCCCTCCCAACGGCTGCTGCAAGGACACAATAGGATTCTTCAGAATAGAGAGTAGGGGAAGGGTCTGGTAAATATGTCACATTTACCAGCCCCTTCCTTTCCTGAATGAACACAATAAGTGAGTGGTACTGATCACTTACTGTGTTTAGTTATAACGGAAGCATAGTAACTGTATTTGGGGGACTGTCAGCTTGGCTGTATGGGGCCCTGTGCTTTTTAACAGCAGCCCTGGCTGGCTGTGAGCAACAAAGTTTTTTTTTTAGATGCTAATAAACAAGATCCATAGTGACCTGTAAAAGAAATGTTTAAGCTATGGCATGATCATGCTGCTTACATTTGCCTAGTTTGCCAGAGATCCGGATGACTGTAGGCTTTCTTAATATAACAGGAGGACCTGGCTGCTCCTTCTCAGTCTCATCCTTGGAAAACAGCTGGAATGGATCTGACAAAATAAAATGCATTCTTTTGGAAATCAAATGTTGCAATGTTTAGCAATCCTCCGAGTTTGGCCAGCATTTAAGAGTTTTTATAAATAAATAATTGGCCAACAGTAAAGGCACAGAAACATAACTGCTTTAATCTGTCTAGGCAAAAAAATAAATAAAAAAACGTTAGAAACTGAGGAATGAAAGAAAAAATAGCATGCGTGTGTATCAGCGCTTACCAGAATTTGGATTGGAATCATTATTAATTTCTGGACTTGGTAACACAGGAGGTAAAACTTCGTCATCAAAGCTGATCAGGTCTAATTCACCCATCGACTTGCTTTGTGTGACCTGTGCAGGTGCTCGGGTTCCAGGAGTTTCCACTGCATTAAATGCTTTGGCTTGAGTTGCTATAGAGAATTTTGGAGCAGGAATCAATGGTTTGGCTCCTACCGGTACAGAGTTATCAGTCTGCAAGTTTTTCTTCGGTAGCATTGGCCTTGGGGCAGGAACTGGGATTATCCTGTCCGACTCTTTACTGTTAATTCCAGACACAGATGTTCCAAGGAGGACATCTGGGATGTCACTGCTGCTGCTTTTTACAACACTTGACTTTGGTTTCTTTGGCAGCTCTGGTTTGGTCACACCACCAGAATCTGACAGACTGGTTGGAACAAGCCCTTCTCTTGGTGTGCATTTTGGTTTGTTGTCTTTCCCTGGTTCCCATTCTCCAGATGTCCTATTAGAAAATGGTTTGGGAGCTACAGAAGGCTTACCAGGAACACCGCTTCTAGTGTTGATGGAGCGTGGAGCAATTTCTGGTCTTTGAGGATGTTCGGTACTTTCACCTTGAGACTCAAAGGCTTTGATTCGTGCCGTAATACTGTTTTGGCTTTTTTCATGGCTCATATTGTTCATTTCAAATAATTCCCCTAGGAAGTTATCATCAAATCCTGGACAAGACTGGCTGGATGGCAGTTCTCCCTCAGCAGTGGCCTGGAAGAACTCACCGTTTCCTTGAAAGATACTCAGACTATTGTTTCCTAAAGGTTTAATATTTGGTTTTGTCCTTGGTCTTGGCACTGGATATCTGATGATATTTGGGACATTTGTGTCTTCGTGCCAGGTGCTGGTCCCAGCAGTGTTACTGATTGCTATCTGGTGACCACTGTCCTGAACATTGTTTTTCACAAATGGGACTGGCTGTCGGGGTCTCTCTGGCCTTTCTGTTCTTTGCACTAAAAATAGTAACAATCATCATTAAATTGTGCACATATGAACATCAAAATATTTTCAGTAAAAAAAATGGCAAGCTCCTTTGACATTTATTTTAAAGCAGAACTCCAGCCAAAAACAAGATAAAATATAAATAGCCCCAAATAAAGATCAAATAAAAATAACAGCTGTTGCTGCATTATTCACCATTAATCTATAGATTTCCTCTGCAATGGTTTTTCTGCCACTAGATGTCCTCAGTCTGATAGCCAGCCTCATTCTCTGTGTCCAGGTCTCGGCTGGACCTGCCCCACCCACCCGGTGGGGCAAGATGGGGCGAGTGCCCCCCTGGAATCGGCAATGTGTGTGGTCTCAGTGGCGTCCGCGTCGCTATGGGGGTGCAGACCACACCCGGGTGACACCAGTCAGATGTAGATATAGCGGGTGCTGTTGAGCCCCCCCCCCCATGTGAAGAGATATAAGCAGCGGCACTGTGATAGGGGAGAGCTGTGGGCCGATGTCAGGATGTTTCCCCCACTCGCCCCCCCTTTCTCATGTCGGCAGCACGGGAGAAGAGAAAGCTTGCTGCCTGCTGTTCTTCCCTCCCCATTGGCCACAGCAGAGGGCCAAGAAGACACACACACACCCTGTACCGCACCACCAGAGAGGGCCATGCTGTACCGCACCACCAGAGAGGGCCACGCTGTACCTGCACCACCAGAGAGGGCCACGCTGTACCCGTACCACCAGAGAGGGCCACGCTGTACCCGCACCACCAGAGAGGGCCACGCTGTACCCGCACCACCAGAGAGGGCCACACTGTACCCGCACCACCAGAGAGGGCCACACTGTACCCGCACCACCAGAGAGGGCCACACTGTACCCGCACCACCAGAGAGGGCCACACTGTACCCGCACCACCAGAGAGGGCCACACTGTACCCGCACCACCAGAGAGGGCCAGACTGTACCCGCACCACCAGAGAGGGCCAGACTGTACCCGCACCACCAGAGAGCCACAATGTACTGCACCACCAGAAAGAGCGCCACGCTGTCCAGCACCACCGGAAAGAGAGCGCCATGCTGTCCAGTACCACCAGAGAGAGAGAGAGAGAGAGAGAGAGAGAGAGAGAGCGCAGGTCAGTGTCACTGGGCAGCGTGGGTACAATAGGAGACCGACAGTACTAGCATTGTATGGCCACAATAGGACTGGAGTCACATGGACGCAATAGCGTCTTTATGCTATTGTACCCATATAGCTGCTATTGTGCCCATATAGATGCACAACAGCAGCTATATGGGCACAATAGCAAAAAGACCTGTGTTACCAAACAAAGAAAAATCAGGTCTTTTTCCTTGCCAAATAGGGCTCTGTTGTGTGGCAGAAGTGTAACTCTCAGAACTGGAAGGACAGAAATATAAATGTCAAGTAAAACAATTCCTTTACATTTATTTCAGCTGTGTCTATATAACTTTTTTTGGAGTTTAGCTTTAAGTAAATTTTCAGAAAAAAAAAAAAAAAAACACAAACATCCCCTCACCCTGTCCTAGAGCCTTTATCACCACTCATATCCCTCTCGATACTCTTGCTAAGTAACTGCCAGTTACACATTGAATGCATGCTCCCCATCCCAATAACACAGAGCTGAGGCAACTTGATAATTAAGCTCCAACTGCAGTACTGTGAGGTGGCTGCAGTGATTTGCGTGGCAGACTGTATGTAAATATAGGCATCGAATGTATTTTTTTTTTTTTTCGGATAGGTTTACAATAATGAAAGCAATGAATGCAAAGTGTGTAACGTTTTAAACGTTCATGTGTTTGGAATAATCAATGTACAGGGGGCAGCCTTTTGCCTTACAGCTGACTGCAAACAATAATATCTGGTAGGTAGAAACCATGTGATATAATTTGATCAGGCTGGGAGACCGGTAGTAATCACAGTCTATGTGATATTAGCAGCCTTGTCTAGGAGCAGCAGCTTATATTCAGGCAAAAATAATATCTTATTTAATCAATATTAATACGATTTGGTAATTGGTAAAATATGCCTTACTGGTTCAAGAGAAGGGTACATTTTAATGATAGGTCCACTTTATGGTTTACATTTGTATGTTGTTGACCACCCTGAACTTCTATTACCCAAGGACAAAGCCTGTATCAGTAAAGCCAAGCTGAAGCTGTAGGGTTGATCTACTAAGGCCCCTTTTACACTAGTGACCGATCAGGTCCGCATGCCCGTTTTTCAGGCAGACTTGATCGGGCCACCCATTGTCCTTTATGGGGTAGCCGATCTGACAAAATCTTTTGAAAACAGATGTATGGCGATTCGTCCGCCATCCATCCAGCAGGGTGAATCGGATGAAAATGGACATGCAGTCCATTTCCATCCGACCGCCCCATAGAGGAGAGCGGACTCTGCCCTTGCCTACTCTACATAACGGAGCGGACACAGACCTGTGATCCACCTGCTAAGTGGAGCTCAGCGGAGAGATCCACTGCTGAGCAGGCAGATTCCGCTAAAAGGGGCCTAAAACTAGAGAGTGCAAAATCTGGTGCAGCTGCGCATGGTAGCCAATCAGCTTCTAGCTTCAACTTGTTCAGTTAAAATGTAGTTCCAAGGGGGCGTGTCCTGGCTATGGAGGAGTGAGGATGTGTCTCCTCAGCTCCGCACCACCGCAGCCGCACTTAATCACAGCTACTAAGGGGGATTTTTACTCCAGGCAGCTCCTACCATGTCCCAGAGGTGTCGGTTATCCTCCCAGCCATCGAGGACCAACTGCTCGCAACAGGCACCGCTGGAGTTGTTCTTCCCCGGGACCCACGGGCAGAGCCGTAAGGCTTTCAATTTGGCGCTGACCGCAAAGGCCCAGAAGGCCGCAAAAGCCTCCCAACACGCCACTGCGCAGCTCCAGAAAAATGCAGCTTCCCCAATTCTTTTTCGGTGAGTGAATCTGTTCACCCTACCTCCCCTGGCTCCACAGCATCTCCAGGCAGAGGCTAGGATGTGCTAAACCTTCTGAGGGATGAAGATATCAAGCGCCATATTAGGTCACTCCCAACCAGAGAGGACCTGGAGCGCTTCGCTAATGGGGTAGAGAAAGGAAGACATTGCACAGCTAAAAGCTGATGCCTCACACCTGGGTACTAGAAAGGAGTCTCTGGAGCAGAGATTTGACGAAGCCCTCCCTGCCATTTCTATGCTACAGACTAAATGCATCACACAGGATCAGCAAATTGAAGCTTTGCTCTGTCAGTTAGATGATGTGGAAAACCGCAGTCGGCGGGCCAATATCAGAATTCGGGGCCTATCAGAAGCTACGGCCTCCAGGGATATTATCCTCACTCTGGTGGGCATATTTAAGGAAATACTGCCTGCTACTGCTACTATCGAGATTGATCGCACCCATAGGGCACTTAGGCCCCCTTCTCAGGATGTGGGCAATCCAAGGGACATCACCTGTAAGCTACATAAATACACACTTAAAGACCGCATTATGCAAAAGATGTGCGGCAAGCCTTACTTTGATTTTGATGGTGCACGTTTAGCCTTCTAGCAAGATATTTCTAGGTGTACCCTCATGCAACGCAGGGCACTCCGCCCCCTTCTGACTGCTGTTCAGGAAGCTGGTCTGACCTACTGTTTTTTTTGCAGGTGACCAAAGAGGGCAAACCTGTCGCCCTACGCACCAAGGATGACCTTCCACACTTCTTGTCCACTCTTGGATTGGATTCTGTAGATTTTCCGGACTGGAGAGGATCAACAGATTTCCCAACTCAACCGTGGTTGCCTGCTAAATGCAGAAGCCGTAAAAGGGATCGGCAGTGTTCTCCCTCCGATTCCTCACCAGGCCCGTCTACCTCCAGAGACTGATGGGTGAGTTTTCCCAGCCCCCACGGTCAAATCTCTTTTGTCATGGGGGTGACCCTGCTGTTTTGCCTATGGACCCCCGAGGTGACAATGTCTGGTCTTGATCTATTCTAATATTGCCAAGACAACCTCTGGTGGAATCTAGGGCTATCTAGGGCTATCTAAAGCTATCCAGGGTTTATGCAGCCCCATCTTGATTCTGTTATTTTTTTTTCTGTCATTTATTGCTGATACGGTCTAGGTTTTTGTTCTGAGTACCCTGGCCTTGCCGCAACTGGCTTAGACTGCAGCCTGCGGGCATTTAATATTGCTATGGATTCCTCCCCCTCCTTCAACTATGGCATCTTGATAGATGCGGTGAAAGGAGGAGATGGAGCTTCCTCATCTTCCCCCTCATGTTGGCACACGTTCCCCACATAGGCTACCCTTTTTTGGGTATAGATCCCTATTGGGACTCTGGGTTACAGCTTGGGACCCTCGCCCCAAGCCTGACATACAGATGTTTAGATTGTTATTATGGGTTTTACCATATTGTTAGTTTTTTTTCTGGTAACTTCACATGTTTCTTCGTTCTCCTTTTCTGCCTTTTTTTGGGCCCCAGGTGGACGATGGCATTGCTAGTTGCAGTAAGCCTGGACTTTTGGAGTTATAGACAACTCCATCACTTTTTTGAGATACAAGGCCACTCTATCAGGGATATTTCCTCCCTCACACTTTTGAACGCCATTTTGTAGATGAAGACCCGATACCTCATATGGTCTCCGAATTATACCAACTACTGGGTTCCACCACCCATGAATCTAAGCCTACTCATATACGAGTCATACGAGTGTGGGAAAGGGACTTGGGGCTTGAATTTACCGTGACTCAGTTGACTCACCTATACCAGCTTACTCATTCATGCTCTATCGATTCTAAAACTCAGGAAACAAAATTACAAGGTAATGTCACGCTGGTACCAGGTGCCGGCAGATATGGCATGTATTTACCCCTCCATGCCTGAGCTATGTTGGCGAGGCTGCGGGCACCAAGGTACACTTCTACATATATGGTGGGAATGCCCCTTAATTAGGCCTTTTTGGGAGGATATTAAGTCCCAAATGAAAGATATTCTAAGGCTAGATGTTCCTCTATCCCCGATTCACTTCCTCTTGCACATCCCTCCGATCCCACTCAGCCAATACAAGAAAAGTACACTGCCTCATTTACTGAATGCTGTAAGGCGATTGCTTCCAATCTATTGGAAACAGTCATGATTTCCTACCCGGGAGGAGTGGATTAGCAGGGTGAATGGCTCCGGGAAGCGGAAGACTGGATAGTGACTTGTAAGGGTTCTCGTGACCGCTTGGTTAGTGTCTAGACCAGCCTTTCTCAACCTTTTCAACACTGAGGAACCCTTCATATAACTTTCTGGTCTCAGGGAACCCCTGCTAAAAAATACTAGCTCTACAACTCATGATACATTAGTGTGATGGTCAGTGGGAAGAATGCTCCTTACACTTGTGGACACTGGGGAGAATTACCTCTTACAGATAGCTAAAAATATCCATGGTGGCAGTGGGAACTTATCGGAGAGGCAGAAATTGCTAATTTCTCAAGGAACCCCCAGCAACCACTGGAGGAACCCTGGTTGAGAAACTCTGGTATAGACACCCTGGATAGACTAAGTCTACGACCCTGGGCAGGTGTCCTTTAGTTTAGACATACCTTTGTTGGAGTTGGCAAAACCATACCTTAAAACCTGCAAGCTGCCAGGAACCTAGAGGGCCAAGATATACTCTTCGTTGCAAAGTGACTTTTCACATTCCTATAGGCCATTTATTTTAGGGTTTATTACAAGATTCCAGGTATGCTTTGGTTGTCTCCTTTCCCCTCTTTCTCTTTCCTTTATCCTTTGGAATAATGGGGGTTATTCACGAAAGGCAAATCCACTGTGCACTGCAAGTGCACTGAAAGCGCACTTGGAAGTGCAGTCATTCTAAATCTAAGGGGTAGATCTGAAATGAGTGGAAGCTCTTCTAATTTTATCATCCAATCATGTGCAAGCTAAAATGCTGATTTTTATTTTCCTTGCATGTCTCCCTCGGATCTACAGCGACTTTACTTCCAAGGGTACTTTCAGTGCACTTGCAGTTCAAAGTGTATTTTCCTTTAGTAAATAACCCCCAATGTATACACTTCCTGTTATGTGGATTCTGGTTTATGCACTACACAATTTGCAATAGCTGGACATGTAGCCCCAGTGCCTTATCGCTGGAGGGAGGCCTCCTCACTTAAGGGTGGCACTGTTTCTCCCCTTTAGAATTTTGCATTCGCCTCAGGTACCCCTGGCTTGTGTGGCTTGCCCGAGGTTAGTCGGAGGGTATTTTGGCCCCCCTCTCCTGATGCCTATCACCAGCTAGGTGACCCTGTATTCATCGTAGAATTATTGACAGAATTCACTGGCTTAGTGCTAGCGGCTGGGCTATCATGTAGAGGCTGTTTTGTATACCTTTATGTGGCTTTCCTGAATCCCCATTCAGTAAAGCCTTTCTACTACTTAGCAAAATGTTCACCATTGTTTTTCTTTTCCTTATTTAGTTTGTATTGTCTGTACCATATATGTGATACATGTCCATTTTGGTTTATGATTTTATCTATATGAAAATGTTTGATATGACATGTTACTTTGTCCTAAATAAAAAAAGAATAAAAAAAAAAAAAACGGAGTTCCAGGCAAAAATTGAACTCCTTTTAAAACTAAAGAACACCCCACCCCGTTTTTCAATATATTTTTTTTCATACCCTTTTGGTATGTTTTCTTCAGGACTTCTGTCCCATGGTGCCGCGGCGAGGTACTTCACTTCCGCGGTTTGCTTTGTGCCCTCCTCCTCCCCCCCCCCCCCCCATAGCCTTCTGGGACCTGTGTGTCCCCCAGAAGACTGGACCTCTCAGAAAGCGCGACTCGCACATGCGCAAGTAGAACACAGGCTGTGAAGCCTGCACCCGGAGCCAATGGACCAGTCGGCTTCGGTTGTCCACATCGTAGACTCCCTGGACAGGTAAGCGTCTTTATATTAAAAGTCAGCAGCTACAGTATTTGTAGCTGCTGACTTAACTTTTTTTCACCCAGGCTGGAACTCCGCTTTAAGCTTTGACAATAAAACCTGGACGTTGATCAGTTTTTATGCAAAGCTGCACCAGGTTCTGCACTCTCCAGTTTTAGTAAATCAACCCCTGTATGTTTCAACCACACCATGGTGTTAATTTCAGGGTGATAAACCTGTTTTTTGTGATTAGTGACCTTTTAATAAAGATGTATAAAGTGTTAGAAAAATGCTTCTTAAAAAAAATAGGTTTCTAACTGTACACGTACATGTGTGCACCACATGTATTTTGAAGAGAGTTTTGACACAGCTTTAAGGGAAAGTCAGTGCACCCCCTTTCATTAACATTATATATTATGTGCTGTGCAATTTAGTAGTTTCTTAGCTTTTTAACGTACAACCAGAATTGTAAACCTACCTGTGATTGTGGCTTGATCACAGAGAACAGGCTGATGAATTACATTATTGCCAGGCCCAGGGCGATCATCCTCCAAAGGAAAATCTGTCTGTGTAGCACACGTTGATGTTCGCCTGGGCTCAACATTAGCACTGGGTGTGGTAACTTGGACTTGGTTGATTTCTTTTATGACCTGCTCATAGGATGGAGGCTGCTTAACAAATAAAGAAAGCAATTGTTACATTGCAGGCAATTGAAAGCACAGCTTCATAGGGCTCCTCTGCCCTGATGCAAACATAACTAGAGTAACATTATACCTAATATTTTTCAATACTGAATATCATCCAAACCTAAAATAAACTACAGGTAAATTTAGTCTCCTTTCAGATGGGCAGTAAAAACAGGCAATTGAGCTGCATTTTTACCACCCACCTAAGGATTTGCGTCACAGCTAATTTAATATGCATGTCAAGTTGACAGGTGGCACCCTATCTGGGTAAGTCAACAGGAACACGCCAAAACCGCAAACCAAAAAACACTTGGTTCGTGGTTGCAGCACATAGCCTCCTGAATGTCTGGCAGCAGCCGTTTAGCCACATTGTGAAAAGCGATCCACTGCAGAATGCAGAGAATGGGCGAGTGTGAACTTTGCCTAATACACAATAGACATTACTACCAAAGACTACCAGTTGGAATGTGAATTGTAAAACACTAACCTACTTCATAGTTAATGTCAACAATATTACAATTTCATTTTTTTTTTAAACAACTTACATGCTCATTCATGTTCTACATTATTATATATTGTTAATAAATCAAATGTAAAAAAAATAAAAAAATAAAATAAAATCTGAAAGAAAAAAAAAAAATATTAACTGCTACGGACCTCTGGATGATGGGTATCACTGGGTCTCCACTGAGGTGGGGGTGGAGGAGGAAACCCTAGGCCCCCTGCTGGACCACCATGAAACCAGGATCCAGGACCAATCGGCTCAGCAGCAACAATGGTGATCTCAGGACGTCTGCAATAACAGCAACTGAAGTAAAACTCTGCATAATAATTCAATTTTTTATAATACATTCATCTAGCGCACAGTGGTTGTGAGTTATTGCCATAGTTCCAAATAACCCAATTATTTTTCTGATCAGCTGGCAAATATATTAATAAAACCTTTTAGATTTACAATTAAAAGTTTGCTTTATTAGTTTAGACCACTGACAAGTAATTTTGCTCATCCCTACAAGAACACAAAAGATAACAACTTTTCTAGAGAATAAGAAAATCATTGCTTTATTGAATAAGTTATGGTATGAAAGGCCAATATATATCATTTCAGTTTGAAGTATTTGAGGCGAGGCATTATAGCATAACATTCTCTGAATGCACACATACGAGACCTTTATATTCTCCCTTAGGGGTTAATTTAGTAAAACTGGCAAGAGCATCTGGTGCATTTCTGCAGAGAAACCAATCAGCTTGCAGTTTTGTTTGTCAAAGTTTAATTAAACAAGCTGATTAGAAGCCAATTGGCTACCATGCACAGCTGCACCAGATTTTGCACTCTCCAGTTTTAGCAAATCAACCCCTTGGCTTCTTGTCTAGTCTAGAGCACAATGTGAACATCGCTTAGCAAATTAAATACAGAAAACTAGCTTTGTGTAGGAAAATCTTAAAAAGGACAAGACCTTTAACACGGATCTTCAGCAACAAAACTTAAATGGCAATATTTTCCCTAAATATAAATATGCAGTGGGAAGCTGGGTGTGAAGCCGAAAGAAAGAAGGTTCCTGCCTTTTCGTCTTGGGTCTCAACACCACCTTGTCCCTATGCAAGACCACAAAGGATTCTTTGCAAGATGAGGCTGTCAGTTCAGATATTTACAATACATTGCTGAGGTGTTGGCTACATAGAAAACCACCTTTTGGGTGAGAATAAAGGAGGAATGTCTCTAATGGGTTTAAATGGTGGTTTCTAAGGTGCAGAGAGAGAACCAGATTCAAATTCCACAAGTCACTGGGGAACAGAGAGGTGAGCTACATGCAAGCCCCCTGTACAAAAGTCCTAATTAAAGAGTGAGAAGCCAATGGTCCCTGAAATAAAATTAAAAGGGCAGAAATCTGCCCCTTCCTTGTACTGGGAGCCAGCTACCGAAAGGAGAGGCTTCCTGGGTGACCTCTAGACTCATACCATTTTAGTAAGCATTCCACGTCTGATGATAGACCTTGTGGGAAGTAGACTTCCCAGCCTTAAGTATCAAAGGAAACATAAGCTCAGAGATGCCTCTGTCCCTTAGCACCACACACTAGAAAAAAAAAAATTAGTATTTGACAGGAAATGTCTAACATTCATACTGATTACAATGTCAGATACAGTGGGGAAAATTATTTGATCACCCTGCAGATTTTGTAAGTTTGACCACTTACAAAGAAATGAAGGGTCTATAATTGTTATCATAGGTGTATTTTAAATGATAGAGACAGAATAGCAACCAAAAATCCAGAAAAAAAAAAAAAAAACACGTAATACAAATGTTATAAATTGAGTTGCAGTTTAGTGAGTAAAATAAGTATTTGATCCACAAGCAAAACATGACTTATGCCCCGTACACACGGTCAGAATTTCCGACGGAAAATGTCCTATCGGACCATGTTGTCGGAAAATCCGACCGCGTGTGGGCGGCATCGGACTTTTTGCATCAGAAAATTTTTTTAGATCCTGCTCTCAAATTTTCTGACAACAAAGTCCGATCAGACTTTTTCCGATGGCGTGTAGCAAATTCCGACGGACAAAGTGGCACGCATGCTCAGATCAAATTACAAGACCAAAGCTATTGGCTACTAGCCTCTACGTAGTTCTGTCGTATGCAACGAACGTCACCACGTTCAGAATGATCAGATTTTCCGACAACTTTGTCCGACCGTGTGTATGCAACACCAGTGTAGGACAAAATCCGTCGGAAAAAATCCGACGGATTTTGTGGTCGGAATTTCCGACTGCGAGTACATTAGTACTTGGTGGAGAAACCCTTGTTGGCAAACACAGGAGGTAAGAAGTTTCTTGTAGTTTGTTACCAGATTTGCACACATCTCAGGAGGGATTTTGAGCCACTCTTCTTTACAAATCTTCTCTAATTTCTTGAGGTTTCTTGGCTGTTGCTTGAAGTTTAAATTCCCTCCATAAATTTTCTATATGATTAAAAAGGAGAAATCCAGCCTGAGCTTTTTTGGCTGGGCTTCTCCTATGGGTCACAGGAGTGCAATTAGCTTTGCACTCCTGTGACCCATTTTCAGTGGAGAGCAGACGGAAGTCCGCTCTCCGCTGGCGTCACTGCCATTAGCCGAGGCAGCGCGTCATCTCGACTTCCAAGTCTGGATCCACCAGCTGCCTTGATGGCAGTCTCAGCCTCTCAGCGAGCCGCTGACACAGCCTCTTCCCACCCCTCCACAGCTCAGAACTCCAATGAGCGTGGAGAAGCAGAGAGGAGAGACGCTGACTGACAGTCAGCAGCTTTCCTCTCTGGGATCTGTGAGAACTGAGCCATTGGCGATGTTCGGGCAGCTTTCCTCTCGGGGATCTGTGAGACCCAAGCCATCGGCGATGTTCAATGGCTTGGCTCTCAGTGCAGAGACTGCGGGGGACAGCTGCGGCATCAGTCTGATGCTCCGTCCACCGAGGTAGGTATGAATATAAAAAAAAACAAAAAAAAAAAAAAAACATACTTCTCTTTTAAGGTTGACACTGACTAGGTAACTCAATGACCTAAGTGTGCTTCTTCTTGAGTCACTCCTTTGTTGCCTTGGTGGTAGGTTTAGGGTCATTGTCATGCTGGAAGACCCATCCATGACCCATCTTCAGTGTTCTGGCTGAGGGAAGAAGGTTCTCATCCAAGATTTTAAAATACATGGCGCTGTCCATTGGCCCCTTAATCTGGCAAAGTTGGCCTCTACCTTCAGCAGAGAAACAGCCCCAAAGTATAAAGTTTTCACCTCCGTGCTTTACTGTAGGGATGGTGGTCTTCGGGTCATAGTCAGAATTTTTCTTCCTCCAACCACAGCTAGTTGAGTTAATGTCAAAGAGCTCAATTTTGGTCTCGTCTGACAATCTTTAGCTTTAGCTGAATCATTTAGATCTTTACTGGCAAACTTCAGATGGGCTTTTACATGTGCCTTCTTGAGGAGGGGGACCTTGCGGGTGCTGCAGGATTTCAATCCATTGTGGAGTATTGTTTTATCAATGGTTTGTTTGGCGACTTTGGTCCCAACTGCCTTGAGATTATTCACAAGCTATTCCTGTGTAGTTCTGGGCTGATCCCTCACTTTTCTCATGATCATCCTTACCCCAGGAGGCAAAATCTTGCATGGAGCTCCAGACCGAGGGTGATTGATAGTTATTTTGTATTTCTTCCATTTGCGAATAATCGCTCCAACAGTTGTCTCCTAACCAGCTGATGGTCTTGTAGCCTATTCCAGCCTTGTGCGGGTCTACAATCTTGTCCCTGATGTCCTTTGACAGCTCTTTGGTTTTGCCCATGATGGTGAGGTTTGCATGAAAGAAAGATTCTGTGGACAGGTGTCTTTTATACACATGACGAGTTGTCATTAGGAGCTCTTTCTTAAAATTGACAGGACTAATCTGTGTACCACATGAGCACATACTCCCAGTCTATGAGAGCTAAAATTATTGTTGGTTGGTTGGGGATCAAATACTTAATTTTACTCAATGAACTGCAACTCAATTTATAACATTTGTATTGTGTATTTTCTGGATTGTGGGTTGATATTCCGTCTCTATCATTTAAAATACATCTATGATAACAATTATAGACCCTTAATTTCTTTGCAAGTGGGCAATTTACAAAATCTGCAGGGGATCAAATAATTATTTTTGCCACTGTAAACATATAATACGATATTTTCAGTATGATCCAAGTAAGCTATGCAGAATTGTTTTATGGCCATTTTGTTAGATACACTTATCTACTGGGTAGGACTAACCCACCCCCCAACTTCAGAACTGCCTGAATTGTTCACTGAATGGCTTCAACAAGGCGCTGTATATGTTTTTCAGTTCTCTGATGCAGAGTTGAATTTCCTATGCTTACTTGACAGAAGTACAATTTGACACAGTTTTCGGATTCTATAGTTCATCCTCTTTAATGTGTGACAATATGAATGCTAACAGATGCCCTTCTGCACACCACTGTACAGAGGGGGTTATTTCAGCATTTGTGGGTTTCCTACCAGCTTGAACAAGTCTGCCCATTCTCCTCGGACCTCATTATTAAGGTGTTTTTCCCCCACAAATCCCTGTAGCTCACTTGATGTTTTTCACATCATTCTCTGTAAATTCTAGAGAATATGCGACAGTCCCAGGAGGTGAACTATGATGAGATGCTGCAATTTCCATGTCTGGCAGTAAAGATCATTTCACCGTTAAAGTCATTTAGATTGCACATGTTCTACATTTTGTATATTTGGCAAAATACAAGAGAAACTCTTGACCATGTTTGCAGGCTTTATTTAATGAATTGCATCCACATGATTTAACGTTTAGCATTGTGTTTATGAGCAGTTGTACCTTATAATTTGACCACAGAGTGTAAACATAAGACAAAAGGACATGATTGACAGTATTACCTTCTATCTCTTTGCTGTTCACTCTGTGTAGTAGTTCTGGAAGCTGTAAAATAAACCAAAAAAAGTTAAATATTACTTGCATACATATTTTTTATTTTTGAAATATACTTCGAAAAAGAAATAAATAAATCAAGTCTGGTATACCGGTAAAATATCTTATACACAGGTAATAAATACATAATAATGATAACAAAAATAATAAATAAAGCTTAAGAGGTATAAAAAAAAAATAATAATCATAAACGTAAGCCTGGTACACAGGTTTTTTTGTTAAACTCAGCGTGCTGCTCTATCAAGTGTTAAGCACCAGGAATAGCTTGGGCGGCATCCCTGATCTCATAAACGCTCCTAGGCTCCTGAGAATATTCTGTGGGGAGGAGGGGGAGTGAGAGTAAGACGGTGTATGGCTATTAGACGATTCATCCTGTGATTAACTACTGAACGCCTGCAAGGTATAGGTGGAATTAAATAGTTTTGTTTTCTACACATACTACATAGGTGGTTGAGCGTACAGTGGTTTTGTTGGTTTGTATAATTTTTGTATTTTTTTTTTTGTTTTCTTCTTTTTTCTTTTTCATGTTAGTTTAGTTATAGTAGTGCTTGTGCCTGGGTATGCCCAATAGGCTGTTTTGTTTTGTATTTACCTGAAAATTCAATAAAAACTATTTAAAAAAAAAAAAAACCTCAGCGTGCTGAGCGGAAAAAACAAACAAAAAAACATCGGAGAGATCGCTTTACTAACTAAGCAAGGTTAGTGTAGCTTCTTGTTAAAAAAAGCAAGGTTAGTGTAGGGATCTCTCTCGTTGTGCCTCCCCCCACTCCCCCCGCTCGCAGTCAATGGCTAATCGGATGCATGTTTTCCAGTATGTTCCTTTGACAAAAGCCAGTCCTTAGATCGGCTTCTGTCAGAAGGACAACTGTACACATGGTCTGAAAGTTGACTGGTTCCTGCTGAATGTGTACCCAGCTAAATAGGAGGAAACAATTTTGTTCTACCATATGTACTGTATAATCTTGTCTTGTAAAATAAAATGCACAATGCTTTGTGTGAACTGAATATTATTATTATAAGTCACTGCATTATCTGAATACCTATTCTTTATATAGCTTGTAATAAGATAGGGAAATAGCAAATACGGCAGTAAATAATGGAATGCAAGATAACAGTAGCTGTAAGAACAACAACTGACTACAGCAATTACCACAAACCTACCACACAAGAAATATTGATGCTTTAAAATGTGTGATTTTTTTAAGGTTTAAGATAATAATAGGATGTTATAGGATAGTGCATGGCCTCAGTGAACTCATGAAGGTATTGCAATTATCAAAGCATACAGACGCTGATGCAACATTTCCATAACAAGTGAAACCACATGGGAATTCAAGCTTCCTCCCATGCAGTGTATGTATATAACATTTTCAGGGGCCGTGCAGAAAGAGGGTGTAGTCAGAGATTTTGTCATTGGAAAAAAAGAGTGCACTCTGTAAACTACAGACATGAGGCTAAAGACTTTAAGAGTGCTTAGTCATAAAATCTTCCCTGTTAATGTACTCAGACAGAAGCTTCTTTGGTACTTCAGACATGTTCCAGGTAAGTATATTGGCCCCTGAAGAAGTAAAAGATAAATGCACTTATCCTTTTTTACCCTCCCTCAGGGGTCTCCCTGCAACTGTACTGTCCACAGCCTGACAGGCCGAGAGACCAGCTTTCTATTGATGTGAATGAAGGCAGTATAGCGCAGATGATTTCTAAGGGGTGAATGGGGATATACAGTATTTTTTTTTTTTTTTATATCTTAAAGTTCTATCCTTTAAGCAAATAAAACATCAAAAATAGAATAGACATTAAAAAATATGTCAATACAAAAGAGATATTTCAGTTACAGTGGTATCTGATGGGCTAAGGCGGTCACCAGCTATTGATCTATTTTTTTTTTTTTTACATGGATCCAAACACAGGTGCTTTGTTATCTATGGGACAATGTACAAGATGCACAAAGATCCATAATGCAGTAATGTTCTCAGAGCCAGGTATAGGTGAGATCTTTACCTCGCATAACTTGCATTTTTTTACTCAGGATCCTTCTGTGCGTTTAAACATCAGTAAATTACTACTTATGTGTGCAAGAGGCCTAATTGTTGCAATTACCAAATCCTGATGCAACATTTCAATAACAAGCTTAACCATTTCTCCTGCCACCATTGCTGGTTCTTTTCCTGTCTTTGCTACATTCTGTCTAATATAAAAAAAGGGAGCCTCTGATAAAGGTTTTTCTTAGTTCTGGATAGTGGATAGCCAAGGTTATAAAGGGATTATTGGGAAGTTTTCCCTGACTTCTTGTCTTGGTAACAACACTGAACAGTTAGGGAGGATCCCCCAAAGTGGAGACCCAAACAGCATTAAAAACTTGCCCCAGGTTCTAAAACTAAGAAAAAGAGAGAGGGCACCACCATCCAAGTGTAGATTTATTGAGATAAATGATAAACGCATGAAATGAGTGGAGGGATGACAAGGCAGAGTGCCAAATGAGTATGATCGGCTTTAGTACATCTACCAGCCTGCTTTCTTGCCCCAATCTGAAATCCCCGGCCGCTTTTCATAAATCCGCAGCTGCACTTTACCGGCTTCCTCTTCTATCCCTGACTGATGACCATTTACCTTTGGAAGACCGGCTACATCCAGGCTGTTTGATATGCAGATTGTCGTTTTTACTACAATTAATGCATTTCATGCGTTTTCTTTTTTTATCATTATCTCAATAAATATACACTTAGATGGTGGCACCCTCCCTCTCCTTTTCTTTGTTATATATGTGTACTAGAGGGATTTACCCAAGACCCTGCTGTAGACGTGGAAAAGTGTTCTTCATTTATTTATTGGACATTTAAGGACTTATATTCTTAACCCTTTAAATTATAATTCCAGTCAAATTCTAACTAAGGCCAAATCTGCTCTCAACCCAGTCCAAGACTATTCTATCTGCGCTGTAAAAGAAAAGCGTATACTTGCCTATTCTGAAGCCGCTTCGGTCCGTTCACATGTCGAGCTCCTTGTGCAATATTTAGTGTAGAGGGGGGACAGCCAACAACCGCTGCAGCAAAGTAAGCCTATGGGTGACGACATCGCACAGGCTCTGCAGCTATTGTCACTGCCTCTTCTCTACACTGAGGCCGATGCTGGGACTGGACCAGCTTCAGAATAGGTAAGTATAGACATCTTTTCTTTTACAGGGTAGATATAATAGTCTTAGAATGGAGGTGGGAGTAGATTTAGCCTTAGAATTTGACTGGAATTCCACTTTAAGGGCATATTTTGCTTGAGGCTGATTTCACATCTGATCTCACACTTTTGGTAGTTATATAGTGCATTTTGTTAGAGGGCTCAGTACATCAGACCAAAAAGAGGGACCGATGAGGTAGAAAAAAGGGAGAAATTTGGTTCCAAAATTGGGACAGTTTGGAGCTAGGATTTTAGGTGAGCTTAAAATGTGAAATATTATAAAGGAACATCTAGAAGTTGTGCCGAAGCAATATCCTGAGAAATCTTTTTCCTTGTATCTTTTGCCTAGAACTCCTTCTGAAATTGGAAGTATACTGGTATGGGAGGGTGCCTAGGTACTCCTGTACCTACAGCCCCATATATGTATATATGTGGTGTAAGATCCAAAGCACTATTTCCACTTAAACCCCTTTCACACTAGGGCGGTTTTCAGGCACTTTAGCTTGAAAACCGCCTCACATTCCTTCAAGTGTGACTTTTCATACTCGGGCGGTGCGCTTGCGAGACGTTACGCAAAGTCCTGCAAGCAGCATCTTTGGGGTGGGTTGGGAGCGCTGTATTTAGCGCACCCAAAACGCCCTGCCCATTGGAATGAATGGGCAGCGCTTCCGAAGCACCTCAAAAGCGCTGCAACACTGGAGTTTTTAACCTCTTCTTTGGGGTTAAAAGCGGCTAGAGGCCGAAAAGTGCCGCTTAAACAGCAGTAAAATGCTGGTAAAACGTGCAGGGCTTTACTGCGAATGCAGCCGCAGCCCCAGTGTGAAAGGGGTCTTAAGAAGCCCATACATTCATCGATTTTTTACTTGAACAAAAAAAACTGTTTCCCCATCCACACATTCAATGTGCATGCGTGTATCCTCCCACTGTACTATTGTGTTCTGATGGTGGGGAGTATACAACCAAGGTGCCCTCACATGCCCTCACATGGATTGAAATTCAATTAATGTATGGCCAGCTTTAGTGAGATTTGGGGAGATCTGGAGTTGGATGCCTGGTTTCCTGCTGTGCACTGTGGTTCCTTCCACTAGCCCCCTATGTCATTATTCTTTCCCATGGTGACATAGGGTATGCGGCTGAAACCACAGAACACAGAGGGGGGAACAGGCATTTGGCTGTTTACGGAGAAGATCTCTCCAGCAGCAGAAGCTTAAGTACAGCAGAGTGGGAAGCGAGACTATCCTTTTGCAGGCACATCTTTGTTTCATTTTTTTCAGAAGGGTCAGAGTTGTTTTATTAAAGAGGAAGTAAACCCTGATGGGTTTTACTTCCTGTTTTGTTCTCTGCAAAGTAAAAGCATAATGTGCTAGTATGCATTGCATACTAGCACATTATATGACACTTTCCTGCAAACGAAGCCCACGCTGTCCCCGCTGGAGGCCGCATCCATGTTTGCCCCACTTACTGCTGAGGCCGCAGACTCCGGCTCTGTGGCTTGCCGGAGACACGGGACATCTCTGGCACATGCGTGCGGGAGCCACTAGTCAGGGCCCTTGCTAGTGAAGAAACGTCACCGAAGGCCGTTTCTTCACAGCGCATGTGCCGATGACATGGTACAAAGTAAATATCTCCTAAACAGTGCACGTTTAGGAGATATTTACTGTACCTATAGTTAAGCCTATAATAAGGCTTACCTATGGGTACAACTTGAAAATGAAGGTTTAAAACCTCTAAGTATGACATTTTAAAAAGAAGGGGCAAAAACAGTCTTTGGGTCTACTATAGCAAATATCAAACTGAAAATCTCGGCATGTACTTAAAAAGGACCTCTTAGGAAAAAATAATAAATGCACATATTTTTGCATTTATTATTCCTTCTACAGGAGCCTGCAAAGCATTGCACCTGCGATTAGTGGATCAATTTCAGGCTCCTGCACACTCTCTCTCTCCAGCTTTCTGCTAATACCACTAAATATGCTTTCAGCTATAAAACTGGAGAGAGTGAATGGACTGATCAGCATGCTCATAGTCCATTGAGAACTACAAGTCGCCTGCCGTGGTGAAAGATGGTACTTGTAGTTTATTCATTCACAAATGCCTGTGAATGAAAGGTGTAGCTGTGCGGGTAGTGCCCCATGCAGCCGCGCTGCATTTAAAATGTGACAGCGTGCTGGGGATCCTCTTCCCTGCAGCTGCTGTCACGTTTAAATTCAGCGCAGCTGCAAGGGGAGAGCGGAGCAGGCGCTGGAACATATTACACCCTTAATATGGGTGTAGCATGTTTTAAAGGTGAACTTGGCCTGTAGGGTCATGTCATCCAATAAAAAAAAACACAGATACATCTTTTTTGGCTAAAACGGATAGATAATAAAACAGGAAGAAAGGTACTTACTTCTCTTAATTACAGCGCGTATTGATGACAAAGGTCCTTGTCTGAAAAAGAGGGTTGGATTAGTTACTTGATATGGAACAAAACAACTTGGAACAAAAAGCACAAAATCTGACTTGGTTTTTGCAAGCATTCCATCATTTTCTAAAAGAAAATATCGCAAGCCAGTTTACTATATTTATGCCAGCACTGTAAAATAATCTCCTGATCCCACCCTGGTTCAGTCCTCTGTAATGGAAACCAGAATCTTGAAAAGAGAATCAGCCGTATAACAAATAAAAAGCACAATTCGTACAGTTTAATTGGATTGCTTTTGTGTTGCTTGTTAAGAAAAAGCAAGGAATACACAGTGATACACACACGGCACTCGCATTGCTGTTCTCGTGCTGCCTTGATGAGAACTTAGGCTCTCTGCTACAGGGCTGAAGCACTTGGAGGATGAACTATGCAGTTCTCTGTAAGAGAAGCTGGAGTCTCCAGATGACTGTTCCCATGAGATTCGTACAAGATTAAAAACACACACGCATCAATTTAACAAACAGAGCACAAGCTGTTTTCACCAAGCCAAAATGTTGTCACGTACACAACAGACACTTTTGTAAAGGAGAAGAACTCTAAAAGTTTAATATAATTATTTAGTAAGATGGTAAAGGCACCTTACCATGTTTTCATTTTTGAAAGCACTTCTGAAAGATGAACTTCGGACACAAAAACTTTTAAATAGATTCCTCAGCAGCCACAAAGGATACAAGTCAACTTTGTGTGCACCAAATGCCTTTACAAACCCAGATATTTCCTAGTAAAAGTAGCAGCGACACCATCACTTTGTTGTACATAGCCTGTGCAGACAGCGGAGCTGTGGGAGGCTCCCCGAAGCTCCACGCACTACAGACTGTTTGCAGTTGGGGCAGAGATGAGACCAGTCACCCTACCCTAGAAGCGAGAGCAACAGTGGTCTTTATTAAAAAAAGCTTCTGCACAGGAGGTGAAAGTTTTACACTGAATTACTGAACACATCTGTAAGATACACACAAAGAACACCAAGACTGAAGAAACAATACATGACTCTTGTACTTTATAAATGGTTGCTTATCCCGGAGTTCAGCCTCAAAGAAAATCTTTCAAGAACGCTGCCATTGCTGACCTTATTTGCATGAAGTTAATGCAGAGATATATAATGTAAAATAAAAAATAACTTTGCCACAACTTAATTGCTAAGATTTACCCTATTTGTCCTGAAGACCATTGTCACAGGGATAGGAAGTGATAGGGAAATCAAAACAATTATAACAGGCAGTGAGGGAAATGTTTCAATAGGGACGTGCGCTCTTGTATCAGCTGTCTAGGAGGGGATTTCTTCCCATTTTGTAGAGATTTCCTCTCACTTCTTGGAGTGTCCTCAGAACAGGAAGTGAAAGGAAATCTCACTAAGAGATCATTACCAGCAAAACAAACATGCAGGGGCTTCAGACTTCACTGCATTATCCAAAAAAAGGTTTTTATTATAAAATACACCCACCCACTAATACCTGCCTTGCTACCCTGCACATATGTTCAGTTGTCACAGAGTCTAGTCATGTGTGAGCACCACGTTGACCTGTGCTGAAGCTTACAGAGTTAATGACCTTCTCCCCTCCTCACAGTACTCCCCACTTAGGCCCGAACAATGCATTCCTTGAGTAAAGAGCAGTAGGCCACATTGCCCACCCCTTCCTGAAAGTATGGGGTATTTGTAAGAGCTTCAACAAAATGGTGGAAAAGATTGGCAAAGTGGACTATTAGTGGGAAGGAAATTGGTTTGCATGTTATAACATCAGATCTGCCAAAGTGCACAATGAACACAACTGTCCTTAGTAAAATAGACACATTCATGCAAAATTGGGCCTAATTTACAATCAGAGATAACACAAAATCACAAGCCATAATCTGAAGGTGAATATGGAATGCTTGTGTGTAAATGTGAACAATGGTAAGATGGTAGTGCGCATTGCAGACCTTTGCTGCCATGAAAATGAGAGAGCCAGCTGTCAGAAGACATACAATAGCATACAGCAAGTGCCAGGAAATGGATAATAGAAGCTTATGGAACCAGAATACAACTGTATTGGAATGCTCATACACTGCAGATAATACTCTTAGTTTGTAGCAGCACTGTTTTTACTTCTTCTCCACTGACATGCAGTTAAGTGGACAGCTACAGTGGTTTTGTACATATTTCTTTATGTATTGATCCTAAAAAAGCATGACCCATCTCTACTGTTTTTTTCCCCAAACTAATTTAGTGCATGCAACAGGCCTGAGAAAAATGTGCAAATTTCAGTGATCTATATATATGGGCCGATTAGAATTCTTTACGCTGACTATAGATGGATTGAAATTTGTCTGGTTCAGCAGGGAACAGACAAATTTTAATGTACGTGTGGCCGCACTTGCTCGACAGAAGTCGATGTAACAATCAGCTTCTGTTGAATGGTCTTGATGGAAATTGTTTCTTGATCAGCAATGGCATGCAATAGTCCCTGCTGTCGGCATATAATGTCTCAGTGGAGAGCCCTCCCCCCCCCCCCCCACTGTGAGAATACAGCTCAGAGGGAGGGGGGGGGGGAAGAGTCCCCACTATGAGAATACAGCTCAGGGGGGGGTAGAGTCCCCCACTGTCAGAATACAGCTTAGGGGGGGTAGAGTCCCCCATTGTCAGAATACAGCTCAGGGGGGGGGGGGGGGGGGGGAGTCCGTCCCCCACTGTCAGAATACAGCTCAGGGGGGCGGGAAGAGTCCCCGACTGTCAGAATACAGCTCGGGGGGGGGGGGGAGAATCCCCCACTGTCAGAATACAGCTCGGGGGGGGGGGGACAGTCCCCCACTGTCAGAATACAGCTCGGGGGGGGGGGGGGAAGAGTCCCCCACTGTCAGAATACAGCTCGGGGGGGGGGGGGGGGGGGGGGGCAAGAGTCCCCCACTGTCAGAATACAGCTCGGGGGGGGGGAAGAGTCCCCCACTGTCAGAATACAGCTCGGGGGGGGGGAAGAGTCCCCACACCCCCCCACTGTCAGAATACAGCTCAGGGGGGAAAGAGTCCCCCACTGTCAGAATACAGCTCAGGGGGGAAAGAGTCCCCCACTGTCAGAATACAGCTCAGGGGGGGGAAGCATCCCTACTGTCAGAATACAGCTCAGGGGGGGGGGGAAGAGTCCCCACTGTCAGAATACAGCTCAGGGGGGAAGAGTCCCCACTGTCAGAATACAGCTCAGGAGGGAAGAGTCCCCACTGTCAGAATACAGCTCAGGAGGGAAGAGTCCCCACTGTCAGAATACAGCTCAGGAGGGAAGAGTCCCCACTGTCAGAATACAGCTCAGGTGGGAAGAGTCCCCACTGTCAGAATACAGCTCAGGTGGGAAGAGTCCCCACTGTCAGAATACAGCTCAGGAGGGAAGAGTCCCCACTGTCAGAATACAGCTCAGGGGGGGAAGAGTCCCCACTGTCAGAATACAGCTCAGGGGGGAAGAGTCCCCACTGTCAGAATACAGCTCAGGGGGGAAGAGTCCCCACTGTCAGAATACAGCTCAGCGGGGAAGAGTCCCCACTGTCAGAATACAGCTCAGGGGGGAAGAGTCCCCACTGTCAGAATACAGCTCAGGGGGGAAGAGTCCCCACTGTCAGAATACAGCTCAGGGGGGAAGAGTCCCCACTGTCAGAATACAGCTCTGGGGGGAAGAGTCCCCACTGTCAGAATACAGCTCAGGGGGGGAAGAGTCCCCACTGTCAGAATACAGCTCAGGGGGGAAGAGTCCCCACTGTCAGAATACAGCTCAGGTGGGAAGAGTCCCCACTGTCAGAATACAGCTCAGGGGGGAAGAGTCCCCACTGTCAGAATACAGCTCAGGGGGGAAGAGTCCCCACTGTCAGAATACAGCTCAGGGGGGGGGGGGGAGTCCCCACTGTCAGAATACAGCTCAGCAGAGAGTCAATACATCTTGACCGTGGGGAAGGACGAATCTGTTTGTTTTTTAAATTCAGCTTGCTGGCTAAACAAAGAAAATTAGTCATCTAAAGCCAACCTTAGTTTTGATTTGCAGATGTTGTACAATTGGAAACAGCCCCCCCCCCCCCACCCCAGCAGACATCACTTTAGAACCAAAAATATGTTACTTGATAATGGACAGATGCTAGGCTACATCAAGAGACTTATCTATGGAGCCCCAGCAGACATCACTCACTAGCTGTGGCAAGAAGCAAATTGCCAGGACACTTTGATCACTGTTCTTATCCCATGATAAGCCAAGACTAGAGTCACTTTCAGGCCACCTCATGATCACATGACGCAACAGTTCATGGTTATGGAAGCACCTGTCTGCCAACATTGTGTCTCTCTGTAAAACATCTGTACTTTTAGGGCTCTTTCACACTGAGGGACCGTATATCCGTTTTTCATCCTTCCGTTTTCGGATGAATCCCTATGGGATAGCGGGTGTCAGCGGATGAGCATCCGCTGACACCCGATCTCGTCCGTGCCCGCTATGCTCCGTTTCTGAAGACGGAGGAAAACCCAATTTTTTCATCCGTCTGCAGAGCGGATCGGATCACAACGGACTCTACGGTCCGTCGTCACCCGATCTCCCATAGGGGAGAGCGGCGCTCTGACAGGTCCGTCCCTGCACGGAGTGCAGAGACGGACCTGTCATCTTCCTGCTCAGCGGAGATCGCTCCGGCGATCCCCGCTGAGCAAGCGGCTATCCACGGGGCGGATCTGCACTGATCCACCCCGTGTGAAAGAGCCCTCCATTATAATTCTTGTAAATCTGATCTAAAGATATCTATATAGACAGTAGATAGGGTGGCAATTATGGTCGGATAGTGGCCATGTCCTTTGTGGTCATTACATGACTGTGACGGCTAAACACCACACATTACTGCTGATTTGGACACACTGGCTATCTGGGTTCTGGGATTAGTCCAGCTCATGTAAAAACCCCTATCTGCCTTTTTGTTACTGCAGATGTACTGAGTGGGAGGAAATTTCTGCTAGGACCTGATAGACCCCAATATCATCTCAAATGTCAGTTTCTTTTCTTAAAATGTGTGCTTCTCTTGTCCTGATTTTTTTGCTTTACTTTATAGATTAGATAAATCCTAAAATGACAGCTTAATTTAATAGAATTAGGAAAGAAGAATCAAGCGTCACGAAAATGCAAAAATATCCAGAAACGGAGCATGTAAAACTTGTTTTTTTACAGCCATTTCTAAATTAAACAAAAGTCCACAAAAGAGCTTTGTCACATTGAGATAATGGGGGAATTTGCAATAAGCGTGATACAAGCATAACAGAATGTTTGCATTCCTTGCATGTGTTCTCAATTATTTTATGTTGAACAAATTGTCAACATGTGCAAATCATTCTTGAAAGTAGCCAAACCACACCCAACACTCCGGGCCCCTAGGAACAACAGAGTTGCTCTGTAATTTATACTCGAGAACAGTTATTTCCACTAAATCACAAAACTGTATAACAAATATATATCTGCAACAACTAATCAAAATATAGGACTGCTCCAGGCCCACCCACAAGGTAGTGTCAGTTTGACCCTTTATGCAGCATATCTCATTAATTGCCATGATGCCCCCCCCCCCCCCAATGAGACCAACCCCCCAGTGTTATGCACTGCCCCTCCGCATTTACACTGGGTTCGGTATGCACATCCCCTATTACGACAAGGTTTCCAACAAGGCATGGATTGAAGAAAAATTAAGGCTTGTACACAGTTGTCTGAACAAAAATAGATCTACAGCACCCACTCCCTGAATAGAAAAGTCAGAAGTGTTGGCCATAAGGCAATCCAAGAAGCAGTCAGGTACTTGAAGCACAATTACATCCAGTGCCCGAATAAAAAAATAAAAAATAAAAAAAAACATTAAATAAGTAATTCCATGTGGAGGGCACCCTAAATAAAATGCAACAATTCCTTGCCAATATTGCCAAATGCAATAACCACACTGTACACATAAAAAGCTCAAGCAATACAAAAATGCTAAACGCAAAGCATTAAGAAATACGAGTCAACTCAAGTCAAATATAGAGAATAAGGGTGTAGATATTAGAAATAATGGCTTAGTAAATGAAAACTGTACATGTAGTTCCTTATATGCTGATGAACAGATGCAAGAACTGTTTTTATGATATCTGCCCCTTAACTGCCCTCTTTCAAAAAGAAAGTGCATTTCTTCAATTTGTTAACTAGGGGAGGGGGGAAAAGTCATAATATGGGGTGACATTTACGATTACATTTAACCAACTGTCTATTAATTGTTGTTATCTAGCTACAACTGTCATTTTTAAGCTGTATAATAGGAAAAACGTCCAATAATGTTATATGTCTGTTACATCTCTAATCTAATCTTTGCACATAAAATTGTTTATACATCTGTAAATTTAAAAATATAATATTTTGGTTTTTGTGGCCTTTATAAAATTTTAAGAATGGTTGTTTTGGAATCTCCGTCTAAACACAGCTCAGTATAAATCAGCTGTATATCACGTCTGTTTGTAATATGTTCATGAGAAAGTAAAACATTCAGCATTGGATGGGTCTCATTAAATGACCCTAGGAAGGAATGTAATTGTGAAATTCCGCACAAGTGTCCTTTTACAGCCTAGAATAGTAGAGAAATGACATCTGGCATCAAGGACTAAAATACCCTCAGTGCTTCTCAAGTGGTGATCGAGACCAGCGGGAACCCTTTATAATGATGTTAAATAAAACAAAATGATGAACTTCCTCCTACAGACAGCACGATTAGGCTCGGTTCACACTAGTGCCATGCGAGAACCTTGCAAATCCACTGCGGGTTCCCCCATCGCACCAGAATCGACACCCCCAGATCGGATCGCAGTGTGAACTGTAAAATGGTGCAAGAAATCGGATCGCATGGGTGTGAACACCCATGTGATCCGTTTCCAGTGCGGACCAAAAAAGGATCCTGCGCCATTTTGGTGCAAATGCGATTTCAGCCATACAGTTTGTATGGTTGAAACCACATCACATAGACATCGCATGTGATGTGCACAGCAATGCGGTGCGAATCACATGCAATGTCTGGCATCACACTGGTGTGAACCAGGCCTTAGGGTCCATGGCCCCTAAAACACCAGTTCGTACACATGTTTAGGCACATTTAGCGTTTTTTCTGCCAGAAAACTGCTCTCAAAAATGCAATCCAGAAGGGTTTTATCTGCCTCTAAATGCTGGGCTTAAAGGATAAGTTCACTTTTACAAAAAAATAAAAATAAAATGCACATTTTTTTGCATGTAAAAAATATGCATGCATTTATTTTTTTTGCAATGGACCTGTAAAACATTGTACCCACAATCAGCAGATCATGGGTTCAATGCCACAGTCCTGCAGACTAGACAGATTGTGGATGCAATGCTTTACACGTCCATTGCAAAAAAAAATAAAAATAAAAATAAAACTTTATCTGTCTGGCCATACCTCCGATACGGCCAGGCAGTTACACTGATAGGAAGCACAAATTACCTACCACAGCACTCAACGGCACTGTAGTAGTTAATTGAGAACTACAAGAATATTGTGAATGGATGACATGTTTGTTGTAGAGTGACAGCTAGCGGGGGGGGATTTCCTCCAGCTGTCAGAATGGGGCATCGGGGAGAGCGGGGGCTGGTGCATCTGTAACATGTTGCACCCTAATCATGGTGAACTTATCCTTTACAATATACAATATGCCTCCAAGTTTATGCAGTTTTAGTGCTTTTTGCATTTTTCAGATTTGCACTACAGTCCATTTAACATGGTTTCCAATAGAACACGTTTTGTAGTGCAAATCTGCAAAATGCAAAAAGCACTAAAAATGCATAGGTGTGAATCCAGCCTAAACGTCCCAATGTGCTTGGATAATATTGAGCTGCTTCTACAGGCTAAAATGTAAGACTCTTGTAGAAGCAGTGTTTTTGTAAGCCCAGTGTGCATGGACCCTTAGGAATGTTTGGTAAATAAAAATAAAAAAAAAATGGTGTATTAGAGCAGAATTAAGTCTTTTAATAAAGGTTAATTATAATTATAGAAAATCCAATCTGGGGAATGCAGTAAAACAGACACTTTTCTGGTAGTTGATTGCTTTAGCTACCTGTGCCTAATTCAGGCATGTATTTGTGCCAGTTTTGGTAACATTACCGACACATGCACCAAACTAAAGTAGTTCTAACTACTGCCACTTTAGGATTTTTCGCCAGTTCACAGATCAGGAAACCGGCTGTAATTAAGACCAGTTCTGAGCTACATTGATACATAGGTTGGGAAAAAATAAATAAAATAAAAGGACATCTGACTATGTATATTAGAGACTAAAAACCACATTACACAGGCAATGATCCACAGCAAGATGGAATCAACCTTAAAGTGGGGTGCCCCTTTAAAAATTTTTTTTTTTACAAATACTGCAGCTGCTGACTTTAAATAATCGGACACTTACCTGTCCCAGGGTCCAGCGATGCAGGGGAACGAAGCCCACCCCCCCGCTCCGTTTGCAGCGCCGGCATTCTTACTGTGGGCACCCGGCTGTGGCTTCACAGCCGGGCACCTACTGCGCATGCGCGAGTGGCGCAGCACGCCGTGATACGCCGCACAGTCATCTGGGACCTGTCACGTGTCCCAGATGACTGACTGCGCCGAGGGGAAGTGATGTCAGTGCCTGGGCACTGAAGGAGGCAGACTATGAGGGACCCCCTAGCAACAGGCATTTAGAGGTGAGTGAATTTTAATTTTTTTTCCAATTTTATCTTTTTTTTTTTTTTTTTTTATTAATTTTAAGCTATTTTTTTTTTGGTGGAAACACCACTTTAAGATGCAGTTCCCAAACATTTAAAGGTCTGGCACCTCTGGGTTGATAATTTCTTACCTCCCGGCTTTAACTCTTCCTTTCTGGAACCAAGACCCCCCAAGTTGCCCACTGGTCTTCTGCATGGTACTCCTCCTTGGTGTGGGCAGTGGCCTACATCCCCCTCAATTTTTTTCTACTTCTTTACCCCATTTTTTCCATTTCCTCTTTTCTTTCTAGTGTATGTTACTTGGTTTTTGAGTGCTCTTTTTTTTGCACCTCAGATTCTTTGGATTGATCTTGGTTAGGACTGTTGCAGCCCAAAGCTATGTATAGACTATATCAGTCTATTCCCTGTGCTATTACTGTGTATCTATATTTTTTTATGCTATAATACTTGCTGTGCTGGGAGTGGGTGCAAATCCCACTTTGTCTTGCATTTGTACCAACCCTGACAGTGATGTTGTTATATATTTTTTTTTTTTTTAATAAAATATTGAACAAGTGTAGCGCTGACACTTTTCCAAAGTGTGCGCTATAGTGTAAATTTAGTTTTCCCAGAAATGTAACTTGTTCTGGGGGTTAATTGTTTAGGTCATTTACTTTGGCATCAGCTTGACTGGGCTGTGCTGGAGTTCTGCCTGGTCATAGGTGCAGTGAAGCACCGGTGACAGGTTGAGAACGCAGTCTGGTTGGACGTCTTAGGTGCCAATCAGTGGGCGCCTCTGGCCCCGCTGTGTATTCCGGAAGGGGTATTTAAGATGCTGAAGTCACGTGTTCAGGGTTCGGCTTGCTTTTTGATTCCTGGTTCCGTTCCGGACCAACACCGTGAGGGCTCCTGGACCCAGGAGTGTCTGCTGCCCCCGTAAGCCTGGTCACCCTGACCAGCCCCAGAGGCCCTCATGGTCTGGGGTGGGGATCCGTCCGTTCCCGACCCTCGGAACTGGCTAGTTCGAGGCCCAGTAACTGAAGGAGGATTCTGAAGTGTCCCGGTGTTCTCCCAGGATTGGAGAGGCACAGCAACTCGTACAAGCGACCAGGGGAGGACCCTTCAGAGGAGGGCCGAGAAGCTGGCTGCTCGGTAAGAGCCAGGGAGCTGAGATTGTATGGACACTAGTGAATCCGCATTTCTTACGGTATCACCGAAACGGCTGGAAGATTCAGGTACCGTGGGAAAAGTTCCCAACTCATCTTTCAGTTACAACCTAGTCTGTGGCAGAGACTTTGCAAATCTTTGAATCACTTGTTGGCTGCTAAATCTGCAGACAGCGGTTTATCCAACAGTGAAGCGCCCAGTTGCGAGTGGCTACTCTCTGGGCTATCTAAAGAGACATTCATTTGATGTCGGCAGTTCTGAAGTGCCTGATCTTTATCACCCGTGCCCTCTATTCCCAACTGAGAGACTGTGTTATAGTTGAACGTTACTTTTTGCAAATAAAAATCCTCAAAAAGGACATTGGAGTGTCAGCTTCTGAAATCACTGGGAACTAACCCTGGGGAACCCCTCGACAACGAACGATGAGCTACAAGGAGGAGGTAATTGTTAAGTCCAGAAAATACATAGCTGCCCTGCAGGGGTTATGGTGCTACACAAGGAAAAGAAGTCCATCTAGTACAGCCATTAGCAAAAAACAAACAGTAACCTATACACAATCTTATACCCACAGAGTAAGGCAAAAAAAATAAAAAAATAAAGCATTGTCCAATTTTGTTCCAGTGGGGGAAAAAAACTTCCTTCTCGATCCTCCAGGAGGCAATCTGTTCCCTGGATGAACAATCCATTTGGTTCTTACCTATAAATGTTAATATGGAGGTATGCCCATGCTTAGTGGGGGTATGTCTGTGCTGGGAAGTTGTTATCAATATGACAGCTTCCCACTTCCCACGCTGAGCTCTATTTCCAGCCCCATTCAGCAATTCTCCAGCAAAAAGCTAAATGTAAACTGAGGGGCTAGGAAAAATCCTGATGTCATCACCCAATAAGACTATGGGAAATTTTACCCAATAAGACTATGGGAAATTACATAAGTCACTTGGGCAGAGCCTGATCAGTAACTAAGGCAATGCCCATCTTTGGAAAATTGCCTAAATAGAACTATAGGCAAAACTATTCTTGATAGAGTAAGGGAGGGTTATAAACCCAGTCAATTTTTTTCCCCTGCCAACTGTGTCGCATTGCAGAGATTTCCCTTCACTTCCTGTTCCATAGCCAAGAGGAAGTGAGAGGAAATCCCTGCAAATTAAGGGAACTCTTTGGGGACCCCCAAGTCACCAGAACGAGTGTCGTCCCCATTGGAATATTTCCCCTCTATTGCTTTAATGAGGACAACCCAAAATTTGGCATTTTCTTTTACTTTCAATAATAATGGTAAACAGGACAAATAGAGAGGGTGAAAATCCTTAACAGGGACACTGACAGCAATAAAAACTGACAAGCATTCTGTTCCCACTCCACTCCAATCCCATCCAAAACAAAATGTTTTGCCTTTAGTTATACTTTAACCATTTAAAGCGGAGCTCCACCCTAAAGTGGAACTTCCGCTTATCGGATTCCTCCCCCCCTCCGGTGCCACAATTAGCACCTTTCAGGGGGGAGGGGGGTGCAGATACCTGTATAATCCAGGTATCTGCACCCACTTCCGGGACTAGCTAGCCGCAGCTAGCCGCAGATGCCCTGCCCCTAGCCGCAGCGCCCCCCCCCCCCCAGTTGTGTCCTGGGAAACACACAGTTCCCAGGACACAACGGGGACCAGTAAAAGACGCAAAGCGCGACTCGCGCATGCGCAGTAGGGAACCGGGCAGTGAAGCCGTTGCCTGACAGAGGATGGCGGCGGGGGCAGCCGAGAGACGAGCGATTGCTCGTCATCTTCTGCCGACATCGCTGAAACCTGGAACAAGTAAGTGTCCATTTATTAAAAGTCAGCAGCTGCAGTATTTGTAGCTGCTGACTTTTAATATTTTTTGTGTAGGTGGCCATACTCTTTAAGGACCAAGCCCATTTCTGACACTTGTTGTTTACAAGTTAAAAATCTGTATTTTTTTGCTAGAAAATTATTTAAAACCCCAAAACATTATATATTTTTTATTAGCAGAGACCCTAGAGAATAAAATGGAGATTGTTGCAATACTTTATGTCAGACTATATTTGCGCAGCGATCTTACAAAACGAAATTTTTTGGGGAATAAATAAGAAAACAGTAAAGTTAGTCAAATTTTTTTCTACAATGTGAAAGATGATGTTACGCTGAGCAAATTGATACCAAACATGTCATGCCTTAAAATTGCGAACGCTCGTGGAATGGCGACAAACTTTGGTACTTTAACATCTCCATAGACGACGGTTTAATTTTCTTTTACAGGTTACATGTTTAGAGTTACAGAAGAGACCTAGTACTAGAATTATTGCTCTCGCTCCAACGATCACGGCAATACCTCACATGTGTGGTTTAACCCCCCTGGCGGTATTCCGGAGTCTGGCTCGGGGTGGAACTTCAGTACCATAAGCAGTAACCCCGAGCCAGACTCGGGATTGCATTGCAGGATACAGGGGAAGTTACTTGCCTTGTCCCCTGGATCCTGCGATGTCTCCCCGCTGTGCGTGCGAGCTCCTCCGCTCAATTCACACAGTGCCGAGTGCCGCTGAGCTCCGTTCCCTGCGACGTTGCGACGCACGAGAGCGGAGATAGGCGCCAAATTCAAAAAAGTAAAAAAACACACAAAAACACATACAGTACTGTAATCTTACAGATTACAGTACTGTATAAAAAAAATTACACATCCCCTTTGTCCCTAGTGGTCTGTCCAGTGCCCTGCATGCACTTTTATATTATAAATACAGTTTTTTTCTGCCTGACATTTGGAGATTGTCCATAGTAACCAAAATGTGTCCCCTTGTGTCAAAGCTGGTTGTAGACCAGCTAGGAAACAGCGATAATAAATTAGAATCACTTGCAGAATTGAGCGATAGCGATTTGTGGGGAAATTTGTCATCAAACACTAAATCTAATGACAGCGACAATTCTGCAACTGAGCAAATTTCAGTGTTTTTGATTTGATTACATTATTGAATAATTTTTATAGTTATTTATTATATTATAATTTATGATTTTGTGTTTCAAACTTTATCATACCCGGGATGTCTACTAGGCTCTGGTTTGGACAGATTTAAGTAAGTTATTTCGTAAGAATTGCATGCCTACAATATAAGACGCCAAATTTCCATGCAAAATAATTGTACCGCTTTTGGTACAAAATTCATGACATAATCATACCGCCAGGGAGGTTAAGCACCGTTTACGTGTTTTTTTTTTTTCCCCATTTATTTTAAGTTTTATTTTTTATTTTTACACTGTCCCTTTAAAAAAAAAATTTTGATCACTTTTATTCCTATTACAAGGAATGTAAACATCCAATGTAATAGAAATAAGCAGGACAGGTCCTCTTTAATATGAGATCTGGGGTCAAAAAGACCTCAGATCTCACATTTACATTTAAAATTAAACAAAAAAAAAAATTGGATTTTTGACTTACCGTAAAATCAATTTCTCTGAGTTCCTTAACAGACACAGCGCTTCCTTATTTAGAACCATAGGGTTATACCGCCCCCTACAGAAGTAGGACACTAAGCCGAAAAAGAGACTTGGCTACGCCTATGGGCAGTCCTAGGTGGTATACACCCTCCTCTCTGCTATAGGCCTTCCATTTTGTAACAAGCAGTGTCAGAAGTATTAAAACTCCATAGAGGGGTGGGTGCTGTGTGTGTCAATGAACGTTAGAGAAATGGATTTTACGGTAAGTCAAAAATCCCATTTTCTCTTTGGTTCATTAACAGACACAGCGCTTCCTTATTCAGAACTATAGGGACGTCCCAAAGCAGTGCCAAACATGAGGGGTGGGACAGCCAACAAACAACAGGCCATGTTATGTGGATAAACCAAAGATAAAAAGGCCGCCCTCTTAGGTGTATCACTCTGCGCTCATGGATTTAAATATTTTAAAGTATAAAAATCAATAAATATCAATAAATATATATACACATAAGGATGAATAAATATAGTATAGTATAAATATGATATAAATATGATAAGATGTGGATGGATAAAATTCATATATATTTACATATAATAATCAAGCAGCTGCTGTAAAATCAAAAGTAAGAATGGTGATATGGCGATATCTGAAATGAGTCCCAACACCCTTATAGGTGCTATCTCTATAAAATATCGCAGCAGCGCTATAAACTTAAAATGACAAGTTCATAAATAATTCTTGTAATCATGAAAAACAGTCTGTACGAAGTGCAGTTAGAGTTCTCTCTGTGATAAGTGATGAGGCTTCCACCGGTAGCAATTTCTATCACCTCGTGTGGGTAAAAAACTCCCCTTTGGGGATGCACTCACCAGAGCAAAGAAAGGTATAGGCGTATCAATCAGAAAATTAATGACCCCTGCAACATCTTTGGCTCGTCTGCTTTTCTTACTCCTGCATACATCAGAGTGGATCTCCTCCCACAGTGTTCAGCATAGAAGAAAAATATAGCAGATAGCGCAGTACAGTTTGGAAAAAGGGTGTTTATTTATAATTCCCCGTATCCCCCCCAAGTAAAATATGCGTACCACAATACAGTCATCAATAGGCTTTAAATAAAAGTAAAACGGCACTCTGCCTGTAATGTTCCCGTCCACCGGAAACCACGCCGAAAGACCGCTGTGTAGAGAATCCTCATACACTTCCTGGTGTCTCAGCCGGCTGGAGCGCACGTTGGAACGCACACACGTCACTTCCTGTGAGGCCACGACCCTGACGCGTTTCGTCACTTCCGGACGTCGTCTGAGGGTGTGGCCTCACTCAGGAAGTGTGATATTTATCTGTGGGTCTCCTGGATTGTCTCCAATCCGGATGCCTGCCGCTCTTGATGGACATAACTTACGGCCAATCAAGGGTAGCAAGCCACAGTAATAATAGATAACTATCCACATGGAATGTATATACGTAGCATTTAAGCCTTTATATATTTAAAACAATCAAAATAAAAATGGCATAATGCATTTAAACTCATTAGGTTGAGTTTGTCCTATTAATTTCATTAATTTCATGTTATTCATCTGCGGATGTTTGTATTCTGAAAATAACATACGACCGCATCTCCTTATAGGTTTTCATGTCGCCTGTCATTATGTAGATACCGGTTGAATTAATTGTTGTATGCCTATTTCCCCCTTGGAACCATATATTCCACCAATCCCAAATGTGTTAATATGGTTTCTGTTTATTGCCATTGTATGCCAGTAACCATCCTCTTAATGTCCTGCGGGGGAGCCGATTGGTCGGCTGCTAATCTTATGGTGTATGGCCATAATTATACCTCCAAACGACATCCATAATGACAATTTAGGCGATATGACTTTTTTACATTACATTGCTACATTTAGCTTGCGTCAGAATATTACTATAATTTCATTACATGTACAATAGTAAAATAAGAAAAAATAGACATAAAATTAAACATACATATGAAAATATAAAAACTAAAAAACAATATATATAATATATACCATATGAAGTCTGCAGAATATGGCAATGAAGTATGCGGAATATAATAAATATAATAAATATCTTGTGACATTTAGGGTCCATGCAGTCAGGCTATCTACAAAATAGCCAGATACAGTAATTTTCTGTTCCTCATATTGCGTGGATTCAGACGGCTATTTGTTCCCAGCTTTCCAGCTGTCACATACTCTGTGCATTAATCTGTGTTTACACATGGCATGTCGGATGAACAGTATCACTCGGGTATGCGTTTCTCTATAAATTATATATATGCCGCATGAATCTTCATATGTCATAGCTATACCAAAATTGTGCAAAAGGTGATTTATACCTCAATATTTTAACTTCATTAATAGTTAGTAGTATTTATTATGCATAATATCCAGGACTTGTAACGCCGCTATATATCAAATTAAAATTAAATTGCCATTATATAGAGCCTCTGGCAGAATGGAGTCAGTATAGGAGTATTATTTTAAAATTAATATGTGTAAATATATATATCATGAACTTGGCGTCCTTATATTCTATATGCTCCTCTAATGGGCATCCTGACCCGCTGTGACCTATAACTTCGAACCTCTCTGTAACGTCACCCCAAGAATGCATGCGCATGCAATGTGCGCATACATTATTATGATGGAAACAGGACTTAGTACATGTGTTTATTTAATTATATAAGTAAACCCCATAAAATCAGTTAAATGACTGCTCCTTAGGCACATAAAATATATAATATGATTATAAAATATATAATACATAAAATATATAAAATATATAATATATAAGGCCATATCTTCATACATAAAATATTTGAATTAATGTATATGTATATATAAAATTGATATAAAATCTAACGTATGTATATATGTAAACTATAAAATATAAAATATAAAAAGTAAAATCAACCACTGTAATCGTCTGGACACTGGTCAATGTATAAAACTTAGTGCAACCATGCCACACCGTGACCCCAAGGCTGGGAAGGTCACGATCCAATAAAATATTCTTATTAAAACCCTGTAAAAAGGTTCTGTTAAAATTATTCACTTAAAATCTATGTACTTCACTTATTCATCAGGTGTCACTTATAAAACAGTTAATGTCCAGTTCTACGTTTAGGCCTTTTGGTACTAAAACGTCTGTGGAATATATCCAGTAAGTTTCTCGTTTCGATAATTCCCTTACCAGATTCATACCCCTCCAATGTGGTTGTATATGTTCCACTCCCCAAAATAGCAATCCTGAAGCGTCTTGGTTGTGCTTTAATTTAAAATGCAGAGATACATTATGGTCCTTGAACCCTATTTTAATGTTATGTATGTGCTCTGCAATTCGCACCCTTAATTTTCTTTTCGTTCTTCCAATATACATGAGCCCACATGGGCATTTTAATGCGTATACTACGTGCGTAGTATTGCATGTGATAAACTGTTCCACAGTGAATGTTTGGTTATTGACTGGAGAGATGAATGTATCTAAAGCTCTGCATGGGGTGGTCACTTCTCTGCATGCCTTACATCTCCTGCAGGCGAAGAACCCGTTTTGGTCCCAAAAGGTTGGAGGTTGTTTCGGCGGATCCAGAATCTTTCGTACAATTTTGTCTCCAAAGTTGGTTGCTTTTCTGTAGATAAATTGCGGCATCGGGGGTAGTTCCGTTTTCAATTTTTTATCTAGCATTAATACGTGCCAGTGTTGTTTAAATATTTTCTCCACATCTCTGAATTGGGCATGAAACCCGGAAATGAAACCCCATTCTTTATTGGTAGTGTTCCTATTCTTCTCTTTTGGTTCTTCCGGTGGATTGTCCTCATTTGGCCTTTTCTCTAACAGGCAGGTGGATCTCGGTATTCTTCCCACTTCTTCCACTACCTTCTCCAAGATGTTAGGGTTGTAACCTTTAGTTACAAATCTATCCGCTAAAACATTTGCCTGGGTGGTAAAATTCTCGTCTTCTGAGCAGTTTCGGCGTACCCGCATGATTTGTCCTTTAGGTATGTTTTTTAGCCATTGTGGGTGATGCCCACTCGTAATTGGCAAGTAACTATTTCTGTCTGTTTTTTTGAAAAACACCTTAGTTTCTAAATTGCCTCCTTTTATGTAGATCGTGACATCCAGATAATTGATTTCCTCTTTGCTTCTTTCAGACGTTAAAACAATGTTGCGGTCATTTTTATTTAAAAAATCTAAAAACTCATTTAAATCCTCTTCCTGCCCTGCCCATATAAAAAATAAATCGTCTATAAAACGTTTATAAAACACTAACTCAGTCCGTTGTTTGTTAAAAATCGTTTTATCTTCCCACTCCGCCATGAATAAATTTGCTATACTTGGTGCAAATTTAGCACCCATGGCTACTCCGCGTTGTTGAGAATAAAACGTACTGTCGAACCAAAAATAATTGTGGCTGAGGCAGAAATCCAGACTGTTCCTTAAAAACATTTTTTGATTATGGGGGATATCATCTCTCTTACACAAGGCCCAATTTAGAGCCAATAGGGCATCGTCATGTTGGATTACTGAGTATAGTGACGATACGTCTGCAGTAACAAGCCAAACTTGGGATTTATTAGTGAGATCGACGTTCTCTAGGAGATTCAAAAAATTCTTGGTATCTCTTAGATATGATCTAGTGTCATGTACATATTGTCAATATTTGGATAAGTTCCTTCAAACCAGTGTACAGGACACTAGATCATATCTAAGAGATACCAAGAATTTTTTGAATCTCCTAGAGAACGTCGATCTCACTAATAAATCCCAAGTTTGGCTTGTTACTGCAGACGTATCGTCACTATACTCAGTAATCCAACATGACGATGCCCTATTGGCTCTAAATTGGGCCTTGTGTAAGAGAGATGATATCCCCCATAATCAAAAAATGTTTTTAAGGAACAGTCTGGATTTCTGCCTCAGCCACAATTATTTTTGGTTCGACAGTACGTTTTATTCTCAACAACGCGGAGTAGCCATGGGTGCTAAATTTGCACCAAGTATAGCAAATTTATTCATGGCGGAGTGGGAAGATAAAACGATTTTTAACAAACAACGGACTGAGTTAGTGTTTTATAAACGTTTTATAGACGATTTATTTTTTATATGGGCAGGGCAGGAAGAGGATTTAAATGAGTTTTTAGATTTTTTAAATAAAAATGACCGCAACATTGTTTTAACGTCTGAAAGAAGCAAAGAGGAAATCAATTATCTGGATGTCACGATCTACATAAAAGGAGGCAATTTAGAAACTAAGGTGTTTTTCAAAAAAACAGACAGAAATAGTTACTTGCCAATTACGAGTGGGCATCACCCACAATGGCTAAAAAACATACCTAAAAGGACAAATCATGCGGGTACGCCGAAACTGCTCAGAAGACGAGAATTTTACCACCCAGGCAAATGTTTTAGCGGATAGATTTGTAACTAAAGGTTACAACCCTAACATCTTGGAGAAGGTAGTGGAAGAAGTGGGAAGAATACCGAGATCCACCTGCCTGTTAGAGAAAAGGCCAAATGAGGACAATTCACCGGAAGAACCAAAAGAGAAGAATAGGAACACTACCAATAAAGAATGGGGTTTCATTTCCGGGTTTCATGCCCAATTCAGAGATGTGGAGAAAATATTTAAACAACACTGGCACGTATTAATGCTAGATAAAAAATTGAAAACGGAACTACCCCCGATGCCGCAATTTATCTACAGAAAAGCAACCAACTTTGGAGACAAAATTGTACGAAAGATTCTGGATCCGCCGAAACAACCTCCAACCTTTTGGGACCAAAATGGGTTCTTCGCCTGCAGGAGATGTAAGGCATGCAGAGAAGTGACCACCCCATGCAGAGCTTTAGATACATTCATCTCTCCAGTCAATAACCAAACATTCACTGTGGAACAGTTTATCACATGCAATACTACGCACGTAGTATACGCATTAAAATGCCCATGTGGGCTCATGTATATTGGAAGAACGAAAAGAAAATTAAGGGTGCGAATTGCAGAGCACATACATAACATTAAAATAGGGTTCAAGGACCATAATGTATCTCTGCATTTTAAATTAAAGCACAACCAAGACGCTTCAGGATTGCTATTTTGGGGAGTGGAACATATACAACCACATTGGAGGGGTATGAATCTGGTAAGGGAATTATCGAAACGAGAAACTTACTGGATATATTCCACAGACGTTTTAGTACCAAAAGGCCTAAACGTAGAACTGGACATTAACTGTTTTATAAGTGACACCTGATGAATAAGTGAAGTACATAGATTTTAAGTGAATAATTTTAACAGAACCTTTTTACAGGGTTTTAATAAGAATATTTTATTGGATCGTGACCTTCCCAGCCTTGGGGTCACGGTGTGGCATGGTTGCACTAAGTTTTATACATTGACCAGTGTCCAGACGATTACAGTGGTTGATTTTACTTTTTATATTTTATATTTTATAGTTTACATATATACATACGTTAGATTTTATATCAATTTTATATATACATATACATTAATTCAAATATTTTATGTATGAAGATATGGCCTTATATATTATATATTTTATATATTTTTATGTATTATATATTTTATAATCATATTATATATTTTATGTGCCTAAGGAGCAGTCATTTAACTGATTTTATGGGGTTTACTTATATAATTAAATAAACACATGTACTAAGTCCTGTTTCCATCATAATAATGTATGCGCACATTGCATGCGCATGCATTCTTGGGGTGACGTTACAGAGAGGTTCGAAGTTATAGGTCACAGCGGGTCAGGATGCCCATTAGAGGAGCATATAGAATATAAGGACGCCAAGTTCATGATATATATATTTACACATATTAATTTTAAAATAATACTCCTATACTGACTCCATTCTGCCAGAGGCTCTATATAATGGCAATTTAATTTTAATTTGATATATAGCGGCGTTACAAGTCCTGGATATTATGCATAATAAATACTACTAACTATTAATGAAGTTTAAATATTGAGGTATAAATCACCTTTTGCACAATTTTGGTATAGCTATGACATATGAAGATTCATGCGGCATATATATAATTTATAGAGAAACGCATACCCGAGTGATACTGTTCATCCGACATGCCATGTGTAAACACAGATTAATGCACAGAGTATGTGACAGCTGGAAAGCTGGGAACAAATAGCCGTCTGAATCCACGCAATATGAGGAACAGAAAATTACCGTATCTGGCTATTTTGTAGATAGCCTGACTGCATGGACCCTAAATGTCACAAGATATTTATTATATTTATTATATTCCGCATACTTCATTGCCATATTCTGCAGACTTCATATGGTATATATTATATATATTTTTTTAGCTTTTATATTTTCATATGTATGTTTAATTTTATGTCTATTTTTTCTTATTTTTACTATTACACATGTAATGAAATTATAGTAATATTCTGTCGCAAGCTAATGTAGCAATGGAACGTAAAAAAGTCATGTCGCTTAAATTGTTATTATGGATGTCGTTTGGAGGTATAATTATGGCCATACACCATAAGATTAGCAGCCGACCAATCGGCTCCCCCGCAGGACATTAAGAGGATGGTTACCGGCATACAATGGCAATAAATAAAAACCATATTAACACATTTGGGATTGGTGGAATATATGGTTCCAAGGGGGAAATAGGCACACAACAATTAATTCAACCGGTATCTACATAATGACAGGCGACATGAAAACCGATAATGAGAAGCGGTCGTATGTTATTTTCAGAATACAAACATCCGCAGATGAATAACATGAAATTAATGAAATTAATAGGACAAACGCAACCTAATGAGTTTAAATGCATTATGCCATTTTTATTTTGATTGTTTTAAATATATAAAGGCTTAAATGCTGCATATATACATTCCATGTGGATAGTTATCTATTATTACTGTGGCTTGCTACCCTTGATTGGCCGTAAGTTATGTCCATCAGGAGCGGCAGGCATCCGGATTGGAGACAATCCAGGAGACCCACAGATAAATATCACACTTCCTGAGTGAGGCCACACCCTCAGACGACGTCCGGAAGTGACGAAACGCGTCAGGGTCGTGGCCTCACAGGAAGTGACGTGTGTGCGTTCCAACGTGCGCTCCAGCCGGCTGAGACACCAGGAAGTGTATGAGGATTCTCTACACAGCGGTCTTTCGGCGTGGTTTCCGGTGGACGGGAACATTACAGGCAGAGTGCCGTTTTACTTTTATTCAAAGCTTATTGATGACTGTATTGTGGTACGCATATTTTACTTGGGGGGGATACGGGGAATTATAAATAAACACCCTTTTTCCAAACTGTACTGCGCTATCTGCTATATTTTTCTTCTATGCTGAACACTGTGGGAGGAGATCCACTCTGATGTATGCAGGAGTAAGAAAAGCAGACGAGCCAAAGATGTTGCAGGGGTCATTAATTTTCTGATTGATACGCCTATACCTTTCTTTGCTCTGGTGAGTGCATCCCCAAAGGGGAGTTTTTTACCCACACGAGGTGATAGAAATTGCTACCGGTGGAAGCCTCATCACTTATCACAGAGAGAACTCTAACTGCACTTCGTACAGACTGTTTTTCATGATTACAAGAATTATTTATTTATGAACTTGTCATTTTAAGTTTATAGCGCTGCTGCGATATTTTATAGAGATAGCACCCATAAGGGTGTTGGGACTCATTTCAGATATCGCCATATCACCAAACAGGCCAACCAGATAAACAGAGCTCAACGAGAACAACTGGAGCCCAACCTGAACAGAAAGAAACCCCCTCAAGAGGGATAGACCCCCTAGACCGGAGCCTGCATAACCTTGCTGCCAAAGGAGGCATCCGCAGATGCCAGCACATCCACTTTGTAAAATATAACCAGGTTGCCGCCTTGCAAATTTGCATCACTGACGTCTCATTGACAGAAGGCCCAGAAGGCACTCAGCGCCCGAGTAGAGTGCGCCTTCACCGGGAAGGGAGGAACCCAACCCCTAATAGAATAGGCCTGAGTCACTGTATGTCTGATCCATCTAGAAATGGTCGCAGAGGAAGCAGACAGCCTCTTCTTTGGCCCGTCTGTGATCACGAACAGTCTGACCTCCAAAAGGACTCAGTGGCAGCCAAATACACCCTGATCGCCTGAACCACATCCAGGGCGTGCAAGGCAAATTCCCTTGGATGATGCGGCCTGGGACGCAAGGAAGGCAACACAATGTCCTCATTCAAATGGCAATCAGAAACAACCTTTGGAAGGAACGGAGTACAAGAACAAAGAACCACCTTGTCTTTGTGAATCACCAGGTAGGGCATATGACAGGATAACACCGCCAATTCTGATACCCTGCAAGCAGAAGTGATGGCCACCAAGAAGGCCACCTTCTGGGACAGAGCGAGCAGGGGAATTTCTCAAATATTCTCAAAAGGAGGGTTCTGTAAAACCGAAAGCACCAGATTCAGGTCCCACGGTGGTAAAGGGGATCGCACTGGTGGAGTCACATGTCGAACCCCCCTGAATGAAGGTACGCACCAGGGAATGCAAAGCCAGGGGACGTTGAAAGAAAACCGCCAGCTGAAAATTGGCCTTTGATAGTACTCAGAAGAAAAGTCTAAATCCGAGCTACCAAAAAGGAAAGTGGGTGAATACCCACCGACTCACACCATGATACGAACGCTTTCCACGTCTGATGATATATCTTCCTAGAAGTAGACTTTCTAGCTTTGAGTAGTGTCTGAATCACTGACACGGGTAAGCCTCTATCCTTCAGCACCTGGCTTTAAATTATTTATTTTTATATTATTAAATTGTGTTTTTTAAAAAATAAATAAAAAATGTCATCACTTTTATTGCTGTCACAAGGAATGTAAACATAAAAAGACCCCAAATCCCTCCTTTGCACTTCAAAGTATTCAGATCACCGAAAACAGTGTATCTGAATACTGTATATTTTTTAAAATCCGGCGCCATTGGCAGCAGAGTAAACAGAAAGTGATGTTGTGACGTCGCTTCCGTGTTTACATCCAGGAGACTGGAACAAAAGCCGGTTCCGGCTTCATTCCAGTCTGTCACTGTCACTCCGCTCTAAACAACGGTACCAGGATGATGCCTGCAGCTGCGGGCATCATCCCGTTATAACCCCCGAAAGCAGAGTATGCACATATGCGTACGCTCGGCGGGAAGGGGTTAAGGGGAACCCTGAACCAAAATTAAATAAAAATAAATAAATTGCGTGGAGGTCACCCTAAAATCCACACCAGGCCCTTCGGGTCTGATATGGAAATTAAGGGGAACCCTGTGCCAAATTTCTTAAAAAAAATGGCGTTGGGGTCCCCCCCCCCCAAAATTCATACCAGACCCTTCAGGTCTGGTATGGAATTTAACCACTTCAATACCAAGGATGTCATATGACATCCTTGACATTGAGTGGGGATATCTAAATGATGCGTGCAGCTACAGGCATCATTCAGATATCAATCTTTCCGGCCGGCGATTCTGTGCACCATAAGAATGATCATAGCGGCAATTCCGCCGTTTGATCGTTGTTACAGTCCCCCCCTCCTCCCGCCGCCATCCGGTGCTTCTCCGGGCTCTCCCGTGCCATCGGAGGCCGGGAGAAAGAAATCGCCCGCCGCCGGATGACGAGCATAGAGATTTCCAGTGACCAGATGGTCACCAGCCGCAATCGCGGCTGTCAGTATGAGATCGGTGATTTTTTTTTTACAGATCTCATGCTTTCCAGCCTGGAGGAGAGATGTGGGGTCTTATTGACCCCACATCTCTCCATAAAGAGGACCTGTCACATACATTCTTATTACAAGGGATGTTTACAAAAAAAGTGTAAAAATAAAAAAAATGAAAGTAAAAAAAACAAAAAATTAAAAATTCAAAACGCCCCTGTCCCCGGTAGCTTGCGCTCAGAAGCGAATGCACACGCAAGTCCCACCCACATATGTAAACGCCGCTCAAACCACACATGTGAGGCATCACCGCGTGCGTGCAACAATTCTAGCACTAGACCTCCTCTGTAACTGGTAACCTGTAAAAAAATGTAAAGCGTCGCCTATGGAGATTATTAAGTACCCAAGTTTGGCGCCATTCCATGATTGTGCGCAATTTTAAATCGTGACATGTTCGGTATCTATTTACTTGGCGTAACATCATCTTTCATATTATATAAAAAAATTGGGCTAACTTTACGGTTTTGTTATTTTTTAATTCAGGAAACCGCTTTTTTTCCAAAAAAAAGGCGTTTGAAAAATTATTGCGCAAATACTGTGCGAGATAAAAAGTTGCAATGACCGCCATTTTATTCCCTAGGGTGTCTGCTAAAAAAAAAAACATATACAATGTTTGGGGGTTCTGAGTAATTTTCTAGCAAAAAAAATTATGATGTTTACATGAAGGAGAATAGGCCAGAATAGTCCCGGTATTGAAGTGGTTAAGGGGAACCCTGCGCCAAAATTTAAAAAAATAAAATAAAATGGTGTAGGGGTCCCCCCCAAAATCCATACCAGACCCTTATCCAAGCACGCAACCTGACAGGCCACATGAAAAGGGGGGGGGGGGGACGAGAGAGTGCCCCCCCTCCTGAACCATATCATGTTGATGGGGACAAGGGCCTCATCCCCACAACCCTTGCCCGGTGGTTGTGGGGGTCTGCGGGTGGGGGGGCTTATCAAAATCTGAAAGCCCCCTTTAACAAGGGGACCCCCAGATCCCGGCCTCCCCCCCCCCCCCGTGTGAAATGGTAACGGGGTATATTAAAAAAAGAAAAAAATTTAAATGTCCCACAATGGCCATTCATCTTCTTCTATCACGCCACCCGGACCGAAAAAGAAAAAAAAAATCCGCCACCGATCCGTCTCCATGGGAGACTCCCGCCAGCTGACACGTCTTGGCTTGTGACAGCTCTTCTATAACTGAGGGCGGGGCCACCCGGTAACCGTCAGGGTCACCCATTTACGCAACCAGGTTGCCCTGCCCCCTCCGAGGCCACGGCGAAGTCCCTGTGCGTCAGAGGGGGCGGGGGTCACCCGATTACGTCACCGGGTGGCCCTGCCCTCAGTTATATAAGAGCTGTCACAAGCCAAGAAGCGTCAGACGGCGGGAGCCTCCCATGGAGGCAGATCGGTGGTGGATTTTTTTTTTCGGTCCGGGAGAAGGAGGAGAAGGAGGCGGAGAAGGAGGAGAAGGAGAAGGAGAAGGAGAAGGAGGAGAAGGAGAAGGAGAAGGAGGAGAAGAAGGGACATTTTTAAAGGGGGCTTCCAGACTCCGATAAGCCCCCCACCCGCAGACCCCCACAACCACTGGGCAAGGGTTGTGGGGGATGAGGCCCTTGTCCCCATCAACATGGGGGCAAGGTGCTTTGGGAAGGCATGTTGAGGGCATGTGGCCTGGTACGGTTCAGGAGGGGGGGGCAATCTCTCTTGTCCCCTACCTCTTTTCCTGCGGCCTGCCAGGTTGCATGCTCGGATAAGGGTCCGGTATAGATTTTGGGGGGGGGGGGGGGGGGGGGGGTGACTTCTACGACATTTTTTTTTTTTTACATCTTGGTGCAGGGTTACCCTTAAAACCCTACAGGTCTGGTATGGATTTTGGGGGGGGGGGGCCCTATGGCATTTAAAAAAAAAGAAAAAAGAAAATTTGCGCAGGGTTCCCCTTAAATTTCCATATCAGACCAGAAGAGCCTGGTATGGATTGTAGGGGGACCCCCACACAATTTATTTTTTTTAAATTTTGGTTCGGGTTCCCCTTAATATTCATACCAGACTCAAAGGGCCTGGGGGGGGGGGGATCCCATGCTCTTTTTTTTCAATGAGTTTTATCTATATTGCCGAGACCCGACAATTCATTACAGCCGCGATCAGTTTTAAATAACAATTTTTCCTTTAGAAATGTCATTTTGCTGTGGTACTGTTCTAAACACGGAAAAAATGCACCACTTTACAGGCATACTATAGACACCCCCCCCCCCCCCCCAGGCACAATATTTAAAGTAATATTTCATTTTTATTGTTTCACTTTAAGCATTAAAAAAAAAAAAATCACTGCGCCCAAAAAAATGGGCGTTTTAACAAAAAAAAATTAGCATTGATACATGTCCTCTGGGGTCCCCCAAACACTGTTTATGACAATAGCTTGCATATAAGCCTTTAAAAGGAGCACTTTTGATTTTAGACTTTAACGGTGTTCCATCGGCTTTCGAATTTTCCCCGAACACTGCATATTGTTCGGTGTTCGCAGAACAGTTAGTTTCTAGACAAAGTTATGCAATCATTCGTTATTTCTGGCAAAAAAAGTCAACAAGATAAACCTCTCATGAAAAAAAAAAATTAAAATAAATAAAAAATAAAAAAACTTACCCAGGAAATCGGTGCTCTGGTTTATTTCTTTCTGGGCGTTCTGTACAAAGAGAGGGAAAAAAAAAAAGAAAATAGGAAGAATTTAGTTTTATGGACATGTTACATGAGCACATAACAATAATTGGGGACATTAAAGGATTATGCACTCCTGGTTGCCATTTTCAGGTCATCTTATGGTTGTGAAAAGTAAAAAAAAAATTTACAGGCATATACATACAATTATGGATCACCATTTCAGAGTGGAAAAAGTCAATGACTTATTTTTTTTGCTTCGATACCCTATGAAGCAATGTAATTAAACCATGTGAAAGGAAATCATGTACCATCACATTAGAAAAAATATTTCTACAGCAAATAACCAATGTTAAAATGCCATGATCTTCAGGACTTCATACTGACCAATATTTTCTGAGGATTAAAGGGTACAGAAAGCTAGCTCTGCCACAGTAAAACATCTGGAACCTGACAATTTACTGTTGGCGTGACCTATAATTTTTACTTCGGCCATTTACACAACACTCTAAAACAATTTTAAAGCGCAAAATAGGTTTTATTGCTATAAAGTACATTTAAAGGTTTAAACAACTGTAACCTTTTAAAGCCCATTTTACAGAAATGAATATATGTCTTTTTTTTTTTTATCAGTCAAGTACTGCAGCAAAGGTTAAAAACCCTGCCAACACATAAAAATGTTAGAACAAGCTCCTATGGTCTTTTGTGGTCTTGCACACCCCACTGAGCACTGCTCTAATCAGCATTGGTACGACGCCCCACGGAGCACTGCTCTAATGACCACTGCTGTCCCTCCCCAAGCAGTGCCCAGTGATTAGGCTGTATTCAGAGGGCATGTCAGAGTGTTGTGCCGATTTTGAGCACAGGGTTTTCCTAAACCTTGTTGCAGCACTTGGACCGGCCATACATGATTTTAGCCATTAAAATACAATGTCTCAGCAGGAGGGATTCCTCTGTCAGCGCCGTCTGTGCTGATGGGAGAACCATGCCAATTTCTATCCTACAACCCGTGGTTGCAGGAAAGAAGTTTGCACCTTCTATGGCCTGCTTTAGATTAAAAAAGTAAAGAGGCCTGTCTATATATGCAGTCTGGACATATTGCATAATAAAACAAGGAAGTTTAATTGAGCTTTAATGAAACAAAACTTGATCCTGGTCAATACTTAGTAGATCCAACTTTGGCTGAAATTACAGCTGTAAGCCTTTTGCATTAAGTTATACCAACTTTGCACACCTAAATCCAGAAAATGTTGCTCATTCTTCCCGGAAAAATTAATCTCTGTCAATTTGCATGCAAACATTTGTTAAACAGCAGTTAGCCAAATCTTTGCACTGATACTCAAGATATGGGCCTGAATGGGCCATTCTAAGACCATACTCTTGGCTTTAAAGTCACTGCTATGCATATTTGGCTGTGGGTCTATGGTTACTTCCCTGCTGGAAGTTGAACCTTTATCCAAACTTACTGTGATCTGCTTATATTTGTAGTACTGCTCTAAGCAAAAAATGAAGATGATGCTATATTGTCCCATTGGTGCTCAGGAATTGAGTGCCATCATGAAATATCATCATCCAGTAGAATATAGTATACTAGGAAAAACCGTCAATCTCCCAGTCCAGTCTATGTTGCCAACATGTGAAATGGTCTCAGCCTTACACCATTCCACAAGCTATGCCCTCTGACAAGTTTCGCCAACCTACCCGGGCCTAGTCATAGAGGTGTGACCTCTATGACTAAGCCCTGTGGGTGGGGTGAAACATGTCAGAGGGCATAGCTTGTGGAATGCTGCAAGGCTAAAGGTCATCTAAAACCTTGGACAGAGGGGTGGCGGTGGACGTGGTATACTTGGATTTTGCAAAAGCGTTCGATACAGTTCCGCACACACGGCTCATGTGTAAGGTAAAGTCTACAGGTTTGGAAATATCGGTTTGTAAATGGATAGAAAACTGGCTAAAAGACAGAATTCAGAGAGTAGTGGTTAATGATTCTTACTCTGAATGGTCTAAGGTTATCAGTGGTGTACCCCAAGGTTCAGTGCTGGGACCCTTACTTTTTAATATCTTTATAAATGATATTGGGTCTGGGATCAAAAGTAATATTTTTGTCTTTGCAGATGACACCAAGCTATGCAGTGGAATAACGTCCTTACAGGATGTCTCCAATTTACAAGCCGACATCAATGCTCTGTCTAATTGGGCGACTGTGTGGCAGATGAGGTTTAATGTTGATAAATGTAAACTTATGCACTTGGGGGCTAAGAATGTGCATGCATCCTACATGCTAGGGGGAGTACAACTGGGGGGATCCATAGTGGAGAAGGATCTGGGGGTTTTGGTAGATCATAAGCTCAATAATAGCATGCAATGCCAAGCTGCGGTTTCCAAAGCGAGCAAAGTCCTTTCTTGTATTAAGAGAGGTATGGACTCCAGAGAGAGAGATATCATTTTGCCCCTGTTCAAAATCATTAGTAAGACCTCATCTGGAATATGCAGTTCAGTTTTGGGCACCAGTTCTCAAAAAGGATATCGGGGAACTAAAGAAAGTGCAGAGAAGGGCAACCAAACTGATAAGAGGCATGGAGGAACTCAGCTGTGAGGAAAGATTAGAGGAACTGAATTTATTCACTCTTGATAAGAGGAGATTAACCACTTGCCGACCGGCGCACGACGATATACGTCGACAGAATGGCACGTACAGGCAGGAGGGCGTATATATACGTCCCTCCTTTAGCCTGTCCGTGCCATCGGGAGCGCGCCGGGAGCGGCGCGCTCCCGCGCCGGTCGGGACCCCCGTGAGTCCGGCCGCGGTCCCCGCGGACTCGATCGCCCCGGGGACTCCCGCGATCGTCTCACGGAGCGGCTAAACTGGGAGATGCCGAGATAAACAGCATCTCCCCGTTCTGCCTAGCAACTAGTGACGCCGATCTCTGCTCCCTGTGATTGGAGCAGAGATCAGCATTCACTAGCTGACAGCCACGCCCCCCCACAGTAAAAAAAAAACACCCCTAGGCCTACTTAACCCCTACACTGCCATCTTGTGGTTAACTCCTAAACTGCCAGTGTCATTTATACAGAAATCAATGCATTTAAATGCATTAATTGCTGTAAAAATGACAATGGTCCCAAAAATGTGTCAAAAATGTCCGATGTGTCCGCCATAATGTCGCAGTCACAAAAAAAAAAAATCGCAGATCTCCGCCATTAATAATAAAAAAAAAATTATTAATAAAAATGCTATAAAACTATCCCCTATCTTGTAAACGCTATAACTTCTGCGCAAACCGATCAATAATCGCTTATTGCGATTTTTTTTACCAAAAACATGTAGAAGAATACGTATCGGCCTAAACTGAGGAAAAAAAATGTTTTTTTATATATTTTTGGGGGATATTTATTATAGCAAAAAATAAAAAATAATGCATTTTTTTCAAAATTGTCGCTCTATTTTTGTTTATAGCGCAAAAAATAAAAACCGCAGGGGCGATCAAATACCACCAAAAGAAAGCTCTATTTGTGGGAAAAAAAGGACGTCAATTTTGTTTGGGAGCCACGTCGCACGACCGCGCAATTGTCAGTTAAAGCGACGCAGTGCCGAATCGCAAAAAGGGGCCTGGTCCTTTGGCTGCAAATTGGTCCGGTCTGAAAGTGGTTAAGGGGGGATATGATCAACATGTACAAATATATAAGGGGTCCATATAGTGAACTTGGTGTTGAGTTATTCACTTTACAGTCAACAAAGAGGAAAAGGGGGCACTCTTTACGTCTAGAGGAAAAGAGATTTCATCTCCAAATACGGAAAGGTTTCTTCACAGTAAGGCCCCTTTCACACTAGGGCGTTTTTCAGGCGGTACAGCGCTAAAAATAGCGCCTGTATACCGCCTGAAAAAATCCGGCCCCATTCACTCCAGTGTGAAAGCCGGCGGGCTTTCACACTGGAGCGGTGCGCTAGCAGGACGGTAAAAAAAGCCCTGCTAGCAGCATCTTTGGAGCGGTATAGGAGCGGTGTATTCACCGCTCCTTCCCATTGATTTGAATGGGACACCGCGGTAATACCGTGGCAATACTGCCGCAAAGCGCCGCTACGCTTTAACCCTTTTTCGGCCGCTCGCGGGGGTAAAACCGCACCGCGAGCGGTCGAATACCACTGCTAAAACAACGGTAAAGCAGTGCTAAATATAGCGCTGCTTTACCGTCACCGCGGCTCCCGCCCCAGTGTGAAAGGGGCCTAAGAGCTGTGAAAATGTGGAATAGACTCCCTGCAGAGGTGGTTCTGGCCAGCTCAGTAGATTGCTTTAAGAAAGGCCTGGATTATTTCCTAAATGTACATAATATAAACGGGGTACTAACATTTATAGGGCAAGTTGATCCGAGGAAAATCCGATTGCCTCTCTGGGGATCAGGAAGGAATTTTTTCCCCTGCTTTAGCAAATTGGATCATGCTCTGCTGGGGTTTTTCGCCTCCCCCTGGATCAACTGTGGGTATAGAATTGGGTATATGGGATTGTATGATTTTTGTGGCTGAACTGGATGGACTTGTGTCTTTTCAACCTGACTAACTATGCAACCATCTCACACATGTTAACAACATAGATTGGACTGGGAGATTCGCAATCTATCCCAATTTAAGTCTCCTACAGACTAAAAAAAGATGTCCCTTTTCGATTACTCTTCATTCAATGCCATCTTGTATTCCTCCCTTAAACTGGACCAGTTTTATTTTTTTTTGCCATGTGAACGCTTTTCTCAGGGTGATAAGCAGTGTTGACTTTCTGCATCATCTAGAATTTTGAAGTTCTTGAATTGTGGTTGGCCCCATGGATATGTATATATAACTAAAAGCATGTACATACCAAAAATTACACCCCAAAATATAGTCTCCTACTCCTCCCGAGTATGGCGATACCACATGTGGGAGACTTTAATACAGCCTGGCAACATACAGAGGCCCAACATGCAGGGAGCAGACAGTCAGGTGTTCTAGGGGTATACATTTCAAATCTAATTTGACTTCCTATTACAATTGTGTGAGGCACTGTAGTGACATGGATGTGGCATGGATGAGCATGAATGGGCATGGATGAGCCGTGGATTGGGATGGCTGAGCATGGTTGAGCCATAAACGTGGATGGCTGAGCATGAATGAGCACGGATGGGTACGGCTGAGTATGGATGGGGGTGGATGGATGAGTATTTCTGAGTATGGATGGCTGAGCATGGATGGATGAGTATTGCTGAGTACGGATGGCTGAGCATGGATGGATGGATGAGTATTGCTGAGTATAGAAGGCTGAGCATGGATGGATGAGTATGGCTGAGCATGAATGGATGAGTATTGCTGAGTATGGATGGCTGAGCATGGATGGCTGAGCATGGATGGCTGGATGAGTATGACAGAGGGATGGTTGAGCATGGATGGCTGAATGAGGCTGCAATGGGCACAGATCAGCGCTGTGGGCACTACAGATCCAGCCCACATCGCTGCTGCACCCGATCTCTCCCCTCTCCACTCACACCGATGAGTACAGAGAGGGGAGAGATGAACCGGACATGAAGCCGGTTTGTTTACAAGTGATAGCTCTGTCATTTGACGGAGCAATCACATGGTAAACAGCCGCTGTCAGCGCCCATTTACATGCGCCAAATCCAGGTCACGGATACTCCCGTGTGTGCGCCCCAGGGGGCGCGCAGGAGCGCGATTCTGGGAGGACAATACATTTATAGGTGTAAAAGCATTACATAAGTGATTTTTTGTTTTAGCTTTACAGTAGTTGTAGGACACAATAAAATAATAACAATAATCATCATAATAAAGGAAATGTTATTTCTTACTCCATCTCCCAATGTTTCAGAAGTAAACTACATGGAGTTTATGTACAGTATGCAATCTATTATTTCTCTATTAATCCTAAACTGCTCCCAGGATTAAAATGCAGGCACCTACCAGTGCTGTTCACATTAGATGACTTAGTCCCCAGGAGCCCTGAATCCTGAGGTGCTCTTACATGTAAATGACAGCTCCTAGTAATATGGTGAAAGCAGGCCTCACCTCCTGCATCTCACTACTGGCCAGTAAAGCTGTCCAATACAGTAATTAGATATTATGAAAGTACCATCTAGCAATCTACCTTGCTAGCATGCCGACTAGTTTTACTTCTATTCAAGAGAGCATTTTGCTGGCACAAGACTCATACATCACACCACTGACTAGATTAAAAGAAACAAAAGCTGTGGTCCAGAACAAAGACAGATGAACTGATCTGCAGAGATTTCAGTGGAAAGCTACAATGGTATTATTACGCAGACGCCACATGTGTTTGTTGCTACCAAACAAACCACATACAACACCACACAATACTGCAACACCTCCCATAAGAATCAGAGCAGTTGCCTACATATAGCAACACACTTTCTATATCAATAAATCCTGTGAACCAGCATGCACTTGGCAGATCTAACATTCAGGCACAAATGTCAAATATTTACATCCTATTGTTTTCATTGTACTTAGGCAAAACACTGCGTTTTTATTGTTTTTAAAAAGTCCTGCATTCAGCATCTTTGGTGCGCTTTTCAATAATGCATCTTCCATTTTAATTTAATGGGGCAGAATCAAAAAGTTTTTGGTGTGTTTGAGTCACATGTCCAAGATTCACAGGTGCATACTGGGAGTCAGGCATCCAGAAAACGCACTAAAAAACGCAAACAAACACACCGCTGTGAAAGAAGCCTTAAAGAGATTGTAAATCCTTACATATACCCATTTTTCCTATATCCTCTGCACTCTTCCTTTCCTCCTGAGCAGCTATGCCCCTTCCATTCACTATTTCCACACTTCATTTGTATCCACTTTTTATCTTGGTATTGGGCTCCATATACTGTTCAATATTTTTCATACACCTTCATATATTCATAGTCTACCTGATTTATTCACTTTTATAGCATTGGAGCTCAAATGGTTTCCTTTTTGACCACTCGTTTCTTTTTCTCTGGGGATCGTGATGTGCGTCCGGCTTTCCTGCGGGCCCCTTCCTCCGCTCCCGGGATGAACATTTCTAGCAGCCACCAGTTTTCATATTCACATGGTCTAGACTTAACTGACATGTAAGTAAGAGGGATGAGTTCATTTCTCCCCTCCTTTACACATATAGTCTCCCTTGTGTTTGGCTGTAACTTTGGACTATATTGTTTTTTTATGCTTTTTTTTTTTTTTACAGACATTGGTGCACTCGCCCCTGATGTGGTAGGAACCACGAAACGTGCCTCAGGTCAATTTTGATGCCCCATTTTCTTTTTAGATGGTTTTCTTTCATCTAATCCCAAGCTACCCCACTATGTTGCTTTTCAAGCGATTATTATGGACAATTGTCCGATACCTCAATATGCCATCTCCAAGTTGCTATGATTGTTTTTATAAATATCTGGTCAATTATATGTGGATTGTTATGCTTATTTACTATGCATGTACTCATATTGCTATGTCATGTTTTTTAATGAATAAAACATGTCTTCTTACATTGCTTTTAGCTATGCCATTTAAGTCCCAACCCTTCTTTTTCTTACATATACCCACGGATGTGACAAGGCTCAGGTGATGCACAGAAAATTAAACATAAGTTGTACCCGTTTATCTGCAGTCTTCTCTACATCCATTCAATCCATGCAGAATTTATAAAGCTTGTCTGTGCGTTCAGAAAAAAAAAAAGGGGACAGAGCTGAAATGACACACTGCAGAGCTCAGTCAGGAGAGCTCTGAGAGCTGGTTGGAGGGAAGAGGCAGCCCCCCTCACACAGAACAAAGGAAAAGATATGAGGCTGTCAATCACAGGCTGTGAGCTGAAAGTCTCTCCCCTTTTTTTGTCACCTTTTTATTCCTAATATCAGGAAAATGTGTCACAAGTGATTCACGCTGATAGCAGCAAATTAATCAGCAGACACATGCGACACTAAGTCTCCATTCACACCTGAGCGTATCGATTTACTGGCGTTTAAGATTTTTTTTGCAGCTTTTTACAAGCTTTATTAAAGTGTTTTAGAAGTGTATTACAAGCGTTTTACAGCATCAGGTGTTTTTGTTTAGCAAATAGAAAGCACTAGGGGGAGGAGAGGGAGAGGAATTTAGGGGCTGAGAGCTGCTATTTGAGCATTTTGAGTGTTTTTTTTACAAGCGTCTACTAGGCTTCGTTCACATCTAGGCATTGCCATTTTACATGCGTTTTTGCAGCATATTTGTACAGGTGTTTTGACGTTCAAAAGGTCACCAATGTAAAAGCAGTAAAACACCTGGAATCTACCAAAAAAGAATGTCTTTTTTTGAGAGACGGGTGTTTTGCTTTAGGCGAAAGAACGCTCAGATGTGAACAGGGGCCATTGAAATGAAAGGGATTTGTCTTGTTTGGTGTTTTTAGAGCTGAGGCTAAGGCCCCTTTCACACTGGGGCGGGATCGGCGGCGACGGTAAAGCAGCGCTATATTTAGCGCTGCTTTACCGTCGTTTTAGCCACGGTATTCGGCCGCTATCTGTGCGGTTTTAACCCCCGCTAGCGGCCGAAAAAGGGTTAAAATCCCCCGCAAAGTACAGCCGTAGAGGTATTGCCATCGTATTACCACGGTGTCCCATTGAATTCAATGGGTAGGAGCGGTATAGGAGCGGTGAATACACCGCTCCTATACCGCTCTAAAGATCCTGCTAGCGCACCGCTCCAGTGTGAAAACCCGCCGGCTTTCACACTGGAGTGAATGGGGCCGGATTTTTTCAGGAGCTGAACAGGTGCTATTTTTAGCGATGTACCGCCTGAAAAACGCCCCAGTGTGAAAGGGGCCTAAGAGCAGAAAAACAACCAAAAAAGCCTAGATGTGAATGGAGCCTTAAAGTCTATGGAGCCAAAAACACGTGTAATCTGCCAAAAAGAAGCTCATGTACTTTTTTGAGCTTCAGGCGACAGAGCGCTTATATGTGAACAGGGGCCAGTGAAATGAATGGGATTTTGCTTGTTGGGCATTTTGAAGCTTCAGAGCTGAGAATTTTACATGCTGAAAACACCCAGGTGTGAACAGGGCTTTAGTGCACCCCATATTGATGGGGACAATGGCCTCTTCCCCACAACCTTGGGCGTCGGGGTCTGCGGGCAGGGGGCTTATCGGAATCTGGAAGCCCCCTTTAACAAGGGGGCCCCCAAATCCCGGCCCCCTCCCTATGTGAATGAGTGAGTAAGGGGTACATTGTATCCCTACCCATTCACCAAAAAAGTGTCAAAAATAAATAAAAAAAAACAGTACACAGATTTATGACAAAGCCATTTATTAAAAATGAAGAATGTCCCGTCGTAGCTCCATCACGTCTTCTCCCTCTGGTGAGGTCTTCTCCCTCCACTGCTGATGTCTTCTTCCTCTGGTTTTTCTGCCAGTTCTTCTCCCGATGCTCCCGGTGTTGTGTCGTCTCCCGACGTCAGCCATTTCTTATATAGACATGGGACGTGGCCATCCGGTGATGTCATCCAGAAACCCCCCTTATGATGTCATCCCCCCATTATGCTCCGGGCGGTGACGTCATACGGGGTGGGGTCTCTGGGTTGCCACATGTCTATATAAGAAATGGCAGACAGTGGGAGCTAGTGTCGGGAGAAGAACCGGAGGAAGAAGACATCAGCAGTGGAGGGAGAAGAGACCTTGGTGCTACAAACGGGGGGACCTTGTCAAAAACCTGTGTACGGTTTTTACTTATTTTTGACACTTTTTTGTGAATTTGTGTGGTTACAAATGTACCGCATACTCATTCACATAGGGAGGGGATCCGGGATCCAGACTCCAATAAGCCCCCCGTAACCACCGCCCAGGCTTGTCGGGAAGAGGTCCTTGTCCCCAAAGCACCCACCCCCCATGTGGATGGCATGTGGCCTGGTATGGTCTAGGAGGGGGGGGTGCTCGCTGCCCCCCCCCCCCATTTTTCCTGAACTGCCAGGCTGCATGCTTGGATAAGGACCTGGTATGGATTTAAGAGGGGGGGGGGCATGTGTTTTTTTTTCTTTGGCGTGGGCGGTTCCCCTTAAAATCCATACCAGATCTGAAGGGTTTGGTATGGTAGTATGGTCTTGGTGGGGGGGGGGGGGGGCTACACGCCATTTTTAGTCGGACATGAAGTTGTAGGACAAAGTTGGATCGGAAGTTGTCCGACTTCCATGTTGGCGCAGTGTGAATCCGGCCCTAAGGAGATTCACTCTCTCCATTTGTCTTGTTTACCATTATCATTGAAAGTGAAAGTAAAAGAGAAAAAAATATTCCTTTTGTGGGGACAACACAAAACTTAGATGGAAATCTTCTAATTGGGACACTAGTTCTGATGACCTCGGGGTCCCCAGAAAATTCCCTTAATTTGCATGGATTTCCTTTTACTTCCTGCTTGGCTATGGGACAGGAAGTGAAGGGAAATCTCCACAATGGGACACAGGATGGCAAAAAAAAAAAAAAAAAAAAAAATCAGACAGGTGTTATAACCCTTCCTTGCTCTGTCCAAAATGCAAAAACGTTTTGCCTAGAGTTCTACTTTAATCCAACATTAAGGAGGTCTTATATACCTCCACTTAACCCATTACCAATATGGCAGCATTTCTTCATGAATTTGTGTCAGTGTCGATAGACAGTAAAATTGTCACAAATTAGAACCATGTGAATCTGATGCACGTCTCAGTACCAACAATGAAAATGGCGCATGGATTTCATGAACTTGGTGCAAGGCTTCTGGCTACATCCATACCGCCAGAAATGTGTTGAAAAGGCCTTAAAGATGAGTCACTATACTTACCTTTCTGGTAGCTGGTTTGTTAAAATGCTGCTTTTTTACTGCTCAACAGCCGCCGCAGGTATTCCACTGGTCGGATGGTTTGAATACTTGTTTCCGCCACTGCCCCCAAAATCACAGTGTGGAAGCAGATATTCTACCCACCTGAATATAGTATGTGGAATACATGCAGCAGTCAGCGAGTAATGAAGAGGTCGCATTTCGGCAAACCGGATGCCAGAAAAGTATAGCGAGTCTTCTTTTAGCATGTATGCAATTCTATAGAAGTGACCCTTTGCTGACAGGATCACGTTGACATTTCATTACAGGGTTACCTTAAAGCAGGGGTCTTCAAACTATGGCCCTCCAGTTGTTCAGGAACTACAATTCCCATCATGCCTTGTCATGTCTGTGAATGTCAGAGTTTTACAATGCCTCATGGGATGTGTAGTTCCACAACAGCTGGAGGGCCGTAGTTTGAAGATCCCTGCCTTAAAGCCTTGACTACCCGATTTTCACTGGTGATGTTGCACAGCTAGGAAAAACCACAAAGCTTATGGTCATCGTTAAAAGAAAAAGAAAGCGCTAGGGATGGGTTGAGAACAGCTTGAGTTAATGTTCTGCTGATCTGTTCTACAGTACATCTCTGGGCTTTGTCATAATACCATCCAAACGGTTCATAAAAGCATTCCCTGCCTCTCCACTGACCGAGGGAAGACCTAAATTTAGGAACACAATAAAATGCTGACAAAGCAACCTTGTGCAGCTGTATCCTCAGCAACAGGTCAAACTCATACTTCAGCCGCAACTTTAAAAATAGTGGAGGGGAAAAAAAGAAAACCACAAAAAGTAAAAAGAAAAAAAAAAGAAAAAAGGATCAGTTTATTCCATGAATCACTGTTGGCAAAGTTCCGCGACAGGAAGGGGGGAGTCAGGCAGGTCTATGCAACATCTGGAAATTTACTGTATAGCTGTATAAATACCTTATAATTTATAGGAAACACTGCAAATTAACCTTTCATGCTCCACTGGGTTTTGATGAGTACAAGAGTTTTATGTATTGCCCTAAGTGACCTAAAAGGGTCCCTCTATGTCCACTTTACAAGGTATATGCTTCTAAATCTGTTCACACATCTGTCTTTAAACCACAAACCATCCAATCTTCTATTCTACAATTAATCAGGAAAAGCTTCCTTCATCAGAACAAATACATACATCATAAAGGCTTCAGCTTTACTTCTTTATATAAAAAAAAAATATTGCATATTTTTTCCAAACATATTTTAGTTATTGTATTGTTCACCTTAAAGAAATACTTCAAGTAGAACTAAAAGGCAAAACTTTTTTTTTTTAAACATTTTAGTGCAGAGGGATTAGAATGCTTATACGTTTTTATTTCTGTCTGTGCCCCCACTAAGGAGATTCACCCTCTTTATTTGTCCGGTTTACCATTATCCGTGAAAGTAAGAGAAAATCCCAAATTGGGTTGTCCCCAGAAAAGTAATGGAGGGGAAATCTTAAAATGAGGACACAAGTTCTGGCGACCTGAGAGTCACCAAGGGATTCTCTTAATTTGCAGGGTTTTCCTCTCATTTCCTGTTTGGCTACGGGACAGGAAGTGAAGGGAAATCTCTGCAATGGGACAGATAGCGGGAAAAAAAAATATAGGGGTTATAACTAAGGATGAGCTCAGGAATATTTGCAAACAGCACGTGCAGAGCCCACCAGGAAGTCAGCATGGAACAGCGCTAATCACAGGCAGCGAGACATTTCCCAATCTCTGCAGCCGCGCATCGAGAAAATGTCTCACTGCCTGTGATTAGCGATATGCAGTGCTGACTTCCTGGCGGGCTCTGCACCCCTGAGCTCATCCTTAGTTATTGTGCTCTATCCAAAATAAAAATGACATGGGGGGTTTCAAGTAGAACTATAGCCAAAACTTTTTCATTTTTATTTCCTCTCTTTCCTGGGTTCCCTCTTAAAACATATACTTACACAGTCAACCAAATCAGCATTGTCTTGTTGCAAATTGGCAACGCCTGCCACAAGCCAGGTTCCCACCATCTTTGCTGATGTCATCAGGAGCCGGCTACCTCTTTCAGGTTTGTGCAGCTGGCCATTTGATGATGTAAAGTGGTCCCAGCACAGTATGTCCAATTCCCCCTGAAGCCTCCTGGGATGTGTGATGCTAGAATCCCAGGAGGCATTGGGCAGCTGGGAACATCATATATCATATGACTTATATTTTTACAAGCTTGCCTTTGTTTATTTTTGTTACTCTATTAAATACAGATATTTGTAGATAAGAACTTCTTAAGCCGAATTTCATGTGGTCCCCGAGAGTCCTGAAATTTGCTTAGTAAATGGCCCTGTTGGCCCCACCCAACATCCTTGTATTGAAAAAAAGAGAAGGAGCTGGGCAGAAAATTGTCAGCTGAACAGTGGCTGCATCATATCAGATGCACCTACTGTTTGGGTATTCTGGTAGTTACCAGCAGCATAACCCAGGAAAAAATAAAAAAAATAAAAATATATTATATATATATATAGTGTATGGCCAGTATTACTAGCTCTGTGCACTTGCTCGGTCTCTCTGCTAAAATTGACATAAGCCATCTACCACACAGAAAGTGCACTGAGTCAGATAATGCATGGACTTGCATTGTAGAAAGGAATAGTAAAGCACAACCATTGTGTAGGTCTGCAAAGCAGGAAGCAGAACCTGTCTATGTAATGAGAAAATTTGGCCACCCTCAGTAAATAAATCAATGCATGTTAAAACAAAGAAACAAATCTTTTAAAATATTTCATAATGATAAAATCATTTACACGAAGTGCATGTTGAACATGCTGTAAAAATTTTTTTTTAAAAATTAGAAAGACCGTATATTCCCATAAATGTTTACCTGTTAACGGAGACTCAATTTAATAGAGTTTATTACTGTTCTGGGCATCTGCTCTTACATAAAGGAGGATCCTATTATTCCCTGTATCAAGTCTATTTACATTTCCCTCTATTTGCATGTTGAACTTGTGCTAAACCAGTAGAAATGCGTTCTACGAAAAAACACCAATTAAAGTGACTCAATGATAGCTGTCAAATCTCTCCATACTTAGTTAAAAGTAGTATAAACAAGCAGACACAAAGAGAGGAATAAAACTCTTCCTTGCATCTTACCTAGATCCAGAGAAGGAAACGCTTGTGTTGTCCATTACTTCCAGCATTGTTTCCGAGTATCAACAAGTTTGCAGTGCTTACGTTACTAAGTGTACTTCCCACCCACACACCCAATGTAGTGGCATGCGTGTTAGAGCGAGCAAGTCAAAGACGAAATGAGCTAGCAGCATCTAGAGAGAGTCAGAGAGGCGGAGGACTGGAGGGATGGGTCCTGTGTGTTTGTGCATTTATGACTGGAAAAGCTAAACTGGTCAAAGAGCAGTAAAGGAATGCAGCTATTCAGGAAGTGCCTGGTCCCTCCTCGCTTTCACCACTTAAAAAAGGGAAACCAGGTCCATTAAAAGAACCTAAAGAAAATCCTTTACAAGATAAAGCTATGATTGCCATGTTGTGTTCACATACTAGGTGCTGGGCAGTGACCAGTTTAGCTGCACTGCATTTAAAGCGTATCTAAACCCAAGAGCACAAAAGTTATAGTATTGCAACTTATTTGTCCTTGGATGTGGTGGCTGCACTACGTTCCTTTTTTTACCCCCACACAGTTTTTGCCTCGATTTTAATCTGGTAATCCTGCCATTAACATACTTCCTCTCCTAGGGCGACAACTTTACTGAGCAGCTTTGTTACCTTTTTCTGTATAACAAGATGAGGAGGTGTTTTGTAGTCCAAAGATGGATAACAATCTAAAAGGCAGACAGTATAGGAAGTTATCAGCTCAAAACTTTTCTGGATAAATGAACAGCTATTTTAATTTTTGTCGAACAGATATAACACTCTTTCAATGGCATATTTAATAGAACAAAAAGGAGCAATTAAGAAAAATGTATTGATTACATACATAATATGTCCCGATGATGTCACATATGATGAAACATGTAGGACGTAGTCCATGTCTGACCTAACCACGCCAATTGAGCTTGTTTACAAGTAGTTTTTATCCTGGGAACTACCATTTTAACCGCCGACTATTCACTGGATTGCTGTGTTTAGTAATCTTTTCTCAAAATAAAAGTTTTTATGGTTTTACACTATGTGGACCACACTTTTCTTCCTTTTTGGTAACGTCTGAGGAACACCAGGGGTATGTTTGGCCAGCTATGTTACCTTCCTCTCTGGTCTAACCACTGGAGGGCTTTGCCTTAAAGCGGAGTTCCACCCTAAAGTGGAATTTCCGCTCATCAGAACCCTCCCCCCATCCGGTGCCACAGTTCAGGGGGGTGCAGATACCTGTCTAAGACACGGGAGTCTATGCCTCTTCCATGCGCAGTAGGGAACCGGGAAGTGAAGCCGCAATGCTTCACTTCCTGATACCCTCATGAGAATGGCGGCGGCAGCTGCCGAGAGCCGAGCGATTGATAGGCCTCGGCTGCCGACATCGCTGGACTCCAGGAAAGGTAAGTGTCCATTAATTAAAAGTCAGCAGCTGTAGTATTTGTAGCTGCTGGCTTTTAATAATTTATTTTTTCGGGTGGACTCCCTCTTTAAAGTGTTTGTAACCCTGGGGCTGCATTACTCTGCCAGCCACTCTCTTGTATTGAGCTCTAACACACTGTGTATATGGAAAACGAAGCTTCTAAATACCATTTTCGTAGATATCTTAAGTCCGGTCATTGCAATGTATTCTTTAGTTTCCAAGCATGCCTAGTCTTGCTCTTCCAAAAAATTTCAGACGAAAACTGTACAATCTGGAATACAAAATGTTTCATGTTTGTCCCTTCGGATAGTTTCGGATGAACTGTCGTGATCATCTCTCGAAAGCTGTGTACTAACGATCATATTATTGTACGATCACTTCCAAAATATGTATTTTTCGTCTGAGTTTTTGATCACGTGTACCAGGCTTAAGAGGCAATTAGAGACGTTTTTTTTGAGGAGGAGCAGGTGTTCAATAGTATCGAAGGCAGCAGAAAGTAGTAAATAGTGAGGGCTGTAAGGGCTCAAGAAGGTTGTTGTCAGAGAGGTAGGAGCTGAGACGGTTGTAGACTAGGCATTTTGAGGTAAATGGGAGCAAGGTGATGGGTCTTAAGTTGTTCAGGTTGGTGGGGTCCAATGAGGGCTTTTTAAGCATGGAGGTGATCAGTGTATGCGAGTGATGAAGCATAGGGTAGATCCAAAGGGTGACCATAGTAGTTGCGAGGGAACAGGGTCCAGAAGACAGGTGGTAAAAAAAAAAGTTTGGCGGCCTCGCCAGCTGCCGTCATTATACTGCAGCAGGTTGGCTCTCCTGGATGAATCGCCGTAGGTGTACGTCGGCCGCTTTAGGAGCGATGGGGGCGCATGTGCCCCACTGGAGCTGATGCGCGTTGCCGGCGGCCGCAATAGCTCTACAACAGAGAGCCAGAACGGGGATCTGTCAATGTAAAACAGACAGATCCCCATTCTGACAGGGGAGGAGAGACAGATCTGCTGTTCCTAGTGATTAGGAACAGCGACCTCTCGCCTTCTCCCATCAGTCCCATCCCCCACAGTTAGAAACACCTCCCAGGGAACACATTTAACCCCTTGATCGCCCCTAGTGTTAACCCCTTCCCTGCCAGTGACATTTACACAGTAATCAGTGCATTTTTATAGCACTGATCGCTGTATAAAAGTCAATGTGTCAAAAGTGTCTGATCTATCCGCCGCAACGTCGCAGTCCCGCTTAAAATAGCAAATCGCCTCCATTACTAGTAAAAAATAAAAAATGACATAAGTCTATCCCCTATTTTGTAGACGCTATAACTTTTCTGCAAACCAACCAATAAATGCTTATTGCAATTTTTTTTAACCAAAAACATGTAGAACAATACATATTGGCCTAAACTGATGAAGACTTTCTTTTGGATATTTATTATTTCAAAAAAGAAAAAAAATTATTTTTATTTTTTGAAAAAAATAAACGCTTTTTTTGGTTTATAGCGCAAAAAATTAAAAAAATGGCAGAGGTGATCAAATACCTCCAAAAGAAAGCTCTATTCTGAAAAAACGGACATCACTTTTTGGGTACAACGTTGCACGACTGCTCAATTGTCAGTTAAAGTGACGCAGTGCTGTAGCGCAAAAAAATGGCCTGGTTATTAAGGGGGCAAATTCTTCCGGTCCTTAAGTGGTTAAGGTAAAAACTCTAAGATGTTCTTGTATGATAATTCTAACCCTGCCTGTACTGTCCTGGCAAATATTATTGATTGTAAACTACATGTAAACACAGGGCTAATGATTATGGTTTCATTCACACAGGCACAAAGGCCACTACAGCATGAATGAGGTTATGCATGTGGAGCCGCCTTGTGCTGCAAGCAGACAGCCTGTGTGCGTTCAGGGATACAATATCTCTTTTATTGGATCAGACTACATGGACCAACCTTTGCTCCCCACATGCATAAATGAGCCTTGGCCACTCATGACCCTGTTGCTGGTTCACTGGTTTTCCTTCCTTGGATCACTTTTCATATACCGTATATACTCGAGTATAGGCCGACCCGAATATAAGCCGAGGCACCTAATTTTACCACAAACAACTGGGAAAACTTATTGACTCGAGTATAAGCCTAGGGTGAGAAATGCGCAGCTACTGTAAGTGGAAAAGAGGGTCAACGATGCCCATTTGCAGCCTCACTGTGCCCATGCAGATGGACACAGATGACCGATTTGGGGGCCCTGTATCTCGGGGTCACTTAGTGCTAGGAACCCCATCTTTGGATACGTTGTAGTGCTAATTCGACTGGGTTGGAATGTCAAATTTGGGGTTCCTAGCTCCAAGTGTCCCTGAGATATGGGGCCCCAAATTCGGGTCAGAAAATGTCAAGCACTTTTCTGCAGCAGAGAATGACATTTTCCGAACCGACTTTGGGGCCCCGTATCTCTTAGTGCTAGGAACCCCATATTTGGATATGTTATAGTGCTAGGTCCACTGGGTTGGCACACCAAATTTGGGATTCCTAGACCCAAGTGGCCCCGAGATACGGGGCCCCAAAGTCGGGTCGGAATTTTTTTGCTGCAGAAAAGTGCTTGACTCGAGTATAAGCCGAGGGGGGCACTTTCAGCACAAAAAAAATGTGCTGAAAAACTCGGCTTATACTCGAGTATATACGGTATGTCCTGGAGATGCTGTGACCCAGTCATCTAGCCTTAACAATTTCGCCCCTTTTCCTACGTATGGCCATTTCCATACATGGGTATTGGCACTGCATTTTTTTTACATTTAGCTTTCAGCTGGAGAATCTCACAGCAGGCAACTGAATGGAGATGCATTACTGTGCAGGAAGCACAGCTTCCCAGTACACATATGGCACACTTTGAGCACTGGTGTACCTCTGTACACCAGCTCAGAGCTGGTCTTAATTACTGTCAGTTTCCTAATCTGGCAGTATTTAAGAATCTGTGGCTGCCAATATCAACCAAAAATCCACAAAAAAAAAAAAAAAAAACCACACATGATACAAATGTTTTAAATTGAGTTGTAGTTCAGCGAGTAAAAGAAGTATTTGATCCCCAAGCAAAAACCTGACTTGGTACTTGGTGGAGAAACCCTTGATGGAAAGCACAGAAGCAAAACGTTTCTTGCAGTTGGTTACCAGGTTTGCACACATCTCAGGAGGGATTTTGGTCCACTCTTTACAGATCTACTCTAAATCCTTAAGGTTTCTTGGCTGTCGCTTGTCAACTCAAAGTTTTGGGTCATTCTCATGCTGGAAGACCCATCCATGACCCATCTTCAGTGTTCTGGCTGAGGGAAGAAGGTTCTCGTCCAAGATTTTACAATACATGGCCCCTTCCATTGGCCCCACAAAGTCAGCCTGTACTTTTAGCAGAGAAACAGCCCCAAAGCATAATGCTTGACTGTAGGGATGATGTTCTTAGGGTCAGAGTCAGCCTTTTTCTTCCTCCAAACACAGCGAGTTGAGTTAATGCCTAATAACTCAATTTTGGTGTCTTCTGACCACAGCACTTTCTCCCAACCCTTCTCTGAATCATTTAGATATTCATTGCCAAACTTCAGACAGGCCTTTACAGGTGACATCTTGAGGGGGAACTTGCAGGAGCTGCAGGATTTAAATCCATGATGGCGTATTGTGTTACCTATGGTTTGTTTGGTGACTGTGGTCCCGACTGCCTTTGAGATCATTCACAAGCTCTTCCCGTGTAGTTCTGGGCTGATCCCTCAATTTTTTTCACAATCATCCTTACCCCATGGGACAAAATTTTGCATGGAGCTCCAGACTAAGGGCGATTGATAGTCATTTTGTATTTCTTCCATTTGTCAATAATCGCTCCAACAGTTGACTCCTTCTCACCAAGCTTCTTGCTGATGGTCTTGTAGCACATTCCAGCCTTGTGCAGGTCTACAATCTTGTCCCTGACGTCCATTAACAGCTCTTTGGTTTTGCCCATGATGAAGAGGTTTAAATGAAAGAAAGGTTCTGTGGACAGGTGTCTTTTATACAGATAACAAGTTGTCATTAGAAGCACGGTCTTAAATTGAAAAGACTAATCTGTGTATCACATGAGCACACACTGCAGCCAGTCTATGGGAGCCAGAATTATTGTTGGTTGGTAGGGGATCAAATACTTATTTTACTCACTGATCTGCAACTCAATTTATAACATTTGTGCCGTGATTTTCCAGATTTTTGGTCGATATTCTGTTTTGATCATTTAAAATACACCTATGATAAAAATTATAGACCCTTTATTTCTTTGTAGGTGGGCAAACTTATAATATCTGCAGGGGATCAAATAATTATTTTTCCCACTGTAGGTGCAGGTAGCTCAAAAGGAAACTACCACCAGAAATGTGTCATGTTAGTACTACGCCTACTAATAAATGCAGGTGACACAGATTTCTGGTTCATTTGGTATTTAGCTTTCTGACTTATGATTACAGTAAAACCTTGGACTGCGAGCAGAATTTGTTCCAGAAACATGCTTGTGATTCCAAAGCACTTGTATATCAAAGCAAATTTCCCCATAAGAAATAATGGAATGATTCGTTCCACAACTATATATATATATATATAGTCCATCCATATAAAAAGATTATAGCAATGGGATAGGTTGCGTAACCATAAAATGTTCATCCACAAATGGCAGCCTCAACAAGGGGATTAGAAGCAAAATCTGTCAGGAGCTACATGGTATAAAAGAGAAGAGAGGCGCTTCTAAGTGTAGCAATATGGTTACATTTAATGACTCATTAGCAACTCTCATGGTTGATGATTAAAAAAAGGAGGCACATCGAAGTATGCAGGCACCCGGGTAAAGCTGTTCAAATAGATCATCCTCCGCACCGCCGGCTCTTACCACTGTCAGTCTGCAATCGTGGCCGGGAAGACTACCATGCAGTAAAGCGATCTGAAAGCGAGGCTTGAACCGCTCGTGGAGTGCAGAGTGGAAAGGATGACGTTGATGGCAGTGCGGAAGATGGTCTATGTGGACAGCTTTACCCAGGATGCCTGCATACTTAAATGTGCCTGTTTTAAAATCAACCATGCGAGTTGCTAAATGTTGTACCTTCATTAAATGTAACCATATTGCTACACTTAGAGGTGCCTCTCTTCTATTTTATACTCAGTTGTGACATGACGCTACTTGTATATCAAGACATCGCTTGTATATGAAGTAAAAAATATATATTTTAAAATTTTGCTTGCCTTGCAAAACGCTCTCAAACCAAGGTTTTACTGTAGATCAGTTCTGACCTAACCTGATGAAGGATCTGTCCTAGATTCAAAACGTTTAATGTTTATATGCAAGCCGTGTTAGGTTAAAACATTACAAGGTGCTGTAGAACATTGTTTTGTGGAATAATTATATATATATATATATATATATATCTCTGAGTGTCGGTTAACTTTGCACTGTGTGCACCAAGTGCAGACAGTAGTAAATGCTGCCTACAATTGAAAAATATATAAAAAGGACTTGTAAAATTTAAAAAAGGAATTTATATTCTGAATGCTAATCACTACAGTATTAAAAACATACAGTTACCAGAATACTTTTTATATAGTTATACTACAGTGGTCTTTAAAAACGAGAATCAATCTAGGCTTGAATTTAAAGCCTAGATAATAAAATAAAAATATTAAATATATTGCGGCTTACTAGTCCTTATTGCGGTGACTGCATTATTTTGTAGGCTAACAGTGTCATCCGATATTCTGTAAATAACACTTCCAGTCCCTGGGTGGCTATGCCTAACCTCGGTCACACCAGTACAACTTCAGGCACGACATCCGATTTAAAAATCGCACCTGAAGTAGCATTAATGTATTTCTATGGCAGTCTCTTAATAGATACGATTTCAAGTAGTACTATTTGAGAAGGAGTTCATGTATTACTTTTCTACCATAGACTATAAAAGTAAATTGTGCTGCAAATCATGCCGGTGTCCTTATCAGCACTACTTGAGCCTGAAATAAGTGAAAGATTAAACCTTTGTATATAAACACCACTGTTTCTCCCTGTGACATGGACACCCCTCTCAAAGTATCACTGAAGTCATATCAAATCGTTACAAAGTACAGAAGTAGTACTGAAGTAAGGCTTTAAATCGCACTACTTTAAAACTGTACCCGGTGTGACTGCAAGCTTACTCCTCTATTGAATCTAGGTCTTCCTCTCCATCTCCATTACAAGGGGGTAGGGAAGATTGATAGTTTACAGCAGTGTTTCTCAACTGGGGTGCTAAGGCACCCTGGTGCACCCTTTGAGTTCCCTCGGGAGGCCGCCAGCACAAGACCCAGATAGGGAGATTCTTTTACGGGGGTGCTCTTTGATAGAGGGACTCTGATATGGAGGAACCTCTCATGTGAAGTTAATTTTTTTGAGGTAGTCGTGTGCATTGTCCCAGGTTTCGTACCAATATAAGTAACATTTACTTTTTTTTTTTTCATTATAGTGCCTTGAGATTTTGCATACTTTAAAAGGGATACTTTCATGCTGGAGCGGTGGCGGCGTTGATCGCTTTTCGGGCGGTAGCAGGGCGATTTTATCCCCCCCAAGAAGGGGTTAAAAGCGCCCATGATGCGGCACTTCTGAATCGCTTTTCGGGCGATTCGGAAGCGGTACCCATTCATTCCAATGGGCAGGGGCGGTGTGGGAGTGGTGTATACACTGCCCCCTCACTGCCCCAAAGATGCTGCTTGCGGGACTTTTTTTCCCCATCCTGCAAGCGCACCGCCCCAGTGTGAAAGCACTCGGGATTTCACACTGGGGTGGATTGAGAGGCAGTTTTCAGGCGCTATTTTTTTTTTTGGAGCCAAGTGCCTGAAAACTGTCTCCGTGTGAAAGGGGTCTTAAGAGTCTGCGACAAAAAATAAATAAAAAATTGGAGAAATACTGGATAGCATTGTTTTTGCTTTCAGTTCAGCTCACACGAAGTAAAAAAGGACATGGCACTTCTGGCATGATCAACACATTTTGTGTCCTTGATAAATGCTTAGTATGAAAAATGTAAAATTAATGCAGCCACCACATCTAAGCATTGGTAAACTGCAACATATTTATCTTTTGTTCTTGGTATTCCTTTTCACTGTCAATTAGTTTCCTGATTTCACGTTTTATTATTTTGTGGTTATTAATAGCTGTTTATGCTACTTATAAGTGGGGAAGTATCATTATTACATCACTGCTGTTGCAAATGCGGTTTATCTTGATTGAGTTGTGTTTTCTGAAGATCAGTATATTAATAAACACACCGAACCACAACTGCTGTATCACAATATTGTACAATGTTATCAGTGGTTTGTTACCTCTGATTGCAACGTTTGTATCTTTCTTCAGTTATATTGCATGAGGAAGAGATTCAAGGCTAAAACTGTTTTTCAGCATATAACTGTACTTATAGTGCCCAAGGCATTTTGTAGGGATACCTTCAATATATGCTTCTTGTTCCAGAAGTCTGTGACTAAGTGAAACAATAGCACATAGGTCAGTAATAAATAATAATTAGCAGTCAGAACTGTGTCATATTTGTGAGAACAGAAAGGCATTTATAAGAAAATCTGAAATAGGAAAAATTATGTAGGATGCTAATATGCGACATGGTGAAGCTCAGATCAGTATACAGTTCTGAGCTTCACCATGTCACGCCATTAGCATAGATCTCAATGCTCTCTGTCTACCTGTTGCATTATAGATTTGATCATGGTTTGGTTAGTAAGATAAAAAGGCCCATATAGAGGCAAAATTACTTCTATATTCTGTACATTATTGTATACAGTAATATAAAATAGTAAAGCTGCCCACAGTTACATATACAAATTACACATGCAAGAAAGGTATTTATAAGTAATTCTGAAATGATAAAAATATGTAGGCTGCTGATAGGTTTCTGAAAATGAGACCTCATGCACACTGAAGCTGATAAACTGAAGTTTTTAAGAGTTTATTTTTTTTTTTTTTTTTACAGCCCTGAGAAAATGGAGTACTGTCCGTGATACTTTTTTACAGCCCTTAAACTCCCCTCCATGCTATCCTATGTGTCCATGTGCACACATGGATGTTTATCAGCAAGGGAGTGTATGGGCTGTTGTCTGAATGCCCTAAAATCACGTTCAAGAGCAGTTCTTCGGACCACAAAAAATGCTGAAAAACGCACAAACGCTCATAAATGTGATTTTATCAGCGTTTTTTTTACATTGCAGAGCTGAGTGTAATTTAACCACTTGTCGACCAGCTCATGCAGATATACTGTGGCAGGTTGGCAGCGCTGCGTGAATCGCCGTACCTGAATGGCGGCGTGCTCTCGCTGCGGGAGCGTGCCTGCGGGTCAGGCGGACTATGTCTGCCGGCCACCTGCAATTGCCTAGTACAGAGGCAGAACAGGTGTAAACAAGTGGATCCCCGTTCTGACAGGGGACATGTCAGATCTTCTGTTCCCAGTTTTATCAGGAACAGTGATCTCTGTCATGTCCCAGTGAGTTCATCCCCCTACAGTTGGAACACACCTACCAAAACACACTTAACCCCTTGATCGCTCCCTAGTGTTAACCCCCTTCCCCGCCAATGTCATTTTTACATTGATCAGTGCATTTTTATAGCACTGATCGATGTAATAATGTCACTGGTCCCCAAAAAGTGTAATTTGGGGTCAGATTTGCCTGCCAAAATGTTAGAGTCCCGCTAAAAAATGGCAGATCGTCGCCATTACTAGTAAAGATAGTAAAAAAAATAAAAAGTCCCTAAATCTATACCATAGTTTATAGACGCAATAACTTTTGCACAAACCAATCAATATACGTCTATTGCAATTTTTTTTTTTTTTTTTTTACCAAAAATATGTAGAATTATATATCAGCCTAAACTGATGAATAAATGTGTTTTTTTATATTTTGTTTTCAAAGAGCTACAATTTCAAAATTGTAGCTCTTTGCTTGTTTATAGCGCAACAAATGAAAACCGCAGGAGGTGATCAAATTCCAAACAAAAGAAAGCTCCATTTGTGGAAAAAAAGGACGTTAACTTTGTTTGGGTACAGCGTCGCACAAGTGATGCAGTATTTTTGGTTACAGGCGTTTCAGGTATACACAGAGGTCTATGATGAGCCCCTCATCCCTTCTCCTTCTATAGCTTTATTATCCATTCTCTAGGGCATGATCAAATCCCAAGAAGCTAGTCTACTTAGATAAATTCTTTCCGCAGCTAGACATTCGCGGAGCACCTCGATTCTATCCTTATCCTCGAATTAAATCAACGATATCATGTTGATGGAGGAGCTACAGGCTAAGGAGCTTGATAAATGGGACAAATTTACCAATGTGAGGTATATTTGGATGCATTTCTCATCTTCGGAGCGGCTCACACTTTAAAACCCATACCCAACTGTTCGTGTGTGTCATTTGTCCTCTTTGGTTGTCAAGAGAACTCGTGTCTACTTCTAGGCTGTATTCCTACCCTTTTCTTTTTCCTCTATCCCTTCCCCTTTGTTTTTATGTTCTTTTCTACCCAATTCTTTTCTATACACCAATTTTCTCCATGAGTATTACCAGACTCTTATTTTGAGTCATCAGCCACTGTACTAAATATACGCATATTAAGATCCTCCTATGGACATCTACTCTATGGGGGTGAAGTAATTATACTACGGTACTTCCTAGCATAGTTTGATGGTGTTCCCTTATTCATAATAATTGTACCCTCATTGATCATCTTATTTTTCTAGGGGGGAATGATCCCTTGCAAGTATTGTTTTTGGTACACTGTATTTCTCAATTTGAGTTTGGAATTCATGTACTTTTTTTGTTTCCAACTTTAAATGCATGAATTGTCTTTGTAATCCTTCAAAATTTGTTAATAAAAATATATTCAACCTTAAAGCGATGCAGTTCCGTATCACAAAAAATGGCCTGGTCATTAAGGGGGCAAATCCTTCTGGGGCTGAAGTGGTTAAAAAAAAAGCCCAAAAAACACTGAAAAACGCTCAAAAATGTGTTTAAAAACACTGTTAAAAGCGCGTTTTTAAAGCAGCATTTTCCTGCCAGCAATCCGACATCAAGAAAGACTTTTTTGAACGTCCTGTGTGCATGGAGCCTGAGTGTCTAGCTGTCATATGGATACAACACCTTTAGCTAATACTAATCTGATACACTGAGTAGTATTCAGATTGCTCAACACCGATTTACTAATCTACATACCTGTTCTTTGTCAGAAGCATAAAGTAATGAAGCCAGGAACAGTCAGAGATTTAGAAAAAGAAACAAACGACCCAAACCAAAAATAAATAAATAAAAAAAAAAAAAAAAAAAAGCAGCAAATCATAGCCTACACATTTTTCAGTACACAACGTCAGTAAAACGCTCAAAAGTCGCTGACATAGCTGTCTGCACTAATAAAAAGAAAAGAGAAAGACTTTTGCACTAAGGCAAGAGTGAAAAAAGCTGATGGCAGAATACTCTGGTGAAAGTATGACAATATGGGGACAAAAGAGTGCAGCTCTAGTAGGGCTGCAACGATTATTTTCATAATCGATTAGTTGGCCGATTATTGTTTCGAATAAATCGGTTAATAACCCTAAAAAAAAAAAAAGTGTGGTGTATAATTTAGTTAATATGTAAAGTTTAAAAAAAAAAAAAAAAGGCAATTTATTCTTAAATATCTATATGCAGTGGTAAATATAAATAACAAACTATATGGTTAGGGAGCAAAATATTTAATCCACTCTGAGAATAACAGACAGAGATATACTTTTTTTGGCCAATTAGTTGTTGGGCAGATAAAAAAAAAAAACAAAAAACAAAAAACACAAATTTCTGCAAAAATGCATTACATGCTTTTGTGCAGCTTCTTCATTGAAGTATATTGAACCAAAAAAAGCACAGTTTTGCTTTAAAAAAAAAGTCCCTGTCCCTTTCCAAACAGCAGCGGCTGAAAAAAGCATAGATGTGAACGTTTCCCACAGGAAACCATGTAAATAAACTGTAGTGCGTTTCTGCAAAAAGCACCAAAAAACACATAAAAGTGTGAACCAGGCCTGAGAAGTTTAGTAACATAATGGGGGTTAAAAAAAACTAAAAAAAAGAAGCAGATTACAGTAGTGATTATCTGCTTCTTTTTTTTTTTGTACTATAAATGGCTCATTTTAGTTTTTATTAGCCCCATTATGTTACTGGCCGATTAATCGATTATGAAATTAATCGATTACTATTTTCATAATCGATTAGTTGTTTCAGCCCTAAGCACTAGCAAATTAAAAAGTGCTGAAAATACCCGATACATTGGGCCATTTTGGAACCCGAGGATCGGAACAGTTTTCTCCTTAGTGCACTGTCAATGCTCAAGTACTTTTAACACTTGTAAGTGCGAAATTTTAAATATTTTCTCGGTACTTCACTGTGGTCGGTTTCTCTGTTCCATCTCTGTTTATGATGGCTGACGCTGGCAGGCTTGGCTGGAAACCGCTGGTCTTGCTTGGGCAGACAGGAGTTTGAGAGGCTCATTTAAAAACATGTGACCAGGGTTTGGAGCCGGTGATGAAGGATTTTACAAACTAAGGCTTGTGTTGACCTCCTTTGAGGTCATAAGCTTCCGGTAAGCCTCCTACTTGTCACATTAGGGTGGTGTAAAATTTCTTGCAGTTTCTTCTTTTGGTGAGATCTCCGCATTTAATTCAAAAGGACTGCTTCTATACTATTGCACACCATTTCACCTGAAATCACTAGTTAGATTTCAATGAGAAGGACTTTATTGTTATATGAATTCGATGTCATTTTTTTTTGTTTCAGTTTATTCATTGTACACATAATCAAGCATATACAATGCTGTGAAAAATTATTTGCCCCTTTCAGATTTTTTTTTGCATATTTGTCACACTTTGATTCCGATCAAAAATTTTTATTATTACACAAAAGGTAACCCGAGTAAATACAAAATGCAGTTTTTAAAAATGATGGTTTCATTTATTAAGGCAAAAAAGCTGTCCAAACCTGCCTGGCTTTATGTGAAAAAGTAATTGCCCCTAAACCTAATAACTGTTTGTGCCACCCTTGGCGGCAACAACTGCAATCAAGCATTTGGGATAACTGGCAATAAGTCTTTCACATTGCTGTGAAACAATTTTGGCCTACTCCTCTTTGCAGAATTGTTTTAATTCAGCCACATTGGAGGGTTTTCCATCATGAACGGCCTGTGTAAGGTTATGATACAGCATCTCAATTGGATTTAAGTCCGAGCTTTGACTAGGCCACTCCAAAACCTAAATTTTGCTTTGTTTGAATCATTTGGAGGTGGACTTGCTGTTGTGTTTCGGATCATTGTCCTGCTGCATAACCCAAGTGCACTTAAGCTTGAGGTCACAAACTGATGGCTGCACATTCTCCTTTAGGATTTTCTGGTAGAGCTCAGAATTTATGGTTACATCAATTATGGTAAGTTGTCCAGGTTCTGAAGCTGCAAAGCAGCCCCAGACCATCACACTACCACCACCATGTCTGACTGTTGGTATGATGTTCTTGTTATGAAATGCTGCATTAGTTTTATGCCAGATGTAACGGGACGCACACCTTCCAAAAAGTAACATTTTTGTCTTATCAGTCCACACAATAATCGAAATATTTTTGGTAAATGTGAGATGAGCCTTTGTGTTCTTTTTGGTCAGCAGTGGCTTTGGCCTTGGAACTCTCCCATGGATGCCACTGCTGCCCAGTCTCTTTCTTATTGTTGAATCATGAACACTGATCTTACCTGAGGCCTGCAGTTCTTTGGATGTTGTTCTGGGTTCTTTTATGACCTCCTGAATTAGTCGTCGTCATGCTCCTGGAGTCATTTTTGTAGGCCCGCCACTCCTGGGAAGGTTCATCGCTGTTCCAAGTTATCTCTATTTGTGAATAATGGCTCTCCCTGTGGTTCACTGGAGTTCCAAAGCCTTAGAAATGTCTTTGAAACCCTTCCTAGACCGATGCAGGTTTGTTTCTAATCTGTCATTTTTTTAGATTGTGGCATGATCTGTGTTTTTTGATATTAGTTAGCGTGCTTCAATTTGTCAGGCAGCTTCTATTTATGCGATTTCTTGATTCAACTGGTCTGGCAGTAATCAGGCCTGGGTGTGAGACAAGTGAAGTTTAACTTGGCTTTCCAAAAAATTGTGGTTAATCACAGTTCATTTAGGATTGAGCATGGGAGGGGGCAATTACTTTTTCACATAGGACCAGGCAGGTTTGAACAGCTTTTTTCCCTAAATAAATGAAATAATAATTTCAAAATTGCATCTTGGATTTTCTCAGGTTATCTTTGTGTAATATTAAAATTAGTTTGATGATCTGAATCATTTAAGTGTGATAAATATGCAAAAAATAAATAAAAATCAGGAAGGGGGCAAATACTTTTTCACAGCACTGTATTATTCACATTTGAGCCATACTGTATCAGGTATTTTGAGCACATTAATTTTCTAGCACAGCACTCTTTTGTCCCCGTAGCAGTCTGCAGTTCAGGTATAAATCAGCTCGTTTTGTGCAAAGAAGCTGGAGGCACCAATGTATTCGTACGACAGATCGTACGACTTTTTTCGCATAATAGTCACAAGTAGAAATTGAATAGGTATCTAAAGTCACGAAAACTCTCGTACGACAGAAATTTTTTTAAATCGGAAGTGATGGGGTGTGTTGTAATGTATTTGTATTGTATCGGACGACAACTATACCAACTAAACGAAAATCATACGATCTGGTATCGTACGAGGAAAATTTTTGTGGTTGTCTGATCGAATAATATCGGGTCATCAGCTCTCGAAAGTAGTGTACAGGCGATCCGAAAATCGTACGATTCTTCCTCGGACGACAGTTTTCGTACGATATTCGGATCGTGTATATGGACCATAAGGGAGGGTCATAACCCGTCAGTTTATTTTTCTGCCATTTGTGTCCCATTGGGGAGATTTCCCTTTACTTCCTGTCCCATAGCCAAAACAGGAAGTGAGAAAATCCCTGCAAAGGGAATCCCTTGGGGACCCCCCAGGTCACCAGAACTAGTGTCCCCATTGGAAGATTTCCCCTCCATTACTTTTCTGGGGACAACCCGAAAATTTGGGATTTTCTTTTACTTTCATTTTCAATGATAATGGTAATCAGGACAAATAGAGGGGGTGACACCCCCCCACAAAAACGGGGACACAGATGGCAATAAAAACTGACAGCTGTTCTAATCTCAATACACTCTAAAGCCAAAAAATAAAAAAGTTTTGCCTTTAAACTTTAATACAGCCAATCTTTATCTTAGGGTAGATTTGACTTAAAGGGGGATTCCACCCTCCGGTGTCACATTTGGCACCTTTCAGGGGGGAGGGGGGTGCAGATACCTGTCTAAGACAGGTATCTGCACCCACTTCTGGGCATAAACTCCCACGGGAGTTTACGTCACTTCCTGTCCCGGCGCGCTGTCTGCCGGGACACACACGTGTCCCGGCAGACAGCGCTGAAGATTCTCATTGCGCCGCGCGACTCGCGCATGCGCAGTAGGGAATCGGGAAGTGAAGCCACTTCCTGATTCCCTCACCGAGAATGGCGCCGGCTACAGCAGAGAGCCAAGCGATCGATCGGCCTCTGCTGCCGACACCGCTGGACCCTGGAACAGGTAAGTATCCATTTTTTAAAAGTCAGCAGCTGCAGTATTTGTAGCTGCTGGCTTTTAAAAAAAAAAAATTTCAGTAAAGTCCCGCTTTAAATCATGATTTAAATCACTAGTAAAAAGGCTTGATTTATATAAACTCGATTTAAATCATAATTTTTAAAGAGCAACTGTCATCCTCTGTGGTGGATCGGAAATGACGACAGGTGCTCTTTAAATGTAAGGACTTATTCTTGCTGGGAGTTAGAATCTTTAATATTTGCAAACAAAATGAAGGCTTCCTATTTAGAATAATAAGCTGTCAGGTTAGTAATACAGCAATATCAGAACTGATGCAATCATACTGTCATGAATCTGCAGTAATACTTTCATGCCCTGTCTGCTTACCTCTGGTTGTGCATCAGCCTTTGGGCCCGCACTCTCACACCTGTCTGCTTAAAGTGGAAGTAAACCCCCCTATCGTTTTCAGCCAAGGAAGCTGCCATCTTTGCCTCTGTTTAATCTTCAACTGCCACAGTGCTGCACATGTGATCCGTTATGACACCAGCCATTGGATGGTTTGACTGTTTGGTTGAGAGCACAGCCAATGTGCAGTTAGCATTCACGGCATGCCTTTTTTTTTTTAGACTGTTAAATCGATGGGTTTACTTCCGCTTTAAGTAATCTTCCCTCAAGCATGGCTCCACCGCAGCCTCTAACTGGGAACACTATATTACCCTGTGCACTGCAAGCCAGCCTCGCTGATCAATATTGTGCGTTTGGCTTCCTGTATGTGTCTTGCCGCGTGCTCTACGTCTGCTTCAGTTTACCGTCCTTGGCATGTTCTTGACTATCCTTGTCTGCTTCATACTCTGACCTTTGGCGTGTTCTTTGAGTACACGTCTGCTCGTTGCCCCGACCTTTTGGCTCATCTCCCGACCATCCCTTGTTGTCCCGGTCTGCTGCTTCCTCTCTATCCTTGAGTAGCCTACAGTGAGCTGGGAGACCCTGGGGGCCACAACCTGTAGCCAGTTGCAGCGAAGTCCATCCCCACCACTAGGGCTCTGGTAAACACCTGTTGGCTCTTTGACTCCTGGGCAGGCGCGGTGTAGGAGTGCTGTATACAGTGCTCCTGCACTGGCCCCAAAGATGGCGCTTGCAGGACTTTCCCCATCCCGCAAGCGCACCGCCCCAGTGTGAAAGCACTCGGGAGGCACGAGAGGCAGTTTTCAGGCGCTATTTTTAGCGTTAATACGCCTGAAAACTGTCTCACTGTGAAAGGGTTCTTAATGGGCAGGTACCTGCTCTGCACTGCAAGCACTTCCCCATTACAGACCCCTTTAACACCAAGGGCGTTTTGCAGGCGCTATAGCGTTAGAAATAGCGCCTGCAATCCGCCCTAAAACAGCTGCACCATTGTCTGTAGTGTGAAAGCCCGAGGGCTTTCACACTGCAGCGGTGCGCTGGCAGGGCGTCACAAAGTCCTGCCAGCAGCTTCTTAGGAGCGGTGAACTCACAGCTCCTCCACCGCTCCTCCAGTGCTGCTCCCCATTGAAATCAATGGGCAGCGCTGTAATTCCGCCGGCAAAACGCTGCTATTGCGGCGTTTTGCCGGGGTTTTAACCCTTTCTCTGCCGCCAGCGGGGGTAAAAGCGACTCGCTAGCGGCCGAAATGCGCCGCAAATCTGACGGTAAAACGATGCTAAAAATAGCGGCGTTTTACCGCCTACGCTATGGGTGGTGTGGTGTGAAAGGGGTCTTAGAGTCTGTGTAAGTGTCTAAAAACCCACTGTTTTGATATCTGTTTTGGAAAGTGATGCGAAATCCAAAATTTTAGAGTTGTCACCAGAACAGGGGATCGAGGGACAATTTTCCAAATGGGATCATTTTTTTTCCTCACTGCGATTTCCTCTCACTTCCATTTGTGTCTCTGGGACAGGACATGACATGACGGTAAATCTTACAAACTGGGTACAGTCAGCAAGAAAATTTTTAAAGGGGTCTTATTCTATCCAGATCAACAGTTTTGGCTTACATGCACCTTAAAGCTTTATTTTTAGATATGATAATTATTAAACTATTACATTGGTCCAGCTTGGCCGTACCTGTGGGATCCCCTGTGATGTCACGATCTCTACCTCGTCCAATCAGAACACACTTTGCATCCACTCTAATGGAGATCATTGTAGTAGCAGTGCTTATTACAGTGATTTCCAGCTTCCATGGTGATCCCACAGGTATGGCACATACATAGTTACATGCTTACATTCCTGTAAGCTGGAACAAACAATTGCTATATCTAAACTTCAGCTTTAATCCTCTTTGATCTGATTATTTAGATTTATTCATAATTTTTACGTGTATACCTGAACAAAATCAAAAAGCCTCAAACTCCTCTTTAATGTTATTCTTTTTTATTACATGCTGCCATAACAAAGAGAAAGTCATTGACTTAGGCCCCTTTCACACTGTCGGACCGTTCAGGTCTGCCTCTCAGTTTTGACGGTGGACCTGAACGGGCGCTCCATGCTAGTCTATGGAGCGACGGATGTCAGCAGTGGCATGTCCGCTGACATCCTACCCGGTCCGATCCGCCAAAAGCAGATGGATGGCCCCATGTCTGGATCCGTCGCTGGTGGATCGGATCGGGTGAGAGCTGTCCGTTTTCATCCGATCTCTCCATAGAAGCCAGCGGCGCTCGACAAGCCCCTCCCCGCTCAGTGAGCAGAGAGGGACCTGTCATCCGCCGGCTCAGCGGATATCAACGGGAGAGATCTCCCGCTGAGCCGGCGGACTCCGTGGAAGCGGATCCGCCTCGTGTGAAAGGGGCCTTATAAACTCTCAAATAAGAAAAACAAAGCAAAAGTAAGGTTACCTAGAGACAACAATTAGGTTTAATGCTTCAACTGAAGAAAGAAGCGCGTGATCGATTGCCCCAGATTATGGCTCCACTCTTTCATCATGTAAATCCACTCCCAAATATAAATATTATAGAATCATACAGAAGTATTCTGCTTCTCCTCATCAGACAAAAAATGTATTTTCCTCCATAGTTACACTTATCTTCGTTTCTTAAAAACACCCCCAGCTAAAGGCTTCAGGACAACCCATGAGAAACATCTCACGTTACTGGAAGGGTCAGATACACTTTACCAGCCCCATTTGATCAACACATCATTCTGAATAAAAGGTTTACAAAGCTTTTAGCTGAATTTTAACAAATGGCAAAGTACTGAGCTAACTAAGCAGGATATAAGGGAAATGTACATTTGTGTAATCTCTCCATATATACACGTCAATGGCTTATACAATACAGTATGACACCAAGCATCCCCTTGGAGATGGAGCCATCCAGTGGGGACTCATCAGAACAGGTTAGATTGTTCTGTTCCACGAAGGGTCTTGTGAAATGATTTCAATGGCACTTCACATTGCTGGCTGGAGGAGCAGGTGGAGGAAATTCACTGCCTTTAGCTTATCATTATCAGAAAACCAATGTCTGGGACAGTGGCTGACAGGAGGTGTATAAATGAGATGTAACAATTTTTTTCTGTTATTGAAAGGTAAAAATGTACCTCTACACTGAGCCAAACTGTCAGACAATGCAAACATCTTCAATGGAATCATGCAACAATCTGACTGCAAAGATAGTAACCAGCAGATAAGCGCCATTTACTGGAATGCTCATCGGATGACATAAAAAGTTCTAAGGGCTCTTTCAGACAGATAGTAATGCTTACCACCCATTGAAAAGCGATCTGCACTGCTTCACAGAAGGCAGTATAGAAGTGCCTGGCAGGCATTCAGGAGTGCATCCGGACGCCTGTTTTTTTTTTTTTTTTTAAACCTAATTACTGAAAGGCAATTTCATGTTGCAGGACTGCATGGTTTTGGTGTGGCCCCATTGATCTCAAAAGGGTGAATCTGAAAGGCGGTGCCTCTCGTCAAACTCTTCAATCTGAATTCAAACCTTCTGTTTTCACCTGGTGACCTGGCCAGTAACAAACCTCTTGTATTAGTGAGACATAGGAATGAGCTCAGGCATGTTCGCATCCGCACATGCAGAGCCCGCCAAGAAGAAGTCGGCACTGCGGAGTGCTTATCACAAGCAGTGAGGCATTTTCCCGATCCGCGGCTGCAGAGATCGGGAAATGTCTCACTGACTGATTAGCGTTGTGCAGTGCCGACTTCCTGGCGGTCTCTGCATGTGTGGTTGCGAACATGCCTGAGCTCATCCTTAGTAGGGGTGCAACGGATCAAAAAAAAAAAAAACTCACAGATCGGATCGTTCCTTGGATCGTATAATTTTTCGGATCAGCAAAAAAAAAAGACAAATCTTGTAACACCCACCGGAGTTTTCGATTTCACGGTTATTTTCAACACAAAAAACTGAGCTTATATGCTTAAATACAGTATTTGTAAATCAGATGGACTGTTTAGATGTTACATTTTAAAAGCAGCAGCAAACCTGCTGACCTTACAAATTTGTGTACTCGGATTTACGAATACTGTATTTAAGCATATAAGCTCCGTTTTGTGTTGAAAATAACTGTAAAATCTAAAACTTCGGTGGGTGTAACAAGATGTCCGCTTGCCCCCTTCTCACTCTATCATTACTGTGCAGAAGTGTGGGGTGTAGCAAGATGGCGGCGATGAAACGTCACTTCCTGACGAGACAGTGGCCGCCGCCGGGTGTACCAAAATGGCCAGTGCTCCGGAGCTAGGCCGAAGCCGCGGCCTTTTCTATGGCCGAGGCAGCGGAGCGCTCCGTAGATCACGCGGCGTGCCGATCCGAACAGGTTGACCCGTTCAGATCACAGATCGGTGACAACTCTGGATGAATGAGAACAGGAGGCACAGCAGCATTGTCAGTCTGGGGGGAGGGGAGTGGTAAATGTATGAACAAATATAAATCCACCAAACAAATTGAAGCCAAACTACAGCTCACACTTTATAATCAGTTAGTTTTTTCCCTTTTGGGATAAAGGTTTTGCATTAATAAATAAAAGCGGATTAAAATCACCCCTGTCAGTGTTTGTCTCATCCATGTAAACCGATACATTCTGCGGGAGAGCTTGTGCTTTTGAAAAACAACAATTGCTGACTGGATCACCAGATGAAAACAGACAAAAAAAAACTAATATAGCCATTGCATCTAGGAATTGGTAAGCTGCAACAAATTTTTGCTTTTTGGTTTAACCCTCGCTGCAGTAAAAACAGCAGTGTTAGGAAATTGAAAGGCACCCAGTGGTGCAAACAGTGAAGTAGTTCCCAGTGCTTTAGCCAACGCTGTATCCTGGCCTAGGCCGACAAGGCCCAGGCCTAGGGCAGCACGGAAAGAGTCCCCGTCGGCAGTGTAGCGCCAGTCTTATGGGGTATAGTGGGCTGAGAGGCAAATTAGTCTAGCGCCCCCCATAAAGCAGCCGCACTGCTTCCAGTATGTGGGCGGATAGCATTTCGCAACTGTGGGTGGGTGGGGGGGGGGGGGGGTGTGCCGCTTCCAATTTTGACTGTCCTATCATCCTGGACCACAAACCTTCCTCACTGTGCTATGTTCTCTGCTGCACCATTGGCATGGTAATATCTTCTTAGTCCTCCCAATAAAATTATTAGAAATTTGTGCTTAAAATTGAACTATAGGCACAACTTTTGTTAAGAGTAAGGGAGGGTTATAGCCCCTGTCAGTTTATTTTTACCATCCCTGTCCCATTGCAGAGATTTCCCTTCACTTCCTGCCCCATATCCAAACAGGAAGTGAGAGGAAACATATGCAAATTAAGGAAATCAATTGCCCCCCCCCCCCCAGGCCCTCAGAACTAGTGTCCCCACTCGAAAATTTCAGGGCATGTCTTTAAGAACAAGGGGTGTGGCCTTGACAGGAAGCGGCGAGTCATAGTTAAATTAGGGGGTACATGCGTTTAGTCAGGCCTAGGGCAGCACAAAACCTAAATACACTACTGGCTTTAGCCCAGACTGCCTTTACAGACAAAGTGAGTGTTTAGAGACAGGGTAACAATCTGGGGCTGTGCCACGGCTCTGGACCTGGAAAGCGCTTTGGGGCCAAATTAAAAACAGTAAATTCAGGTCTGGAAACCAACACAATGCAGAGCCCAGTAACAAAAAGGTCCAGCAGGGCAAGGCCTCCAAAGCTAAGCTGAGGTAGCGCCGAACCAGATACTGTAGATGCTACTGAATATGTTAACCAGCTCAAGCCGCAGCGTCAGCAAAGTCACAGAGAAAAAGTTCTATAAAGCAAAGAAGGCTGGCAAAAAAAAAAATAGACTTTTTCAGCAGAGATGAAAGTAATGTATCCAACTTCCCAGGACACTAGCAAAAAACTGAAGCGTGTTGGGTAGGTGGACACTAATGAGAGGCACTGATGAGGGAGTGGGTGCATCTGCCCAAAAGGATTTGGTCAGAATCCATACAGTAGACAAACAAGATAAGTGTCAAGTGACAAGTTTCCACCTGTGTCATAGGTGGAGACCTTTAGTTCTCCCATATAGAGGAGTGTATGGCTCCCATGGTTCAGAGAAGCAGGATCTCCCAGTCTATGGATAGTGTAGGACCCACTAATCATGGGGTACTTCGTTGCAGTAAGTGGGCTTAAGCACCATACAGCAATATGGTGTGACCAAATCCCCATATCTTTTGATAATGTTTTTTGAAAATGTCTAGGTGTTTTAAATAGCCTTGCAGGAAGTAAATGTCTTTTTTGCATGTGTGCGATGTAATATTTTGTTCTACTGATGATACAGGCAAGCTGTCCTTTTGCATAGCATGCCTGTATCTTCAGTGGAACGATGGCAATGCATAAACTGACCACGCTAGCATGGATTGACTGCAGTTTACTTGTAGGAGAAGCAGCGCAGGCTGGAACAACCAGGTAATCTAGAACTTTTGCAGGCAGAAATATACTGAAAAGGCAGACTCCTGCCCTTCAGGTGAAAGCATTTGGGCGGCTGCGCTGCCGCCCAATTGCTCACACGTATCCCTGGTATCGGTGCGCAACCCCTCCATGCTTTCTGAGCTCTGCGTGCCCATCTGCAGGCGCCGGCAGCTGGGGGGAGAAGGAGGAGAACACATCTGCTTTCCTCGCCCTCCTTCTTTGACCAAGAAATCGATGTCTATGACGTTACTCAGTATCCCAAGCTAGCTTAGCCGCAAAGGGATGTTTTGCAATGTGATCTGAAACCTCCGCCAGATGAAAAAATGGCCATGAAGACTCTATGAAAAACTTTGAAAACGCGTTACCTTCCTATCGGTTTACAAAGGCCAGCAGTATAAGGGTTAAGTAATAGTTAACGTTGATTGGGAGAGTTTAGTTCCCCTTTAAGGCATTGTCAGGGGAAGTACTGTAATTTCAGTCAGTGGTAATTAATACCTGGAAGTGTTCAACTTAAATATTACTTAGCATGTGTGGGGGATGACCAGACAGCGAATGTTCAGTCAGAAAGGACACCACTGTATTGTTTGAGGGGGCTCTAAGTGCCCATTTTCATCAGATGCGTGTTATGCTCTATAGAACGCATGCTCCTTGGTGTGCAGTGTGTGTGGGCAGTGCGATGCACTACTTCTTCACTTTAACCTGTTTCCGCTGGCTGTATGCAAATATGTGGTGGCTGGCTGGCTTTTAACTGAGAGCCTTCGCACATATGCACCCATGGGGAAGGGCTTTCGATGCTGAGAGCACACTCACTGCATGCTCCCAGCAGAGTGACCATGCTATCATGGACAGCTGCCGATCATAGTTTTTGATCAGAAAGACAGGCATTCAGATGCTCTTAATCAGTTCTCACCCCACCTACAGTCAAATGATAGGCAGGCGGGCTCGCTCTAGATCCGGGTGGACGTCACAGGGCACGATCTGTCACCCGCTGTGTCCGGTGTTCTGGCCTGCTGCCGGTACCATGTGATCTCTGTGACCAATCACAGCAGATTACATGAAAATTGTACACAAAAAATGTCTTCCATTCATTGTGTACTATTTTCACGTGATCTGCTGTGATTGGTCACAGTGATCACATCGTACAGACAGGGCCATGCACAGCCCATCTGTACCATATGATTAGCTGTGGCCAATCACAGCTGATCACAACAGTAAACCCCGATATTCACTGTTATAAGCAATTATAGTGTGATATACATACATACGGTACATATACACACACACTTTTTTGTATTATTATAATGATAAAACCTGGGATTTTTTATGGCTCAAACTTTCAGACTGGGGGGGGGGGGGGGGTCTTTTTCTGTTTGAATTTTCTAAGCATTTCAAAACAGCAGGACATGTGTCAGACAGGAAACTGTGATAACAACAAAAGTATACCAATAAGCACATATTAAAAGCCATTTGATATTCCGACTCATTTCTGGATTGGTGGCTATAGGCAAGGAAAAAAAAAAAGTTTAGTTACATCACTTTTGATAAATAAGTCCCTGAATACTAATCAAACAGTATTTAATTTTTTCTGGAAACTCCCTTTAAAAAACAGAAACATTCTATCAATACCTATCGATGATTGCAAGCTACTATTCAATAAACAAGAGGTCTTTCCAGAACCTGTAGTACCGGGACAAAATGCCTTATTGTTTCCATGTGGCAAGTTCAGTCCATTGATTTCACCCCCCCCCCCCCCCACCATTGACAGTAATTTGGTAATTATAGGTAAAACTTTAAAAGCTAGAATAGAGACCTATACATCAGAAATAACATGTACATTATGACATAAGTGAGATCACTATGTAAATTTCACAGTGTTCTGCGCTGTTTGCATTTAACGAGAGGAAACGCTTCAGTATGCTGGCGGTCATCAGGTTGTTTACTTTAAACAAAGTTCAGCAATAACATCATATTGAAATCTGAAAGTCAAATCTTGCTGAACAGTCTTCATTTCCATATGCATATATCCCATCACAGTAGGAGGGCGCCCCCATGTGATGCTTCCAGGATTATACCCAAACTGAAGTACAGCACAAAATGCATGCATAGGACAGCAGGCAGAAAATGCAGTACAGAGCACCACAAAATATAATAAAATGTATACATGAGTGACAATGTATAAAAATGAAAACTCAAAAGTGAAAAGCGTTTTTTTGTTTTTTTCTCCAGGTAGATAGATACTAGTATAGTGAATTGGTCCCCTCTCACTACACACTATGGAGCAAATCCAAAATGTCATCATAAAATCCCATTTGTAGTTTATACAACCTGGTGTGAAAAGCACCATTATGCCTAAATGGTTAACTCCATTCATGACCAGAAGTCATTGATACATACATACACAGACTAAATTTAGCAGCTTTGATACGTGTCAGTTAAAGAATAAGGTTTTCTTTTTTTTTTTTTTTCAAAGATGACTTCAATGAAAATGCTAATATATGCCTATTAAAATGACACTTCTGCAAATAAACAAAAAACACTCTTGCTCTATTGTCCCCAGGTAAAAAAAAAAAAACCTTCAACAAAGCATGAAAACGCATTTCAAGGCATAAAAAAAAAAAAATGCACTGTAACAATAAACCAAAAAAGCATGCGGAAGATGAAGCACGGGTGTAAATCTAGCCTAACATGTTTAAAAATAAATAAATAAATAACCCATGGCTTATTTGTTACACATTTACTAATTTAAAACAGACCCTTCTGTGCATAAAAACACAAGGAATCGCCATCCCAAACTGACCCAAAGCCATGCTTATATATGAGAAATGAGTGAGAGAAGGCCTGATCGATTATCATGTTTTTATAGTTACCCATTCCTTATCTTCAGTTTCTGAACATGGACTGACTCATTCTCAGGAGTTGTTACTTTGAACCACCACCTAACCTGATCGACCGGCCTCTCCTCATACTTCTACCAGTGATACGCAGTCAGAGAACAGGGCTTGTCATCCATGTGTCATCGCTAGGATACTTTACCTGCTTTGCTTTCTATGTGGGCTGCAGCTCCTGGACATCATAAATATATGGTGGATGTCAGTGGGAGTAAACTCTCTTTCTTAAAATGTCAGTGAAATGCACTGGGCTGAGATTTCAAAATACAAGCTGAAAAAAATTGCTATTAGCAATCTACCCAAAAATATGAAATGTTGCAGATTATTCAAATCACCCAAAAAAAAAAAAAAAAAAAACCCCACGCTTTTAGAGCCCTTTCACACTGCCAGCACCCGGGCGTCGGCGGTAAATCCCCGCTACTTTTAGCGGCTATATACCGTCGTTTTGCAGAGCTTTTCAGGCGCAAGCGGGGAGCGCATTTAATCTCTGCTAGCAGCCAAGTAAAGGGTTAAAAGCACCTGCAAAATCGCTGCTGCCCATTGATTTCACAGGGCAGGGGTGCTTTAGGAGCGGTGTATACACCGCTCCTAAAGCGCCTCAAAGAAGCTGCTTGCAGGACTTTTTTTGACGTCCTGCCAGCACTCGGGCTTTCACACTGGGATTGCAGATGAGGCTTTTTTCAGGCGCTTTTTTTAGCGCTAAAGTGCCTGAAAAATGCCTCCTGTGTGAAAGGGGTATCATTATAAATACAAACTTAAAAAATGGTTGTTGGAATACAGAAACACAATGCATAGAAATGTCTGAGATGTGGACCATCTTTTGTCTGTTCTAAGGTAGCCATACCCTGCTCAATTTTCTCTCAGCCTATAGTATGAAAAATCAATAAATTCCCTCATCCACACTCCACTGTCGGCTACAGTATTCAGGTAGACACCACACCCATGACTACCTGAATATCCAAATAATAACTGCATCATTGCCTAGTCAGCACATCATTTTCTACCTGGTTTAGCTCAAATTGACTTTTATTGAGCTGCTTGCAAGGCCAATCACGTCCCGAGTTTTGTCCAAATCACCAGGAATTGTCCTTTTATACCACATTACATCCATAGTTAGGCCGGCCATACACAGAGCAAATGTCTTTCCTGCAACCATGGGTTGCAGGAAAGATATTTGCTCAATTCCTCCCATCAACACAGACAGTGTTAACGCGGGAATTCCTCCTGCCAGGCCATTGTCTTCCCTACTGGAAGAAGACAGAGATTATCGCCAGCGGCTATAGCAGCCACTAGAAATATTTGCAAGAAAATATGGCTGGTTGTACCCAAGTTGATTGATTTACATGCCCGAGGTCCAACCGCTATTCTGTGTTCAGTGTGGCAGCACTTTATGCAAGTATTTTTTTTATTAGTCCTATGTTTCCATTGCACTTTATATGAACTGCTCGAATACACTCAAGGTCCAGCCGCCATTCCCCATTTGGTGGTATCTGATGTAAGTTGTTACTTGCCTACCTATGCCCAAGCAACCTGTTCATATTTGTTTTATATTTTTTAACTTGCGATTTATAACAAATTCTAAACTATGAGTATTTTTTCTCTGGCGTTGGCGATCCTCCTGCCTTTGGTTGGATGAGAGTAAGCAGTTCCTCTGATGGCCCTTTAACCACTTCAGCTCTGGAAGGTTTTACCCACTTTCTGACCAGGCCATTTTTTGCGATACGGCACTGCATTGCTTTCACTGATAATTGTGTGGTCGTGCGACGCTGTACCCAAAGAAAAGTGATGTCTTTTTTTTCCCCCCACAATCAGAGCTTTTAGTTCATTTTTGCTCACTTGTATTGAGCCCAATACATTCTTCCAAAACACCTTGCTCAGTAGGCTCTGAGAGATACATTGGGGTTGATTTACTGGGGAGTGCAAAACCAATCAGCTTCCAGGTTTATTGTGTCAGAAGTTGTTTGGCTACCATGCACAGCTGCACCAGATTTTGCACTCTCCAGTAAATCAACCCCAATGCATCTCTGAGAGCCTACTGAGCAAGGTTTATTAAAGGGTAACTCCACTTTCGTGGTCATATTGTAATTGAATGTTATTAAAAATGACCTTTCCTTTTCAATCTGCAGCTCTGTAATTTTCTGAAAATGCAATGCAATGCAATATGGCTACCTGGAGGTGTTCTGTACACAAAATGTGTACTGACCACCCCCAGAAACATTTTCTGCTTGTGTGATTGGATCACTGATTTTCCCAGAAGTGTCTGCCTAAGACAGAAGTCAGATTTCAAGCATCACCTGGAAGAAAAATTAAATTTTTGGTGAGACACTCCGAATAGGAACAAGTCTAAAGGGATGCAGGCCCAGCAGATTTCCTCATTAGTGCTCTGCAGCTGCACAGCTGATTGACAATTATGAAACCCCTCAGCACAGAGGAACAAAACAGAGATTTTAGATTTTCAGAATAACAAAAAAAGGTAGGAATCAGCAACAAAGGTTGTTATAATCCTTGCAAAGTACATAGATCACCCATAGGGGAATGTTTCTTTTCTCCCAACAAAAGTGGAGTAACACTTTAACCACTTAAGGACCGCCTCACGCCGATATACGAATGGCACAAGCACGTACCTGTACGTGGCTCTTTAAGTTCCCAGCCATGGGTCGCCGGCGCGCTCGCAACTCGGTCCTGAGCTCCGTGACCGTGGCCGCGGGACCAGCGGACCCGATCGCCGCTGGTGTCCTGCGATCAGGTCACAGAGCTGAAGAACGAGGAGAGGTCTGTGTAAACAAACCTCTCCCCGTGCTTCCTACTGAGCCTGTCACTGATCGTCTGTTCCCTGTTATAGGGAAAGACGATCAGTGACGTCAGACGCCAAGCCACGACCCCCTACAGTTAAAAACACACACACATACACACACTTAAACACTAGGGGGCGGGGAGGGCGGTTAACTCCTTCACTCCTAGCATTTAAATAGCACTGATTGCTGTATAAGTGACAATGGTCCCAAAAATGTCCGATGTGTCCGCCATAATGTCGCAGTCACAATAAAAAAAAAAAAATTAAAAAAAAAAAATACTAATAAAAAAAATGCTATAAAACTATTCCCTATTTTGTAAACGCTATAACTTTTGCGCAAACCAATCAATAAATCGCTAATTGCTATTTTTTTTTACCAAAAATATGTAGAAAAATACAGATCGGCCTAAACTGAGGAAAAAAAAATGTTTTTTTTTATACATTTTTTGGGGATATTTATTATAGCAAAAAGTAAAAAAATATTGAATTTTTTTTCAAAATTGTCGCTCTATTTTTGTTTATAGCGCAAAAAATAAAAATCGCAGAGGTGATCAAATACCACCAAAAGAAAGCTATTTGTGGGAGAAAAAAAAAAAAAGGACGCCAATTTTGTTTGGGAGCCACGTCGCACGACCGCGCAATTGTCAGTTAAAGCGACGCAGTGCCGAATCGCAAAAAGGGGCCTGGTCCTTTGGTCCGGGGCTTAAGTGGTTAAATGTGTCACCTTGTATGGGACCTAAATGCTCTGTTCAGTTCCATCGAAGCCTGCGGCACTCATAAACTTCCTTTTTTCAATAAGAAACTGATCACTCGAGTGAATTATTACCAAATAGTCGGGTTAAAGAATGTCCAGATGGCCTTGAAGTGGAGATAACGCTCTATATTTTGATTATGGATAGCAGACACAGAGGTAGTTAGGAGAAATACAATAAGGAGTCCATGTCAATGTACACTTAAAAAGTAAAAAAAAAAGTAAAAAAAATTAATAAAAAGTGTTTTACTGCATTATAGAATATTAACCAAACTGTGTATTACCCTTTGATTTGCAGCAAATAAGGACCCTTGAAGCCTACGATACAAGAAAAAACAAAAATACAACTTTTACATCCTGTCTGGTTTAATAAAACCCATCTTTCATCTTTTCACATGCTGGATTCAAGAAGAAATTGCAAAAAAAAATAAAAAATGGGCGATAGCAAAGTTCTGAGTAACAAATGATTTCAATCTAGTAAATACTGGATCTGTGCTAATGGCAGGAAATGCATCCAACATATCCTAATCACTCCATTATGGGGCAAACCCACACTACCCCATTTGAATGATATCCAGGACCCATCATTCTGGGCTGGGGATAGCCACCCTAAAACACGTTATAAAAGACGGGAAACTTATGCCCTTCACGGAACTGAGTCGAACATTTGGTGACCGCGGCTCAGTGTGCTGTGTGTGGGCCATATGGAGGAGGTGGTGGATGGTCGGAAGCTCCGGTGCTTGGAGTCTTACGCCTGAGCGAAGCAGGAGTGTGCTGGCGGGCTGAGCGACATCACATTGCGCTCCAACTCGGAGGGAGCAAAGCAAAGGCACAAGCCAAGCCGAAAGAGACCTGAAGGCGGCTCGGAAGCAGCAAGGACCTCCAGCGGGAGAACGGAGAGGGCTCAGGAAAGCCCGGAAGTGACTGGAAGGGACTCAAGCTCGGGCCGCTAGACCCAAAGTGGAGGTGAGAGCCGGACATCCCTGTCATTAGGAAGACACTGAGGGCTAAGACCGAAGGACCAGGAAAAACAAAAAGGGCTCATAGAGCTTAAATTAATGAAGTCACGCACAAAGAGGACTTGAACAGTTAAGGAGGAATACAATAGCAACAGCCAATAACTCAAAAGTCTAAAATAAAAACACAGAGGAACCCTGGGGCATCGGCTGGAGACTCTTAAGTGGGAAAAAAAAAATCCTGTCTGTCTGACCCTCATCTCTCCTTATTGGCGAGTTATTAATTCTACAATAATTTTTTTTATTTTTTCGTACAAACATTCAAGTACAAATTTTGGAATTGCCACCTGCCTTTTTCACCACTGCATCTTGGTCTATATTTAAACAAGACTGTATAAAAAACGGGAGCAGAGAATTGTCCTGCAGTAAGCAGGGCGTCCCAGCAGAGAAGAAAAAATGTACGAGAGAAGGGGAAAACAGAACTCTGAAAACGTGCAAGGTGTCAGACACTGGATATACAATAGGTGGTGAACTAAAAAGCACCTATAAAAAGAGACAATAAAAAGGAACTAGACAAAGATAAAAAGGTGTGTTGGCTGAAGGAAATAAAAATCTCCTCTTCCTTTCTCTGTTGGGGTCCCCCAAAGTTCTGTTCTTGGACCTCTCCTATTTTCAATCTACACCTCTTCCCTGGGTCAGCTGATGGCCTCCCATGGCTTACAATACCACCTCTACGCTGACAACACCCAAATCTATTTCTCTACCCCTCAGCTCACGTATGACTAACTTACTATCAGATATATCAGTCTGGATGTCACACCACTTCCTAAAACTCAATCTATCCAAAACCAAACTTATAATTCTTCCTCCCCCATGTGTCCCTTCCCCTGATCTCTCTGTCAAAATCAATGGCACAACTATAAAGCCCATCCTAGCATGCCAAGGTTCTAGGTGTAGTCCTGGACTCTGAACTCTACTTTAAGCACTACTACCAATCACTGTCCAAATCTTGACGCCTCAACCTCTGCAACATCTCCAAAATACGCCCCTTTCTAAACAATGACACAACAAAGCTCTTAATTCACTTGCTGGTCATCTCTTGCCTCAATTATTGCAACTCCTTTCTCATTGACTCAACTACATATTCTATCACCCCTTCAATCCATCATGAATGCTGTTGTCAGACTGATCCACCTTACCAATAACTCTGTGTCTGCTACTCCTCTCTATCAATCCCTCCACTGGCTTCCGCTCACCCAACAAATTAAATTCAAAACACTAACTACTTAAAAAGCCATCCACAATTTAGCACCCAGCTACATCATTAGCCTAGTCTCTAAATACCACCCTACTCGTTCTGTTCGTTCCTCTCAAGACCTCCTGCTGTCTAGCTCCCTCATCACCTCCTCCCATGCTCGCCTCCAGGACTTTTCCAGAGCCTCTCCAATCCTATGGAATGCCTTACCCCAATCTGTCCGCTTATCTCCTACTCTATTAGCTTTTAGACGATCCCTGAAAACCCTTCTCTTCAGAGAAGCCTGCCCTACCCACACCTAACAACTGCATTTTCATTTTCTCCATCAGCTCACCCCCCAAAGTTATTACCTTTTGTTCCACTTGACCCTCCCTTCTAGATTGTAAGGTCTAACGAGCAGGGCCCTCCGATTCCTCCTGTATTGATTTGTATTGTAAGTGTACTGTCTGCCCTCATGTTGTAAAGCGCTGCCCAAACTGTTGGCACCATATAAATCCTGAATAATAATAAATAAGTATTATTAGAAAAAAGTAAAACAACCATGAAGGTGAGAGCAGCTAAAGGAAGTGGAAGTGCAAAATCACCTAAAATAAGTGAGAGATCCAAGGAACAATAATAATAAAATACATGTCACAGGAGGGGACTAGCGACAATAAAACAGCTGGGAACCTGGGGACAGGAAGTGGTAAGAATGGACAAAGTTTGCCATCAACAGGTACCAGCATGCTCTGCCACGAATAGAGCTAGATATTGAAAGCGATATTGAAATTGGACACTCAGAAGAACAAAGATTAAAGGCCCAACTGCCCACAAAGGCAGAAATGGTGGACATGTTTGCAAAAATCTTTAAAAACTGATATGGCAACAATACAAAAGGGACTTGGGTCAGAGCTTAACAAGAGTAGAAGACGCACATCGAAAATGATTAAATAATTACCAGAGGAAATGGAAAAATCTACGACTGGAACAAAGAAATATGGCATACAAGTTAGAAGACCAAGAGAATCTAACTAGGAGAGAGAAAAAAAAATAAATCGAAGAATCATTGGCCTACCAGAAGTGAAGGAAGGAGAGGACTTAATAGAAATGCTGAGAAAAATCTTTAATCCTTTGTTGGGTAGACCAACACCAGAGTTGCTAAAAATAGAAAGGGTGCACAGGATTAGAAGAGCACAAGGAGTACCGCCGGAAACCCCAAGAGACATAACAATCAGGTTCCATCACTATGAAGAAAAAGCACAAATATGGCGAAAGCTGAAGAGTGTATCACCATTAAAATATGACAGCGCAAACTCACAGATTTTTGCGGATCTATCACAGGAAACATTAAGGAGAAGGAGGCACTTAAAATCACTCCTGGAGCAGATGCGTAAGCAAAATATACTGTATAACTGGAGTTTCCCAGCCGGCTTAGTAGGCAGGAAGGAAGGTCGCTCAGCAAAACTGAGATTCCCAGAAGAGTTACAAGACTTTTGTAAAAAAAACTTGAGATCCCTGTTCCAGATTTACCCAGATGGTTGGAAGCTAAAGGAAAAAAGACTGATACTGGAAGAAGACCAATGACAACAACTGATCCCTAAGAAGAAGAATAAGTCCCTGAAGAGACAATAGGGCAGGGGTATAGAGGAGGTAATAAAGACAGTGACATAAAGATCAGATGGAGGGGGGGGGGGGGGGGATAATAATAAAGAAAGAGATGGGAAACACTGGCACCTGGGGAGCTTCAAACCCTATACCCTGAGCTTGAGGGGGAAGGGGATCTAGCAGGGCTACTAATTAGACGGGTAGAGAAGACATCTGGAGAAATTAACAGCCTGAATGAATGAATGAATGAATGATTTGTATAGCGCTGCAAATGCGTACTGAATCGCCTCAAGGCGCTTGTCTGCCCTTGTTGTCCTGCTGTATTAGAAGAGGTGGGTCTTGAGTTTTTTCCTGAAGGCCTGATGGTTTTCTTCCAAGCGGATGTTGTTTGGTAGAGCATTCCATAGCCTAGGTCCCGGTCCTGCGAATCTTCGTTCTCCCTTCGATATGTAGCGGGCTTTGGGGATGAGAAGGCGATTTTGGTCTGACGATCGAAGTCTGCGATTCGGTATGTATTTTTCTATTTTCTCACAAAAGGTATTGTGGAGCATTTCCTTGTGTACATTTGTGGGTGAGGCAGAGGGTCTTGAATGTGATCCTATCTTTTACCGTGAGCCAATGAAGGGACCTTAGGGATGGGGAGATGGATTCCCAAGGTTTATTTCCGGTGACTAATCTTGCTGCTGCGTTTTGGACGACTTGTAGGCGTGCAATCTGGTAATCCGGTAATCCTATGTAGAGGGAGTTTGCGTAGTCGAGACGCGAATTGATGATGGTTCCTACTACTACTGCTTTCTCCTTTTCTAGGATGAAAGGCATGCGGAGGTGATGGTGGGATCCGCTGATTACTGATCCTATTTGTGCATCCATGGTCATCTCTGAATCAAAGATGACTCCGAGGCTTTTGGCTTTGGTGCTTGGGAGGATGGTCTGTCCCGGGATGGTTGGTGGGATCCATGAGGTATTCGTTTTTTTTTTTACTTCGGTTAGCGTTGAGGAGCAGTAGTTCTGTTTTCAACCCATTAAGTTTGAGGGAGCTAGTGGTCATCCAGTCATCTATCATTGTGAGACATTTTCCTAGTTCCTGGTATTGGTCTTTTTGTCCGGTGATACGGAAGTACAGTTGAGTGTCGTCCGCGTATGAGTGGAAACATAGACCTGATTTGCTGATAAATTTTGAAGAGTGGCCGGATGTAAATGTTGAAGAGTGACAATGGTGATCCTTGAGGGACTCCATAAGAAATTGCCCGGGTTTCTGAAGTGAAGGCTCCTAGTTTCACTGTCTGCGACCGGTTTCCTAAGAAGGAAGCGAACCATGGCAGATCTCCATCTGTGACTCCTGCCACTTCCTTGAGGCGGCTTAGAAGAATGTTGTAGTCCACTGTGTCGAACGCCGCGCTAAGATCCAGCAGTACCAGAAGACACGATTCTCCATCATCCGCGGCTTCTAGGGCGCCATCCCATATTTTCAGAAGTGCCGTTTCTGTGCCATGGCCTGGGCGGAAGCCTGATTGTAGTGGGTCCAAGAGCTTGTGTGTGTCCAGATGAAGTTGAAGCTGTTTTACTACCGCTTTCTCCATAATATTGGAGATGGTGTTCAGGCTTGTTACCGGTCTGCGATTGTTTGGATCTTTGGGGGTCGAGGTTGGATTTCTTTAGCAGTGGTTTGAAGCCTACTCAAGACCAGGGATAGGTCAAGGCCCTAATGTATAAGATCACTAGGAGGGGGGAGGAAAGAGGAGGAAGGTGGCTAGCGGAGAAGAATATACTGTGGCAAAGGTATGGAATGCTTTTTTCCTGTCTCTCTTTCTGGTCCTAGGTTTAGGTCCCCATCTTCTGGCTTTAACCACTTTCATACCGGACCATTTTGCTGGCTTAAGACCAGACCACTTTTTGCGATTCGGCACTGAGTCGCTTTAACTGACAATTGCGCGGTCGTGCGTCATGGCTCCCAAACAAAATTGATGTCCTTTTTTTTCCACCATAAATAGAGCTTTCTTTTGCTGGTATTTGATCACCCCTGCAGTTTTTATTTTTTGCGCTATAAACAAAAAAAAGAGCGACAATTTTGAAAAAAAAATAAAATAAAAAAAAACATTATTTTTTACTTTTTGCTGTAATAAAAATATCCCCCAAAAATATATAAAAAAAAAAAAAATAATTTCCCTCAGTTTAGGCCGATACGTATTCTTCTACATATTTTTGGTAAAAGAAAAAAAATTGCAATAAGCGATTATTTGCGCAAAAGTTCAAAATAGGGGATAGTTTTATGGCATTTTTATTAACAATTTTTCTTTTTACTAGTAATGGCGGCGATCAGCGATTTTTATTGTGACTGTGACATTATGGCGGACACATCAGACATTTTTGACACATTTTTGGGACCATTGTCATTTATACAGCAATCAGTGCTATACAAATGCACTGATTCCTGTGTAAATGACACTGGCAGTGAAGGAGTTAACCAGGGGGTGGCAGTGTAGGGGTTAAGTGTGTCCTAGGTGGCTGTGTTAGTGAACACTGATCTCTGCTCCAATCACAGGGAGCAGAGATCAGTGTCACTTGTTGCTAGGCAGAATGGGGAGATGCTGTTTACTTCCGCATCTCCCCGTTTAGCCTCCCCGTGGGACGATCGCGGGTATCCCCACGGCGATCGAGTCCGCGAGACCCGCGACCGGACTCACAGGGGCCCCGACCGGCGCACACGCGATGGCACGGCGGCATTTTTAAAAGGGACGTACCTGTACGCCCTTATGCCTGTCCATGCCATTCTGCCGACGTACATAGTCGTGCGCCGGGTCGGGAAGTGGTTAAGGAGCCCTCCTGAACTCCACACTCGCCTTTGGATGGAGGTGGAGAGAAGGCGGGACAGGGAGTTGGGGAGGAGAGGAAGAGAAGAAGAGGAAGAGAAGAGATAAAATGACAATATAAAAATATGTTTTAACATATAAAATTTATTACGGCTAAACACCCCGGAAAAAAGACAAGGTTTTAAAAGAAAAGAAACAGTACTCAGTATAATACTTATACAGGAAACACATTTAGAATTAGATTCAAATGTAAAAGTTATACTCCAAGTTCTATCCAACATGGTGCTATGGGGATTCCACACCAAAAGAGCAAAGGGTGTTCCAATAGGATTAGCAAAAGAAGTAAGGTTCTCATTACCAGACAGGAAGGTGGACCCTGGACGATTTATATTTTTGAAAGGAAAGTTACAGGAAATGGAGTTGTCAAATATACCCTGCCCTAATAGAAATCCAAAAGATTACTTAAAAGGGTAACTCCACTTTCGTGGGGAAAAAAAAAAAAATAGCAAATAAAGAAAAAAATAATATAACGTGTACAATTGTGCTACAAGTCATATTGTAATTGAATGTTATTAAAAATTACCTTTTCCCCCCGTAGGGTCTCTACCCAACCTTCCCAAAGAGTTCGGAATGTACGGGGCGCTCTCCGATTTGAAAATCAACCCTCGACAAATCAACGGCAATGGGAATTGGCGTAAAACCTGCTCTCCTGGCTGCCTTACAAACAAGGTTTAAGGTGAAGTGGTCGGACTGCGCTCTCAAATAATTGGGCACTCTTATTCCTCATGAGCTAACCCATACTTTCAAACTCAACTTTCCGCCACTGTTGACCAAGAACCGTACCCTACTAGAAAAGTTGGAATAGGGGCTGCACTCTTGGTCTGGTAGGTGCAACCTCCTTAAGATGTGCATACTCACAAAATTAGTTTATCTATTCCAAGCCCTTCCTATAAAGATATCGTCCCAGTACTTTCAGTAAGCTCACTCACTCTTTGTTGAATTCATCTGGGCTAACTTGAAACCTCGCTTACCCAGGCGCTACCTTACCTTACCCAAACATTGTGGAGGTTTAGCTCTACCAGACTTGAAAAACTATTACCTAGCCGTACACCATGGAAGAATAATTTATTGGAATAGGCACTATAAGAATAAACATGGACACAACTAGAACAGGCCCAGACTGAGGTCAACTTGGAAGGAGCGCTATGATGTTTTGATCGCCTACCTCCTACGCCGAAATACCACCCTATCATTGGTACCACTCTCTGTATGTGCCCTAAAACAATCATCTTTGCCTCTCTCTCCACTAAAGACTCTCCTTTGTTCCCCATTCTGGGTAACCCAGCATTCCCTCCAGGACTTGGACAATCCGAATACATGGCACTTACCCAAGCGGGACGTGACGGCGCATCTCATTTCCTAAAACTAGACCTTTGGCATCCCCTTCAGGCGTTAACGATGGATACCGGTCACTTTTCGACTGTCTTTTTGGAGCGCTTTTCAGCTACATCACTTTTTACACTCTTGCAAACCCAGCCCACTTTAATCATACTCCGACAACCTTCGAGGACTATTGCCTGGATGAAAAGACATTGCCACAGGTGCTGTCCAAAACGTATGCATTACTTAACTCCCCCTCTGAACAACCACACCTTTCGTTCTTACAGAAGTGGGAGGTTGACCTACGACGCTCCTTTGCGATGACCCAGATACAAACATCCTCAGATTCTCCTTAGAGTCGTCAATCTGTACGAAAATTCAGGAGACTAATTATAAAATTCTAACTAGGTGGTACTATACGCCTCAGCTTCTGCACATATATTACCCGACCACCACGGATAGATGTTGGAGATGCCAGGTGGACAGTGGGACACTCCTTCACATTTTTTGGTCTTGCACAGACCATAAGATTCCAGACGACCCGGCTTTCTTTCTGCTCAATGCTACCCGGATCCCAGGGAAACACTACCAAAAATCAATTGTACGACACTTACTGAATGCTGACAAATCCTGCATCCCCCTGTTATGGAAGAACGGCACGCTACCCTATTGGGACTTGGTTAAGTAGAGTAGAAGACATCAAGAAATTAGAGGATTTAATCCTTACGGCCCAAAATAAACAAGAGAAGCATTCTAAGGCATGTAGGCTATGGAACATGTTTCTTCTATCTGATAAAGGAGTGACACTGCTCGGACAATAGCCAACCAACCACCACATGATCCATTTGCACTACTGGTGAGTGTAAATTCACCACTGCCGGATATCCATTCTTCCACCCCCCTTGCCTCCCATCCCCTACACCCCTTTCCCTTTTTTTCCCCTCCCCCTATCTACTCTAGAATCCTTGACTTCTTGTTCGCTCTGACATCTTTCCTTTTCTTTTCTGGATCTTTTTTCTAATTTTTCTCTTTTTCTATGAGTTATGAGCACATATAATGCAGTGATCGGGCAGCTTAGGCTGTATTGTGTTAGCCGTTTATTCAAATGGCGGGCCATTTCACGGCAATGACAATGTTCTGAAATGGACACACCTCTCCTTTACATTGCAGTATCAGAGGTACCATTATTTAATCTACATGTTGAAATGATGTGAACCAGGAAAATCCCTGAGTGTGTAAAAAAGCTAAGTCATTATGCATTGTCTTGTCATTACTGTAACTGAGCCCTGTCTTTGTGTTCTACAATAATAAAAATGTATACTTGGGGGGAAAAAAAATAAAAAAAATTACCTTTTCTTTTCAATCTGCAGCAGCTGTAATTTTATATAAATTCAATGCAATATGGCTACCTGGAGTTGTTCTGTAACCAGACCACTCCCCAGAAACATAATTTCCTGCTTGTGATTGGCTCACCAATTTTCTCAGAAGTCTGCCTAAGATACAAGTCAGATTTCAGGCATCCCCTGCAACAAAAATGTAATTTTTGGTGAGATACTTCCAATAGGAACACGTCTAAAGGGATGCAGGCCCAGCAGATTTCCTCATTAGTGCTCTGCAGCTGACCGATAATTATGAAACCACTCTTATTAGACCCAAATAGGAAAGGACACGCACACATGGATTTCTTCAGAATAACAAAAAGGTAGGAATCTGCAACATGTAACCTAACAGGTTTTTATAATCCTTGCAATGTACAGAAATCACCCAGAGGGAAATGTATATTTTCTGGTTAATGTGTTTAAAGTGGAGGGCCACCCAGCATTAATATTCTTAAAATTAAAAAATAAATAAAATGTTTTACCTTACCAGAAATCCCCGTTGCTAAGCAGTCTTCCTAATCTGCCTCCTTCCTACTCTGCGGTGATCTTCGGTCTTCTCTCCTCCTCCGCATTGTCTTCTGGGTAATGGGGCGCGCTGTGTTCTGGGAACTGTGTGTTTCCTAACACAGCGCGTCCCATTCACAAAGCGATGCGCGACTTGCGCATGCGCAGTAGGAAACGGTCAGTGAAGCCGCAAGGCTCCACTGCCCGTTTCCCTTAGCGAGTATGGTGGCGCTGGGACCTGAGAGCCAAGGGGTGCCCTGGAAATCATGGGCACCCTGGAAAGGTAAGTCTCCTTATTAAAAGTCAGCAGTTACTTTTTTTTTTAGCTGCTGACTTTAAAAAAAAAAAAAAAAAAAAAAATGTTACCGCTGAAACACCGCTTTAAGTATGTGAGCTATATATTTTTTTACATAGAAAATCAAAAAAAAAAAATGTAAAAAAAGTATCGTAACTAAAATTCTAACTTCCAATGTAGGCTTGAATGTATTTAGGCAATGAGCCTACAGGCGAGTGTTTGGGAAGAGTAGTTTTCAGGATCATCGACAAAAGGAAGGGAGATGGTCTGGTGCATTATAGCTAAGCCCAGATCTGCAGGTTGACTCCCAGTATACATTTTAAGGCTTAATGCCTAACTCCACATTTGTTGAGAAAAAAAACATTCCCCTCTGGGTGATCTATGCACATTGCAAGGATTTTAACAAACTTTGTTGCAGATTCCTACCTTTTTGTTATTCTAAAGAAATCCCTGTGCGTTTGCCTGTATCCATGTGGGAAAGTAAGTCTAATGGGAGTGGTTTCATAATTGTCAATCAGCTGTGCACCTGCAGAGCTTCATTAATGAAAATTGCGGGGTCTATATCCCTTTAGACCTGATATCCTATTGGAAGTATCTCACCAAAATGACATTTTTGTTGCAGGTGATGCCTGAAATCTGACTTGTATCTTCACAGTCACACAAGCAGGAAATTATGTTTCTGGGGGAGGGGTCATTAGAAAAAGGTGTCCCTGTTGAAAATATGTACCCCATTTACTGGTCAAGAATGGAAAAGTTTTGGATTTTCCATCACTTTGTCTCTTTAACATTTATCATCAGGATAAACAAAAAAGGATGACTATACCTGGCCAGGACAGCAATAAAAATCTGACAGTGTTAGGCTTCATGTACACGGGACGTTTTTACAACCTCTCCTGAACGATTTAAAGCGGGACTGTACTGAATTTTTTTTTTTTAAAAGCCAGCAGCTACAAATACTGCAGCTGCTGACTTTTTAAAAAATGGACACTTACCTGTTCCAGGGTCCAGCGGTGTCGGCAGCAGAGGCCGATCGATCGCTCGGCTCTCTGCTGAAGCCGGCGCCATTCTCGGTGAGGGAATCAGGAAGTGACTTCACTCCCCGATTCCCTACTGCACATGCGCAATGAGAATCTTCAGCGCTGTGTCCCGGTAGACAGCGCGCCGGGACAGGAAGTGACGTAAGCTGCCCGGAAGTGGGTGCAGATACCTGTCTTAGACAGGTATCTGCACCCCCCTCCCCCCTGAAAGGTGCCAAATGTGACACCGGAGGGGGGGGAGGGTTCCGAAAAGCGGGAGTTCCACTTTAGAGTGGAATCCCCCTTTAACTTGACAGATAGTAACCCACATTTAAAACGTTCGTTTAGCCGCATTTGTGTCTAGAAGCGGTTAAAAAAAAAAAAAAAAAAAAAAGCCTTTTTTTTTTTTTTAATAATCAACAATGAAAAACGCCTGTAAAGAAAACGCAGCTAAACGCGAATTAGAAGCGTTTGGCGCAAAAAATGCCTCTAAACTCAACTGCCTAGAAACTACTGTAAATGACCCTGTGTACATGTACTGTTAGGATAACTGAGGAGAGTTCAGGGGCAGTTGAAACAAACTCCCAACTGCTCCTAAACATCTATTTACCAGCAGCATTGTACATGAGGTCACACTAAACCATCTCCATGCTATCCAAAATGACAAAAAAAAGGTTTTGGCTATACATATCATTTCAACTATGTTTACAGCAGATTGCATTCATTTTAGCACACATTAGGTGTGTATCCACTACCTGCATAACCCGACTCTGTACATGGAGGGATAAAAAAAAAAAAAGAAGAAGAAGATCACGCAAAGTTTTTGTGCAGATTTCTGCTATAACCATTATGGCTGTGTTTTTTTATATATATATATATATATATATATATATATATATATATATATATATATATATATATATATATATATATATATATATATACACACACACACACACACACACACTTTTTATGAATACCTGTTCACAATTATTGCTTATGGTGAATAAATGTAGGAAAATCAGTTGCAAGTCAACCAGAACTACTAAAATGTAACTTCAAAATGCATTTTTATCTTGATTTCTATCCCCATTTTTATCAATTGGTTGCCTAACCACTTCAGCCCCAGAAGGATTTACCCCCTTCCTGACCAGACCACTTTTTGCGATACGGCACTGCGTTGCTTTAACTGACAATTGTGCGGTCATGCACCCAAACAAAATTGACCTCCTTTTTTCCCACAAATAGAGCTTTCTTTTGGTGGTATTTGAGTACCTCTGCGGTTTTTATTTTTTGCGCTATAAAAAAAAAAAATAAATAAAAAAAAAAAGCAACAATTTAGAAAAAAATAAAATAAAAATGTTTTTTACTTTATGCTATAATAAATAGGCTTACCAAGTTCAGGCTTACCAAGCAATAAGCGTATATTGTTTGGTTGGCGCAAAAGTTAGAGCGTCTACAAAATAGGGGATAGATTTATATTATTATTTTTTTATTAGTAATGGTGGTGATCTGCGATTTTTATCGTGACTGCGACATTATGGTGGACACATCGGACACCATTTTGGGACCATTGTCATTTACACAGCGATCAGTGCTATAAAAATGCACTGATTACTGTGTAAATGACAATGACAGGGAAGGGGTTAAACACTAAGGGCGATCAAGGGGTTAAGTGTGTCCTAGGGAGGTGTTCTAACTGTGGGAGGGATGGGCTTCAGCTGACATGACAGCGATCACTGCTCCCGATGACAGGGAGCAGTAGATCCCCGTCATGTCACTAGGCAGAAAGGGGAAATTATTTGCTTACAAAGGCATCTCCCCGTTCTTCCGCTCCGTGACACGATCGTGGGCCCCCGGCGGACATGGAGTCCGCGGGACCCATGGCACGGTCACGGAGCATGCGCGCCCACAATGCGGCGAATTAAAGGGGACGTACCTGTACGCCCATTTGCCCAGCCGTGCCATTGTGCCGATGTACATCGCCGTGCGCTGGTGGGCTAGTGGCTAAGCAGGAAACATTTGCGGTGGAAACCAAACTGAAAGCAATAAATTTGCCAAGTTTATAAACAGAATTACAGTAACTTTCCAGAAATTTCAACCACTTTTAGACAGTAACATGCAAGGACCCTTTCACACATGCACCCTTTGTCCATTTTTCATCCATTTGTTGACGGATGAAAAACGGACATTAATGCATCTCTATGGAAAAAAACGGATGTAAATGGATGATCCTCTATTTACAGCCACTTCCTTCAAAAATCGATTTGTTGGACGGATCATTGTCCTATTTTTCTTCCGTAAAAAAAACATGGATTGGGCAAAAAAAAACGGTCCATTTTTGCATAAAAACATGATTCCGGGACTCAAGTGGTTAGACCCCTTTCACACCTAAGCGTTTTTCAGGCGTTACAGCTCTAAAAATAGCGCCTGTATAGCGCCTGAAAAAAGCTGGTCCTTTAACTCCAGTGTGAAAGCCGGAGGTGCACTAGCAGAACGGTAAAAAAAGTCCTACTAGCAGCATCTTTGCTATATCATCCTATACTGCTCCTACCCATTGAAATCAATGGGATACCAATTGACAACAATTCCTGTGGTCCAAGCTAGACCTATGCAAAGACCAGGGCTTGACAAATTTGCATAGAATCTAGGAGCAAGCTAAAAAAATTAGTAGCAAGTTTTTTTTTTTTTTTTTTTAACAAAGCTTTATTTCCAACAAAAAAAAAAAAAAAACCCTTCTGGTATGTAGCCGTGATGTGTATCTATTCAAAACACAGATTTACATACAGAGAATAAACAAAAAGGTGCCAGTATGTGAAGAAGATGGTAAGCAGCAGAGCTAGGATTTCTTTTTTATTTGTTCTTCAAAACCGAGCACTTTCACCCCCTTCCTGCCCAGGCCAATTTTCAGCACGGTCACTTTGAATGACAATTGAGTGGTCAAGTACTCGTATGAAATTTTTATCTTTTTTTTTCACACAAATAGTGCTTTCTTTTGGTGGTATTTAGTCACCACTGTTTTTTTTTCATTTTTTGGCAAGCAAAAAAAATACAGAATTTTTTTTAATTACCGTTAGAAAATTTTGCAAATAAGTAATTTTTATACTTCACTGGATGTGCACTGATGAGGTGGCAATGATGGGCACTGATGAGAAGGCACTAATATGCTGGACTGATGGGCTACAGTGATAATCAGTGTACATGTGCATGTCAGAATTTCCGGTTATCGGCCCTCCTTTCCTCACGCTGTGACAGAGCAAGGAAAGTACTGTCGATAACCAGCAAGTCTGTTTACAATGTGATCAGCTGAGATTGGAGACAGCTGATCACATGGTAAAAGGCCGCTGTGATTGGCCCTTTACCTAGATCTGTAATCAGATGTGTCTGAAAAACACAGCGACCACAGAGCGTGTCAGGCCTCACCTCTATGCATTTCCTGATGACGCGCGCTCTAGCGTGAAGTGAGGTGAGGCCTGAGACTTACAACCATAGGAGCCCTATACTATTGCTTGCACAGGTGAGATGACATTGAAAATTTTATACCGGCGTCGGATCGGTTTCTGCTTCCTCCGGAGCGGATTGTTTGCGATTTCATGCTGGACTATGCAAGTGCTCTTTTTAAGCAATAAAACATAAAGCAGTATTACACTATATCCTGCCTTCTGTGGCTCTTTGTTGGACAGTTATTTCACAGACCTACTTGATGCAAGTTGATATATGCAGCAGAGAGATGTTCTAAGGTGAAGACACCTACATTTGTATACCTGCAAAGTGGATTGGGATCCAGCTTCCTCCATATATGATTGTTTGATTGGAATGGGATGCACAAAGGAGCCACAGCATTAAATGATGGAGCTCGCGACCCGGTCCTGATCTCCGCGACCGTGGGACCAGCAGACCCGATCGCCACTGGTGTCCCGCGATCGGGTCACAGAGCTGAAGAACGGGGAGAGGTATGTGTAAACAAACCTCTCCCCGTGCTTCCTAGTGACACGGTCACCGATTATCTGTTCCCTGTCATAGGGAAAGACGATCAGTGATGTCACACGCCAAGCCACGCCCCCAGACAGTTAGAAAACACACACAGGGCTCACTTAACCCCATCCCCGCCCCCTAGTGGTTAACTCATTCACTGCCAGTGTCATTTACACAGGAATCAGTGCATTTAAATAGCACTGATTGCTGTATGACAATGGTCCCAAAAATGTGTCAAAAATGTCCGATGTGTCCGCCATAATGTCGCAGTCACAATAAAAGTTGCTGATCGCCGCCATTACTAGTAATAAAAAGATATTAATAAAAATGCTATAAAACTATCCCCTATTTTGTAAACGTTATAACTTTTGCGCAAACCAATCAATATTTGCTCATTGCGATTTTTTTTTTTACCAAAAATATGTAGAAGAATACATATCGGCCTACTTTTTTTTATATATTTCTGGGGATATTAATTATAGCAAAAAGTAACAAATATTGCATTTTTTTCAAAATTGTCGCTCTATTTTTGTTTATAGCGCAAAAAATAAAAACCGCAGAGGTGATCAAATACCCTGTTTCCCCAAAAATAAGACCTAGTGGGATTGTCGGTGATGGCTGCAATATAAGCCCTACCCCCCAAATAAGCCCTATCCTGTTTCCCCGAAAATAAGCCCTACCCTGAAAATAAGACCTACAAGCACTTTAACTAGGGCTTATTTGAGGGGTAGGGCTTATATTGCAGCCATCACCGACAATCACGCTAGGTCTTATTTCCAGGGAAACAGGGTACCACCAAAAGAAAGCTCTGTGGGGAAAAAAGTACGCCAATTTTGTTTGGGAGCCACGTCGCACGACCACGCAATTGTCAGTTAAAGCAACGCAGTGCCGAATCACAAAAAAGGGGCCTGGTCCTTTGGCTGCAAATTGGTCCGGGGCTTAAGTGGTTAAGCAAGTTTATTGAAGCACATTTGCACTTTATTTTTCACGGTGTTGGAGCATACACAAGATTTGTTCACATATGATTATTATGGGCCTGATGGTTTATTCTATTGTGCACTTTATTAATCAAATACACAGTGTATATTATTAATTTGACATTTGATTTTTGTACTGATTCCTTTGCACTAAATATTTTATTTTTATTTTATTTTGTACAATAAAAATATATAATTGTTGAAAATGTTGCTATAAAAGCGTTTGTGTGTTTTTAATGCATTTTGCCATGTTCCAGTACTGCTCTCATTTTTTTGACTGCCCTGGAACGCATCGCACTATGCCATTGGAACCCATATAACCTGCTGTAAATGCATTTTTGATGCAGAAAAAAAAAAAAAAAAATGCACTGGACTGCATCTGTGGTGAAACAGCCCTTACTCGCAGTTCTGTGCATTGCAGTGAAATAATACAGATTGCATCAAATGGCACAGCTCTAGAATGCAAAGAAACACATATTATAAAATATATAATAAGCAGGGCGGATATAAATCAAATTATTTTTTTTTTTTTTATTGAAATAAATACAAAAAAAAAAAAAGTTTTTTTTTGATTTTTAGCTCATTTATTTTAATAAAATGCTTTTGGAGTAAAAATCTATTTAAAAAGATAGTTTTCTATTTAAGATACATTAATAAATTTAGTTTATTCAGCATGAAATGGAGCTTTGTTATTTGTAGCATGAGGCTGTATTTTCTGCAATATTTACAATTTTGTTAAACTCATTCAATGAATCCAAGCTCTGCAAGCTGTGATAACATGCACTGCATTGATGCATTCACACAATTTCACAGTAACCATGATATAAAACAAAGTTCATGAATATTCCTTTATTCCATTGTTTTGTAAATCTATGTACACTATAAACTGTATGACTGAATCAGTTTTGATATCGCTGTTTTACTAACCTGATAGCTTATTATTCTAAATAGGAAACCTTCATTTTGTTTGCAAATATTAAAGCGGGGTTTCACCTAAAAAAATATTTTTTTAAAAGTCAGCAGCTAAGAAAAAAGTCGCTGCTGACTTTTAAAAAGTACACTTACCCTCCCAGGGCGCCCGCGATGTCGTTGGTGGAGGCCGAGATGTCCCTCGGCTATCCGGATCCAGCGCCGCCATCCTGAATAAGAGAAACGGCTTCTCGTTTCCTACTGCGCATGCGCGAGTCGGCGCGCGGCCTACTGCGCATGCGCGAGTCGTATTTGTGAATGGGGAACGCGGTGTGTTGTGGGACACAGTCGGCGCCCCATTCACCTGAAGACGGAAGAAGAGAAGATCACTGCGGCGCTGGAGGAGGCAGATTAGGACGATCTGCCTAGCAACAGCCATTTCTGGTAAGTAAAAAAATTTTTTTTTTTTTTTTAAATTGTTACTAACTTTCTCCCAAGTTTTTATTTTCAGGGTGTCCCACCACTTTAAAGATTCTACCAGCAAGAATGAGTCCTTACATTTAAAGAGCACCTGTCATTTCAGATCCATCGGAATGTGCCTGTTAGCTGGCATCCACTCACCTACTGCCGCCACGTCCCTCACCTTGTGTCACTGCCGCATCACCAGCCGTCCCATTAAACTGAATGGGACTGTCAGTGAGTCAACAGCGGATCAGAGGAGGAGCCGATGCAGGACAGGGATGACAGTTCTTTAAAAATTATGGATTTAAATCAAGCTATTTTACTAGTGATTTAAATGATGATTTAAATCAAATCCACCCTGATATTATTAATAATAATAATAATAATAAATATATGTTTGAAAAAAAAATAAAAAAATAGGCCCTTTTCTGTGCGTTGCAGTGCAATAATACGCAAACACGTTGCATTAAATGGCACAGCTCTGGAAAGTAGAGAAACAATTATTAAATAATAATAATAAATAAAAATATATGGTTGAAAAAAAAAATAGGCCCTTACGCGAGTTTCTGTGCGTTGCAGTGCAATAATACGCAAACACATTGCATTAAATGGCACAGCTCTGGAATGTAGAGAAACACAATAAAATAATATATGATATTATTAATAATAATCATAATAATAATAATAATAATAATAATAATAATAATAAACACCATAAAAAATTATTAAAACAATAAAATATATATTAAAAATATATTGTTGAAAAGAAAAATAGGCCCTTAAACGCGTTTCTGTGCATTACAATAATATGCAAACATGTTGCATAAAAGGGCACAGCTCTGGAACACAGAGAAACTCAATAATAAAATGATAGTAAACATAATAATAATAATAATAATAATAATAATAAAAAAAAAAAACAATAAAATATATAATAATAATAATAATAATAATAATAATAATAATAATAATAATAAAATAGATAATAAAAATAGATTGTTGAATAAAATAGCCCCTTACACACATTTCTGTGCGCTACAATAATATACAAGGCACAGCTCTGGAACGCAGATAAACACAGCGTTGTGGTGTGAACAGGACATTGTGTCATTGTAGTTACCTGCGTTTCTGCATGAGGGAAATCGCAGGTGAGCGCACAGTGTGAATAGGTCCTTGTATGGGGGGGGGGGAGGCATACTTAGAGCAGTACGGAGGGCGGGGGTCCTCCTTTAGATTCTGGGGGGGGGGGGGGGGGTTAAAGGATAGAGAAAGGCTGCATTAGACCCGTCTAGCTATCCCTAGAATGGAGGTGGGTGATCTGGTGTCCATGTATACCAGGTGTGAAGGCAGGTCCCTGTGCCCATCCATCCATCCCTGATCCCCATGGTTACCTGTAGCTTGGCTGAGGTTGGACCTCCTGTGTCTCCTGTTGCCAGCACTGTCCCTCAGCTCCTCCTCCTCTTCCTCCAGCCAGGCTTCAGCCATCAGCAGACAGAGACAGGAGAAAATCACATTCCTTGTGGTGTGTGCAGGCCCTTGTGTCCCTTGTCCTCCTCCGTCCTGTGTGCGCGCTCAGCCCCTGGATCGCCCGCACCTGACTCCCCGATGATGGCACATACAGCCTGCCAGGCCGGCCACACAAACTTTCCTCATCCGAGCACGGCTGGCCTGGCTGCTAGTCACAGGAAACTTCCCCAGCCAGCTTCTCCCGGTCCTCCTTCCCTGCACTTTCTAAATATTCCGGTGTCAACAGGAAATTGTTCTCTCCTTCTCCCTGTGATAGTAAAACAAAAGGCGGAGGGGGAGGGGGGAGGAGGAGGAGGAGGAGGAGGAGGTACCTGCACAAGGAGATGGGTGCAGGCATGTGTGTGAGGGAGAGGGAGACGAGCCGCTTACTGCTAATCACAGCTCTCCTCAGGCATGGCACCCAGCCTCTCATCCACACACAGGTCTGCACCACAGCCAATCAGCTGCCAGCCTTCACTGGCAAAGCACAACGGAACATGCTGAAGCTAGCAGCGGATTGGTTACTGAGCACAACTGCTCCAGTTTTAGTAAATGGCCCTTTTCTAGATCTTTTCCAATATTTTTATTGGTGTTATTAAAAGGAGAATACATATGTTTTCTGTTACAGCTTGATCATTAAATATTCCAATCCTTATAGAAAACATGGGAATAGAAAACACATCAGTGCACATTCCATGCAGAACCTTCCATTGTCTTAAAGGTGGTTGGAAAGGCTAAAGGTTCCATTCACGCCTCGCGATTTGGAATCCAAATTGCGCAGCGATCGCTGCACAATGCGTGTTTGACTGCCATTGTCCCTTAATGCCACTCCAAAGGTGATGCGATTCTGCTGCGATGTAATCCAAGCCTTTAAAAAATAAAAAACTATCTGGCCGATGCTTCCTCTTCCCTACATTCGGCACTGGTCATTTGTTCCAATTTATATGGATACCAGGGTATCCACCAAATCGATCAAATCAGTACTGTTCCCACTTCATCCGTCATTGCCCTGCGTAGGCACTCATACACCTCTACGTTGGGTGGATGAATTTACATACCTGGATGTGAGGTTTGGGGATGTGGCAGCTGAATATTTTCGAAACGGAATGTATACCCGGTCTTGGCACAGCTCACTCATCGGTGCACAACGTGGCAGATCCTCCCTCTGACTCTGGTCGGTCAGGATAATCTCCTCCAAATGATATATCTGCCGAAATGTTTGTATTTTTTTTTAGGCATACGCCTATTCCTATGTCCTTTATACGACGCCTGGAAAGCGTTGTGATCTCCTTTGTTTGGGCCAGCAAGCCCCCGCGGGTGGCAAAACTTATACTTTACCTTACATTGTCTAGCGGCGGATTGGCACTCCCCAATTTCCTAATATATTAATGGGCGGCGGTACTGGTTACTGTGAGGTGGTGGTTCTCTCAGCCCCGGCATAACCCTGCGGTTACCTTGGAGGCGGCTTTCCTGGGTTCCTATGCAGCACTGTCTTATCTGGTGTACCGGGGCTGTGGGGCTCATCCCTCTGTCATAGGCCCCATGAAAGCCACGATCCGGGTGTGGTGATGCTCTAGAGTAGCAGTCCTGAAACCGTCCTGTATCTCCCCGAATACCTCGCTATGGGGAAATACTCTGCTTCCTCACCTTTATAAAATCCCTGACCCTGCGGTGTGGGCTACGAGAGGATTTCTTACCCTCAGGCAAGCGATGCCAAGAGGTGAAATTGCCTAGTTTCAGGAGCTGCAATGGCCAAATCGCCTCCCGTGATCATTTTAATTCCGATATTGGCAGCTGATTCATGCCCTTAGAGCCCAGTTCCCTACTCAGGTGCAGTGTTGGTCATCTTACTTTAAAAAAGTAATTAGTTAAGTTACAAATTACTTCTCCCAAAAAAGTACTCAGTTACTACATTGGAAAAGTAATTAGTTACTCAGCAAAGTAACTGACTTTTTTTTTTATATTCTTAGGGGCGGGTTTAATATTACTGTAAGCAAGGGGCGCGTTCCCCCCTGCATGTCTATTTCCCCTCTGTACCCCCCTGCACGTCTGTTCCCCCCCAACACATATATCTGTTTCCCCTCTGTACCTCACTACACATCTGTCCCCCCCCACACACATATATCTGTTCCCCCCTCTGTACCCCCCTACACATCTGTCCCCCCACACACATATATCTGTTCCCCCCTCTGTACCCCACTACACGTCTGCCCCCCCCCCCACACACATATATCTGTTCCCCCTCTGTACCCCACTACACGTCTGCCCCCCCACACACATATATCTGTTCCCCCCTCTGTACCCCCCTACACATCTGTCCCCCCACACACATATATCTGTTCCCCCCTCTGTACCCCACTACACGTCTGCCCCCCCCCACACACATATATCTGTTCCCCCTCTGTACCCCACTACACGTCTGCCCCCCCCACACACATATATCTGTTCCCCCTCTGTACATCTGTCCCCCCCCCCCCCCCCCCCAAACTCACGGATCGGATCATTTTTTTCGGATCAGCAAATAATAATTGAATTTGCAAAAACCTGTGAAAATTCCACCACCATAAAGCCCCCACTGTAATATCCACGTCATCTCCCCAACTGTAATATTGGCTGAGTATGGCTGGGTACAGCTGAGCATGGCTGGGTATTACCGTGTATTGCAGAGTATGGCTGGGTATTACCGAGTATTGCAGAGTATTGGCAGGGTGTTGCAGAGTATTGGCAGGGTGTTGCAGAGTATTGGCAGGGTGTTGCAGAGTATTGGCATGGTGTTGCAGAGTATTGGCATGGTGTTGCAGAGTATTGGCATGGTATTGCAGGGTAGTGCAGAGTATTGGCAGGGTGTTGCAGAGTATTGGCAGGGTGTTGCAGAGTATTGGCATGGTGTTGCAGAGTATTGGCATGGTGTTGCAGAGTATTGGCATGGTGTTGCAGAGTATTGGCAGCGTATTGCAGAGTATTGGCAGCGTGTTGCAGAGTATTGGCAGCGTGTTGCAGAGTATTGGCAGCGTGTTGCAGAGTATTGGCATGGTGTTACAGAGTATTGGCATGGTGTTACAGAGTATTGGCAGCGTGTTGCAGAGTATTGGCAGCGTATTGCAGAGTATTGGCAGCCGATCTCTCCCCTCCACTGTACAGATCTGTACACAGAGGGGAGAGAGGAACCGGCGTCATCTTGACACCGGTTTGTTTACAAGTGATCGCTCCGTCATTTGACGGAGCAATCACATTGTAAACGGCCGACAGGTGCACCAAAATGGCTGCCGCTCCGGAGCTAGGCTGAAGCCGCTGCCTTTCCTAAGGCCGAGGCCGCGGACGGCTCCGCGGATCGCGGCGGGTAATTGCAGCAACGCCGCCCCAGTAATGGGAACGGCGTTACCACGAGGGGAAGAGTGATCAGTTAGATTACTCGTTACCCTCTAAAGTAACAGCGCCGTTTACTTTAATTGCGTTAGTTACATCACTGCTCAGGTGATGCTCGAACCTGACTCGATTGAATGTCTCCTGAATTCTGGGGTAATAAAGAAACCCTTGTCCTCCCTATACCTATATTTGACAGTGGCACATGATGCTAAACTGACTCGATCGCTGCACAAATGGAGAGTAGATATTCCCTCTCTGGGAGACAAGGAATGGGAAGACTGCATTTCAACATTCATTCCCTCCATGATTGCGGCCAAAGACAGATTCATACAGTTGAAATTTCTGCACAGAGCATATTACACTCCGCAGAGGCTAACTAGTATTTATCCCAATCTTTGCTCACTGTGTACCAGATGCACCGTGGAACCGGGTACCTTCTTCCATATGGTCTGGTCCTGTCCCAAGCTCCATCCATACTGACGAGTGGTGGCAGACACTCTGGGAGACATCTTCGGGATAGAAGTACCTCCGGGTCCTCTGATCTTACTACTGAGCCATTTAGAAGCCATTGAGGGGGACTGTTATGCCAAATTGTGTCTTACGTGTAGCGCCAATAACCCTCTGCGGGGCGGCTATGGATTTCTGGGCTTACCGATTACCTCCTCCTTGTAGCTCATCGTTCTTGTCTAGGGGTTCCCAGGGTTGATACCCAGTAATTGCTGAGACTGACACTCAAAGTCCTTTTGAGGATTTTTTTTTGCATAAAACGTTGAAACAGAACACAGTCCCTCAGTTGGGAATAGAGGGTATGGGTGAATAAAGCTCAGGCACTTTAGAACTGCTGACATTCAGATAAATGTCTCTCTAGATGAAGCAGGGAGTAGCCACTCGCAACTGGACACTTCACTGTTGTATAAACCCTTGTTTGTAGATTTAGCAGCCAACAAGTGATTCTGAATTAGCAAAGTCTCTGCCACAGACTTGGTTGAAGAACTTTAAGTGAACATGTAAAAGTCTCTGCCACAGACTTGGTTGCAACTGAAGGATGGGTTAGGAACTTTTCCTATGGTACCAGTATCTCTCAGCCGATCCGGCGATACCGTAGGAAATGCGGATTCAACTAGTGTCCATACATCTCAGCTTCCAGGCTCTTACCGAGCAGCCAGCCTCGTGCGTGGCCCTCCTCTGAAGAATCCTCCCCTGGTCGCTTGTCGAGTTGCTGGGTCTCTCCAATCCTGAGAGGGCACCGGGACACTTCAGAATCCTCCTTCAGTTACTGCGCCTCAAACTAGCCAGTTCCGAGGCTCGGAAACGGATGGATCATGACCATGAGGGCCTCTGGGACTGGTCAGGATGACCAGGCTTACGGGGTGAGCAGACACTCCTGGACTGAGACCCCTTACGGGGCTGGTCCGGACCAGAACCAGAACCAACGAAAGACCCGGAACACGTGACTTCAGGACCTTATATACCCCCTCCCGGAATATACAGCGGGGCCAGACGTGCCCACTGATTGGCTCCGGGAAAAGATTGGTACCTAATGCGTCCAACTAGACTGCGTTCTCAGCCTGTCACAGGTGCTCACCTCACCTAGTACAGCCCAGCCAAACTGATGCCAAAGCATAACCTAGAATAATTAACCCCAAACTCAATTACAGTTCTGGGAAAAACTAAATTTACAAGAATAGCGCACACTTTGAAAAAGTGTCGGCTCTACACACGTATTCCCTATTTTATGCCAGAAGGGAAATCTTGCTAAGGCGGTAACTTGATAAGGTATGGTCGAATTGGATAGACGCCTGTGGCTGATTCCAGATAACTTATCTGTCACCCCACCTTTAGGGCCCATGATCTCGGCTTATACCACCTTTTTCCCCATGCTCCCTACACTCCGTCTCCCTGTTTACTTGGCCCCCCCCCATCTTCTCACCTTCCATGTCCATACCAGCTATAGATGGGGTAGGGTAGGAATAGTTGCTCTTATCAGCTCTATACTCTTAACTGTTTGTTCTTCAAATACAGTTATAATATGTATTGTATACTCATACTACTCTGTATACCAGTGGTCATCAACCCTGTTAGTGGGTCCTGAGGACAGGGTTGATGACCACTGCTGTATATGACTTCTGATCTGAATGGTGACCCTGAGGCTGAACTATTGTTATGATATGAAATGCTATGTCAGATTTGTATTTACTGACCTTGATATGTTTTGTACTGTCTTGTTTGTCTAATAAAAACCTCTTCTTTTAAAAAAATAAAATTTAATGCTGCACTATTCTGGCACTAATTCCCCCATTAATGTATTACGCCAAATTGATTAAGTATCTTTGGTTCTGATAGCGAATTCAGGTAGTTTTACAATTTGCCACTTTTACATTGTGGGGCAAAGAATGCACCAACTTCAAAATAAAATACTAATACTGACAGTTCGTACCTTTTGAAAGTGGAGCCGACTCTCTTTTGCTGCACAGAGAAACTGGCACAGACAGAAAGCGACTCACATGCATTCCAAAAGTGGCACAGTGTGCTACAAATCCAAGTACAGGTTTTAGACAGGTACAGGATGATGGAGCATGGTACACTACTTTACAACACATGAGAGACACTTTCACAAAAACTATATGCGCCAGTCTTTACAAATTCCAGGGATTGTATCCATGGGTCCCACATTTTCTCATAACTTCTAATTATCATTCCTGATGGAAGAGAGTTTTCGTTTACCATTAACAAGGAGATTTTGGTATTAACCAGTGCAAACTGAATAGACAAGGTTTTCCGAGACCTAACAATTGCAATCCTAGTGGCATAAATACGAACAATGTCAGTTTTTTGGTATGTCTTGGTGCCCCCTCTATCAGCTGATTAAATAGGAACTGTGGAGTGGATTTGTAAGACTAGTTTGGGTTGGGAAGTATATCAAATTATACTGTATATGCAGATCCAGAACCTTAACCTTTCGACATGTTCACTGAATATGGTAGGTCGTCACCATCTTGTCCGCAACCCCTAAAGCAGTTGAGAGGCACCAGGTACTGTACATAGGAAGCAATCCTTGCCGGTACCATTTTGCAGCATTATAACAGTACTTTATATTGTGACTGAATAGGATTTTTTGATACAGGATTGTGATAAATTAAAGGATATGTAAAGGTTTGTTTAAAAAAAAAACAAAAAAAAACAAAACAAACACAAACATGTCATACTTACCTCCTCTGTGCAGTTGGTTTTGCACAGAGTGACCCCGATCCTCCTACTCTGGGGTCCCTCAGCAGCTCCGGGCTTCTCCTCTTCCCTTCGGGACACCCGTGCGGGCATGCTCCCATGTCCTGCTGCTGCATCCTTTGACACAGACAGCAGAACTCGGCTGTCAGAGGTACTCACCCGGGCCGAAATGCTGAGAGCTGCTCCCCTTGCGACTCGGTGCACGATGCCTCTGGAGTGGGTACAGAGGTCACCGGGCACAAAGATGCACGGGTTGCCAGCAGGTGTGTTGCAGGTGGTGTGCAGTAGCGACGTTGACCAGGAGAGGCTGATGCTGCACTGGAAGTAGACACCTGGCAGGACCGTGATGAGGAAGAGGCTATGCAGGTACCAGAACGTGTACTGGAGGAGAACCCTTAGGTGCATGTGAGAACTGGAAGTCCAGAACACCGGGCCGAGGGTCAAACACAGGTAGGTAACTCAGAGAATGTCCAGTAGGCAAGCCGAGGGTCAAGCACAGGTAATCAGGCAGAAGAGGTATCCAGGAAGCAGGCCAGGGGTCAAACACAGGTCAGTAACTCAGAGAATGTCCAGCAAGCAGGCCGAGGGTTAAGCACAGGTAATCAGGCAGAAGAGGTATCCAGGAAGCAGGCCAGGGGTCAAACACAGGTAAGTAACTCAGAGAATGTCCAGCAAGCAGGCCGAGGGTCAAGCACAGGTAACAGCAGCGGTGGTCAAGCGGGTTCCAGGTCAGGCACAGGTAGACAGGCAGGTACAGGATACAAGATACTGGATACAAGGTACTGGATACAGGGACTGGAGCCAAGACTCAGGAAGTAGAGACAACAAACCAGCGATTTGTGAAGGGAAAGGGAAGGCCTTTTATAGGCCAGGTAAGTGGTCAGGTGGGATACCCGGACGAGTGCGCATGCGCACTCGTCTTCTGTCAGCGCCGCACACAGCGGTGAGCCGCACTGGCTGAGCTGCATCAGATACCCGAGCGCCGTGGACCCGTGCATGCGCACCCGCTACGTGGCGTACCTGTACTGTTTGCTGAGCCGCTCTACCGCGCGTGCGCATTCTTGGAATCCGGCGACGAAGTACGGTATTTCCCCGACATCGGCCCTGCCCCCCAGCTCCAGTGTCATTGGATTTGATTGACAGCAGCGGGAGCCAATGGTTGCTTTGCTATCAATCTATCCAGTCAGGACCCGAGACACCGGCTGGAGCTGGTGTGCTAGTTCCCGTTGCTGGAAAGTCTATGTTCAGGTAAGTAAAAGGGGGGCTCTGGGGGCAGCTGCATCACAGGATGTTTTTCACACTAATGCTTAGAATGCATTGAGGGTTTAGAACCCCTTTAATAGCCAACTTATGCCATTCTATAATTGTCCAATTGTTTACCTGTATCACTTTTCCATGTGGCCATATAAGGCAGTTGATCAGATCAAAAAATCTCTGACATATGGTCAGGTGTCCGGTCAAGATTTTTGCATAAAGCTTAGTACACACAATGAGAAAATTGGACAAAAATACCTCTTTCAAAACGATCATGCGATAATCTGATCATTAGTACACAGTTTTTGAGGGCCAATCACGATAGTTTATCCAAAATTATCCAAAGGGGCCAACACAAAAATTTTTCTCGTACGATACCGGATAATACGATTTTTGTTTAATCAGTACAGTATTCGTCCCATAAAAAAAACATATGATATCACGTCCGAAGTTGTATTCTGCCGTACGAGAATTTTCGTTTAGTAAGTTTAATAACCTCTTCATTATCGATAGGAGACTAGCATGCAAACCCCCCCCCCCCCCAAAAAAAATGGATAATCATTTGTCCGATATTCTCATTGTGTGTACGAGGCTTAAAGTGATTGTAAAGTTTTATTTAAAAAAATAAAATAAAATAACAATAATGTTATACCTCCTATGTGCAGTTGGTTTTGCACAGAGCAGCCTGAATCCTCCCCTACTCGGGTCCCGCTTTGCAGCTCCTGGCACCTCCCTCCTGTTGAGTGCCCCCACAGCAAACAGCTTGCTATGGGGGCACCGAGCTGAACTGCAGCTCTGTATGTCCATTCAGGCATGGAGCTGCTGTTTAGCCCCGCCCCCTTTTCTCCCGATTGGCTAACTGACTTTCATCGACAGCAGTGGGAGCCAATGGCGTCAATGCTGTGTCTCAGCCAATCAGGAGGGAGAGTCAGGGACAGCCTGACTTGTGGACATGGCTGGACAGAGATGGGGCTCAGGTAAGTATTGGGGGTGCTGGGGAGGCTGCTATACATAGAAGGCTTTTTATCTTAATGCATAGAATGCATTAAGATAAAAAAAAAACCTTCTGCCTTTACAACTCCTTTAAGTATTCCAGGGATGTCATTGTCGTTATATCCATGCGACATCCTAATGTAAAAAAAGTGTGTTATCTGTGTAGTGGCAATTTTCCATAGTTGGAATTTGTCCTTTAGAAGTTATGGATTCATATTTTCATTACTAAATATAGAATGTGTTGTCTAGAGATAGCCCTGTAACGTCAGATTGTCGATCGAACAGTTGTATGCATTTCTGAAAAAAAAAAAAAATGTGATCATTTCTTGATACCATCAGTTTCATTTGAAAAAATGAAAATCTAGTTCCATTGTCATGCAAATTTTTGTCTTGTAACACTTGATTTTGGGACAGACAGAAGTGATGTAATGTTGGTGTGATCATATTATCTGCTCTCTTTTGGGATTATTGTGGATATTCTGGATCAACTGCAATATAACAGAACGGGGGCCTCCAATCTTTTCAGTATGAGGACCACATTGTATATTTTACATATATTCACAGGCCAAAAAAATCTTTTTTATTTTTTATTTAAATGACTGAACATGCTTCAAGAAAAAGGGTCACATCAGAGTCCACCAAACACATCAAAAGCCCCCCGCCCCCATTATTACATCAGAGCCCCCTTTCCCACAGAAGCTTCCCTTATAATATCAGAGCCCCCCCCCCTTTCACATCAGAGCCCCCATTACATTACAGCCCCCCGTTCCATCAGAAGTCTCCCATATAATATCAGAGCCCCACCCCTTCACATCTCAGTTCTCCTTTTACATCCAGAGTCCCCTTTTTACACCAGAAGTCATGCGGTTTGGTGCGCTGCGGTTATAAAAATCGTGCCTGCACCTTTTTTTGCACTTTTTAATGCACATAGGGCAGTCCATTGAATTTAATGAGCTTCCTTAAAACGCACCGCATTGGAACATACAGAAAAGTGCTTGCAAATCGGATGTACCTCATGGTAAGAACAAGTGCTACAGCTGTACGCTAGGAATTATTTGGATCTTATACTTACATTGATCCAACTTGGCGTGAAAAAAAAAAACAGACCTCTTTGAACCAGTCTGGGTGATAATCATGGTTGAATGGATACAGTGGAGGAGAGAATGCACCCACCCAAGAACAAGAAGTACATTATTCGCAGGATTACCAGGTAAAAATAAAGGCTAGAAGCCTGAAAAAAAGAAAGCTAAAAAGGAGACACCACATCTAAGGAGTAACATAAAATAAGATGCAAATTTTTGTGTGTTTTGGGCTTTAACCTCTAATAACAGAAATTCTCTAAACATGTATGTATACATTTCATTCATTTATTCTCTCCTAATGTAAAAAGTGATACTAATGTTTAAAATCTGAATACATCAATATTTGTCGATATACTTATGACATATGACTGTTACATACTCCTTTATATTATGTACCTTTTTTGTAAGCGATTTCAATCAATTCAGTTGTTTAAAAAATAATTAAAAATTCTCTATCACATCAGTACTTTTTATATTATTTGTTAAAGCGGAGCTCCACCCTAAAGTGGAACTTCCGCTCATCGGATTCCTCCCTCCCTCCGGTGCCACAATTGGCACCTTTCAGGGGGGAGGGGGGTGCAGATACCTGTATAATACAGGTATCTGCACCCACTTCCGGTCATAGCTAGACACAGAATATCCGCAGATGCCCGCCCCTGTTGTGTTCTGGGACACAACCAGACCAGTGAAGACGCGCAGCGCGACTCGCGCATGGGCAGTAGGGAACCAGGCAGTGAAGCCACAGTACTTCACTTCCTGATTCCCTGACCGAGGATGGGGCGGGGGCAGCCGAGAGATTAGCGATTGCTCGTCTTCTGCTGCCGACATCGCGGGCACCCTGGGACAGTGTCCATTTAGCTGCTGGCTTTTAATAAGTTTTTTTAAGGTGGAGCTCTGCTTTAACAACACCAAATCATTGGCATGAGCAATACTCGGACAGGGCATATAAATATTGTTTTTACCAGTGATTATCAAAGCTAAAATTATTACAGGTAACAAAAAAGGAAATGCAACAACTGAAAATCTGTGACATCCATATCGGTAAATGACCTTCTTGGAGGATAATGGGATGTGACAGGTCCCATACATGAGCACTTAGGAACAATCAGTTCCTTAAAAATATTTTTCTTACCCTACTTGCATCATTTTTTGCCATTCATTGCTCCTCAGACAAGCTCCATACAAAAGACAAAATGGTACTGATTACTTTTCTTTTGCTCTCTCTGGTATTCCAAAAAGGAACAAGCTTACATTTCTTATTTACGGTACATGCCAAAAAAACAAACCTCTTTCACCCAGAAAAGCTAAATGGTACTTACGTTGTTGGCCCCGTAATACCAGTGCCTAAAACTGTATTGCCAAACATTTCTGTTGGAAGCATGGATTATAATTTTAGTAATGCCATCTTCTCTGGGCAGACCTAGGAATTATCGTTCTTTGAATTTCATTTTTGCAGGCGCTTTCATGTTTCTAGTGTATAATACATAAACCTCTCAGATGTTCTTATTTGCCCAGTAAAAGCTATAAACATTTCCTATAATCAGAGACAACTTTCCGCACATTATTATTTTTTTTTTTACATCTATAGGCCAAGCAATGCTCCTGTAAGAGGCAGCCAGGGAAGTACAAAGCATGGAAAACCTGGGACCATCTGTCTTTTCCCATGTAATGCTTACCTATACAAAACAGCCTGGTGTACTCAGGTCTGGTGTACTCAGGTGTTCTCACTCTGTTGCAAGCAAAGGCTTTTTCTGTTAACCCTTCTAATTCTTGTTTGTTCTTGAAGGAAAGAAACTCTATCTATGTGTGTTAACTGGCTTTACTTTGCTTGGTAATGTAAGTTTATTTAAGGCAGCCCGTTCATTAAAATGTGCTGCTAATGCAAAAGGCAAAAAACGCACAAGACCATTTTTTTTAACAATGCACACAACATTGCTTTGCCTTATGCCATACAGTGTCTTTGAATGAATAATAATGCACCGAACATAGAACAGATGCATAGCTCCCAACTGTCCCTGATTTCGAGGGACTGTCCCTGATTTGGAGCAATGTCCCTCTTTCCTCCTCATTTGTCCCTCATTTTGGTCTGATCTATATCGATGTATATAAAATGCACTATTTCTCTATCAAAAAGTGTCTCCCAGTGCTAAACCTTTCATCCAATTTCTAAATTGCTGCATTTGTAAATTCCAAAGGCCAGTATAAAGCAATAGTAGTGGTAAAAAGGCACTTGTGGGTTTAACCAATCTTTTTTTTTTGTATAATTCTCCTTTTAGAAGGACAATACAGGGGGTGTGTCCTATGTCTACAAACGTTTGCTAATAGGTGTCCCTTATTCCCCTCTCATAAAGTTGGGAGGTATGCAGATGCATTGTTGTAGGTTGCAGTAATGTATGTCTCACCATATGTAGCTGTAACATAAAGGTGTAAGGCTAAGCTCATATTACCGAGGTTCAATGTGAACATGCTGCAGTTTTTACTGTCCTCTGAAAAGTAATCCTCTGTGAATCATTTTTCAGAGGGTGGTATAGCAGTGGCATTCAGGAGGTTTCCTGATGCTTGTTTTTTTTTACATGTTCATTTTTGAACACACAAATACAGGCAAGCCGTGTCACACTCTCCATGATATAATCTACGTCAGGAGTAAAGGTTGGTATATATACATAGCATAGTAAACATTAGTAATATATTACCCTTGAGGTAGAAAAAAAAAGAACAAATGAGTAAGGGCTCTTTCACACGGACAGTCCGTATGTCCGTTTTTCATCCTTCCGTTTTCGGATGCAAAACGGACATAGGTGTATCCCTATGGGATAGCGGGTGTCAGCGGATGAACATCCGCTGACACCCGATCTCGTCTGTGCCCGCTATGGTTCGTTTCTGCAGACGGAGGAAAACCCTATTTTTCCATCCGTCTGCAGAGCGGATCGGATGACGACGGACTCTATGGTCCGTCGTCACCCGATCTACCATAGGGGAGAGCGGCGCTGTGACAGGTCCGTCCCTGCACAGTGTGCAGAGACGGACCTGTCATCTTCCTGCTCAGCGGAGATCGCTCCGGCGATCCCCGCTGAGCAAGCGGATATCCACGGGGCGGATCTGCACTGATCTGCCCCGTGTGAAAGAGCCCTTAGCCTACTTTCACACTCAGGTGTTTTAGTGCTAAAAATAGTGCCTGTAAAGCGCCTCTCATGCCTCCCCAGTGTGAAAGCCCGCATGCTTTCACACTGTGGTGGTGCGCTTGCAGGACAAGAAAAAAAAATTCCTGCAAGCAGCATCTTTGGGGCGGTGCGGGAGCAATGTACACACCGCTCCCAAAACGTCCTGCCCATTGAAATCAATGGGCAGTGCTGCCAAAGCGCCTGCAAAGCACTTCAGCAGCGGCGCTTTTTGGTAGCATTTTACCTCTTGTTAACCCCTTCTTTGGGGTTAAAAGCACCCCGCTCCCACCCGCACAACGCCTGTAAAGCGCCGCTAAAACGAGCAGGGGCAGTCTTCAGTGTGAAAGTGGCCTAAATCCAATGTACGTCAGTATGAGTTGATCAAAAATAAAGGAGAGATTATATTCTGTTTTTGCCATGCTATGTTTTCCACATAGTGGTCACACATGCCCACACTGGAACACATATGTCCTAAACAACAAACAACTTTTAACAAATAGCACAGTGTTCACCACCACAGAGAAGAGAAGAAAAAAAAAAAAGTTTTTGCTCCCACATCCTATCAAATAATCCTGGAAGAGCTTGTGAAATCGCCCTGGTCTTCTATACCCATAGTACAACTGAGACCCAAATCGCTACTATCCAAGTGATATTCAATGTACAGTAGTACCAGGGACTTTACATGGCTTTGTAGGTAAAAAAAACTGTGCATTTACTATTTTTGTTTTAGGAGACTGGAAATCATTGCACCAGCGAATAGCAGATCGCTGGTGCCATGCAGGGCTCCTGTAGACTGTTAGTGTGAGCTGTCTGCCCCGTACATCATACGGCCAGGCAATTTCACACTGACAGGAGGAATCTATGAACTACCACCGTGCTCAACAGCGCTGTGGTAGCCCCTGCAGGAGCAGGAACATGTTACAGGTTCCACTTTAAAAACGGGTGGAACCTGTAACATGTTCCCAAAGCTGAATTTATTCTTTAAATTGCCCAAGAGATCCAAGTGTTAGGTTCATAGTTGCAGTGCAGACCCAATAAGCTCAGTGTGCAAGTTTCATAGGCAACACTGGCTGTCACACTCTGCATCCTGAGTTAAGAATGCTGCAGCCAAGAAACAAAACATCACATCCACAGCATGTGTACAGCTGTCAAGAAAACCATGCTCAAGCCTGTGCTTATAGGAATGCCTGTACTCAAAGAAATGCCCATGCTCAAATGAATGCACATGCATAGAGAAGGGTCCAATGAACTGTGCACCAAATTAGAACACTGCGCCCATCTACACAAGCATGTGCACATGAGCACGTGAGTGCGAGCATGCATGTTTGGTTGACTTTGACACCCAGTACCCTATTTAAAGCCCTATAGGACTCAGGATCATTGTTAAGCACAATGATTAAGCACAAGATGTATGTGTGAAACGCGTATACGTGACTGTATGCTGGTATCCCTGGTGTCATTACAGTGATTCAATAAAGGCAATTGGAACCTCCTGGACGTGCAGCCTTTTCTTCTTATCTTCAAGTATTCTGACGGAGGCGGGCCAGGGCTGGCACTCCTGGTCAGGTTCCATTCAGGCGCATTACTTACACCTGGAGCAGCGGGTTCTTTTTTCTCTGATTGCTAAGTGGTTGTCAGCTCTTATTTCTTGTGACCTGATACTGTGTTCACCCCTATCCTGACGCTGCTTGTTCCTGAACCTCCGTTGCTGACTCTGGCTTGTGATCCAACCTTGCTTCCTGTCTACTGTTCCGGTACTTCCTCTGCTTGCTTGATACTGACCCTGGCCTGGCTCTGACTCCACTTCTGGTTCCTGACTCTGTACTTCTGAGTACGCATCCGAGATCCTGTATCTGCCTGCTGCCAGCTTGCCTGCTCAGCTTCGCATCTGCTACCAGATCTCCTACAGGCACCCATGCCCCTCTGTGCCCTGTTATACCTTGCCATCATTCCCAGGGGAAATGGGACAAGAAGTGTACAGGTAAGGGCAGCCTGACCTCGACCAGGTACGTGACAACAGCCCTGTCTGGCTGTATTGTGACAGCTCGGGTAGACAGTCGGGAGGGCAGTAAAACCACAGCTCACTCACCTGTTTTTGCCGCCACTAGTCTAAAAGAGCCCTTGACCACTTTCTGTCCAGGGCTAAGGAGGAGCTCTGGCGTGTTTGCACAGCCCACGTGCAGAGCCCGCCAGGAAGTCGGCACTGCGATGCGCTAATCACAGGGAGTGAGGCATTTCCCGATCTCTGCAGCCACACATCGGGAAATATCTCACTGCCTGTGATTAGCGCAGCGCAGTGCCGATTTCCTGGCGGGCTCTGCACGTGGCCTGTGCGAACACGCCAGAGCTCATCCTCATCCAGGGCAATGCTTTCATTTTTCACACACATTACCCCAAACATTATATATTTTCTGAAAGCAGAGAATAAAATGTTGGTTGTTAAATAGTTGTGCAAGAATAAGGCTTGATTCACACTGTAGCATGGAGCGACTCACAGCAGGAGTCCAGTGTGTCCCTGTTCATCGTTTCAGGTCCGATTTCAGTCCAAATTTTGAACAGGTCTATCTGCTTAGTTAATGTGGCATGCGACACTAATGCAAGTTTTCTGCACCATTAGGCCCCTTTCACACGTGCGGACCGTATGTCCATATTTCATCCATCCGTTTTCGGATGAAATACGGACATACATGCACATCCGCTGACACTCGATATCATTCGTCTCCGCTATTGTGCGATTCCCCCATAGAAGAGAGCCTGTCATCCGCCGGCTAAGCGGGGATCAACGGAGCCTTATAGTCATTAATTCCCCCGATTGAGAGATTTTTTCTAAAACTGGAGCAGACAGAATCTGGAGCAGCTGTGCATGGCAACAAATCAGTGTCTAGCTTGGTTTAGTTTAGTTAATAGCTGATTGGTTACTATAAACAGCTGCTCCAGATTCCGTCTGCTCCACTTTTTTTTATGAACATACCTTTAATAAAGAAGTTGTTGCATTTCATTTGCTGTTTTATAAAGAACAATATAAAATATCTAAGCTCAGTGGTATGATAATCTTGTATATGGAGTTATATAATTGCTTTGTGTGTTGTTGGCCTTGTATCCAGCAATAAAAATAGGTGTGTCAAATATATATTGTGCACATGTTTATCATGTTACTTTGCAAGCAATGGCTTGGCTGGATTTTAGGTTATTTGCTGTAAAGCAGTGCAGGTTTGGTTACTTTACATTTACAATATAAGAAAAGCGCTCATCACTATTTGTTAACTACACTGTGGGGGTTATTTACGAAAGGCAAATCCACTTTGCGCTACAAGTGCAAAGTGCACTTGAAATTGCACTGAGAGAGCCCTTGGAAGTGCAGTCGCTGTAAATCTGAGGGGTCGATCTAAAATGAGGGGAAGTTCTGCTGACTTTATCATCCAATCATGTGCAAGCTAAAATGCTGTTTTTTTATTTTCCTTGCATGTCCCCCTCGGATCTACATCGACTGCACTTCCAAATGCAATTTCAAGTGCACTTTGCACTTGTAGTTTTAACTTGTAGAGCAAAGTGGATTTTCCTTTCGTAAATAACCCCCATTGTAAGACATCAATTCATGCTGCCCAGTTATAAAGTAAGTACCAGACATTGCACTAAAAGTGTTTGTAAAGTAATTTCTTTAAAAATAACAAACATGATATACGTACCTGCTCTGTGCAATTCCATTGCAGCCCTGATCCTCCTCTACTGGGGTCCCCCAGTGATTTTGGATCAAAGGATGTCAGGCAGTAGGGTGCCGACAGGACTACCCACTGTTCAAATTTTGGCCAGTTCATCACAAATGTTTATAGAAACATGTATATGGGATCAGTATAAAGCAGCCTCAACTAGGGTTCTGTGGAAAAGGGTTGCTTTAACAGTGAGAAAATACCAACTGTCAGGTCGCATGGGAAAGACACATATAGGGAGAGCTGGTGGTGCTGTAATAACAACAATACAATACCAACTGTCAGGTAAGTAACCACTGACACCAACAATCTTTTTAGCCATCTGTAAGGGGGTATTCTTTCAACTGACCACTAGTGTAATGGGGCTTTTCTCTCATTGACTCTCCCAATGACCACCAATGTAAAGGATTCATCCTCCACCAATCACCAATCTCAGAGTGAACCTCTCCACTGACCACCAATGTAAGCAAGCATTTTACTGACCATCAATGTGGGGGGGGGGGGCACTTTTTCAATGACCGTTATAGTAAGAGGACGTATCACAACTGACCATCTATGTGAGGGAACGCTACCATTTTCACTGGCCCTTCTGGCCACTATTATTATAATTTGTTTTATTTCATTGATGTGAAATTGGGTATCAAATACTCTAAGTATACTGCAGTCCTTATTTTTTTATATTCTTTTATTGCATTTACTATTTACACTAATGCACCATGAGCGATATCTATAGTAATTATTAGTAGGGGTTTCCTGAGATTGTATTATACAGGTATCTGCACCCCCCTCCCCCTGAAAGGTGCCAATTGTGACACGGGGGGGGAGGAATCCGATAAGCGGAAGTTCCACTTTAGGGTGGAACTCCGCTTTAAACAGGTTGAGGAAAGACAGTTTAAATTAATCAGCAATATTTGTGAATGTTTTTAGAACCCTGTTTGTAAGTGTAGCTTCTGTAATTATTTAAGTACATGGCATATGTGCCTTGAATGACATTTAGGTCTTAAGGGTGAAAGTACAGTGTGTAAACTTTATCAGAACTGCCACAGACAGTATTGTAGTCTGGAGCAGCTGTTTTGTGTTTTCAGCATACACATACAAGTGGACTATTTTTTTAATAAGGGTCAGTAAAGCAGAAACATTGTGTAGCACTGCAAAGCAGAAAACAAAGCTAGTAAAGCTGGCCATACACTAGTAGAATTTTCTATGAAAATTTGTAATTTTTGGAATATTTGTTCAATCTACTAATGGTTTGTAGAGTCAAACTGACATGCGTTTTCGACTGTAATGATGAAAACAATTGGAAGGGGCAATTGGAAGGGGCAACATTTTCCTGTGAATGTGGATGTTGTTGGGAAGAAGTCATATGAAAAAGTGTACATATTGTAGTTGAACCTGTCTAATATGCCTGGGATTTCATTCAAGTAGCAGACGCGGACAAAATGTTAGGGGCTTTTAAACAAAATTAGCTCAATGATGGCAAGAATAAACATTCCAAGAATTTTCATATGATTATTTGTACAAAATTCTACTAGTGTACGGCCAACTTAAATAAGGTTATCCCCAAGGTTCATGGATAATTGCAAACTATACATAGAAGAATGATTTGTAAAATATTAATGCACACTGATAAGTGTATTTACATTGAGTGAATCGCTTTCACAGGTTTATCTGACACAAAAGTCTTATGACATGGTGTTTTTCAAGTCAATTTGGTGGAAGGTGAGTTCCATCACTTTATAATTCAACAAGCAGTAATTTGTGCTTGGCTGTATTGTATTAAAATGCTGACACTGACAATTAACATCGAAGAAACACTGTAGGAGTGGATGATTTTGATGACGCAATTTATTGTGTGATCTCCAAAGAAGGTGTGTTGTATCATTTGCATCTTGCTGGATGCTTTTGGGTACTTTTTAGAGAGTCAAAATTCAGGATAACAATTTTACAAAGTGCTGCTTATCATGGGCGTCCGCAGGTAGGGGCAAGGGGGGTCAAGTGCCCCCCCCTGGAATCAGGGATCGGATCTTAAATTCAGCACAGTTGTGTCTCTGTCGAGGTGCCGCACCCGGGTGCCACCCACCAGTGGGGTGACACCATTAAGGTGCTGTAAAGTGTAGTGTGACTTTGGGCTCTTTTCCCTGCTCAGTCCAGCAGAGAACTTAGCGGTGCTGTGACGGAAGAATGGCGAGCTGCGGCTATCAGAGGTTTCCCCCGCTCGCCCCACCCATTCTTCTGTCAGGGAGAAGAGACGGCGGCTCTCACCAGGTTCCCCACCCAGCTTCCTGCCCTGCTCCGTTCCTTCCCTATTGGCCATAACTGAGGGCCAATCAAAGGCGACTAGGAGAGGCAAGCTTCACGGGACAGGTAGTCCCAAAAGATTGGCGGCTCCATTTTCCACAGGGAGGAGGCTACAGCTCGATCAAGAGAGAGATTGAGAGACTGCAGCCTGGAAAGAAGCTGAGGGAGAGAGTGCTACAGGACGAGGAGTGTGCTGGGCGGAAGCCAGAGAGAGAACCTGCCAGGGTCACAAAAGAGAGTCATGCTGTCCAGCACCACCAGAGAGAGAGCCACACTGGCCAGTACCACCAGAGAGAGAAAGACTGAGCCACTACCAGGGTACAGACATGCTACACTACTGACCAGTGTCGCCCCCGGGGAACCCAGAGTGAACGATCGTCCAGCCGGAGTGATCACTGCTGTAGTTTTGCTGGGTCTGGTAAGAGGGCCTGTTGGCCATTACCCATTACTTATCCTAGGGACTGTAATACGTCTGCAGACTCTGACCATAATAATGTGATAATGACATTGTCGAAAAGGGGCGGTACATGGGTGACCCTAAAATTATGCCCCCCCCCTGAAAAAAGTTCTGCGGACGCCCATGCTGCTTATAATGATGACTCAGAAGACTAAGTGACTAGCGTTAATTATTGACAGAGTTATAATTTGAGGAAATTAAGAATTGATTCTTAGATAATATTTATAGGAATTTACGTGTGTATGTATATATTTATATATATATTGTACAGGATGCCAAGGTTGGGTCCTGGATGGGTACTATATAGCACCGATATTTGGGTTATGGCCCCTTTAGGGGAAGTTTTCAGGGGGTCACCCAGGATGGGTGAGGAATTACTGGGAATAGCCATAATCAGGAGAGGACGGAATTTTGGAGGCCCTGAGGTGATATTCGGGTGGGAAAGGGCCTCGACCCCTGCGTACAGGGGTTACAGCACACACAGGGTTAAGAGTCTCCAGGAAGCAGCTCTTAAAGACAGGAAGTAGGGTTAAATGTGCTGGTGAGGAGACACCTGTTTTGGAGAGCTGCTGGAGGCTGCTAAAATAGTCGACAAGGACTGTTAAAACCTTTGGGGTGAAGACCCACCCATGAACTGTATGTGCCTTTTAACTTTGTGCTGAAGATAAGCAGACTTCATTTTGTATTATTATGCTTGTCAGCTGCTGGAAGCCTTATTTTGATTTCCCTGCTGAAAATAAAAGCCTTTTTTTATTTTTTATTTTACTGGCTTTGCACTCGGTCCTGTGGAGCTACAATCCTCCAAACTTTTTTTTTTGCAGGGGTAACATCCAACAAACACAGTCTTGAATGGGAACAGAAGGCAAGGTTGAAGAAACTCGGGCACCTTGAACTGCTGACAATTGAAATGTCTCTAACACAAACCCAGAGAGTAACCACTCGCAGCTGGGCGCTTCAAAGCTGAACAAATCTCTAGCCAGAGATTATGACAGTCAGCACTTTGATCCGGAAACTTGTAAAGTCTCTGACACAGAACAAACTTTCAACCGAAAGTGAATAGGAACCTTTTCTCAGTACCTGGAACGTTCTCTGTCTCCTTGGCAGTACTGCGAAACTGTGGATTTGTTAGTGTCCATAAAAACCCAGCAACCAGGCACTTCTTGGGATGCCAGCTTGTTGGCCCTCCTCTGAAGAGTCCTCCCCGGTCGCTTACACTAGCTGTGGTGCCCCTCCAAGATTGAGAGAGCACACCCGGACGCCTTGAATCCTCCCTCAGTTACTGCGCCTCGGACCAGCCAGTTCCGAGACTTGGGTGCCTAAGTATCCTCACATACCAGGACCAGCACTGGTATGTTTCAGGAGGATATCCAGGCAAAAAGTAGATTTTTCAAGGTACTGTGTAGGCATTTTTGAATGTTCCCTATTAAACAGCAAATCTCCGGTTTAAATCTAAGATGTAAGTTTCCAGCCATTTGGGGTTTTAGGAAGCACATTACAGTGAGTAGTTTTATAGCAGTGACTTTTAGGAGGTTTACCATACTACTAAAATCGTTTTTTCTTTGCCACAATTTTTAAATGAAGAGCTATGCTGGTATTGAGGAGGTTAAAAAATAGAGAATAGTGATGTTGCACTAGGTACATTAGTTCCTCATCCTCTCCTTCCTTCATTGTAAGAAGAAAAGGAGAGTTTGCAGATGTAAAGATTACACTGTTTATATCCTGAAAGCACTGTATTAACCAATCACAGCAATCACATGACACAGAGCCTCTTGGATTGTTTCCATACATGGACAGTAATGGGCACACCTGCCTCCAAACGGCTATTTCTGGGGTGATGTTTTTTTTATAATACAGCAGTGAGCTGTTTAAGTTGCTTGGAAAAACTGAGTTGCAGTCAAAAGTTCTTGATTTTCCACAGCATTTGAAGCTAGTTACAGAATGACCAGCTTCAATATCTGAAAAGTGTGGCGTGCATTTGTATTCAGCCCCCTTTACTTTGATACCCCTAACTAAAATCTAGTGGAACCGATTGCCTTCAGAAGTCACCTAATTAGTAAATAGAGTCCACCTGTGTGTAATTTATTCTCAGTATAAATACAGCTGGTCTGTGAAGCCCTCAGAGGTTTGTTAGAGAACCTTAATGAACAAACGGCATCATGAAGGCCAAGGAACACACCAGACAGGTCTGAGATAAAGTTGTGGAGAACTTTAAAGCAGGGTTAGGTTATATAAAAAAAAAAAATCTCAAGCTCTGAACATCTCACGGAGCACTGTTCAATCCATCATCCGAAAAATGAAATAGTATGGCAGAAACTGCAAACCTACCAAGACATGGCTGTCCACTTAACTGACAGGCCAGGCAAGGAGAGCATTAATCAGAAAAGCAGCCAAGAGGCCCATGGTAACTCTGGAGAAGCTGCAGAGATCCACAGCTCAGGTGGGAGAATCTGTCCACAGGACAACTAAGTTGTACACTCCACAATTCTGGCCTTTATTGAAGAGTGGCAAGAAGAACGCCATAAGAAGTCCAGTTTGCAGTTTGCAAGAAGCCATGTGGGGGACACAGCAAACATGTGGAAGAAGGTGCTCTGGTCAGATGAGAGAAAAATGTAACTTTTTGGACTAAAAGTTAAATGCTGTGTGACGGAAAACTGACAATGCACATCACCCTGAACCCCCCCCCCCCCCAATCCCCACCATGAAACATGGTGATGGCAGCATCATTTTGTGGTGATGCTTTTCTTCAACAGGTACAGGGAAGCTGGTCAGAGTTGATGGGAAGATGGATGTAGCCAAATACAGGGTAATCTTAGAAGAAAACCTGTTAGTCTGCAAAAGACTTGAGACTGGGGTGCAGGTTCACCTTCCAGCAGGACAACAAACCTAAACATAAAGCCAGAGCTACAATGGAATGGTTTAGATCAAAGCATATTCATGTGTTAGAATGGCCCAGTAAAAGTCCAGACCTAAATCCAATTGAGAATCGGTGTCAAGACTTGAAAATTGCTGTTCACAGACGCTTTCCATCCAACATGACAGAGCTTTGGCTATTTTGCAAAGAATGGGCAAAAATGTTAATCTCTAGATGTGCAAAGCTGGTAGAGACATCCCCAAAAAGACTTGCAGCTGTAATTGCAGCAAAATGTGGTTCTACAAAGCTGAATACAAATGCACACCACACTTTTCAGATATTTATTTGTAAAAAAATATGAAAACCATTTATCATTTTCCTTCCACTTTACAATTATGTGCCACTTTGTGTTGGTCCATCACATAAAATCCCAATAAAATACATTTACGTTTTTAGTTGTAACATGACAAAATGTGGAAAATATCAAGTGGTATGAATACTTTTTCAAGGCACTGTATATGCCAGAACAAAGACCTTCATGCAAGTCTATCAGGTGTTTTAAAATAAGACTTAGATTTAAAATGATTTTAAAATTACTTTTTGGATTTAAATGTAAAAGCTTATACAAAATATTAATGATTTGGGTTTACCATTACATACACTTTAAAGCTCCTTTTTGAATTTTGAGTTCTAGAGTGCAAGGGGGATGTGTGCACCTTTTAGGTTTAATTGGAATGCCTCAACCACAGTTAATGAGTCTGAGATACATAAATTCTCACTCACTGATATGTTGGTGAATACCGTAGGTGTGTTTTATTTTGATAAGTAAAATCAATAAGGAAGGAAAGATACAGTAATATTTAACCTAAGGCTTGATCAATATTTGAAAAATAGCTCTCACATTTCTTCCGTTTTGATTAGTCACTGGAGAAAATTTGCCCAAAAGTTAGACAAGATTAGCCAAAAAATGTCAGATATTTCCTTTGCTAGCTTCATAATACATTATTTTACTTGGAAGTAATGTGAGTTTATGATAATGTCCTTGGGCAAGCCATCGTGTCTGTGTCTTATTAACGCTTTTTGTACACAAATTAGTATGAGGGATTAGAGAGGGAGAAAAATCTTTAATTTACACTTCTGGGTTACAGTATGTTTAGGATCCTTACGAAGTTTAATGCTTTATTAAATCTTCAGTTTTGAGGTCTACGATTTTTGAATGGGCTTAGAACTGTAACTGAAAGGTAGTTGTACCTGTCTTTCCACTCACTACCAAAATAGTTGTGCTTTTCTTTTCTGACCCAGAGATTTTTACCTTACTTTGTACTTTGTTGGTATTCTGTATATCAGCATAGGTATGTACTGTGTTAAGAATAGATGAAAACAGAACATTCAGAATTAAAGTGGTACCATTTATTGATTATCTCTTTAGGCTGGGTTCACATTATCTTCGCATGCGGCTCACAGCAGGGGTCAGGTGCGTTCCCGTTCACCGTTTCAGGTCCGATTTCAGCACGAATTTTGGGCTGAATTCGGACCTGAAACGGCCTAAAAGACGCACAGGACCCCTGTGCAAATTCGCATCGGTGTAGCAGTGGAGATATGTGAACCGGCTTCATAGAGAGCCGGTGTTCTGTCAAAAATAGTCCGGCTATCAAATAGTGTCCGGGGCGTACTGCGCAGGCGCAGCGCTTGTGCAGTACAGAGGACAAGGCTATTCGGAAGATGAACGGCGCCTGCACCATGAGTCGAGGTGCAAGCCCCACCATCCAAGTGGACATAGGGCTACAGAAAGTTAGAGGGCCCCCCGCGGGCTCGATTCGCTCGCCACGCTTCGTTCGCTCGCCACGCTTCGTTCGCCACACTTCGGGCACGGCCTCGCTGCGCTGGGTTCTTTTTTATTCTAACTCTATGTCCACTTGGATGGTGGGGCTTGAACCTGGACTCACGGGGCAGGCGCCGTTCATCTTCGGCTATTTTCGGAATCTGCTTGCCCTGTGTACTGCACATGCGGGAGTGGGCGTTTTTGGTGAATCCAGACAGCGTGAATGACCACCTGCTGTGGAAAACATTAGGTACTTGCCTATCAACACTGCTATAAGATTAGATGGCTTCTATACAAGGGGAGCTGCATACCCCCCTTCTGGGGATAGTTAGTATTGCACTGGAAGGACGTTCATGACTGATTACTGTTTGCAATGTTTTCTGTATTTGAATCCTCCCTTATAGAAGGTTTGATACATTGGTTGTCATATGTATCTGCATGTTTTGTCTTTTTATTGTCATAAATAAAGATTACATAAAAAAAAAAAAATGTTACTTTTTGGACTAAAAGTAAAACGCTATTTGTGGCGGAAAACTGACACTGCACATCACCCTGAACCCCCCCAATCTACACCGTGAAACATGGTGGTGGCAGCATCATGTTGTGGCAATGTTTTTATTCAACAGGGAAGCTGGTCAGAGTTGATGGGAAGATGGATGGAGCCAAATACAGGGTAATCTTAGAAGAAAACATGTTATGCCGTTTACACACACAGCAGTATTTCCATCAGAAAAATCTTGGATGTTTTTTCCGACGGAATTCCACTCAAGCCTGGCTTGCATACACACGGTCACACAAAAGTTTGCTGAACTTTCATCTGTCAAGAACGCGGTGACGTACAACACTACGACGAGCTGAGAAAATTAAGTTCAATGCTTCCAAGCATGCGTCAAATTGTTACTGAGCATGCGTAGGAATTTTGCGCGTCGAAATTGGTACAGACGATCGGAGTTTCCGATCGAATTTTGATTAGGTACGAAACTAATTGCACAAGCCTATTACTGAGGTATAAATGCAGCAACCACCAGAACCTTGCTGGGAAGACTGAATGCCAGGTAGTTCTGACAAAGCTACGTCACTTCCTGATGCAAATGTATGCTCTCCCCTTTTTGCCTTCTACACATTTCTAATGGTCAGTGAAACTGCTTTTTATAGTGGTGGGCCTATGGGATTGTGTGAGGGTAGGGGCAGCGACAAGCTCTGATACAACCCAGAAGTGTCGTAACTCAGAAGATCCTGCATTTGAACATAAAAGCAGCATTTTTTTTTTACTTTTTATAGTCTCTTTTAAAGATTAGTTAGGTTGGTGTTTGACTAATGCCTGGTACGCACATTACGTTTTTTCGTTCAACCCAGCAGACTGAAGGAAAAAATAACTGAGAGATTGCTGCAATAACTAAGCAACGTTAGTGCAACAATCTCACCCGCTGTCCTCTTGTGTTCTGGCAGGGGGGGTTCCCACGCCAGAATATATCAGTGCTGATTGGATGCTGGTTTTCTAGCATGTCCCATTGACAAAAGCCGGTCCTTAGACCGGCTTCTGTTGGAAGGACAGCTGTACACATGATCCAAATGTCGGCTGGTTCCTGCTGAACTGGCCGATATATGGACTGTGTGTACAAAGCTTAAAGCCTGGTATACACAGGTAGTTATTTTCTCAATCAACCCAGAGGGCTGAATTAAAATAACTGAGGATCTTGCTGTACTAACTATGACATATTAGTACACTTAACTCCTTGCTAAGGTATTGTTTTCTGACAGGGGGACTGCCCCCCTTGTCAGAACACACCAGTCAGTGCTCACAGTCCTTGCTGATCGGATGCCGGTTGGCTGCTTGTTTTCCAGCATGCCTGTTCGACAGGTAGCTGTACACACTGGCCAAATGTCAGACGTTTTTTGTTGAACTGGCCGATACTGTACCAGCCTCAACGTCAGAGATTAGGTTTTAGGTTTGATTAAGTGTTAAGAGCCCGCATTAGCAGATAAGCACTGGGGAGATTAGTGAAAAGAACTTCTTTTGGGAGATGGCTACAATTTAACTGTTCAGGCTACTGTTCAGGTTATGTTAGGGTTAAGTGTTAAGGAGGCGATACTATTTACACTAATTCTCAACCCCAGAAGCCTAAAACTGTCAGCACCCGGCTTTAGTATTGTTCAAACTAACCTCAAAAGTAGGCATCCTCAGGTGTCTGCAACATGCCTCACCATGAGTTCACCCATCATGAACTCCTTTGGAGTCCCAGTTTGACATCTGCCCTGCTGGTCCTGCTTCTTGTAAACCTATGTTGGTCATTAATTTCTCAAAAACACTGCTCTGGTTGACATTGTTGCATGAGACCCACATAATCTCAAAATGAAGTAATCTATGATTTTTCAAATCAAATCAAAACTGTGTACACTATGCCATTGCCCAAAGTATGATCTACATGTTCATCTTGTTTTTATTTGGATGATACATTAAAGGCTCATGCACACGGCCGCAAGGGGGGCGTACAGCATGCAGGAGCTTACAGAACCTTCAAAAAATCTACCGAGAGCCACAGTTGTTGTTTACAGTACACTATATAAAGCATTATCTGCATCAAGGGTCATACGTCATTGGGCATGTTCACTCAAGCACCAGCTTAAATCTGTATACAGCCCCATCCTGTAATTGGTTTCATTATGCGGCTGTATGCAGCAGTTGTGGATCCCGTGAAGATATTTTTACAGATTCTGCATGCTCTTTCATGCAGTAAAGCCCCCCCCCCCCCCCCCCCCCATTGCTGCGTGCATGAGCTCTTAAGATAGATACTCTGCCCAATTATTGTTGGGATAGATTGAGAAAGACAATAGCTCCTTTAAAAAGAAAGGAGGGTGGGGGCTTTGTCTTGGGGCCCTGTGATTCCAGTGCTAGTAATTAAAAGGTATCCTTGTGCTCAGAAGGCTCACTATTACATGCTGTGCTAAGTATCACAGACTGAACTGATTTTATAAAAATAGACTCGGAAAAAGTAGCTGAATGTCTGTCACAGTCATTACGAGGAGGGTCCCACTCTCTCCCTAATTTATGTTACAAAGACGCAACAAGGAAGGGAAGAGTAGGAACACCTGAACGTTAGTAGGCTTGGGAGGGTGTTCTCGGTAGCGGAAACTATGACATTAGCATACAGAGACCTCCAAAGTGGGTTCAATGCTTTATTCAGCGATCATATCATAGTTACAGAAGAAACGTTTCAAAGCCATGCATGACCCCCTGATTAGGCATGTGCAGGGGCGGACTGACCATTCGGCCACTCGGGCACTTCCCGAGGGCCCCGGGCCACTAGGGGGCCCCATCAGGGTTTCCAGCCTCAGTAAAACCAGGGAGAGTATGTAAAAATCTGTGTTTTTTTTTACATCTGTTTCTGAAATGTCCCTAACCGACATCCTTTTGGTCTAAAAATCCAGAGATTATAGCTGCCCCACCTCTCCAGTACCTTCTCAGCCAATAGAAACATGTCTGTGTATACTGTGTGTACATGTATGTGTATACTGTGTGATTGTATACTGTGTGTGTGTATACTGTGTGGCCCCAAAATCTCTGATTGCCTGGGGGCCCCATAACCTCCTATTACCCGGGGGCCCCATGAGTTGTCAGTCCGCCCCTGGGCATGTGGTGGTAGCACACCAAAGTGCACCTTCAATGGAAATATCACTTTTGGGTGGACTGGTCCTTTAAACCATTATACTGGTTGTATTGTAAGATATCATTACACACTAAAATTATAACTATATGTCGTTTGTAAAACAACATTCCTCGACTCTGTACAATTATCTCCCTAACATAACAAATATATAATATGTAGTTGTCATCATTTAACAGGTCTGTAGAGTGAATCAGCGCCACTGTATTGTGTCATAGTCTGCTGCCCAGTATAAACACACTCACGTAATTATACTTTAATTTTTAGATTGTAAAACTCATGGCGATGATATTTCTGAAGTAAATTAGAGGTTTATTGGTTAGATTGATGTGACAGAACATGTCTTTCTTCTGTAAATACCATTTAGGAGGCAATGGTGTACACATCTAAATTGTGTTTGATATCAAATATGGGTGTACATTTATTGCGCAATGTAAAGTCTTTACACATTGCAGCTCTTCACAGTGTATAGAGCCTGTTTATCAACATTTATACTTAAAATAATTGTAAACGATCACCTTGTAAAACAACCCATTCAATTTAAGAAATGAAAGGCAAAACATTTGTGTATAGATAGGGGAAAAAAATGTATTTATAATTTTTTTTTATATTTTATTTGTGATCACATTCCCTCTGTTCTCAGCTGCATAAGAGCTGGGGAAGAAAAAGCAGCAGCACATTGAGTTTCCCAGCGAATTGCGGTGCAGGGGGGGGGGGGGGTTGTGTCAAGACAAGTTTGATCATTGGAGGAGAATAAACTAAGTTCTCAGTATAGCTAGAGAACTGACCACATTGTGCTCTCCTGCTTAGTGTGGTCAGTTTTTAATAGGAAAGCAAAGGGACTGGCAGGAACACCAGGGTTTTCACATAAAGGAAGTAACATACACTTTCATTTCTCTGACTGAGAAGATAAGTAAATGGAAACAGTGTTGAATGTTCACAATGTGTAGTGTAAGTGCCCATTTACACTAGCGGTTGGGGGGTGGGGGCGTAAAGCCACTCAGTTGAGCCACATTTTTACTGCCACTCAACTGCTCCCCCATTTAACTGGAAAGGCAGCTCCTGGGGGTGTACATGTTCCGCAACAGCTGCAGGAATATCCCCCCTGTCGCATTTGGCAGGCATTATGGCCTGCCAGATGAGACTCATTAAAGTGAATAGGGCTGTGCTGCAACAGCCCTGCAACCGTGTGCAGTTTCAGCACAGTAGTGCGGCATTAAGGGGGTAGAACAGATGGTGAGGAGGTGATACAACCCTTCCTCATTGCCTGTCAATAGCTCTCTAAAGCGTGATCTGAACATGGATTGCTCTTCACAGAGCAACAAAAGAGTAACGTGTAAATGAGCCCTAAGTAAGAAGTGAGATTTGTCGCAGCCCCTTTGAAAGCAATGTTAGGTGGCTGGCTCTCACAGCTAATCGCGCCCACTCACATGTAATTGTGTATGCTACGATCGCATGAGAGTTCACTTTGCATGGGAATGTTGATTTTGCAAGGGACATCAAAATTCATCAAAGAATACTCAATCACGTGTTTGGATGATGGCGGTCAGCAGAGCTTCACTAAGCTAAGGTGAAAATTCTCTTGCAAGTGAACCAGCCTATTTGCTTACATAGTCTCACTACTGCAGTTCTCGGAAACGCTCATATTCTCAGGGGAGAACATAGTTACAGGTTATTTCTCAACAATTCATATTATTTCAGGACGTGAGAATTAAATTTACTTGAACTTGTGTGTACCTAATTTAGCTGAACTTGTGTTGCTTTTAAGTTTAACGCAATATGACAAATGCATACACACACTCACACTGGTTGAACTGGATGGACTGATGTCTTTATTCAACCTTTCCAACTATGAAAATGTGTATTGCAGCAGTTTTATATGGTTTATTTGAAGAAATAAGGATTGCCACTAAAAATGCCAATTGTCTGGTTGCCTTAATGAATCTATGGCATCAGTACTTCTAGGGCTCTTATCCAGCAACCATGCAGATAAGTAATTTTGACTACACTCTGACCTCTTCAATAGCTTTTTTCTGTATAAGTGACCCAGAAAGGGATTGTTCACACTATTTGCCATAACCTGCATTTTTCTGCACTGGATAAATCCAGGTAACTGGAAGGGCACATAGAAAAGAATGGTTTTCTTTGTGCCCCATTAATACTATAATGCTGGTGGGATGTGCAATGTGGTGTAGTGCAGAAAATAGCAGCATGTCTGCATTTTTTGCTCAGTATTGTATCTCACTGCATGTGAATGCCACTTCAAATAAAGTTGTAAAAAAAAAAAAACACTAGTGTATTGTCTGAAACGCGTATCACACTGTTCCCTGCTGAAGCCAGCACTGCACCAGCCTGCATGGTAAAACACTAAATGTTACATTTTACTGTGCAGGCTAGTGCAAAGATTAGGCTAAAGGAGAATCCATATGATTACCACACCGCAAACATTCCACAAAGCAGTCACCAATGACAGCCTCTCTACTCCCTTTAGTAGAGGTTTCCTTTAGGTTAGTGCAAAATGTTGCTTTTTTTACTTTAATGTCTATTAACTCATCTACATTTTAAATATTTATATCTACGCTCAAAAACAGAAATGTAATAAATTGTAGCTTACCAGGCCCTAGACATGGTGGCAGCATTAAAGTAGTTGTAAAGGATAGGTATTGTTTGCATGAAGGTAAAAAAAAACTCCTGTGTTTAGTAGGTCCCCCCAGCCCCCCTCCTAAAACATACCTGAGCCCCATCCTGATCCAGCGATGTGCCCAAGAGCCTCCTGGGTCTCTTCCTCTTCATTGGCTAAGACAGCAGCAGCGGTAGCCATTGACTCGCGCTACTGTCAATCACAGCCAGAGAGACAATGAGGAGAGCATGGGGGTGGGATCCGTGCGTGCGAATAGACACACAGAGCAGCAGCTCAGGAGTGAGACTGCTTGGGTGCCCCCCATAGCATGCTGCTTGCTGTAGGGGCACTCGGGAGGAGCCAGGAGAGCCTCTTCTCACAAGAAGAGGAGGATCAGGGCTGCTCTGTGCAAAACCATTTCACAGAGCAGGTAAGTATAACATGTCTGTTATTTAAAAAAAAAAAAAAAACAAGCCTTTAATTTACTTTCAATCATTTTCCCTTTATTTTCACCTGGAGATTATGCCAGTGACACAGGGTTCTAGGATGACAACACTAGCTAACCCTTCTTTATCAGAACAGCAGACACGAAATAGAACTATGGAACCCTGACCTTATCTACTGTCCAATACATAGAGGTGCATGGTTCTATAGTCTTCGGAAATCAATGTAATTGCTAACAGTCAGCACAGGCAGGATGCACAGGAAATTATAAGCTTACAAGAATTCTTACAAGATCAACAAGTATTTTTTTTTTTTTTTCACTTTACATTTTTTTTATTTATTCAACAACAAGAGCGTAGTTCATGACAGTAAACAATTCACTAACATAGTTTATTAGACAATAAAATAACATACACTAACAGGGGATGTCCCTGGAAATATGATAAGGTGTGGATGCCATGGACATCATTTTGAGTGGGACAGAGGGCAGCGGGGGATCCTCACCCTCCCTGCCCACCCCCTCGCTAAGCCTCCCCACCTCAGCTAGCGGCAACATCAGCAGCCGTGTTGTGGGCCCGGTTCCTCTCTTTACATCTCCCCCCTTCCTTCTCTCTATTCTTCTCCCTTTCCTCTTCTCCCCAACCTACTCCTCATTCCACCTCTTACCACCCCCCCAATATCCACATCTCACTTCACCCATTCTCTTCCTCCCTCGTCCCTCTCTTCTATCTCTTACTATCTCTTCTACTGGGATACATATAGTATATTCTGGTGTCAAAAGTGAATGAATAACTCTACATGGTGACTTAGTAAATAACCTATCTTGATTTCTTTGTTTCTGCCATCTGCATAGCAAGTCCTGATGCTAAGTTCTGTGTGTACTGACTGTATTTATTGCTCAAATGTACGCTGTGTATATTTATGCTGTACAAATTTTTCTCAAATAAAGCACTCCTGTTTGTTAAAAAAAAAAAACATAGTTTATTAGCATACTTTAAAAAATACATACATCCAAAGGTAATTAAACAAAGGTATAAAGGTAACAAGATGATATCAAGCTTAAAATATCAGGTTTCGCTTACCCCGATTGGGTTCAAACTGTAAGCGGAGACCAGTTATTAAGCTGTTACGTTCAATATGGAAGACATAATTTACTCCTAAACTTTAATTTGAATTTGAAGGTCAGTTTTTTACAAGTTGCAGTTCTTTAGATGATTAGAAGCTCTAGGGTGGACCATCCAAGCTTGCCATTTTTTTTTTATAACTATTTGTAGAATAATTTTTGTATGCCAACATCAGCTCATATTGCGCTTGAATATTCAGTCTAATAATAGCATTGGATAAGTTCGGAGCATCAGAGGATTTCCACATACTAGATATTGTAATCCTTGCTGCTATGAGTATATGGGCTACTATTGTTCTAAACATTAGAGGGTAGGTGTCAAGATTTATTTCGAATAGGGCCATAGCAGGAGTGAGATCAAGTAAGTTACGAGTGAGATCCGCTATGTATGTGGAGATAGATTTCCAGAAAGGAAAGGTGTAGGTTTCCTATTTGTTCATTTCATTTCACCTCCAACACAACGGTGAGGAGGAGGGGTACATTTTTGATAATTTGTATGGAGTCAAATACCATATATTTAGGATTTATTTTTTGTGAATTATTCCAATGATCTGTACAAGAGGAAGCCTTCCTACAAATTAAGATTGCTTTCCTCCATTAGTCTCCTGAGAAATTCTGCGATAAATCTTTTTCCCATTTAAGCATGTGGGGATGTTTGTACTCTGGGAGGTACGCAGAGAGGAGGCCATAGAATAGGGAAATTCTCCTTTTCCTCTGTTCTCTATGATTAGTTAGGTATTGCCAAATAACTGTAGGGATCATTATACTATTATCAGGGATGAAGTTCTTTAGGCGAGAGCATCTTTCAATTTTACCTGACACTAATTTCTTGTATCACGAAGGTAAGTCTTTATACATGTTATATCCTTGTGTCATCCAGTCTTTCGATGAAATGTGGATTTTACAATAGTCTGGTATTTTTATAGGCAATCGTATTGTATCATTTTTGTCCCAGCTTTTAGTTTTGGACAGGATGTGTTTCCATGCCATCAGGGTGGCTTTAATACTAAGTAGGTTAGGAATATTATTTTTTTTATTGCATAAATAGCTAGCCAAAGACAATGCATACATATCGTGTCCTAAAGTTACTTCTCTTTCAATGTTTGTCCATAGTTTATCCTCTGAAAAGGAAATCCAATACTTCATTTGATCTAGTAATGAGGCGTAGTAGTGTGCTCCATGTCTTGAAACCGGAGGTGATGCAATAACGCTGTTAGTCCCGCCCTACACGTTTCGTCACTGAGATGTCATCTGGAGTGGCCTGGATGGCTGCACAGTGGCTCATACTGTAAAAGTGAAATACCTCCTTGTGGGGTGAATAATAGCGGTGAGTGCGTTTCTTATGGAGCAAGGTTTTCTAGGAAGCACAGAACAATTTGAAGGAGCACATTGTCACTTTATTATTAGACTTTTTTTTATACACCAGGGTTTAAGGACAATATATGCATGTTTCTGAGCCCAGCTTCACAGCAATACTATATACCAGTCATATATGTTGTATTTTTTTGGCACAGAAATGTTACTTTGAATTGCAGATTTTGCACAGGATTGTGGATTTCACACAGGAAAAGGTAGCGCTTTTCTATTTGTTTTTTCATTTTTATTTCTTATTGCTCATTCTCAATGCACATAGTTTCTAACAGTATGCATTATAAATAAGTGATCAGGAAGTTTACACAGTTGGCTATCCTTTACATTTCTTATTTTTTGCACTTTCTTTTCACTTTTTGCACTATATGCACCTGTGGTATACACACCCCTCAAGTATTTAGAGGTTGCAAATTACCTCTGAATAAGAGCAGTGCCATATCTATCCTTCCCCTTTTTTCACATTTTTCTAGATTTACCTTAGGGTAAATTTATTGATCGAGGCTGCAGCTCTTCACATATTTTACATTTAACTTTCATTTGTACCATAAGCGCGGAAGTCAAATCTTTCATGGCATTCTGTCAAATGCCTTCTCGGCATCTAGAGCCAAGAAAAGAGAAGGCATTCGGCCATTGTCTATCAGATTAATCAGGTTTATCATTCTTCTTGTGCCATCTGGTGCCTGTCTTCTTTTAACCTCGCTGGCGGTATGATTATTTCAGATTTTTGATGCTCAAAGCGGTACAATGTTCTGCATGGAAATTTGGCGTTTTATATTGTAGGCCTGTAATTCTTAGGAATAACACACTTAAATCTGTCCAAACAAGAGTCTAGTAGACGTCCCGGGCATGATAAAGTTTGAAACACAAAATCATAAATTATAATATAATAAATAACTATAAATAATTATAACAAATAATAATATAATATTAAAAAAAAATATTCAATAATGTAATCAAATCAAAAACACTGAAATGTGCTCAGTTGCAGTTGTAGTTATAGTTGTAGTTTGATGATGAATTTCCCCACAAATCACTATCGCTCAATTCTGCAAGTGATTCTAATTTATTATCACTGTTTTCTAACTGGTCTAAAACTGCTTTTGATGTAAAGAGATGCTTTTTGGTTGCTATGGACAATCTCCAGTTTCCAGGCAGAAAGAACAGTATTTATAATATAAAACTGCATGCAGGGCACTGGACAGACCACTAGGGACAAAAGGGATGAGAAATTATGTGATACAGTAATGTAATCTGTAAGATTACAGTGCATTGTATGTGTATTGTGTTTTTCACTTTTGGAATTTGGCGCCGTGCTCCGTCCCTGTGCGTCGCAACGCTCGCTGGGAACGGAGCTCGGCACTGTGATAGATGTGGCGGAGGACGGCTCGCACACACAGTGGGGAGACATCACAGGATCCTGGGGACAAGGTAAGTAACTTTGCCTGGATCCTGCGATGCGATCCCGAGTGTAGCTCGGGGTTGCCGCTTTTGGTACTGAAAATCCACCCCGAGCCACACTCAGGAATACTGGCACTGCCAGGGAGGTTAACGAATCCTACTTGGTTGGGGTTTAAGAGATAAGATGTTATTTTTAGCAATCTATTGGCCAGGATTTTTGAATACATTTTCAGGTCTGTATTTGGTAATGATATTGGTCTGTAGTTTAGGGGGGATGTGGGATCTTTCCCTGGTTTTGGTATTGTAATTATTATTGCTTCTAACATCTCCTTAGGGAATTGACTGGTATTTGCTACTTGGTTAAACAACTTATTTAGTTGTGGGGCTAAGATAACTGCACAGGCTCTATAGTATTCTGAAGATAACCCATCACTTCCCGACGCTTTGTTTTTAGGTAGGCACTGAATGACTTTAAGAATTTCATCCAGTGATATTGGTTCATTGAGTTGTCCAAGGGTGGTGGGATAAGTTTTTGGTAATTTTATTGAGTTTAAGAAATCAGTTATGAGTCTTTGCTGTCCTTGAAATGCAATTCAGTGTGGGATCTCTCTCCTTCCTCAGCTTTTGCAGCGTGATTTCTTGTGCTGTGCTAAGAGGTGGAGCCGGCGGGCTCCGAAATTCGCTGAATTTGCGGGGTCTATTTCTTTTATTTTTATTCCCCATCAGGTCTCTAGGGTAACCACCGCTCTCGGATCTTTCTTGTGCTCTCAGGGCTGCTTTTAGTGGCCTCTAGCGCTCTAGGGACTCCCGTTGTCTCGGAGGTGGTTAGCTATGCGACCATCCACCTTCACTTCCGGCCATGCCCTCCCGATCAACAAGTATTTTTGAACTTCCAAAAAGATAAAACAAATTGCTTTTAATGGTATTTTTTAACAAACTAATAGGAACTAAAAAAAACGTTTATTGTTAGGTTATACTGTACATACACACTTTACATTCTTAGGTTTATCATCTTCCTCTGGTAAAGGATAAGAAGATGTGGATACTGCATTATTGCCATTCCTTGTTTGCTTATTCCTAACAAAAAAGGACTTTGTTCTGGATAGAATAATTTTCTCTACGTCAGAGCACTTGTATTTGTGTATGTAAAAGAAAGACGATTGATTTATTCTACAGTGTTCAAACTGAATGGTTCTAAAGTTCACTGATCTCTTATTTGTAAGGCTTAGAATGAGAAGAGAGCAAGCTTTGTGATCCACTCAGCAGGCAGCCTTTGTATAACTGAGTTTCAGTTGAAAGTGCTTTTGGGCAGAGGGATGACATTTAGCACTATTTGGATAAGCAGTCAATTGGCATGCCTATTCTAATCTGCTCAGTAACCAATGTATCATCTCAGTTTTTCTCTTGAACCGTATGATTAGCATTCAGCTCCTACATAAATCTACATAAATGTAATCAGGTTTAACCTGTCCCCAAATTGTCACTGTCCTTATACAGTTAGAGTGTCATTTCATCCAAAATGAATGTATTACTTTTAGAAAGTCAACAGCAGATAGACTTGGTATATATTTTTTGAGGACTGTCAGACACCTGAGTTTTCAGGTCTATCCTGCTACTGTAGCCGTTATAAGGTTTACATTCTCCCTATTGGTGATTTAATTATTGTTACGTTAATGCAAAAAAAAAAAAAAAGTCAGCCTAGTAAAACTGTAATATTGTTACATACAATCTAAGTATTGCTGATACTCTAGCCATACACCGCTGGCCATACACTGATCGAAATGTGACCGGTTCAGCAGGGACTGGCTGAATTTTGATCCGTGTGTCACAGTCCTCACTTCACAGAAGTTAATCGCTTGATCGACTTCTGCTAAAAGGACGTGTTGGAAATTTTCTCTCGATCAGCGGCTGCAGTCTATTCGGACAGCAGTAGGTTCTGAATACAATGTCTAGGTAGCGGGGATCCCTTCATCCCATTTGTATGGATGGGGAATCTGATAAGCTGGAGGAACCTGTTAGGAAACTAAAAGTGTATGACCAGCTTTTGATTCATCTCGTTCATCACACCTTAAAGTGGTTGTAAACCCTTACAAACCACTTTGGTAGGTCCAATAAATTTAGAAAAAAAGAGGCATCGCTGTCTACAGGCGCACTGCGCATGCCGAGTTCACGGCGATATGCCGCTTTCGTCCGCATGCGCGGGATTGACGTCATCGCCGCTCCAGCGAATCACAGCGCTGGAGCGGCGAGACCCGGAAGTCACTCCAGTATTGATGGCGCCGGAGAAGGTCGTGGATGAGGACCGCTTCGGGGGCTTCGTTCTCAGGTAAGTTATTCATAATGAGCTAGTATGCTATGCATACTAGCTCATTATGCCTTTGCCTTGCAGGTTCCGTCTTTTTTTTTTTGGTGAGGAGGCTTTACTTCCTCTTTAAAGCGGAGCTCCACCCGCACCAAAAATATTAAAAGTCAGCAGCTACAAATACTGCAGCTGCTGACTTTTAATAAATGGACACTTACCTGTTCCAGGTTCCAGCGGTGTCGGCAGAATGTGACGAGCGACCGCTCGTCTCTCGGCTGCCCCGCCGCCATCCTCTGTCAGGGAATCAGGAAGTGAAGACGCAACGTCTTCACTGCTCAGTTCCCTACTGCGCATGCGCGAGTCACGCTGCGCGTCTCTATTGGTCCCCGTCGTGTCCTGGGAACTGTGTTTCCCAAGACACAACGGGGTATCCTCGGATATCCTCGGATATGGGTAGGGACGCTAGTCCCGGAAGTGGGTGCATATACCTGTATTATACAGGTATCCGCACCCCCCTCCCCCCTGAAAGGTGCCAATTGTGGCACCGGAGGGGGGGAGGAATCCGATAAGCGGAAGTTCCACTTTAGGGTAGAGCTCCGCTTTAAAAAGCCTGGATATACGAATCTTCCTGCCAGTTCTTGTATTCAGCAGCTGGCAAGACCTGTGGCTGCTGAATTCCCAAACACTGACTGCATCTGATTGAATGTAGTTACTGTTTGGCCAACAAATTTCCAACTAGTTCCTTTTTTTAACTGACTTTTCTTGAGCCAGATGTTGACCATAGGGCTACCCAGAGCTCAAATCTCAAAAAATTCGAGCCATGGATAGCCAACTTTACTCTTAGCATAAAGTTGCCCATAGATGGATCAAAATTTGATCCATCTATGGCCGCACCTCTAAAGTTTGAATTCTGTTGAACGGGACTGTTCGAAAACTTTTGATGATGAGCAGCTTACAGCCAATTGGCTACAGCCGCTGATTAACATATTCTGACAGTGAAGGAGTCCCGTTGTCAGAATACAATGGCACAGCCAAAGGATTCCTCCATCCACTGGCATGTGTGGGTGGGGGAATTAGTTTGTTTTTTTCAATCAGCCCACTGATTGATCTACAAAAAAAATAAAAAAATGGACTGTCTATGGCCAGCCATACTCTGTCTGTCCTGGTATCAGGTTCCATATAACCACCAAGTTCCTTTTTTATCACCAGCATGGATGCTCACATAAAGACATACATTAAATATTAGACTAAAGAAGCCGGGTAAACACTTTGAGTTTTGAAAAAAAAACTGTCAGCTCCCATCTGAGCTGTTAGTACAGTGATCTCCCCGCTGAGCTGTTGTGTTCTGACATTAGGATGGCCCCCCACCAGAACACTCTGATCAGCGTTCTCAGCCATTGGCTGGGAGCGCTGATCGGGAGACGGTCAGCTGCTGGTTTTCCAGCAGGCTTGTCTGACAGAAGCTCAGACCAGCTGCCATACACATGGGCCAAATGTCGGACGTTTTTTATTGAATGTCGCCGAGCATTCAGCCTATGTGTACTGGGCTTAACACAAGCAGTTGGACATTCCCAGTTCATTCTCAGAATGAACCTGAAGACTATTTAGTTAGGATGATGCCAACAGACATCATGGGAGGCCAGCCTATTTGTTATTGCCTCCTACAAATTGCCTGTCATGCCTAGATATCTACAGCAGTTCTTCCCGTGTGTCCTAGTGGGAGGTATGCCACCTTTAAAGCCCTATAACAAGTGTTTGAAAAAGAATTAAAAAATCCTGCATGCTGCAACTTTGATATGCTTTCATAAAACACATGTTAAATAGAGTACAATGGTAACCTACCTAAAACGGATGTAAAATGCACCTAATGCTCACTGTGAAGATGTGAACCAGCACTTAATTCTACAGAGAGTGGCACAACTTAATAACATTATACCACTCTCCACATGATTTTTCTGTAAATCCAGAATGCTTACTGATAGGAGATATAATATAAATAAATATATATATAAATATATATATATATATATATATATATATATATATATATATATATATATACACACACATATATTATATATACACACTGGCGTAACTAGAACCTTCAGGGACCCAATGCAAAAAACCATGACGGCCCCCCTGACCACCAGCCAGGGCCCCCTTTCCTCCGAGCCTGATGGTGGAACAACAGGGCCCGGTCACAAGTGGGTGGCTGCATATAAAGGAACCGATTTCTCCATTTCCCCCTGCTTCTCTTCCTCTCCCTTATGCAGGCATTCAGCAGCTGCAGGAGGAAAATGGAGAGATCGGTTCCTCTATGCCGGTGTTTCGCAATTTTTGCAAAAAGAAAAAAAGGGGACCCTCCAGGTCAGACTTTGGAGGCAGATTGGAAGAACAATATGCTTTTTATAAAAAGTTACATTTTATTAAACATCAATCTATGCACATATACAATATAAAATATTCGTAAAAGGGTATTGTCTACTAGCGGCCACGTATTATTAAGTTAAAAAAATTTTGATCACTTTTATTGCTGTCACAAGGAATTTAAACATCCCTTTTGACAGTAATAGGTGGTGACAGGTACTCTTTATGGAGGGATCGGGGGTCTAAAGGACCCCCGATCCCTCCTTTGCACTTCAAAGTATCCATATCGCCGTTTTCGGGCATTCTGAATACTGTATATTTTTTTTTTAAACAGCGCCATTGGCAGCCGAGTGAACAGGAAGTGACGCTTCTGTGTTTACAATCAGGAGACAGGAACAAAGCCATTTCCGGCTTCATTCCAGTCTGTCCCTAGCCACCAGAAGCGGCGGATTGTCGATCAAGCCTCCCGGTGGTACGGGAGGCCCGGGAAGATCGGTGGGAGCTCTAAACAATGGTGACGGGATGATGCCTGCAGCCGGCATCATCCCAGTATAACCCCCGAAAGCCGAGTACGCATATCTGCGTACGCTCGGAGGGAAGGGGATATATACACACAAATAAACACACACACACACATATATATACTGTATATAGAGTGGCTTTCTCATTTTTAAGTACTGCTAGGGGGAACCATTTTATACTTATTGCCCAAGCTGGAATTGGTCTCTAGGGACATATTTACAGTGATAAAGCTAACCTTTGGGCTCTGCTCACCTAAAAAAGTGTCCCCCTATCTGTAGAGCATACCTCAAATTAGTAGTCAGTTTGAAGCATTTTATTATATTCCCTATTGTCTCTGTTAATGGCACAGTCATAAGCCACTACTGCAATTCAAAGCAAACGTGTGGTTTGCCCATTCAGGGCAATGGGTTTGATTTAAAAGAAATTCATAATAAAGAGACAGTGCATCTTTATGCGGTTTTGTAATTTTGTTATCACCCGAGGAAGCCTACAGGACACAATTTGGATTGGAATATGATGTATAATGCTATTATTGATGTTCCCTTTGTGAATTTAATAACATTTTACCTTAGATGGGCAGATTTTATTCACACATACAGATATACGTATACTATTGGCTCTTATTACCCAACTTCACTGTTCCTGAACCTGCGGAGTTTAGAGTGTAACGGGTGAGGAGCTTGTGGGTGGGATGACTTGAGAAGCCCAATGAGCCGCTGAGAGGAAGTAATATGCTATAAATAGCTGGGAATATAAGATGTACGGTACTTATTGGAATAGTAAAAAAAATTGTCTGTATACCCCCTGTCAGCTCTTACTCCTTTTCTTCTCCACCACTCTATTCAGCCACTGGATTGAAATACCCACTACTACAGGTATGGAGGAGCTTTTGACTCACCCCAATGTGACAACACTGGTACTTGGTGATTAACCTAGTGCTCTCACATGATGCCTTTCTTTGTATGGTAGGAGATGGGCAGTCAGCCCTGTGTAAGCTCCAACTCAAAATTTGGCTTGAGCTTAAACATGGCTGTTTTTTTCTCCCTGTGTCCAACATCTAGCATATAATGCTGTGAAAGAGGAAATAAAGCAAACTCGTCTCCTTGCACTGTATAATTCTCTTTAAAAGCTTTGACGTGTTCTGCTTTGCCACATATTCTAAGAAACTATCTTTCCCAACCCTGAAAATTTGTTTATTTTATAATACAGTAGGTGGATGTGACAGGGATTAGTTAAACACTAGTCAAACTATTTTGACATTTGCATAACATACCTCCCAACCTTTGAACTTGACAATAAGGCCCGTACACACGAAATGAAAATCGAAAGAAAAGTTTAGTCCGACAAACTATCTGCAGGTTTTTCGGATCGTTAGTACAGTGCTGTCGACCGCAAATTTTGCTTTTTCGTCAGACAAAAGCTGGATGTACAGACTATAAAATTTTTGACGTACATCTCAACGTCCGATTTTCGAGTAATTAGTACGGTTTTCATCCAAAAAAATCGTAAGATTACACATACTCAGAAACGAAAGAACACATACAAAACTATTTAACACATTACGTCACTTCTGATGTTGTATCCTGTCGTACAAAAATTTACGTATTGTGAGTAACCTCTTCACTTTCCACATGAGAATAGCATGCAACAAAAAACAGACAAACGGTCGTCCGAAAATCTGATTGTATACACGAGGCTTTAGATGGCACGATCGGACGGGGAGATGGCAGGATTGGATGGGGAGATGGCAGGATTGGATGGGGAGATGGCAGGATTGGATGGGGAGATGGCAGGATGGGACGGGGAGATGGCAGGATAGGGCGGGGAGATGGCAGGATTGGACGGGGAGATGGCAGGATTGGACGGGGAGATGGCAGGATTGGACGGGGAGATGGCAGGATTGGACGGGGAGATGGCAGGATGGGACGGGGAGATGGCAGGATGGGACGGGGAGATGGCAGGATTGGACGGGGAGATGGCAGGATTGGACGGGGAGATGGCAGGATGGGACGGGGAGATGGCAGGATTGGACGGGGAGATGGCAAGATTGGACGGGGAGATGGCAGGATGGGACGGGGAGATGGCAGGATGGGACAGGGAGATGGCAGGATTGGACGGGGAGATGGCAGGATGGGAAGGGGAGATGGCAGGATGGGACGGGGAGATGGCAGGATGGGACAGGGATATCGCAAGATGGGACGGGGAGATCGCAAGATGGGACGGGGAGATCGCAAGATGGGACGGGGAGAACGCAGGATGGGACGGGGAGATCGCAGGATGGGATGGGAAGATCACAGGATGGCACAGGAAGACCTCAGGATGAATGGGGCTCAGGAGAGAAAGCATATAACAGTGCAATTCAGATTGAGACACAGATCACTTCCCCCGTTCTCAGCACTCTCACTGTCCTTATCTCCTGCAGAGTCCTGTACAGATGAAGCAGACATAACAGTGGTGCTCTGTGTCTGCAGCCTGAGCCCAGCTTCTGTCTTCCAATGATCTGATAAGATTCTGGGCACAGGCTTCATCTGTCATCTGCCAGGACACTGCAACAGCTCACAGCCTGCTTGACTCCTTTCCCGGTACCAATCCTGCTTAACCCAGGGAAGACAAATTATACACCAGGTGGGGAGCAAGGTGTGGTCAGTGCTTAACCCCTTGCATCTTGCTACAGACCTCCCACTGACACCTATTTACCTTAAAGCAGACCTTCAGTAATTTTTTCAGCTTTCGATCTATTAAATCTCCTGCCCTTGTTGTTTTAACTTTGGATAG